>LR994585.1:11117543-12337442 GCA_905187575.2 Celastrina argiolus
CGGCTAATAGATATGTTGACATGCGGGCGCAGTCTGGCGGGAGTCTGGATGAAACTAAAGCGATGTCCTGTAGAGGGGCCGTAAATAGGGCCCTACTACTATTTATCCAAAGTCCCCAATCATAATACTTCAGCTTGTTTAGGCGCCTGGCCATTTGCTATTTATAAATATACCACTTCATCATCGTTTTAATTATAAATTCACTGCATATGATACGTTTACGCTGACACCAATGATATTAGTTCGGCAGATAAGGCGACTCGACAAGTAATTTGTTGTGATAGCTGCTGCATGTTAGATAACTATTTAATTTTGGAGTGTCGTTGATTGATTTGTATTTCTAATAGAAACAATTTAATTTTTTTTTATCGATAAAAGGAAAAAAACGTAAGAAAAGTAATCGATAATAATTAACCCATAGGGCGGTTTACTCGTATTCAATATCATGTTTTAACACATTATATTATATAACTAGCTGTGCCCGCGACTCCGTACGCGTGGAAAAGTAATTTAGGGCAGTGTTATAATAAATCTGTTTTAAAAATATTTTTAGTTATAAAAACTGTCGTCGAGGTATTTAAAAAACTACTTAATGTTGACAATTCCTACTACCAGCTTGACAAACGACCGTGTATAATTACTATAATGCGAACGGGACTACTTGATAGTACGCTCACATACACGACGAACATCTAGTACTAAGATTTGTATGGATTTTGCGCCGCAGCGACTGCAGACGATGATCGTTTCCACGCCGACGCTGCTGGTGTGGCGACAATGATATTAAGACAGCGCGCCGCAAAATTTTGCGGTATTTTAGCCTTTAGGTGCGTAAGTCCGACTCGCACTTGCCCGGTTTTTTATTTATTAATAACCAAACATGTAGGTACTGATTATAAATCACTTCACTGTTAAAGTACTGATTTTATACAGAAAAGTAGCAAAATATAGAAAGTACCAAAAGAAAGAAAACAAACCTAAGTTGTACCTAACATAAAAACCATTCGGTCCATAATAAAAACTAAGAAATAAAAATATCAAGAAAAACATAAATCTAACTTATATTGACATAACTTTTTTAGTTTAACTGTAAACACAATACTTATGTTAATCAAAATTCTATGTATTATGCAGTTATCGAATACATAATTTGGACAAAGAAGACTATAAAATGTACAGTAATAGTAGGCTGTAGTATGAGAACTATAATATACAATGCAAAATAATATTATACATTGCTAATGATGCACACTGAGTTTAACTCTCGGATAGCGTATTCTACTCAACTCAACTTTGCTATAATTGTATTAAAAGTACGGCATTTGGCGTATAGATGTCGCTATTATGGTCTGCTCTGCATCGCGCTATCGCTTGTAAGATAGATGAGAATACTCTATCAATATTATGATATTTGGCAAAAAAACCCATAATAATCTGTTAACACATATCCAGGACAGGCCGCAAAAGGCTAGAATTTCAAAAGGTATCTCGATTGGAATCGAGTTGTATCAACAGTTTTCCCCTGTAACACAGTTTAGTAACTATTAAGATGTTTTTTAACGTATGTATATTATGTTATAAAATAGAAAAAACAAAATAAAGAGCAATATATTTATGAAAATTTTAAAACTGTTTTTAAAATTCCGTACCTCAAAAGGAAGAAACGAAACACATATTATAAGATCATTTCCATGTCCGTCTGTCTGTCAAGACCCTTTTACTCAGAAACGCGTGTAGGTATCAAGATGAAAATTATATAAAATACTCAGGATACCTACTGTTCCTTGAAGCAGTTAAAAAAATCAGACCTCTTAGCCAATGCAACCAAAAGCAGTTGCTTAGGTATGTCGCTAAATTTCGTCATTTTCGACACTCGTAAGGGAATCAAAACCTAAAGGGTACTTCCCGTGAACTCAAAATCATAAAATTTGAAACCAAGCAACGTCTAAAACCATACGTTTTTAGTAACATTATATAGATAGTCAAAATATTTTGATTTTTTTAAACTTAGTACCGTTTGTCATGAATGTGTATAATTGAAACTTATAACAAATACTTAGGTCTCTAATATATTCAAGCTGTAACCAAATCAAAATTCTATGTCAATCAGGTTTGTATGGAGCTCTCGGTGCGCAAGTCCAACTCGCACTTGGCCGGTTTTTATTTATTTACTTATTACTAACCTACGCTTACAAATATGTATACAGTACCTACTTATCACTAAGGACTTTACAGTAAAAGTACTAACTGATTTTATACAAATAACTTTCATAATAAACTCAAGAAAAAAAATCTTAGACTGTCCCTACCTAGCAAGCCTAAAACTAACTAATAAAAGTCACCCCCGCGGCCCCGGTGCGTTTGCTGCGAATACAATTTGAAGCGGCGCGGCGGCGCGCGGCTCCCGGGCCCGCCGCGCGCTTCCTACAAACGTCCAGCAAAAACGACATGATCTTTTAAAATTGTCATAACTTTTTTATTTATGAACCGATTTACATAAAACAAACACTAAATGTTAAGTGAAGCTTGCCGCAATATATTAGTGAAAAGTACATCTTAATCGGATAAGCCGTTTCTGAGATTAGCGTGCACAAACCCACAGACAAACAGACAAACAGACAAACAGACAAACAGACAAACAGACAAAAATTTCAAAAATCATAGTTTTGGGTACTATTGCGTAAATAAAGGTCCCCTATCATATTTTTTTTCAAATATCTTCAATGTACAGACACGACTCCTCTACAGATTTATTATATGTATAGATTTATAAATAGACAAACTACTATCTAAATAAGAGTTATTTCGGTTTATGTGATGAGTTTTTTCGTAAAATTTATATACTTAATATAATCAAATGTTATTTTGACACCTACCAAAATATATTTTGTGAATATCTCAAAAAACTGTGAAACGTATCTATCTACCTACAACTGACTATATCGTTGGTGATACAGCGAGTAAACAGAAACACATGGAACTACTTAATTGCATTTTGCGTACACAAAGCCAGTGTTTTGTTTCCTGAATTAATTAATATAAAGTAGCTATATGTTTATTATTCAGCCAATTATGACGGTTATAATTGGTTTTATTTGTTCATATAAGGCGAACATAGACTCTACCAGGTCTACTTATTGACTCGAGACAGTCTAGATTTGATTACTAAACTAACTCTATTTAAAGGTATCTCAAAAGGATTACATTTAGGTACCCTACCCTACGTTACAGGTTGTCAATATCACAACTAGGCAGAAGCACGAACACATGGCATTCAAATCACATCGACGGTCCCTACATGTATGACTTAAACGTTAAGGGCAGCCTTAAATAGTCAGCGTAATTAAAAAAAAAATTAAACCGACTTAAAAAAAAAACACAAACGACAAAAACTTTAACCAAACAAAAACAGTACCTACATAACTAAAAAGCGATAAATAACCTAATTTATCTACTTAATGCATATTATATATCTACAACTATTTAAATATTTACAACTAAATACCTAATACTATAACAAAGTCATCTTTAACTATTTAAATATTTACAGTTATCACTTATTTTTGAAGTCGGTGCCAGCCAAACAAATAAATTTAATTAAGAAAACACTAAAATTTTTCAAATTTTCCAAAAAGAATTTTAAAATTGGACCAGTGGTTCTTGAGATTAGCGCGTTTAAATTAACAAACAAACCCTTCCGCATTATAATTTATTAGTATAGATTGTATTTTGCCGTGTGTGTGGCTTCTCAAACAACACAACAGACTACGTTACCTAGGCTGCAGGCTGGCACCGACTTCAAAAATAAGTGATAACTGTAAATATTTAAATAGTTAAAGATGACTTTGTTATAGTATTAGGTATTTAGTTGTAAATATTTAAATAGTTGTAGATATATAATATGCATTAAGTAGATAAATTAGGTTATTTATCGCTTTTTAGTTATGTAGGTACTGTTTTTGTTTGGTTAAAGTTTTTGTCGTTTGTGTTTTTTTTTTAAGTCGGTTTAATTTTTTTTTTTAAAGTTAGTTTATTTCTCGATTTTTAGTTGTGCTAATGCGTTGTGAACTTAAATAGATGCTCGTTCATTTACTCAAGGGTTTCAGTTTATTTAATATTATATACCTATAGTCACTAATTACAACGTCCGTTTGACGAATTGTTCATATTTTTAGGAAGGTATAATTATTATTAATAGGTACTTGAAAGAGTTTGATATTACATATTAGGTATTTATATATTTTATTATCATAGGTAGACCCAACGACATTGACAAAGTTATAATATGCAATGGCACACAGAGCCAAACCTGCTGCGATCCAGCCATCAATGACGTCCATACTGCATAGGAAACAGATCTCAAATGAGAGTGTGAATAAAATGCTTGTTCTCGCGAGAAGGCCCGGCGAGACTTCTCTGTGAGATTTCTCGCCGTGAGTCTGGATGGTATATTACAAATATCACGTTAGCCCTACATATTAAGTCCTTACATATGAAATTGGCGTTTTATATTGGAGGAACATAAAGGCGATTTTTTCATATTAAAATATATTTTATTAGTCAAAACTATTGCAATCTATACACTTTTGCCATCTTATAGGTAGTTCATTGATCCCTTTACTAAAAAAACCATTCGGACGGGAACCAATGAAATCTTTGAAAGCGGTTTGGACTGCCTCATCGGAATTGAATTTTTTTCCTTGCAAGAAGATATCAAAATTTCTAATAAAATGGTAATATGTTGGATCAAGGTCCGGAGAGTACGGTGGATGTCTTAGACATTGCAATTGAAGCTCCTCTAATTTGGTAGCCGTCTGTTGGGCCGTGTGTGGTCTAGCGTTGTCTTGAAGCAGCAGTGGCGTAGAGCGATTGACAAGTCTCGGTTGTTTAACGGCGAGCTTTTCCATCATGGTTTGCAGTTGCTGACAATAGACATCAGCCATATTCGTCTGACCAGATTTAAGAAAGCTATAGTGTACGACACCGGCACTAGTCCATCAAACGCTTACAAGTAACTTTTTTTGAGTCTATTCTCGCTTGGGGCAAGACTTTGCTGGTTCACCAGGGTTCAGCCATTGCGATGAGCGTTTACGATTATCGTACAGTATCCACTTTTCATCACATGTAATGATCCGATTTAAAATTGCTTCATTTGTGCCGGTTGAGCAATGTAACGCAGCAGTCGACGCGCGTTTGTCGGTTTGCTTCGCTTAATTCATGAGGTACCCACCTTTCAAGCTTTTTCACCTTCCCAATTTGCTTGAAGTGGATTAAAACGGTTTTGTCACTAACACCGCAGCCTGTAGCTAACTCTGATGTGGTTTGCGATGGATCTGCTTCCACAATAGCCTTCAATTCATCATTATCGACCTTGGTCTCCGTCCGTCCACGGGGCTTGTTCTGCAGGTCGAAATTTCGAGAACAAAAGCGTTGAAACCAAAAAACGCACCGTGTTTTCTTTTGCGACACCACCCCTATACACATAATTAATTCTTCGAGCCGTTTCTGCAGCACTGGTGCCACGGTGCTCGTACTCGTAAATAATGCGATATTTTAAGTTATCCATTTTGTGAAATGAATGAAAACGAGAAAAAAAACCAAAAGAGAATAAAACAAATGAATTACGGTGTTCAAAACACAAATGCATGAGTAAATAGCTGTTTAAATTTGAATTTAGAATTCGTAACTAAACAGGATAATAAGGAGTACTGTAGCTTCATTATCAGCACAGCAGCATCAGATGTTGATTCAAGCATACCTCACAAGCAACATGTTAGCCCTACATACTACGAAATAGTTTACATCGACCAATTGCAGTACTGCCTCCCAACTCCTAACCGTTAAGGAGTACTGTAGCTTCATCATCAGCGCAGCAGCATCAGATGTTAATTCAAGCATACCTCACAAGCAACATGTTAGCCCTACATACTACTAAATAGTTTCCATCGACCAATTACAGTACTGCCTTCCAACTCCTAACCGTTAAGGAGTACTGTAGCTTCATCATCAGCACAGCAGCATCAGATGTTGACACCCTGAAGCATATACCTGAGTAAGACATAATTACGTAACAAAAACACCATACGAGCATACAATTTTTGGTGGTTGCCCTCGATTTCTCATGGATCCCATCATCAGATCCTGACCTGGTGAAAATGGGACCACCCCAGAAGTGAACTCTATCCAACAAAAAAAAAATTTTTGAAATCCGTCTATAATTGACGAAAATATCGGTGAACATACATAAAAAAAAAAAAAAAAAAAAATATACATACAGACGAATTGAGAACCTCCTCCTTTTTTTGAAGTCGGTTAAAAACGGTCATCTTGCAATTTTAACGAAAATATTGTAAATATTTCAAATTGTGTTACATATTTAAAAACAGCCTACATTAAGCTTTACAGATCAACAAAAAATATTGTGTTTATTTATGGTTTATGATAATTCTACAGAAGAGTTTGAATCTTTAAAACGCTCTCCTGAAAACCACTACTTTTGACATGTCGCTTTATACGTAGGGACCGTCGACATAAACGTCACTTTTTGTACATTTGACTATTCAGTTGTAAGAGAATAATTAAATGTTAGGTCGTCACGAAAGCACACAAAACATATTATACTCGTAGATACCTACTGTATTTATGTCTGTGGTTAAAGATATTTTCTATAACAGGTCAACTCGCCACAGACAAGTGCAATGTGCAGTGTTAAGTGTAAATTTCACATAGTTATGATACTAGTATATTATACAGGCTATAAAATTAATAAGTGATAGTACTTTAGGGAGTGCATGGGTCCCGTATATAGAGTTTACTGTAAAGGTACCAGCGCAGCAAGGGTTTACATATTGTATGGACAAATTTATGACGTTGAGGCATTTCTCACAGAAACATGAAAGTGAAGTCAGTCTTCCAGCGCTGGTAATTTCACAGTATACTCTACTTAGGAGGCACAAACACACCCTAAAATATTATCACTCATTTATTTTACACCTTGTATATACTTATCTATTATTAATTAAGAGTTGTTTGTTTATTTGCATTGTATACGCTCCAAAACGAGTTGATCTACCCTACCTATTTCAATGAAAGGTACAGAGACTGAGTAGAATTCGGGTATAAAAATCAAAATATCTTTGTTGTCCAAGCATTATATTACACCATAGAAACAAATATTATGCAAATATCACGATCAATCCCTTGCTAAGTAAAACTTGTGTCACTGGTATCAGACTACAAGTTTTTATGGCTGAATTTTCTTTTCCTGTGGGATTTCCTTTGCACATATGAAGCTACATGTATACTTAGTATTCATCGTATCTAAATATAAAGAAAGCTCAATATTGGCGACTATTATAGTCACTTATTCAATAAAAAAATAAAATGACACATTTATTTATAGATTATTAACCTTGACTGTTCCACTGCTCAAAGGCCTAACCCAGATACCACCAGGTATGTCCAGCTCGTCGCGCCATCTTGTTTTGTGACGTCTCCGTCCTCTGGTCTTCGTCGTAGGCGCAATGACACATTAATTATGTCGATTTTTTTTAAGTTTACAGTGAAGGTGTAAAATAAATTAGTGATAATACTTTAGGGTGCGTATTTGACAACATGAATTGCTATGAGAAATGACCCAACAAGATAAATTTGCGCATACAATTAGTAAAAAAGTACCTCTTTCAGCGCTGGTACTTTTACAGTATAATATATAAACGGGATCCATACACACCATATATTATCACTCATTAGCCTGTAGATCACATTCGGAACTAGTAGTAGGTACTAATGAAGTATTATAGCACATATAATAACTAAGTGGCACGTTTATCAGAAATAGGGCAAAGTTCAATTTACGCCGTTTACATTACTGGGACACGTAACAAGCGTGCAATAAACACCACAGTAATTAACTTGCTCGAAACCGAATCAGGACGAATTTGACAATTTACAACGTAATGTCTACATTAAACACGGTACAGCTGACAAGTACAGAAGAGTCAGTGACAGTGATTATACATTTAGGGCGTTTTTCACCGAGCAATGTTAAAGTTAACGCCATGTTAACATACCATGCCTTCTCATTCATTGACAGGAAATACGAGAGGGATAACATGATATTTAACGAAGGATTAACTTTAACATTGTTTAGTGAAACACACCCTTGGGGCGTGTTTCACCAAGCGGCACACAGTGTCACATACACTGACTCTCTGCAGCTGCCGCGAGCAATCGGTCTCAATCCTTTGAGGAAATCCAAAACTTCTAAGGAAACTTAATCCAGCAGTAGACATCCTACCTAAAACGATATCTCTGCTTTAAGACCACGTTGCTGGATTTGCAAGTTGGACCGTTGTCAGTATGTCTGTTATGTTTGCCACATTCGAGTAGACTCTCGGATGTGGCAAAAATAAATCGGCAAAATGGTCAATCATGGCGGTTAATGATGGCAGTGACACACAAAAAGTTATTTCCTCTTAGTCTAGAAGGAAAAGTATGTTCTTGTTTCTCTATTTTATATTATACAGCACACAATAATTATTATTTTATATTTTTTTATATTTTTTTTCATGGAGTCGAACAGCTCGTACAGATAGCAGTGTGTTGATATATTTTGTTAATAATTTAATTTAATGTGCGTTATTAATAGAACACATTCGAAAATTTTAAAGTTTAAAAATAAAATGTATAGTCTCGGATACATTGAATTTGTTGGTAAAAATTAAATTCAATGAGCGCGCTAGTCATTCAATCAAAAAGCAGATTCAACTAGATGACTGCGACATATAAAAAGCACGGTCTAATGAAAAAAAAACTAGAAAAGTGTAGAGTATAAGATGTTCGATTCCGGTTTCAGCTGTACTGCGTCTCTAATTAGAAATGTGCATGTCAATTGTATATTTCTCGTTTGTTCGTCATGCGATACGATCATATGACTGTACTAATATTGACTCATTTCTAAAACGTAACAAATTATTTTTAAATGATTACAATATGTAGATATGACTTAGAAATCGTAATTATCATTAAGTTGGTAGTTACACATTTAAATATTTGAAATTTGACATTAGGTTTGATATTTTTAATCATTAAATGATAACAATAGTAGCAGTAGTCTAACAGTAACACTTTGATTTATCTTTGAAAAATACACCGTTTCCTGTATTATACTATACTTTATATATATTATGTACTTCTAAATGTTGTTATACTTTAAAAGTAAAATGTAGTGCCTACATCGTTCATGAAAGTAAGATGTGTCAACATAATATCTCTTCTTCAGTTGTAAAAAAACGAACCCTTTAAATGTATATTTACCAAAAGTCCGAAGAAGGGAGAACGCAAATAACCGCGGCCGTTGACTCTGTCCTAATCCGTCCCACTACTCCAGTTAAAGCGCGCAAGTGCGACTAACTTAACCTAAATGTTACTTTACTTTGCCACTCTTTGCGGCTATTTCTATACATTTAAAAGGCTATTTTTATAGTATTTACCTCAGATTAAAAATTATAGCAATACACTCGCGTCGACAAGGATTGTCGACGCAAGTGACACGAGTCTGTTTATATAAATGATTTTAGCTATCAGTAGCTATTAGAGCATTAAAATTTTCCTTAAATTTAAAATGTCAATATTTGTGGTGCAATGTTCTAATTTATGCGTCACAAAATTAAACTACAGATGGACAGCAAAGACGGGACAACCTTAGGAATTGACGACAAGACATTTATTTTTTTACTGGCTGACCCGTGCCCACTTTGTTGAGCATAAAAACAGTTTATGATGAAACTCAACTAAAAAAAAACAACGCAGAACCCGAGAGATTAGCCGGAACAAACAGAAATACCGATAGACAGACAGACCAACAGACAAAAAAAAAATTGCATTTTCATTTTCAGTATCGTTTAAAATGTCATATGCATTTAGAAAAACGTTGCTAATTGATAGTTACAAACAGACACTTAAAATTTGTTTATTTGTTCTACTAGTGAAAGTCTCGTCAAAATCGGTCCAGCCGTTCCAGAGATCACTCGGAACAAACAGACATGCCGATAGAAAGAGAGACAGACAGACAGACTATTTCTTAACCGTTATTTATATCTTTACTTGAAAACGAATTACAAAATAACATGAAATGAAATAGTGTCCAACTTTTTCATAAACGCAAAATTAACGTTTACAAATTTAACGCGTATACATAATTATATCTTTGAGAGTTTTTACTATTCACTGAAAAACAGCTTTTTACTTCATTATGAAAATAATGTATTCATAATAATTTTGAAACACTTTGCTAGTTACCTACATCGCTTTGAATACAATGTACATGTTGTACCTACATATTTTTTAAATATACGATACGTTGTCATATTTTTTTTGCAAATCTGTAGATCCATGTTAATGCACGCGACTGTACCTTTGCCTTTAAATAATAATTGTACACTATTCCTTTACATTTCTTTGAATATTTAACGCGTCTTTTCCCATTTCTTGTTACCTTACTGTAACATTTATAAAGTCTAGAAATTGTCGTTATTCTTCCGTAAGTTACTGAATAATATATGAACCAACATAAAAGTTAAGATTAGACACATATTGGACACGATAACAAAAATCGGATATCCAATATCCACGTTTGTAAAAAAACTTAAGAAGCATCTGGATTTTTTCCGATTGTATTTTGTTTTCTTCAGTACACAATTTATTTGGAATGTTTTGTAAATACATCTGCTTTGTTTCAAAACATTAAAAATGTGTAAATTTAGTCTGTTATACAAATAAACGCAATGGAATTTTATACAATAAAACAATATTATGAACTCGCAAGTAAAACGTAAATTCTGCAACATAAATCAGGAAATCTAAGCGACTTATCCTAAACAAATGTTGCAAAATGATACAACCAAAAAAAACAAAAGCAATAAAATCGTAACATTGTCGCAGTCACGTACGAGGGTGGTAATGAAACGTTATTGCCTGTATTAGAACTATTTTGAGGAAAGGTCTTACAATGTAGAGCAGGGAACATGTGGGTAACGAAATTTTCCAAATCAATAGCACATGTAAAAACAAAACACGGCCCTCTGGCCGCGTTTGTACCAAAATATCCCGTGATAGTCTGTGGCTCTTAAACTATACATAATGATTTTTTCTAGAGGGCAGGCGAAATCCGGTACTATAATATGAATACTTTATAAAGTATTCGTATTTAAACCAATTTATTGAAATAAAACTATGTATTTTTTCCAGAGTTTTTTGGTTCAATTCCTGATATATCAATCAAAGGGATAAGTATCAAAATTTTAACACGAAGTTCAGGTTTTATAAAAATAGAGCTCGTAACTTCTTTCAGTGTTCTTCTGTAGTTTCCTATTTTTTTATATAATTTACCTAAAACCAATATTAAGTTTCTAAATTTTTTAAAGTGGCTAGCTGTTTTAGATATTCAAAGATTAAATAAACTTAAGCATCTTTTATTAGTTTGTAAAAATATTTGTTATATTATACCTTCTTCTAAGTACAAATTGCCAAATCGATATCGACAGCATTATCTATTGCTCCCATAAATCTTTCTCAGTCAACGTCGAGATGGCTGATCCGGGGAAAAAGATATCCGGCTCTAAAGAAAAGGATACAAAGATTGAGAGCCGCTGTACCGAACATACTTTCAGCCTACTTTTATAATCAACGTAGAGTCCGAATATAGCAAACGAATTGCTAGTATGGCTCTGGATACTTGACTTATATTTTAATCAATAACGAATTATAATGATTATAATAAATAAACCATTTTTTTTAACAATTAATAATAGTTACAATTTAAATATAAGCCTACCCCGCAAATCATAGAGTCTACAGGTTATTGGGGCCTTTAATACGATTATCCATTAAAAATAAAAAATAAAAAACGTTTTATTTCCAAATGAAACTTAACAAGCTATTTTCGGAAAGTCAACAAGAAAAACAAGCTACCACCGGTTCAACCCTAGCATTCAGGATTCAGGCGGAACAAACATACATAATACAACCTATAGGCCAGAGCCTTCCATACCCTTTTTTATTATTATTGTAAAAGAATCCCAAATGCTGCTGCAGTGATGCACGATTTTCTTTAAAGAATGAGTTGTTAAATTTAAGCAGATTATTCATACTATACGAGCTTGATGTAAATGAAAGCCCACAATTCTAAGAACTGTCCTGTGGTGAGTGACTCCAGCGTGTCGTCGACACATCGACGAACTCTATCTAATCTATGTAGGTCGGCTCGCGACGCCCCTGGATAGATGCTGTGATGCCCCAGAGAGGCCCTGTGACGATACAGACTTATTATAGCCTCTATTAGGTTTCGATCTCAGAAGTTTAGACTTTCTTACACTAACGACAGGTATCACGTTTTTTGTGATGTCTGTTTTTACATCTCATCAAACTGAATTCATCAAAATGAATTGTCTAACGCGTCGCTTATATAATGTATAATGCTTATAAACTATAACATAATTACACTATTAAGGGCCTGTTTCACCAACACATGTTAAAGTTAATAGTTCATTAAATATCATGTTATCCCTCTCGTATTTCCTGTCAATAAATGAGAAGGCATGGTATTTTAACAAGCCGTTAACACTAATAAGCGTTGGTGAAATCAAGACTTAGGGTACTACTCGCCTATAGGATACATTTTGTAGGACTATATAATTATAATAATCGGACAGATTTTTCCTCCATATCGTTTCTGACTGACGTTTTGCGTGTGCGTTAAAATATTGCAACAAGTATGTTCTATTCTTCACCTACAAAATGTCGGTCACCGATCGCTCGTGGGTGGGCGCTCTTAATGACACATCCGCTTACAGGAAACCTTAAGTAATACTTTATGTACCCTACTTTAGTTCAAGGAAGAAGCTTATTGACAATTATCTAATAAGCAATACCTAATTTCTTGAATAGGAAGCCCTTGACAGCGTACTATGGATTCCATTTCAAAGGCCAATGTAGGCCAACCGTTCGCTTCTTTGATGTCTTTTATGTTAAACGTATTTTAAAGTTCATCACAACGAGGCAAAATAATTAATATTATCTATTATGTAATATACAGGCCTATAATATCCTTTAGGTCTGTTTTGTATGGGTCTCGTATATAGAGTTTACTGTGAAAGTACCAGCGCTGAAAGAGGTACTTTTTGTTACTTACTGTATGGGAAAATTTAAAATGTTGAGGCACTTCTTATATAAACATGAAAGTCAAAAGTAAGTCTTTCAGCGCTGATACCTACTTTAGCAGTATACTATACTTATAAAGCACACCCTAAAGTATTAAACCTCATTTATTTTACTCCTTGTATAGGTAATTGATAATTGAAAAACAAATGTTGAACAAACTAAAAGCAAGTGTAAACTTAACCTACTTACTTTTAATACATTTGGTTCCAACTAGCATTATTGTGTGCAGAAAATATATTCATTATGGTTTTCAAGGTTCTGCGACAAAAGAAAGATTCGCTCCAATAATATTGGCAAACGTGACCAAATTTAACTTTGTATAACTGCGGTATTACTAACAATGATAAAATATTTCAATTGCATACTTATAAATATTAAGCTATGCTTCGGATCTGGTAACCCTTGTGCGTGGTATAGGCAACTACCCCCATTAAAATACTTTGGGGTAACCGTATGTCCATTAGTGGACGTCGTAGCTAAATTGATGATGATGATAGAAGCCTTTGTTATTTGGTAGTAAGTAAATAATAGGCGCAACTACCTTTATACCTATTTACATAGTCTGGTGGATTGTTTTATTCCATCTTGTCAGTGTGGATATTCACACGTTGTGTTATCAAATACACGACCTCTGGTAACAATCGCGAACATAATAAAAAATATACAAACCGTGTGATTTTATTCGGACATATTTTGTAACCTTAACATTAATTACATAAAATGTATATCAGTTTTTACGAACACATATATTTCAACTGCTGTATGCTGAAAAAAATTAGGTACAGTTTGGTTCATAATTTCAGCTGTAACGTACCCTTCTTCTAGCCCTCCCAAAAAAATCCCTTTAGGGATTCCCGACTGATTGGAGATGTCGGCCGGGATAAGCGTGACTCTCCCGAGTGCTAGAAGGAACGCACTCGGGGTTACGGCACTAAGGCCCGTATAAATAAAACAATCTCAAACCCAACCTCACCTTGAGAACCTATTTGACAGATGAAACAACGTTTCGTTTCACTTTTAAAAATGAACAACTTTATTAATGTTACATAGTACTTTAATTTATTTTCTTTTTATACCGTTATATTCATATTATAGATTACAGGACACAATAAAATAAGTATAATGTATATTTTTACAATCTTTATTTTTACGTTTTAAGAAAGAAAAAAATTAAAGTATGAAACGTAATTAAAATTCTTCATTTTTAAAAGTGAAACGAAACGTTGTTTTATCTGTCAAATAGGTTCTCAAGGTGAGGTTGGGTTTGAGATTGTTTTATTTATACGGGCGTAAAACCCCAAGTTGCCATTTCCTCCGCTAGGCGCTGGGCCACCGGACCCACCTAAGCGATAACAGCAGCGACCAAGTTAGCCTCTTCTGCTTACAGCTGCAGAACCTTCGCAGCATCCTGTCGACGACAGCTGCTTTTCTTCCGGGAGAGCGCTCCGTGGCACCGGACGCTCTTCTACCGAACAGGGACTCATTCAATGGGAAAGTATTTCATACGTACACCACACTTGGCCAGCGGGTTTGCAAGCGCAGTTTTCCGATGAATCGCTGCTGCCCATATCCGGATAAAATATAATATATCCATTGGTCGCCTTTTACATTTGACAGAGAGGTGCTATTCTATCTACGGCACCCCACGAATAATTTTAGTTTGGTTATGAATATTTTTTAAAATTAAAGTGATAGTGCCAGTCGCGATTTCACCAACGCATGTTAGTGTTAACGGCTTGTTTAAATACTATGGCTTCTCATTCATTGATAGGAATTACGAGAGGAACAACATAATATCTAACGAATGATTAACTTTAACATTACTTGGTGAAACACGCCCTAAAGTTAGTTCTATAGTCACGCTGTTGAGTGTGGTGACTAAAGCCATACTGGTAAATTGACAAAAATTGTTACGTGACTTGACTCCCAAATTTACTGAACAGATTTTTTGCGTGATTTACCCCCCTTGACTTTAAAGTCACATTTAAATAAAAAAATAAATCATACATATATTCCCATTTTAAAACTACACTTACAGTAAGTAGAAAAAACCCAAAATTTAAACAAATCCAAGAATGTAAAAAATAATATATATGTATATTTAAAAATATTAAAAAAAACAAAGAGTTTCTTTCAATTTCAATGGTTTTTTTTAATGAATTATAATAAACTTAACAAAATACCTCTCCTTGCCTGGCTTGATTCGCCACCGTCACTGGTCTTCTGTAATACCCTATCCCCATTTTCAATTATACTAAAAGAAGTAGTACTCATTCTTCTCATTTTACGAAAAATGTTGATTAGATTTAAGTAAAATAAGAATTATTGTAGACTCATGTGTTATGTTTTGTTCTCGTCGTCGTCGTTTCAGCCTTTTAGAGTCCACTGCTGAACATAGGCCTCTCCAACACATTTCCAGTGCGACCGGTCCATTGCCACCCGCATCCAACGTGACCCGGCAGTTTTCACCAGGTCGTCGGTCCATCTGGTAGGTGGCTGTCCCACACTGCGCTTGCCAGTACGTGGTCTCCACTCTAGGATCATTTTGCCCCATCGACCGTCTAATCTTCGTGCTATGTGGCCGGCCCATTGCCACTTCAGCTGACTGATTCTACGGGCAATGTCGAAAACCTTAGTTCTTCTACGGATCTCCTCATTTCTGATTCGATCACGTAGAGAAATACCGAGCATTGCCCTCTCCATAGCTCGCTGAGCGACATTGAGCCTTTTGAAAAGATCCTTCGTGAAGCAGCGTTTTGTTCTACTAGTAGAAATAATAAAACGCATAATATAAAAAAAATCCTGTTACACCGGAGTTCAGTAGGAGGAATATATAGGCCATTTTTCAGTAAAAAAAAACATTGGTGGATCTATTGAATATGATATCTTATGAATATGTTACGGTATAAATATTTTACAAACACGAACGGGCAATCGGTGAACTAATTGGATCACTCTAGTTCGGTCGAAATTGTTTCCTCGCCCATTGGCAATTACCAATTACAAGTAGTTCACTCACTATGAGCGCCGCACTACCGCACACGTTTTTCGGTGCATATTATGTTCAAGTGCATAAGTGATTTTAAGTTTTTTCTATGTCCAGACATTGACAGTAATAGGTATTTAGAATTAAACAATTTAGAATAAAAGAACAATCATAACAAAATCTTATAGTTTAGTATTCCAACTACATGTCATTTCCATACATGTTTTTACATCAAAGATTCAATTACTTTGGGTAGCTAAAGAATCAAAGAATTTATTAGTTACGCCACATCCTACAGTATTTACGTATGAACCCATAGCAAACCCTTTAAAAATTAAGATGAGGATTAGGAAAAGTAACAAAAACGACGACGTTATCCACTAAGGAAAAATTTTAATCGTCTCCATTATTCTCTTTTACACGCGTTCCATACACATTTTACCGTCTCATGAACCTATTCATGAATTAATTATTGCGTATGCTATTGAGTAAATTCAGGTTTTATTGTACTAATTGGCTCGGTACGAAGTTTCAGGGCTGCCCACGCCGCGGCAGTAGGTTTGCGTCAATGCGGTAATGGCTACCGAAATAACGCCGCACCCGCCCGCCCAACACCATGCCGATTCATATTACATTATTGTATTGATTCATTATACTCTCGATTCAATGTGGTCTAGATGTAAATAAAACACTAGCCAAGTGCGAATCAAACTCGCGCACATAGGCTATATATACTTTACTAAATCGACCAAAAAATATTATGTTGTATGAGAGCCTCCCTAATAATTTAATTGTATAGGTATTTAATTTTTATTACTATGAGGAATATAATATAACTAAATATTTTTTGAACATTTCAAGTGCCTATCTGTTGCTGCTATTTATTTATATCAATTTATTTGCAGAATTGAGCAATTTATAATATTTTATTTGCCTTATAGCAAAAATGAAAAAAATCAGGTTTGTTTCATGGGAAATAAATTTTTATTTGCCTTATAGCAAAAATGAAAAAATCAGGTTTGTTTTATGGGAAATGTAATTAAACCCGTATTGTTATATTTAATCCCTTATTAACTAATATATTATAATTAAATTAAAAGTTAAAAAAAATATTTTGTTTTTAGTATTGTGTTTGTAGCGGCAACGGTCATTTGTGAAAATGTTGTAATTTCTTTGTCTAGCTATTATATATCGCCGTCCTTGAAATAAAGCCTGATGACAGACAGTTGGTCAAACAGGCAGACAGGGAAGTATCGTAATAGGGTCCTGCCTTTTCCCTTCAGATACGGAAGCCCAAAAATTTAAATTCGACCGAATTAATGTGTTACTGTTTATTATTATGCATTGAATACGTGGCATTAAAATTTTCAGCTTTATAGCCACCATTACTGTTATTTGTTTACATTTAAACCACATTGAATCGGAACGAAGTATACACGTATTTGGTTTCTATACACTACTAGTAATATTGACATTAACAAAGCTATTTAAATTGTTCATTAATAATTTAAAAAGTTCATTTAATTGTTCAGAACTCTACATTAGACGTGGTACGCCCAATTAAACGTGGGCGCGGGAAATAGACTAAATTAAAAATATAATTATTTGTTCTCTATTAAAAATATAATTTAAAATTAAATTATGTTTAAATGTCAAATTCGTCTGTAACAAATCATAACACTCAGATATTACCTGACCTAGACGATGATATAATAGTCTCACAGGCCCCAGCTCATATATGCAGTATTGTTTTGCAATTACAATCTTGTTATGAAAACGAGGACCGGTTTCGAAAATATATCAATTGTAACACGTTGAATGTTATTGTACACCTTCACGTCGCCGCTTGCGAAATGAGGGTTAACGGATAATCCTTGCAAGTCTTGTGAAGTGACGCGTCGCTCAGCCGGCAGCTTTCGATTGCGCAAACGACACCAAAAACTAATTTTATATGGAAAACTACCTGTCCCCGCGACTTCGTTCGCGTGGTTGTCGGAAACAATATCGCGATTATCGTTTGATTGCTCACGTTGGTTTTTGTTATTATTTAATTTTTATTTATTTAAACATCATGCACATTTGTACATAGGCGGACTTAATGCCTCAAGGCATTTTCTACCAGTCAACCTTTAGGTGATTTGGATACAAAAATATGTAGATGTTTTCCAGACGAGTTAAAATAGGACAATTTTAAATTCAATATTAAAATAAATTATAAGTACCTACATACATTAAATCAATAGTATAAAATATACATACGTACATGTATAATAATAATAATATATATATATATATATATATATATATATACATGTGTATAATACATATTTACATACAACATAGAAATAAACAAATTTATAACTCCTAATAATACTATTATAAAATACATAATACTATAATAAGTACAAAAATAAAATACTATAAATACTTAATAGAAAATTAGTAACAGCAGTGAAACCATATTATGACTCTGCCAAGAGTGTGAGATACCACTCACGGATCCTGCGTTTGAAAGCCTCCTTAGTTGTAGACATCCTGATTTCTATAGGGAGAGCGTTCCAAAGTATTATGATCGTGAACTCATAATAATGTTAGCAGCGTATTGTTATATAGACTATCGCCTTCTTCGACAAATAATGTTATTATGAGTAAACCTTAAGAGATAGACATAATATACTGTCACGGTTTTTTTTTTTGATTATTAAAAAGGAATAATTATTACATACATATATTTTTTTGAGTAACCTAAACCGTTTATGTAGCGCACGCAACGAAAGTCCTCAAATAATAATAATTTTCCCCGTTTTTGCAACATTTCTCACTGACGCTTCGCTCCTATTGGTCGCAGCGTAATGTTATATGGTCTTTAGACTCTATAACACTACGCTACAGGCTTTAGCCTTCCTCTATAAATGGACTATCCAACAAAAAAAGATTTTTTTCAAATCTAACCAGTTGTTCCTGAGCGCGTTAAACAAACAAACAAACCAATTCTTCCGCTTTATAATATTAGTATAGATTTTAAGGTGCAGATACGCCTCGAGCAGTTATTTCCCTTGACATACGAAGGGTGCCCACTGCTACGTCCTACTTTTTATACGTATCCTCGGGCAGATTTGTCCTGCATATTATTATTTCTGACTGAAATTTGACATGCGAGTTGCTCTATTGTAATCAGTATGTTCTATTTATATATTATGACGACCTCCGTAGCGCAGTTGGTTGAGCGCGTTGGCGCTCGAACGAAAGGTCGCGGGTTCGAATCTCGCCGAGGGAACAAAAAGTTTTCAATGTTCCTGGGTCATGGATGTGTATTAAATTTGTGTATAATATAATAAAAATCTTAAATATGTGTATATTATAAAAGTATTAAATATATTTCCGTTGTCTGGTACCTGTAACACAAGTTCTTCGGATACTTAGCACAGGGCCAGATTGACGTGGTGTGAAGCGTCCATAGATATTATTATTTTTCACCTCACCAAAATGATGCGTTAGTACTTATTATTTTCATCTGGGGGCACGGTGGTGCCCCCGCCAAGTTAAGCACGGCCATTTTTTACGTACCATCCTTTTCTCGAAGCAGTTCAGGCAATTTTCAACCCCTATTACATTGTTGTGGGTTAAACTAGAAGCCTGCATTTTCAGTTACTAAGTATGCATTACACGGTATATTTAAAATTTCATTCAATTTGAAACAGAAGTTTAAGAATTATAACTTATCAAACTTCTTAATTGTGTCACTGACTCACTCACTGACTCACTGACCGATTATCAAAAGTATTAGGCACTTCTAGCAGACATAGAAGCTCAAATTTGGAATACAATTAGCGTTTAGTGTATAAATAAAGGAAAAACGTAAAAATTTTGGAATTTCTGTCTAGTTATCTAGATACTCTAACTGCATAAATAACTTTGTAATCCCTTATAAATGTATAAGATTACAAACACTTTTCGACAAAAACACGCGTTTTATTAAATCTTCTACAAAAAGAACTGAGATCCCATCAAAAACATAACTCGTAAAAAGTGCCAAGTCTCGATACTTAGTTCTTCTACTGGCACTTTTTACAAGTTATGTTTTGGATAGGATTTATTAATAGTCTTACCAACGTCTCCACTCAGGATAAAACGTTACATAATTTATGTACATCATATTACATCATTCAGTTCAGTTACATCATATTATGCATTAGGATGTCAGGTCGTGCATACAAAATTTCATGAAAATTGGTCCAGCCGTTTACGCATGATAAAGTCACAAACACAGACACGGACAAACTCACTTATCACTTTTATACTATTATACTGCTCTTTTACATCCTGTATAAATAGTGTGATTCTTTTCTACCAACCATGGAGTGATGCAGAGACAGGGTCAACTGAAGGAATAGGCACCTCATTATTCTCGGAGTCGGTTAAAAATCGTGTCCTAGAAATAGCTAGTGCCAATACGATCTATGTAAATCGTAAAACATCTAGCTTAAGCTAAGCTAAACTCATTCGCACGAAATCGCGTTAAAATCCAGTAACACCGTTAACTAGCCCACTTAACACAGGATCTAATAAATACTTTATGAATAGTTTAATAATCATGATAAACATACAAGCATTTACTTAACGAACACACTCTAGTTACCTACTTCGATATAATTAGAAATATTCTACGAGAGTATTGCGTTTAGGATTATTAATCCCACTAGTGTTATAAATGTGAAAGATTGTATTAATAAATGGATGTTTGTAACTCTTTCACGCATAAACAACCAAACGGATTTGGATAAAATTTGATAAGATGCTCTCAAACAAATCTGTGGAATATACAGGCTATAATATTAATGAGTGGATAATAATTTAGAGTGGGTATGTATATGTTTCGGGCATTTCTCATAGAAACATGAAAGTCAAAATTAAGTCTTTCAGCGCTGGTACATTCACACTTCACAGTATACTCTACATGGGAGGCACATACACACCCTAAAGTATTATCACTCATTTATTTTACACCTTGTATAGCCGCTAGTTAAAGCTAGTATTCTTAACAACAAGGCATAATATATTTATACGTACCTACCTAAAAGGCTTTTCCTTAAGGCGTGTACAAGAGCAGATGACCTAAATGAAACTATTACAGAACAAGGTCCAATTTAAAGGATCAGATTATTATTAAGTACATTTTTTTTATATATAGACACTTCACACATATACTTAATAATAAGTATTTAATACATACTTACATATTTTAAAATTTACTTTGAATGGCTTAAAAGGAAACACAACGGCCATCTTTCCATACAGAACTACGGTCTACGTGACCCCTGTTATATTAAAAATATCTATAATTTATATGGCTGTGTAATGGTCAAAGAGATAGAATATTTTTTTTATATCATATATTTTAAAACTAATAAGAAGTTTTTATAACTTTTGGTCAAGTGGGTTGTAACTTGTAGCCACTGTAACGAGTAGTTGGCTTAGCTTACAAAGATATCGCGTGTAACCTAAGCTTATTTTAACACCTGAATTAATACAATAAAGAAATTAGTGTAATAAATTAAATTACGTATGCCCTTTGCTAATATCCAAGGGCAAAAGGGCAATACATAAATATCACAACGACAAATCCGCGACGCAAATTATTTACAGTGACACATAAAATGGCGTGTTTCATAATGGATAAATAATTATTTGGTAGACGATTTTACAATAGCACACAATAGTTATTTTCATATCAGTATATATGGCTGCGTTTCCACTGACGCGGTGCCCGAATTAACCAATCAATATGCTCGAAATCTCCGCTCCGTTTCCACGGAAACAGCGCGAGCATAGTGATTGGTCAATTTGGGCACCGCTAAGCTCCTCTCCGCCCCGCTCCGCGTCAGTGGAAACGCAGCCACGTCATATATTTAGTTGGACAGATGATAAGGCAGATTTTTCCTCCATATTATTGCAATAAATATAATTATGTTCTATTTTTCAACTACAAAAAGTCGGACACCGATTATTGGACGGGCACCCTAAATAACCCATGAACGTCAGGAAAACGAATGCTTAGCAGCATGATCGTGATGATCATGCTGCTAAGCATTCGTTTTTTCATTTTTTCGTTGATTCATTCGTGTTTCGACGATTACGATAGCGAATCGGTAACCAATCGTTACAATACTTACCATAGATCATACAGATACATATTATGATACTTTCTATTGGAAAATACTTTTACATACCAATATTTGATCCAAGTCAATCTGTTAAGTATTAATTTCCTCCTTCGTTCATACATAAATTTGTACTTTTTGTAGAAACTGCAAATCAGCACCCACTGTTAGCTTAATTTGGATTTATTTTCGTAGCCGTGAAGTAGCAAAATTTTACCCTCACGTTATCAGAACAAAAAGGTTAGGGGGTAGTATTTTCTAACGTGCGTGTTTCTAAGATTTTCAATAAATTAATAAAAAAAACTGAAACTCATCGCTATATTATTCAGAAATTCCAGATTTTCTGTGTTGAATGTTAATACCTAAATTTAAATGTTCGGAAAAATATGGCCTCCAGGTGTTGGAAATTATATGTTTGTCCCAGTTTTGTGTTGACTAAATTCATTGTCAGTTAACAAAATAAATGTAATTTAACTTAGTCATGTTGTTACATGTTTTCAGTTCATTAACATGACAAAGCAAAGCATTAGTTAGATAAGCCAAGGTTTCAATTTAGAAATTAAAATTGTGTATCATATCACCTCTAATTTATAAAAATAAATTTGAAGTTTTCATTGAAAAACCTATTAAACGTCTTTCTAATAACAGATATTAGTTATCGATAAATAAAAATAAATACATATTTAAAAATGAATACCTATTTAAAAATCCTACAATAAACAAATTATGAAAAGTAGAGCTGCTCGAACATTCTAAAGTTATCCTATCCCAAGTCCCTTACCCAAAATGACATTGCTAATAACGACGACGAAGCTCAAAATATACAAAAGTGTATGAGATTTGACATAGCGACGGTTAGGTCACTTCGGATTTAATATTAGGATGCTTCACACACATTGGCCATTTGGCTATAGGCACAGATTCTTGAACCTGCGTGTAAATCTGTGTTCGCACTATAAACTGAAACTTTAAATCCTTTTTTCTCAATACTGGGGCCTTACTCTCCAAACTGATTTGATTTTGATTCAGATACGATCATGCCGCGAACTTCCTAATCAATTGACATTTGTTTATTTTGATTTTCAATCGATTGATCTGGTCGTGAGTACAAAAAGTTACGATCTAACGATTTTCTTAATCCTGATTAGTTTCAAAGTAATCCACCAAATAAAATACCAAAAGCGGTTGAGATCGAACTGATTTGATTCTCGATTGCGTCGTGAGTAAGCCTGCCGGCCCTTTGAAAAATCCCAAAAAATAAATTCTAACAATCTTCATATTGTCGATTTATAAATAGGTATTTTTGTTCTAATACAACGATATGCAAAGCATCCTTTTAACGCTATAACCTTTTATATGCTCTTTATATATTAGTGTCGCAAGTGTGAAAATTACTTGAGTGTTTTAAATGAGGCAAGACTCAGGGCACAATCGTTTTAGATTTAGCAAATTTATTTTTAAAATAATATTAAAATCTACGTGGCTCCCCTAATTGTGAACTGTGCGGGAAACCAGAAGATGTGCAACATGTGTTGGCGGAGTGTGTCCGGTACACTGACAAAAGAGATAGGATACTTAACTCGCTTAAACTATCCTCAATGAGTCTAGGTATTTTCAATGGAATATTGGCTGAACCTAATTCGACAGCAGCAAAATTATTATATAGTTTTATAATTAATAAATAGTAATAAGTCCATTTTGTACGATGGGATTGGCATAGCCACAATGTGTGCTAAAATCCCTAAATTTATTTAGAATTAAAAAAAAAAAAAACTACTTTTTATACGATTTAAACACTCACCGCGACACGTTACTACTTTCAGGCAATCGTGGGACTAGTCTCCTATTTAATGTAATAAATTTTAACAAAACTCAATATGGGCTATAATACTTCCAATTGACATGTCACATATTCACCTCGCAAGATAAACAATGACACATTAATTTGGTCGAAGTCATTTGAATCGGAAGTTCGGAACCATTTCGAATATTTTTTAATACAACATGTTTGTGATTTTATAAATTATTATGTTAAAATAAAATATTATGCAGGCAGTAGTATACATTTATAATAAGTTATAATAAAATATTATGCAGGCAGTAGGCACATTTGAGGTTTTCCTTGCGCACGCGCAGTTACCGTTAGACATGTGTCATCGTGTCCTCGTTGCGTGCTGCCAGTGTTCTGAGGCAATCAAACTCGTTTTCACTCATATACCCTTTTAAATATGATTAAATTCGCCGAACTTGCACAGCCTTTTACATTTACAACATCCTTGACAAAGAATTAAAAAAATATGTGAATTCAAATATAGGACGCGTTGAATGCATTGTGTTTCTCTACATAGTCTCTACTCTCTGGTCTCTGCAATAATACCTGCCAACAATTTCTCTACCACGTATGAAGATTATGAAATGTCCTAATTGAATATTAAAAGCATATAGATTGTCGATTTTTTGGAAGTCGGATAAAAATACTAAAGTCTAAAGCTAAACTCTTGGAACAGCATCATCATCATGTCAGCTATGACCTCGTACTACGACTACTGGACGCCTTCCCAAAAGTATGATGGTTGATAATAATAGCTCCCCTCACCGATTTCAGTGTCGGTAGCCGATTTCATTTAAACCAGGCCAGCTACGCAGGAGTTATTTTATAGTGCCCAAGTGTGGGTGCAATACACAAAGACACTCTCTCTTCCTTATACTCTCATAACCCAGTGGGACGGTAAACCGACACGACTGGCGAGAGAACAGGCGCGACTCTTTACATGCCAATCCGCATGGATCATCTTTCTTGTCAGACAATCAGGTGATCAGCCTGCATTGTCCTAACCAAACTTGAAAACAACATTTTTTGTTGTTCCAACGCGGTAATCGAACCCACGACCTCCGGGTCGAGATCGAAGCTCTGAACCACTAGACCACGGAGGCGCAAGACTGGATTGGTAAGCGCAGTTTTTAGATGTCAGCGGTAACGTTGCTGCCCAAATCCGGATATATTATTATTTATATTCCCTCTGAAGCCTTTTACGACACCCACTGGAAAGATGGTTGACGGGAAGGTGTTGATTTGAGATTGGAAGAGGATTGGGGTGCCTACCCCACGGACAATGGATGAATGGAACATAATTTTCTTACTTTTTTACATGTAGTACATGTAAAAAAAGAAAGAAGATACCGTTACAATTAAGTACGCCTGTTTCGTTTTAACCTACCTCTGAAGATCGAATAGTAATCGCTGCGAATCGCAGAAAGCAATTTCTTTGTTTAGATTTAACTTTCACAGTAAATAAAGATCCCATCTTCCCACACGGTTTAAAGTATTTTTTGTTAGATCCGTCACTCGTGTGATTACAATTTAGGACAATGGTGGACGGACTGTCCACTTTAGGCCGCAGTAACCACGGACACTTCAAGATAATTGAAGACATGAATGGATAAAATGTCGCAAAATTTTTTTACCAAGATAATTGAGTTTAAACAGTCACTTAAACATTTTAGGGTATTTAGTAACGTATTAAGTACATTGATTCTAGAGACGGATCTTTAGATTAATGTACTTAATATTTTACGACGTATTCTAAAATGTTTAAGTGACAGTTTGAACTCAATTTTCTATAAATCAGAATTTTGGTAGGTACATATCACTTTTTCATCCATTCATGTCTTCAATTAATTATCCTTATGTGTCTATTAATATTTTAAGCAAAAATTTTAAGTACAATTTTGCGATAATTGTGCCTACAGAGGATTGTAAAATTTGGCAAATGTAGTGAAGATTGTCAGAATGATTTTTAACAACGTACACTACGGCACTCACACTAACATGCGTTGTATCGCAGCATTCGCAGCAGTATAGCTGCATTACACACTTGTCAATGTAAATCTTTCTTTTAGATTCCATAGACAAACTAAATTTTATATTATATACCATACCCATACCCATAGACTCGAAAAAAAAGAAATTAAAATATGAATAATGGACGAAATGCGACCACACGGCGACTATTCTAATTTGCCTATTCCCAATTTGTTTATACAAAAACTAAAATTAGAATTACGTAACCCGCGAATTGACTGCTCGGCGACAGATGTATTTCCTAGAGAACGGACAGTAAGCAGATGTGGTGGATTGCCAGTTAACATTATTTATTAACACAAAAGTCGGCCGTGCGAATGTTGCCCAATGACGCGCGTGCATTGTTTCATAACAATCCGTGTAACTATTTTTATAATACTATTATTTGAAGATACATAATGCATTCAGGATAACGACCTACAAGTGTACCAAAGGACTAGTTTTCCGCCCACTCAGATTATATTCATGAGCAGGATGTCAATAACTCGGAGTCAGTCAAGAGATGGAAATAATACATAATATATTTTATTCCGTAGTTTTAGTTGCTGTTTGTTTCGTTTATTCAATGTGATCCAAATATAGAATAACTAAAACTAAATAAAAAAATTATAAAAAACCACCGACCTAGCGTGTGTCCTATCGCACCTAACAAACGACCAGATGACCTTGAAGACCTGAACTGATTTCCAACAAACATAATATCTAAGAACACTCTCGACCTTTCAAACAAAAAAATGCATTAAAATCGGATCATCCGTTAGGGAGCTATGATGCCACAGACAGACACACACACTTACGTCAAACTTGTAACACCCCGTGGTTTTTGTGTCAGGGATTAAAACATAATAATATATTCGATCAAATTAGTATTGTGTAATAGTTTTTCGTTTTAGTGCAGTGAAATACTATACTCTAAACCTCGGTGGCCCAGCGGTTTGGACTAAGAGCTTGGCTCGCGACTCACAGGACGAGGGATTTATATTGTACCTACGACCAAAACTATTGTTTTTTTCTAATTTGCGCTCATACTACCGATATTTTATCGATAAATGTAACTTTGCAAATTCTAGTAAGTAATAAATAATATAACATAAATACATCCATTTAGTGTACTTTTGTATGTTTTATCAGCTAAATTAGTAAAACGATGACGTACAGCATGTTTAAATTTCATTATGTCGTTCGTACTCAGCCAGTTTCACCTCAAATTTTTCTTAAACAGTAGCCGACGTCGACGTAATAATAGATAAATCCATGCTATCACACTATTTTATAACGAGTATCGTACTTTAATGTAGATTTAATAAAAAAAATATCAACACAGTGCTATCAGTGCGAGCTGTTTGACGCCATATTTGTTTTAGTGACTACTAGCGCCGCAGTGAGAAAAAATTTCAATCACCTGGCTGATTTTAATCCGCTAACTAATTGGACGTTGAGGGACGGTTGTTCAATCAATGTTCGGCCTAGTCTTTCAATTTAATGTCGTCATTCGATAAAAACGCTAGTCACGCAATGAATCAGCGATTTCAATTAGATGACTGCGACATATACATTTCATCCCTGGCATGTATTAAAGTCGGTCTTGAGCCAGTCGTGTCGGATATCCGTTCTACTGAGCTATGAGAGATATGAAGTTTGCCGAAAAAAGAGACAAGGAGAGTGTGTATTTAATTTCAATTATTTCTAAAAATTTTGGAAAAGTGAATGATAAATAGTTATGATGAATAAATATTTCTTTGAATTTTATGCAATTTTTTTTTCTTTTGTGAGAAATCTTTACCCTTCAAGCCCCCCCCCCCCCCCCCCCCCCCAAGACACTCTGCGCGACTGGGTAGTGGATAGGCATTGTGTTTCAAGTCCAGTGTTTAAAGGTGTAATAACCACCTTTTGAATTACAAACCAAGAAATGTACGCTAACGTTTTTGGATAGTCCATTTTTAGAGGAAGGCTTTAGGCTATATAACTTTACGCGCTAGTAAGTTATACAAGGTGTAAAATAAATTTGTGAAAATACTTTAGGGTGTGTACGTGCCCACTATGTAAAGTTTAGTGTGAAAGTACAGGCGCTGAAAGACCTCCTTTTGTCTTTCATGTTTCTATGAGAAATGCCCCAACATAATAATTTTGCCGATACAATAATTTAAAAAAGTTACTGTTTCAGCCCTGGTACTTTCACAGTAAACTCTATATAAAAAATATACTCACTCTAAACTCTCAATAATTAATATTATAGTCTATATAATATTATCCTTTGATTGCTAATGGAAAAAATGTAACGTATGGATTGAAATTAAGAAATATAAAACGAATCGGGATATGATCAGCTGTAGTGGTTCTATTTCCATATCTATTTCCGCAATATCTATTCAGAGAATCCACTTCATATGAATTTATCTTGCTTTTAAATACTCGCAGTGTTTATTCTAGAATGATATGTACTTTATCTCTATTGGTTCGAATCCCGCCGAGGGAACAAAAAGTTTTCAATGTTCCTGGGTCATGGATGTGTATTAAATTTGTGTATAATATAATAAAAATCTTAAATATGTGTATATTATAAAATTATTAAATATATTTCCGTTGTCTGGTACCTGTAACACAAGTTCTTCGGATACTTAGCACAGGGCCAGATTGACGTGGTGTGAAGCGTCCATAGATATTATTATATTATTATTATATTATTATATTATTATTATTATTATTGCTTTTGTCCATAGCAGCGTAAATACAGCATCGCATGGGAACACTACTTTTTCTACATAATATTACTATGACCGATACAAGCACAGTAAGTTCCATGTACCAAGTCTTCTGTAAGAGTCAGGTGACTCCTCCCAAATATCATCGGTCCAACTCAGGGGGCCTGCCTACTCAAGATGCCATCGCTAATTGTCGTTTACAAAGTTCGATAACAAAATGTATGGGATTTGACATAAGCTACGCTAAATGATCGCGATTTGGTATGTCATTTAGCGTACCATATGTCAAATCCCATACATTTTGTTATCGAACTTTGTAAGCGATAATTAGCGATGGCATCTTGAGTAGGCCCCCAGGACGTCCAATGCTGGACATACGACTCCCACAAAGTTTTTCAGTATTTTTCATTAAAAAAAACTATTATGTATTTAGAAACCGATTTTAATGAGAATGAGAATAAACGATTATTAATTGATCGATTTTTTTTAGCCAATGTCACGTCTCCAGTCGTCCAACCTTTCGACGTCCCGTCCGCGGTCTCTACTCGAGTGCCTTTTTGCACCAGCGGCCATCGGTTCTATGAGCTACATATCCAGGACAACACCACTTCAAATTTGCCGGGAAATATAGCGTGTAATTTCCAATTTTCTCTTCAGTATATTGTATCTCTATGTGCATAAGCTATTCATGAGGGAGTAGAAACGCGGCTTATTAGTCTAATCGTCATTAGCCTTTGAATCGACGTAAAAAAAGTAATTTTGTACATTTTATCATCCTATTTCTGTTAATCAAGGCCAGCTCCCTCCCACGCCTTAACTTGCTTCAATTACTGTCAAATTGTACAATTAGTTAATTGCACCCTTTCTATTTTTATGTTCCTATTTTGTTCAGGCAAATTCGACGAAACAACCTTAATTAAAAACTAATAACTTAATTACTCTAAATTGTGCTAATACACTTTTAGCAGCCGTTCTTGCGTTACAATAAATTATTATTATGAAAGTAGGTATGTATTACGTAATATTGTAAATATTGACTCATCACAATCAATTTTTGTTTTGTGCCAAAATGTTTAATTCTCGACATTTTTTGGTATTAGACATTTTTTTTTTATTAATAGGTTGACAAAACTACCCAAACACTTAATGGGCGCTAAAGAAAATTCACCGGCAACGCTTCGAGATTTTGGGCAAGCGTACTAACTACTATCTATGCTACTATCAAGTAGTCCGAACTCCCGTATATTTCGGGTATCTAAAACAAAGGGTTGTTAAATAAATGTATTTAACAACCCTTTTTTTTAGATACCCGAAATATTCATTACCAATGTCACAACTCACAAGTAAAACGTATGAAAACAAAAATCACTTACAATCATTTTCTCTAGCTACATAGTACATACCAGCAGTTTTATTCACCTGTGTTTCTAAGAATTGTCTATTGTAAAGTAAGTGCATACGGTAGTCAAGCCACTGGTCAGCTCCTATGACTCAACAAGCGATAGATAATGGCGTTCAAGGTAAGTCATCATGATTATCACTTGAATGGCGGTTTCTTCACCTCTATACACTGGCTTGTATTGATTACTAACGTTACACAACTGTGTCATTTAAAAGAAAGAAAGCAACTAAGATATGAGTCTAAATAATATGATCAGACGTATAGTAAGGTGTATAATGCTAATATTATGATGCGTCACATAGTCACAATTCTTTAAATATTTATACTTGACAATGATTTTGAAGATAGAAATATTTTTAAACTTGCATGCAAATTCTAAATTGAATAATTAACCACACTGATAAGTATTTGCACTTAGACCATAATGTTTCTGTTTCTCAACAAATACCAATTTTGTATCATACAGAATTTACCATTTTCGTGAGATACAATTTTCATCCTTCTCGGATTGCAGCCAATAGCCCTACAAAAAACCAGGGTCCTTATTTAAGAAGCCATTGCCATATCACTTACGAAGTTGAAATCAAAATGTATTTTAGGGATAATTAGGGATAAGCTTCGCTAAGTGACCGACGAATTTGCTTGTCATTTAGCAAACATTATGTCAAATCCCATACATTTTTGCTTTCAAACTTCGTAAGTGACAATAGCTATGGCATATCATCTAAGGTTCAGGGCTATTATTCATGAATAATAATCGTCCTTATTATGAAAAATTTGCTTTCATAGTCTGATAATTCCGTTGGAAAAATTATTTTGCAAACAAACGCACATGCAGACAGCAACATGGATAGGATTCGTGATATCATATTTTTATTAATAAGGAAGAATAATTCATTAAAATAATAATATTTCGAATTCGTCCGAAACAGTTCCAACGTCCAATAACAATTAATATTATTCTCGAATCGCAATATTATGATTAATCATATTTTCATTTGTTTCAGAAGATAATTTGTTTGACGGTAGCGTCATAGCCGCGCTCATAAACCAACGGCTGTTTAATGGAGTTACGTTATTGTTACGAATAACTATATTATTTATAAAGTTATGAAGCATAATTACATAAATATAAATAAACAACATTTTATACAACCATTATGATCCAGTATTTAAGCATTATCATCAACCATTTGATTATTGAGGAATAGATTTTTTCTGATTCTGATTTTTGATATTTTACCTATCTTAACTTCAAGTGTTTACGATAAATTTTCTAATCAATACGATACGTCAAGGGCTAAGGCATAGAGGCCCAAGAGAGATGCAGAGCCAAGACGGGTGTCACTGATTCCGTATTCAGTCCCTTAATTTACAACCCTTGTTCTTATAACGACTCGACGTAGTACACGGTCCCGACGACTTGGCTTAATGATTATCTACTATCAATTGTTTAATACTTAAGTATGAAGCAAATTTTCGGAACCCAACGTGAAAAGATCTGCTTCATGAACTTCGAAACTTACCGCGGATTCAGCTGTCGAGATACGCAAAACATTCTTAGAGAATAGCACTGCTGGTCCAAATTTGCACTTGGCCGGTTGTAACCCCAAAAAGTATACTCCATTTAATCACGCGAGATTCACTTTTAACCATTAAAAGTAACCCATTTAATAACGCAAGATTTATTTTTAATCCTAAAAAGTATGCTCCATTTAATAACGCGAGATTTACTTTTAATCCTAAAAAGTATGCTCTATTTAATAACGCAAGATTTGCTTTTAATCCTAAAAAGTATGCTCCATTTAATAACGCGAGATTTACTTTTAATCCTAAAAAGTATCTACACTTAATAAAACATCCTGTTACCCCATCTAACTCTACATTGACTACTCTGACGTAATATACATTGTATTAGGCTAAGTCAAATTATAAGTGCGTCCTAATTAACAGTTTTAATGAGGTTTTTATCTTATCAGCTGTGAGATAGACAGGTAATCAGTCGTGCACCAGAGAAACGAAACTCACTTGTTTGTTCGTTACATAAGGAAACATTGACATTCAAATTACTTTTTTCTTACCCGGAACTACAAATACAAATATTATATTTAGATATAATTCTCATTTGCATTTTTTGTATCATAATAATCATTCATTCAAATATATACAGGTTTAGCTTACAAATAAACATCATATTAAGTACATAATATTATACAGGCTTTAATAATTAATGAGTGATAATACTTTAGGATGTTTATATGTCCCGCATGTAGAGTTTACTGCAAAAGTACAAACGCTGAAAGAGTTTTTTTTTTATTATTACATGGGCAAATTTATCATGTTGGGCCATTTATTATAAAAACATGAAAGTCAAAAGTAAGGCTTTCAGTCCTGGTACTTTCACAGTAAACTCTACATAGAAGGTATCACCTTATATAACTCAAAAACCCCTCAATTGAATTTCTTATTGGCGTTCTGTTGAATGAGGAATGTTTCAAAATCAGCTTTTTATTTCAAATGGTATGGTATACCGCATACTACGTAACTAATAACGACTTATTAGGACCAGGGTTAAAAATTTGAACACGGAATAAATTACCATAAACTCTTATCTTGTCTCTGGGCTCTACATCTCAGAAATTCTGATCTATTGGTCTTAACAAGACTATATATACATATAAAAATTGACCATTCATTCTTGGACTCAAAACGGAACATTGTTATATTTAGGTTAAAAATAGGTAGACGATAAAAAACCGGATCTTCTATAGTAAGTCCGAGATAAATTTAACCTAAACGTAAGCAAACACCGAAATTTTTTCACTTTTATTTATTGTGCACAGTTATCACCACTTTCATCGGAATGTTAAAGGATAACACTTCATTATCCCATACATTTTATAACAATTAAACAATAATTAATAATAATATGTTTAAACATCAAATGAAAATCTTTCACAGAAAAAATACGCCATTTAGACTCTGCCGATTGTAGAATATAAGTCTATAGTCTATGGATTCAAAGCAAACAATAATCATTGTATTAATATTGGCCAATTGGCATCAGACTAGTCTATGGTTGTGTCATAGACGGGTTAGTTTACGTTTGGGTTAAATTTATCTCGGACGTACTATAATTACTTACTTCGGACATCGATAAAACAAAATAAGATTCAAGTCGAACCAGTAGTTCCTGAGATTAACGCGATCAAACAAACAAACTCTTCAGCTTCATAATATCAACTAGCTGTCCCCGCGACTTCGTTCGCGTGGTTTTTGAGTAACTTAAACCGTTTATGCAGCGCACGCAACGAAAGTCCCCAAATGTGAATAATTTTCCCCGTTTTTGCAACATTTCTTACTGACGCTTCGCTTCTATTGGTCGCAGCGTAATGTTATATAGCCTAAAGCCTTCCTCTATAAATGGACAATGCAACAAAAAAAAATTTTTTCAAATAGGACCAGTAGTTCCTGAGATTAGCGCGTTTAAACAAACTCTTCCGCTTTATATTATAAGTATAGATAGGTATAATATAACTTAAGCTTATTAAATTAAATTATTTCAATCAAAGTTTTATCTACGAAGCCAGAAGTTCATTGTTAGTCTAAACACCTCAACTCCTCATAAGGATAAAGTTCCGGGCTAGCATCGAATTGTCAACATATTACTAAGTTATGAGTTAGCGGAATCAATATGCGCGTACTGCGTAAGTAACTACTATTAGTACGCATAACATAATTACGCAAAGAAGACTCTAATTGCGTTCATATATCATCTAGTTTGGTAAAGCAGGCAGAGGCGAGTTTGTGGTTGTGTAATATGGCGTTGTGTGAACTGTGCCACAGTGTAGATAATACAGACGATCGTGTCGTTTGAATTAAATTATCTTGCTGTAATCACATATTCATTTATAAAATGTATGCATGATTAGCAATTTATAACACTATATGAAACATACGATCAAAAATAATAATATATAAAATATATCCTCCCCGAACTCTGTTGTACGACTAAGTGCAACTAATTACGACAAGAGCAACAACGGTATATTTATTAGAAATCATCGTAGGTATATTTTGATGTTGATAAAAGTCAAGTGGTAACTTCACATATACTGAAAGAAGGCAATGAATTGATCCTCAAATGAAAAAATCTTTATTCGGTATCTTATACATACATTAAGTGCCAATTTCACCAACACATGTTAAAGTTAATCGTTCATTAAATATAATGTTATCCCTTTCGTATTTCCTGTCAATGAATGAGAAGGAATGGTAATTTAACAAGCCGTTAACACTAACAAGCGTTGGTGGCATCAGGACTAAATGTCACAGAAATTAAATTATCTAACAACCACGTTAATGCATAACGAGTATTAGAGAAATAACTAAGAAATTCTTTACATTCCAAAATCACTTACGCAGTTAACATACTGTACAATATAGACTGTGGCACGAGTACGGAGCGCTTATCGCGGGGCAGGAAGTGGCTTGGTTTATTATTCGTGTCGTGCATCATACGGCGCGGCGACGGCTGCGACCGCGTGCCCATACACCCGCCTTCTGTGGCGTTACTGTGAAAACAAATTAGCAAATGCACAAGCATCAAAACCATTCGGGTTGCAACCAAGCTAGTTGAGATGATATCGAGAATCCTACATCCAGCGCAAGCGTTACTGTGAAAACCAATTGGCAAATGCACAAGCATCAAAACCATTCGGGTTACACATCAAGCTAGTTAAGATGATTTCGAGAATCGTACTAACTACTACATCCAGCGCAAGCGTTACTATAAAAACAAACACATCAAAACAGTCGGGCTACATATTAAGCTATTTGAGATTTCGACAACCATGCGTTACTGTAAATAGTTACTTACATACTTACAAGTATCAAAACTATTCGAGCGACACCAGTTTCGATTCCGAATTCTGATACTATCAAGTCGACCTTCTGCACTGAAAGTAGTATCTTGCAATTCACAGAATTAGATAGTAATCTAAATGTTATCAACAAAACACAACGATAAAAACGATTTAGCAAAAAGGATATCTTTATCTTTATTGCATAGCATTCAGTAAGAATTTCTTTCTGTTTTTCACTGATTTCAGCGACGGTGGCCGGTGTCATTGAAACCAGACACAGAAGTTGCGCAATACACAAAGACACTCTCAATCCATTGGGACAGTTACTTACCTGACACGACCGAGGAGGGAACAGGCGCAGAAGCAACTTTTTACATTCCAATCGTAGTAAGACGTATACCCATCAGTCTTGTGAGAAAAGAGAGTGAGAAAAATAAAATTTTTTTTCTTTTGGTATGCCAACGCGGGAATTGAACCCACGACCTTTGAAGTCAAAAGTCAAGCTTCAATCCACTGGATCATGGTGGCGCTCAAAGAACAATATTATAATCCAAACGTACACAAATAGGTAGGTAAAATTCAACTACATAATTATATATATATCATTGTATTTTATTGCACAGTAAAGGGCGCTTTTTTATTTGTTGTTACTGCAGACTATTAATTAAGTTAATTCTTTTCCTGATTTCACCAACGCATGTTAGTGATAACGGCTTGTTAAAATACCATGCCTTCTCATTCATTGGCAGGAAATACGAGAGGAACAATGGTAATATAAAATCAAATATAAAAACAATGGTAAAAAGGTATTTAACGAAGGATTAACTTTAACATTGCTTGGTGAAACACGCCCTACGTCTTACAATAATAAATTATCATAGAAATTGTAACTTGCAGGAGATCTGGAGTCTAAACTAAGCAATTATTATATGTATATTATAGGGCGCTTTAATGTCTTTGTTTACGTTGAGACTTTGAGCCTTTCGCTATTCAGTCAGTTAACTCCATCACTAATGATCTGATTGATGAGACGGTATGACCCATAAGGAATCAAAGAGCACTCTTAATGCAGTGTCACTTGACATACATGATGTCAACTGATACATTGTACTGATCGTGTGCTTAGACGTAAGGACGAGACTCTCTGATCGCTCTACATTCACTACTCTATGTACTTCACATGTCTCTATTTACCAGCCATTGCGTATATTGCCTATATAGTCTATACTCTGATCCAATTCAATGTTGGAGAATGTTTACTAATTTTTATTTTTCGCTCTCCGTAAACTCAGTTGAAAGTAAAAAAATATGAGTAAAAAATATTACGATACGACGTGTAGTTTCCGAGATATAGATAGTATTAGATAGATACTTATTTTAAATTCTCAGCGCGATGACTTCATTTTCCAATACAAGATTTGAAATGTCTGCAAATTCATTATTAGTTGGTATTTTTCAATAAAATTAAAACTAGTGTGTATTTTTAGATACCATAAAATATGAGTGAAAAAATATTACGTTGAAGTTTTTGTGTACTGAATTCTCGACGCGATGACGTCAATTTCCAATGCTTGCTACGGACTGCGAAATTTACAAGAATTTCAAATGTCTGTAAACTCATTAAATCAGGGTTTTTTCAATGAAACAAATCTAGCGACTAGAAGGAGAAAAAAGAGCTCTTCTAGGACAACAGTTTTAAACGATTTTGTATACCTAGTAACATTCTCCATTATGTCATAGTTTATCCTCATTTCGCTTTTAAGTGACATTTAAATTGGAAGCGTAAGCGCCTATAGGTCCATTACATACTGCACCAAGCAGCAGTCGGCAGTGGAGACGAGCGACAAGTGATACGACCATGGGTGTAGCCAGCTTCTGGCCTAGCGGGGCATGTCAAGGGCCTTACTCTCCAAACTGATTCGATTTTGATTCAGATTAGATCTTGCCGCAGTTTTCCCAATAAATTGATGGTCGGGATTACAAATAGTTACGACCTAACGATTTTCATTATCCTTGTTAGTTTCAAAGCAATCCACCAAATAAAATACCAGAAGCCGCTGAGATCGAACTGATTCGTTTCTCGATTGTGTCGGAAGGAAGCCTGCAGGATATTGATCTTCCGCGGCTATTTTGTCAAACATACACAAATATACCAACACGAAACATTAAGGATACTCGTATTATGTAGTATAGTGTGTACACACAAATGCACATTTATAAGTATATTATGTAGTAGGTAGGTATAGTGTGTAGCGCTAAAAACTGCAAATTATCTTATTTTATGTGGTTGAAGAGTTCATTAATTTTCTGCGAAACTTTCAGGTTTCAGCTGCCCTCTCCTGTCCACCAGGGCCCTAATTCAGGATGCCATCGCTATTATGGCTTACGGAGTTCGAATAAAAACAATGTATGGAATTAGACATAAGCTTCGCTAAGTGACATACGAATTTGCGAACCATATGTCAAATCCCATACATTTTTGTTTTCGAACTTCGTAAGTGACAATAGCGATGGAATCTTGAATTAGGGCCTTGGGTACAACCATGTACACGACAATGGTCATCGCCTACCGGAGATGATAAGTAAGTATCAATATAACTCTGACCGACCACTTACAGCCATGCTCACAAGAATATTAACCAGCTATTAGAGTGTTTACAATCATCGATGACGTCATCACCTCTAACGACTTCCGATAAGATAGCTCTGCGTAATCACTTTGGAAATAGAATTTTGTAACAATAACATAGGTTGAAATTATTTTACGCTGCGCCCGCGCCGTTCCGAACCAATGCAACGTGCCGCTTTGTATTCGCTGAGTCTGTAGTATAATGTACATGAAAGTTATTTTTAATTGTCCCATAAGAAGGTTAAGTTACAATTTAATAATTTGAATACCACAAATTGAGATGTCTTTCCTTGTTCATTACTGATAACTTAGTACGTGCATACTGCATAATTTGGCTTCATCGTTATATAATTGAAGTGATTAGAACAGTACAATATCGGGAAAGTTATTGCTTAACCAGTTTCTAAACATTTTCCTTTATAGCTCATCACAATCGAGTAAATAAAAAGTAACCGCATCGACTGCAGACGTGGTAAAAGTTCATATTTACAAGCTATATGTGCGTGTGTACATTATAATTGGCGTAAAACAAATTTGACCTTATATGATAGTGCGGCACCTTATTCGGTTATCAATAACACATGACGAATTTTCAAGAATCGATAACTACGTCACGTTCGTCATTTAAACTGACAACAATTACACGTCATGTTTCCAAAGAATAATTCTCTCGCTGGTTTATTAAGTAGGTAACACAGCAAGATTCATAAAGTCATAATATTACCCTTATTACGACTTCATAAATCAGGTTATTGAGGACAAAAGTGCATAAGGGTTCCCACGCCGATCGGAGACCGATTTTTGTTGGAGAAAAATAGAACATACTATATTAATAGAACATAATATTAACGTGCAACGCGTCTAACAATAAGTCGGTCAGAATAATATTAAAATTCTGACTGATTGTCGGTCCTTCAAAACGTGTGATGTAGGATCAAGGATGGCAGTGTGCACTCTACAACTAATACATTATTGTTTTAATTCTAGTATATTGTCTGAATAGCTAAGTGAAAATTAAATCGGAGGTCACATCTTCCCCTAGGGTCTGGTAACAGGTCAACTACTCACTGCCCCAAGAACCCACTATTCACTAGAACTCATCGATCTTATCAACCCTCTAACTAGTGCCTACTGCCTGTATAGGCTGAGGAGTATTCCTCAGCAGGCTTACTCCCGACACAATCGAGGATCGAATCAGTTCGATCTCAACGGCTTTCGGTGTTTTATTTGGTGGATTACTTTGAAACTAACCTGGATAAAGAAAATCGTTAAGTCGTAACTTTTTGTACTCCCGACCATATCAATCGACATTCGACTGATAATCAAAATAAACAAACGTCAATTTATTAGGGAGTACGCGGCACGATCGAATCTGAGTCAAAATCGAATCAGTTTGGAGAGTAAGGCCCCTCTGTTCTCTGATGTATGCAATATTATGCATCGCACCCACATCGTACATTCTCGAGGAAAAGTGTCTATATTTTTATCAACAATTTAAGACTACACAAGAATAATAATGTTTTTGTAAGGGTTTCTAAATTGTTTAGTAAACTTGTATCACAAATTTCTTCATATACCTAAGTCAGAAAAATCTAAATTAAATTTAAAAAAGATTTGTATTTTACGACTTAACTCAAAAAGTACTAGACCGATTTTAATAATAATTTTTTCATTAGGAAGCTATCACTGAGTAACATAGGCTATATAAAAATCAATTGCTGTTCGTTAGTCTCGCTAAAACTCGAAATCAGCTAAACTGATCCGGCTATTTTTGGTCTTGAAATATTCGTGGAAGTCCCGGGATTATTTATCTTTTTTTATACGTTATCTTTTGAAAATGTTAAAAAATGCCACTCTATATTTAGCAACTTCGGTTTTTGTGGTGACTGTACTTACCCGAGCATCTGTTACTTTAATAAAAGTTGATGTATCATATTAGCGCGCTCTAGGTTTGTTTTTGGTAGTTTGTACACAAAATGTAAGAGATATTGTGTTTCTTTTTACATTTTTATACTTTTTGAGAGTAATGTTAAAGATAGGTGCGTCGTTATTATCGTAAGACCTTTTGATTGTTTTACTATAAAATTGTCTGCGGTTTAAACAAATACAATATTTGTATACACTTTAACAATACTTTTTGCTTAATATGTTTTAAATATTTTAATGCATAGTTTGTACGTGCTAATGTGAGACGAAAATATGATAATATCGTATGAAAACTTCTCGGAAAGAATGACGAAACACATTAGCGCTTACACTTAGCAAGGATGTAAGGAGAAAAAAGCTTGCAACACGATATGGGCGAGTCTAAGTTTATGGGACGAGCCACGTGCTCTGTTGATGCACTACTCAGGGGCCTTACTCTCCAAACTGATTCGATTTTGATTCAGATTCGATCGTGCCGCGTACTCCCAAATAACTTGACGTTTGTTTATTTTGATTCTCAGTCGATTGATATGATCGGGAGTACAAAAAGTTAGGATCTAACGATTTTCTTATCCTGGTTAGTTTCAAAGTATCCACCAAATAAAATACCACAAGCCGTTGAGATGGAACTGATTCGATTCTCGATGGTTCGGGAGCAAGCCTGCTGTTCTAAAGATCGTATGTATGTTGTTGTTATTTTCATAGATTTTATTTATATTATTCATCATCATTCATTTCAGCTATGACGTCCACCACTGGACATAATCGTCCCTTAAGGCGAGGAATAAACGCAACTAGCGCCACTCTTTTTAAAATAAATTTTACAATGACACAAAGATCTTATTAAAAAAAGTAATCGGTTTAAACTTTAAGTAAAGAGTTAAAGAAATTTATTATAGTAATATATAATAGTTAAACTAATATTATATATTATATATCGTGAGTAATAAGTAATTACTAAAACGGCCGTTTAAGTTATTACTTACGAGAGTAAATACAGTATAGGATTTAGAGCTGTCATTAAATGCCAATATATTAGTTTAACTATTTTCTTAAAGTTTGAACCGATTACTTTTTTTAATAAGATCTTTGTGTCATTGTAAAATTTATTTTAAAAAGAGTGGCGCTAGTTGCGGTTACTCTTTGCCTTAAAGTATATAATGAAGGGGTAGTTGCTTATACTCACCACGCTTGGCAGGCGGGTTGGCGAACGCAGTTTTCAAATTCCCTATTTCCGGCGAGTGGCACGTGGCGACATATCTGGTGGCACGGTCGTGCTCCCGCTAAGACAAGAAAAGCCAAGCCCGAGGGCAATACGTACCTATTCTCGAAAAGTTTCGTCGTTTTTTTGAACTCTCATAACTTTGCTTTGGATGTTATTTTTTTATTTACGATACCCACAGCAATTACGGTTGATGGGGTGCTTTTCTATCTCCAGCACCCCACGCAGGATTATTAAAACATAAATTATTATCATTCAGCAAACCTTTACTGTGTAAACTACAAGTGTAACAATCCTATGTTCGCAAAATTTTCTTAATAGGTACTCTATCTAAAGTATTTGCTTCACTGTATTAAATATTTATATTGTGTAGATTATGTAGAGACGACTTCAGGGTCAAGTAGGCAGTAGGACTATCAAGTATGTTGTAATAATTACTAATAAATAATAAGAAAGTATCTTCAAATTAGTTGTTTTCTACTTTACCATCATTTTAAAAAAAATTACACACTGTGTTGCTATATTTGTTTACAACGTATCTATCAGACATCATGGACTAGACTTTTCAAAATATTACGGTGTATATTAACATAATTATTTGTATGTTTATTGTTTAGCTAATTACAGGAATAATTTCAGATCAAAACGCTTTCAAACCAAACATACCTAAAATGTTAACCCGAAAATGCTGCCTCAAACCAAGTCCATCGATATCATTGAATGTGGGTAGCGTATCATAATAAGCAATGAAATAATCTGTTAGCCGTATAATAACAGTGAAAGAGTTGAGATGTCTGCCGCAGAACCGGATGAGCCAATCAGTATGACTCACACATGCAACACGTCCTATAATGAGCCCCTACTAGTCTTATCCATCTCATTTACTCTCACACACGTTCACATTAGCCTGTAAGAGATAGAACAAAGTTACGACATGTCCTATGAACGTCATTTCTTGTCTTGTTATGCTACTGTTGCAGCGTTAATCTACACTAAACGCTGGAAGTTATGTTCATCTATTTATAGACTTTTGTTTACGTTACCTTAACCCTTTCTGTGATCTCTGGTGCCCATTGAGAAAAAAAATATTGGAAACCATTACACATCTCTCTGCATATATGCTTCACATGAACAGACATGCGGTCTAGTGAAGACGGATACACTTTAGTATAATACATATATACATTTTAGTACATAGTTCACTAAAATTGGCCTGTTATTAGCAAATGCAATATAAATTATAATTTGCATATATTACTATAAATTGTTAAAAGTTGAGTACGACTTTCAAGGAATAGATGTGGTACCTAGGTATATAAAGTTTTTGTTGTACCATAAAACCTTGTACACCTTATGTATCTCACAAATTACAGTACATATTATCACTACATAGTATAAAACAAAGTCGCCTTTTCTGTCCCTATATCCCTATGTGCGCTTAAATCTTTAAAACTACGCAACGGATTTTGATGCGGTTTTTTCCAATAGATAGAGTGATTCAAGAGGAAGGTTTATCTGTATAATACATGCATAATATACTAAGGCAACATTGCTAATTTTAGAGGTTTCTAACGTGATGTCGTAAATTAACCTATTTTAGCAAAAACGCTGCTTAGGCAGGGTTTAGACCCTACGAGTTAGATCAAATTAATGTACTACAGTATTGTACACCATAAAAAGGTCTACAAAAAAGTCCGCGATGGTATATGTTTATCTTTTAGGGATAACCCACATTAACCATTTTTATTGTTTACTTTTTACGTGAAAAAATGGCTTATTTACAAAGCTATTTTAAGAATTGTGAACGTTGTGTATAAAGACATCCTGTAATATATTAATTGCTGTAAAAATAAAATAAATACCTAGGTAAAAATGTAAAAAGTAAATAAGTAAAAATGTCTAATGTAATAAAAATTGTATGAATTTAGATATTCCAAAGATAGCAGGAAATCTTCATAGTAAGTATAGGGAAAGAGGAATTGTTTTACTCCAAATTTAATGCGTGCAGGCCAAGGGCAGTAATGAATGAATCAAAAATACTGGATCGATTTTAATCATATTATTTTCATTGAGTGACATAGGCATATATATTTTATGCCCGTGCAAAGTCGGAGCGGGCCGCTATGTTTTTATATACAACGTTCATAGTTTTTCTGTAGTGTATTTAATTTAGTATCAGCATTGCACCCGTGCGAAGCCGGGGCGGGTCGCTAGTATGTATATAAGTTGTAAAATTGATATAATCTATAAGGTCGCTAATCTTTAATGCGTGTAGGCGTGAATAAGAGATATGTTTTATCACACTCTAATCTTAGCACTTAATATTCTCTGCGAATAATTTTAAGCTCATAATAACCTATCAGAATACAAATCGATAATCTTACAGCAAACCTCAGACTAGCAGACGGGTGTTTGGTACATATTAAATAGGGCCTGAGGTCGTTAGCTGCTAATGTAATAGAGATTAGGGTGCACCAGACTAGACCCATATTAGTTAATTAACTGATGACTAGAAATTTCTAGAGACGGTACATAGAAATTTGAGTTTTTCACTCGAATTTCGACCTAAATGCTACCTCCAGTATCTTATACTAGAATTGTCATATAAGACGATGGTAAAGATGTCGTGTTTACCAGAAAGAGTTAAAACCTTCTTTATACATTTTTGCAAAAAAAAATTGTGTTCACTAAACTATGGATATTTTGAAAAAATTCTTCTAAAGGCTTTTCAGACACCCGCGATGAATGTTAATAGAGACAAAATTGACATAAAACTTTAGTACTTTATGAATGTTTTCCACTTACAAGGAAGGCACAGAGAAGGAATTTACATGAAACTTCATTCAAGGATGATTCTGAGCGTATTCCGGTTATAGAAATCTTCTATCGCGATTTCACATACCTTCTGAATATTTTGATAGAGATATCACATATTTTATTAAAAATAATCTTATCTACTACTTATAATAAAAATAAGTTCCGACTACACAGTATTACTATTTGATCGACACCATTTTTTGTGAATCAACCGAGTACAAAGAATTAATGTATTACGTTCTTGGAATTATACCACAATGTGTGTCGTGTTTATCCTTATAATGTAATTATAAATTATAGTAATTAAAGGTTAGTGTTGTTTAAAACTACATTCTAAATTTTGCTTATTCTATTTTTGTGGGTGAAGCCTCTAAATCTGATAAAATCCAAAGCGAAATAAAAATTAGCCAATACATTTAAAAAAACCTTTACTGTGTTCTATTTCTATTTTAAATGTTCTAATAAATATAAATAATACAATTACAATGTGTTGCCAAAATTGCGAAAACTGTCCAGAGACATTAAAGCTTAGTAGTTGGTACGATGTTGATTGTAGAATATGTCGCTCGAAAATTATCGTTTTTCAACGGAAATGACAAACATTAACAAATATTTAATTTACAGTTATATTCTTTTGTACCATCCCAACACTTTGTGGAGTGTACTATGAGAAGCGATGTAGCGATATCTTTGCGCCAGCATCCGCCACTCTCTTTCAATTGAGTTTAATTATATTCCAAATTGATGTTCTTCCGCTAATTACTTCTGCACTGACCTCATCGTGTTATTAGCCTTCACCCTGGCTTCTGTTTGCACATTACGCGATGATAATAGAACATTAGGTAACCCGCAACTATAGGATGGCTTTTCAGTAGCTAGTCCCAAGCAAGAACATTTAATTGTCCTACAGGGATCATGGTAACTGTAATTTTAGTTTCGCTTTCAGAACTCTTCGGTAATGGTGCTCCATGGTACACAATACACATGAGGTATACAAATCAAATGGATTGCAAGTCTGTTTCATGAGTTGATTCAATAGCTCCCGAATGCGGTGACTGGTTTCATTGAAACCATTCCAGCGCAGAATATATTTTATATTTCCCAAGTGTGCGCAATACACACGAGCACTTTTCCGTTCAGGGCGAGGCCCCATTAGTGCATTGCGCTGCGTTGCGTCGTGCCGCTGGCTCCCTATATATTTTATGACATGACCCTAGCCATGACGCAGTGTCGACGCTGCGACGTGCGACGACGCAACGCACTAATGGGGCCTCGCTCTTACCTTATCTCGTAACGCAGTGGGAGAATGAGCAACATGGTTGCGATTTGCAAGATCAGACGCAGGATCGATAATTAAGAAGCCCATTCGACGCATGAATCATTCTTCAATGAAATATCTATACCAATATTATAAAGCGGAAGAGTTTGTTTGTTTGTTTTGTTTAAACGCGCTAATCTCAGCAACTACTGGTCCGATTTGAATTTTTTTTGTTGGATAGTCCATTTAAAGAGGAAAGCTTTACGCTATATAAACGTTGCGACTAATAGGAGCGAAGTGTCAGTAAGAAATGTTGCAAAAACGGGGAAAATTATTCACATTTAACTTTTCAATTTAACAATAATTGCCTTATTTCTTTACTAGCAGTGCCCGCGACTTCGTTCGCGTCGTTTTTGAGTGACTTAAACCGTATATGGAAAGGCCCCAAATGTAAATAATATTTATATTTAAATTTCCACTAATCACTTTTTTTACTAATACTTAATTATACAATTTGTACCAACTTGATTAAAAACGCACAACATGAGAATCAACCATGCAAAGCACTCTACATAAGGCGTGGTTGGACACGGATCCGAGCTTAATTATTGGCGGTCTAAAATTGTAGAGGTAAAATACCCATTTCAGTCATCTGCGTCATTCCGAACAAAAGGCGTGCAATTTTTATTTGCCTTTCACCATAAATTTATAATACAATGTTATTAGGTTCCCAAACGGCAAATATTTAAGGATATTTACTCGAGTAACGTTATAATCTACCCACCCACATCCATATTTAGTAAGAAAAGATAAAAAGAATATTGAATTTATGATAACCTCAACAAATGTCATCCTTTATTATAATCAGCGTATTGTAACTAATGGTTTGTTTTAAACCCGTCCCACCTACTCTTGACTTTTCACCTTTACAACACCTAATTTAACGCGTTTAGTGATGATTTTCCTTAGATGGTAATTCTAAAATTAGTGGCTTTAATAAGCATCAGCAGCTGAAAATACTTTTTCTTAGGCCTCGACCTGAAAATACTAAATAATAGTTTATCTATAAATGAAGTCTCTAACTCTTTACGTCTACTCTACCTCATTCCTATAATTGATGCAATGTAATTCGGTGCTGCCTAGGTGCAAAATATTTTTTACCTATGTAAGTATGTTTATATCAATTTATTTATTTATTTATTTTTATTTATTAAACTTAATGCACAAACTGTACAAAGGCGGACTTAATGCCATGCGGCGTTCTCTACCAGTCAACCTTTGGGCAATTTCTGTAGCTGAAAGATTTAGGGTATGTATGGGCAAATTTATGATGTTGGTGCATTTCTCGTAGAAACATAAAAGTCAAAAGTAAGTCTTTCAGCTCTGGTACTTTCACAGTATACTCTACGTAGGAGGCACATACACATTACACACCCAAAAGTATTTTTATTTTAAACCTTGTATGTTTGATGTTCACACACCAAATGATGTCGGTATTTTTCTATGATTACAATCGTAGAGAAGCCCTGAGACCCTAAATGATCTGTAAGCGTAAAACATTGGCTGCTCGCCACTTGCGCAGTCGTGACTGTACCTACAAGTGAACACTCGACGGAGTACAGCCGCGCGAATATTTCAATACAATTAGCTACTAGAACTATATCGGTTGTTTTTGTAAGGCGCGTGTGAACACGCGATTTCACCGGGAACAGAAGACCTTTCGCTTGATTCTATTTTAGATGCGAATAAAAACATCTGCATAACTATCTAGTTCGAGAAGTTTCTAATGTTTTTATTTTGCATTAGTATTTCGAATTATGCTTTTAATAAAATAATTAATTGTTTGAACAGTTGAATATTGAGGAGACACCTAATTAAATGTAGGTATGTAAGTACTATAGTCTTGGTTAAGGTTATATTTAAAGGAATATCTTAAATGGTCTTACTAGCGACATACTAATTATTAAATTACTTTCTTTTATAATAGGAATAACAAGTGTAACTATTTATTTGGGACACTCTTTGTGGTCAACGACGGTATGCGATAACTTCACTTCCATAATTTTATATCCGTTGAATCTTATTAAGGCCCACTTGCGCGAGTTAAATTAATAACCCAAAGTAGGCTCCTCTTTTATATTATTTTGAAATAAATTAGGTGCGACTTATATATCTAACACTCTAAACCAGAGTTATTTAACGCATTTCTGTATTTTAACGCCTCCGTGATTTTGTGGTTCAAAGCCTTGGGTCTCTACCCGGAGGTCGTGGGTTGCATTCCCGAATTTACAACAAAAAATGTTGATTTCAAGTTGCAACAGTTGCAAACCTGATTGTCTGACGAGAAAGATCCATTCGTCTGACATGTAGAAACCGGATTCCGCGCCTCACCTATCGTGTTGGGTATCCATTTTGCTGGTCCTCGAGAGTGAAGGAAGAGAGATTGCGAGGAACAGAGAGAGAAGCTTATGTGTACTGCGCACTTGAGCACTATAAAAGAGGAGAGGAGTTATCAGTTAGAAACCCGCCACCGTCACCCGAATCGGTATGGGAGCATAATAATATTTGGCGCCAGTGGCCCTTACTCGAATATATTAATGTATTATCTATCTTTTCAGCACGCTTAAATAGCCACCGTGGAAACATAAAAGAAAAAAGTATTCTTAACAAAAAAAAATACTAACAGATTGCAGGGACAACATGACAGTTTTTCATTCTGCTTTACTTTCGTAGAAGGAGATATATGGTGGTTGTAAAAAAAATATTAATTATTATCAATGGACTACCAGTCTATACAGAACGAGGATGTACTACAATTGGTGACAAACCAGACGGTCCAAATGACGACTGCACAGTGTACACTTTAGTCATGCATTTATTCATCACTTATAAGAAATTTGTCATCGCATTTTTATACCACTTGTCTGCATTCTAATAAGCTGACTTATTCATAAACACGAGCAAACACGAGTTAATAGTGACTCAGTAAACTCAGTATTTACCTAACTAATATCTCTCTAACGCAAATTGTTTTACAAAACAAAAAACTTTGTCTTATTAAGACCACAGGACGAGGTTAATGATCAAAATCAACTCGAACCGACTCTACCCGAACGAGCGTTGCGTACACAACCGAGCGTTACGTCCTAATCTGATGCTTGTCTGCACCCACAACATAAATTGCACACTTCAAAAAATCACTTCGTGCTATAAATCGATTATATCTAGTTAGATTTAGGCTGAGACTGTTTTTCTTGAATCTAAGACAAGTTTAGGAAGAATCTTTGATATAAGAATTCTTCCTAAACTTGTCTAGGGGACGTATGACCCATACGACGGATTCCTGAAGGAAAAATTTTTACACAATTATTACCTGTAGGTAATAGAACATTAATTAAGTGTTTTTTTTTTTTTTTCAAAATCTTAAATTGTTTATTATAATTTATAATGCAACGTGTTCTTGAAGTTTACCGCCTTTAGAACAGTAAGTAATGATATTTATTTTTCTAAATTAACAAGTAGGAATGTTTGCCTAAAAGTCTATACTTTATCTACAAATTGATCGTTCTTCAAATTGGTGTCCGAAATTAAAGTCCGAAAAAAAAGATGGCCAACATGATGGACTTTCAGCCTTATTTACAAACGAATGTAAAACTTCTTTACAAAAAATGTGTGTAAAACGGTCATCATAATGATTGTTTACGTCAAGTTATCAAGTTATAGGGTGATCACCCTATAACTTGACGTAAACAAAGCACGCTTTGTTTCAATATCACTGATCCCAACAAAGATATTCTACAAACAGGTAGGTTATGCTCAAGAAGCCATTTGGCAAATTATTATCGGTCATCAGCAATTTCTGGTATCTGCCAAACGATCAAGGTCATTTGGTAATTCGGTCGAAGATTTTACTTTGTAATCGCTCGTTAACTCACAAAAGAATTAGTCACAGAATCAACAAAGTAATTTGTTGTTATCATCATTTGTTTAATTACGTAATCGACATCAGCTGGTTCCTTAGATGATCACTCTCCTTTTTAAATTAAGTAAGTTCTAAAGTTTTAAAAAACCTACTCACTTCAGAAATCCGCAACACAACATAATAGTGCCTTTCACAAAAACCTAAATACAAAACTGAACGGAAATATCACCTTCTCAATCCACAAAATTACTCTCACAAATAACAAAATATTAATGAAAACTACCAATGTAGTGTCTCAACAAATTCCAGGTATGTAGTGTCTCAACAAATTCCACTTATGATACTATATTGTTCTTGTGTACTGTATGATTGTATTCGTATGGTAAGGTTCATGATTTACTGCATAAGTAAAGTCGTAGGTATAGAAGCACAATTCAATTCAATTCAATTTTTTAGTACCGGAAATTGGTTACATGGTTGTTACAATAGTTTACAAACAGTGGACACAATGTCTGCCCATAGGGCATAGAAATATTTGTCACAAAAAGATTTCAAAATTTTCTGTATTGGATTTTACAAAACGTTATAGGCAATCTTATCACCCCTTTTTTCGAAGTCGGTTAAAAGGCAATAAAGTTATCTTCATTCTATTTTATACACAAAAACATTTCATTTCCTCAATTGAAGTTTGGTATATAATGTCAGCACTTCGCAATAACGGCAACACCAAGGACGCGGGAGCCGTTTTCGCGGCCATTAAAACTTTCGCTATCTCCGACTTTATGGCGGCAAAAAACAAGAGTGTATCAAATCAATAACTATGTATACAATCTCGATGAAAGCAATTAAAGATTTATAAAGGTCTTTGGTTTTAATTGTAGGAGTTATTTGACGATCATATTAGAATGTATGTACCTAATTGTTTAAAACTTTTCCAGGCTGTATATTATGTAGATACTAAGAACTACTGCATTCAGTGAATAAACGATGTATGAAATAATATTATTATGATTGTTTAACCCTTATAGCTCAGAGGACGAACAAATGGGTTTTCACCCCACAGGCTATAAAAGTTCCACCACAAGTTTGTGCTCCTGGATATTATAATTAATATGTATAGACTAAAGAAGAATGCAAAATATAGTCCTAACTGCTAAGTAACACCGATGAATAGAAATTTTGATATTATTAATATTATCATTGTTAACGTAGTAACTATTTATTAATATAATATGTCATTGGTGCAACGTACCACGATAGAATTAAGCTTTATAATGACTTCATAGAATCTATTTACATAAAACGGACCTAATTAAATACTTACCATACAATAGCTGCTTTTGAATTTTGAGTCTGTAGAGTCAAATGGTGTCATAATGACAAGTGCTGCTAATGCTACTATACTAACTAGCGAACTCTACCACTGCGCTACAGAGATTGTCAAATAAATATACAGTAGACTAACCAATGCCTTCTTGATTCAGTCGTTAGAGCAGGCTCTCGACTTTGAGTTCGTTGGTTGGATTCCCGTCTTCCATTCAACTAAAATATTGCTTTTTTGGACAATGCAGGGATGATCACCTGATTGTCTGACAGAAAATGTAATCTATGCGTCAAATGGACATATAAAAAATCGGCCCGGAGCCTGTTCTCTTACTCCTTCGTAGCTGGCCATGTTTTAACGAAACCACTAACAACCAATATATGCATGAGAAGCTATTATTAATATACTTTTTTGTGTAAATTATATAATAAATCTTTGTGTATTTATGCACTTTTACAACCTTACGGGTTCAAACACTGTCCACCTTTGTCACTAGTGTGTTATTTGTCTTCAAATGCTCATAAGCCCGGCTGCTTATCTAATGTGAATATGACTCAATCTCATTGTATTAAAAGAACAATACTTTATCTTGTAATAAAGTACATGAAGCGCAACTAAAGAGATAATAACTGACATTGTGTTTTGAGTACAATATTAATTTCAATAGCCAATATCACAAATAATAAGGATTTAGGCCGTGTTTCACCAAGCAATGTTATAGTTAACGCCATGTTTAAATACCAGGCCATCTCATTCATTGACAGGAAATACGAGAGGGATAACATGATATTAACTTTTAGTTTAATTCACGTGGCGTACAAGCGGAAGCTAATGGCACGTAGATTATGTATTAGTCTAATAGTTTTAATAAATATTAGTAAATGATTTAAGTATTAAAAGATACGTTTCTAAAGTACACAGTTTCGTTAATTAAACGATACATAGTTGTAAAAATCTTAAATATGTGTATAGTATAAAAGTATTAAATTACATTATAATGTAAATCTTAGCAGGTACGATTATGGAAACAGAGATCCACATACTGAAGCCCATCGAATATCACGTTAATTAAGGTCAACTCAATGCTTACGTCGAAGAAACCATTATGTTTCTTGAACGGTTGCCTCACCTATTATGTCGCGATCATAATAGACCACAATGCTAACAATCGTGTAAATGAAAACTTGAGCATTTATCATTATGCTAAACAACTTTTGTGCAAATGTCAACCCTTAGACTTACCTAGAACGATGTCCATATCAGACACTCGTTTATAATCTGATTGATGAACAAATACAAAACATATCTAAGTAGAATAATAATAATAATAATAGCTCTCCTCAACGATTTCGGTGTCGGTAGCCGATTTCCTTGAAACCTATCCATTGGCCAGCTACGCAGGAGTTATTTTATAGTGCCCAAGTGTGTGCACAATACACAAAGACACTCTCTCTTCCTTTTACTCTTATAACCCAGTGGAACGGTAAACCGACACGACTGGCGAGAGAACAGGCGCAGGACTGACTTTTTACATGCCCATCCGACGCATGGATCATCTTTCTTGCCAGAAAATCAGGTGATCAGCCTGCATTGTCCTAACCAAACTTTAAAACAACATTTTTTGTTGTTCCAACGTAGGAATCGAACCCGCGACCTCCGGGTCGAAAGCGAAAAACAGAGATCATTTCTTGATATAGTTCAACGAATAAATTTCTTTATTACAAACTTATTAGTTTAGAACACACCTTTAAGTCAAAATTTTTACACAATAATTACCATACTCACTTCAGTATTTTGTATTACTGTTGGTGAAAACAAAGTCCGACAGCAACGACACCGGTAATCATCTTGTATGCCTCGCTGAGAAATGGCTGCCTAGAGAAGTAAGAAAGTTTGTAGTAGTGGCTAATGCTCTATGTATAAATATTTTTAATAGATCAACGCCCATTATTTCAAACGGTTTTCAAAGGTAATGCTGTCCATGCACCTAAAAGACTGTAATTAATGGGCAATTAAGAATTCAGTAGTAAAAATGCTTTACATTATTACCTAAGTTTATACTATCTCTGAGCTCTGTAACTAATCACTATACTGATTTTGATTAAATTTCTAGACTAAGAGCAGGTCTTTGAAAAGCTAATCAAATCTATGAAAAACTAACATAGATTTGATTCACCAATAGGCACCGTTTAATTGACATACGATTTGAATCAAACTTATATTTTGTGGCATTTTATCCTTGCAAGAGCGAGCGTGATGTAATTATGTAAAATCTGTCCCTCTCTTTTTCTGTGATAAATGTTTCAAATCAAATCAGCGTTCATTATGGGTTTACTTGAATACCATGTTGCTTGATCATAGATTTCATTAGGCTTTCAGAAAACAACAAACCTCAGGCTAAGACATAGTGAGCTAATTTTTAACGCAGCAAAATTGAAGTACAATCCGGAGGCATTTCTTTTTGTACACAAAAGTTGCGAGCAACACTATCTAATAATGAATATATAAGTTACTTGCGACTTATTAAGGAAAATTCAATTCTGTAAGGAAAATTAAAGTTCCACTGTATACCTACTGATGTCAAAATAAACTTGTGGTTATAATATATAATGGACAAATGTTAACATACCTACTACCTAGTACTTGTATGGTAAAATTAATTTATGGTTTTCTTAGTGACTAAATATTATCCCTCCCTGCGACAAGAAATGCATTGCAATCCATACAAACGCATCAAAACCTCATTCTAGAACATTCAGTGAAATTCGATTGATTCTGGTAATTTCACTTTCTCGACACCTAGTACTCTGCCATCCACCAAACATGACTGAATCGCATGACATATTATGGTAACACACATTTAGCACGCACACGTAAGGTACAACATTTTCACATCATCAGATGCGATATCAGTATCGGTCGACGATATAGAGGCAAGTATCGTATAATATATGTAAAATGGTATAGTACGTCCGAGATAAATTTAACCTAAACGTAAACAAACCCGTCTATGACACAACCAAAGACTAGTCAGTGATGCCAATTGGCCAATATTAATACAATGATTTTTGTTGGCTTTGAATCCATAGAATATAGGCTTATATTCTACAATCGGCAGTGTCAAAATGGCGTATTTTTCTGTGAAAGATTTTCATTTGATGTTTAAACATATTAATTATTGTTTATTTGTTATAAAATGTATTGGATAATGAAGTGTAATCCTTTAACATACCTGTAAAAGTGTTGATAAGTGTGCACAATAAGTGAATAAGGGAAAAATTTCGATGTTTTCGGTTTGTTTACCTTTAGGTTAAATTTATTAGGGACGAACTATAGCTCCCACTAATCTCACATAACATTTTACTTGCTCGTATATCGTATCAATATCGAGAAAGATATCGGATCGGATGAAGTGAAAACGCTCTTATGATCACTGAACGCGAACAACACCACTTCTTTCGATATATACGATTCGCCACAGTTTCACTTCTGACGATCTTTCTGTTGTCAATACTTAGGCATGCATGTACGGTCAGTGTACATGCATGTTGGACGCAATATGCATAATTATTTAAGAGCAATTAGAAAGAAGCCATGATTACATTTTTCTATAAATTACATCTAATTATATACAACAACATTGTTTTGTCGACTGGAAAATAATAAATCATTTAGTGTATCTGAAATTCCTCTAAGTATCGGAGTGGAAATTATCAGCTAGTTTTAGTCACTAATTACTGTCTCATTTACCATAAAATTATGGTACCTATCTACTTATTTCATATTATATATAATTTTTAAAGTATATAGCTAGGCAGTATGGTCTACGACCTTAGCCTGTTCAAATTAATTTAAAGTATACAGCTCAAATTAAGGTTTCCACTTTCCACGTTTCGCTAACAGCGAAAATAATTATACGTTGAAAGGGAATAATAACTTGCCAATAAGCAGGAAGTAAAAAATTCCCAAAGGTTAAGTTATAGGTAGTAATAAGTCATAATTGGTACGCATATTTCTCTCATATCTCTGTATAAGGTTATGCGCTCCCGTTTATTAATAAGAACGTAGAGGAAGCAAGTGTCACCTGATATATCTCAATGGCTGACAAGTGATAACAAATAATGACTCATAACTATGCTCATAACTCATATCCATATCAGTGACACTATATTAAATATTCAAAGGTCTAATTTAATCTACCAATACGCAGAACAAATACAAAAATTTTAAGCATTTCTTACATCATCTAATAATCTACCAATGTCATTATTTTGAAACCCTCCAAAAGTTAACTAACTACAACTCATGGGTAAGGTCGTTGTCTTAAAAATGACTACACAATGCACATGTAAACTATCATAAAAAGGGTCGAACCAGAATGAATGAGTATATTTCTCGAATGGAAAATCCATTAAACAATGTAATTACTAACCTTATAAACGATTGCTTACGACATGGTCATTCGAGGATGTTTATTGTTTATTTCATTTCCCTACAGATACATATTACCTACCTACCATAATGTATTATCTAATTACTTAGTACGTCAGATTAATACTTATTTTCTGGTAAAATTAGTCTGAAATAGATAAACGTTATTTAAACAAAGTGCACTCCGATTTGACCTCATAAGTCAACCATTTCCTGTTACATCGCTATGAATTGTTTCAACTTCGCTTAAGCATAGTATTACATTTTCTTACCAGCTATTTACAGGCTTTTAAACGGCCATGCTTCAATGCACGAAGAGAAGATTAGTCCTCTTGAAGCAGTGATGCGTGGCAATCAGTATCTACATCGAAATACAACGCGCATGAAAGCTGTTTAAATTGCTCAGTTTTGTTTTAGATAATATTTAATTAAATTATTACCCTTCCATTGGCTACGCCAAAATCGGGTAAAAATTGACGCTGGTGAAAATTAAGTGAACTAGATGATTAAAATAATTTACCGTCGCGTGTTCACCGCAAACGACACTAATTACCATCAATCTGCTGAAATTTAAATATATCTTGTAAAAATAGTAACAGAGTGTTTTAATGACCACATGCTTGTGTTACTTAACCCAAAAGAAACTGTCCGAATAAAACCTGTTAAACACATGGTATTACAAATAGGGTCACGAAACAATGCAAGTCTCTTTTTGTGAATCGCTCGGAAGCGAAGCACGTGTTCAGAGATCCCTCCCGCTAAGACAATGTGAGCTAAAAACCCGAACTTCCTCACCCTAAGACAGTTTATAGCTCAATAAACATGTTATTATGATCACGATATGAAAAATTGCATCCTGTAGAGTGCAGTACCTACCGAGAATTCGTACAGCAAAATATTATAACGAACAAGTATAATATACTTACATAGTTGGAAATAATTACTAAATAATAAATATACAAGCAATTATTATACAAAGTAATAGGTTACATATTATGTGAAGGCGTCAACACCCTTTAAAAAGGTTAGTTCAGTTGCGTGTTTCGTAAAAAAAAATCATCGTAATAAATAATAATGGTGCCTAAATTAAAAATTTGGTACGTAGATTTCGATCGTCGTTTTGTTGTATCTACACTAAACAGTACAGTAGAGAGCATAAAGACATATAATATCTATCAGAACAGCTTTAAACAATATCAGCAAGATATTTTCCTAAATCTATTTCAACGCAATTCCTAATGATGGATGTCTCATATTGGATAAGTAATTTAACATAGATATCTGACTCTTATGGGGTTTTCCTCTGCAGTCTTATTTTGTAATTAACCTAATTCATTAAATAACTATTACCTAAGTCAGTGAGGTAATAATTCACAGATAGCACACGGTAGCGCGTGTCATTGGTGCAGCAGTGGCATAACACGTCTAGCATAAAGCAGGCCATGTTAGGCGCAGCAAGTCAAGGTGGACATTTGCGCAACACTACAAGGACCAACAAGGAGTGCAAAGTAGCTAACAGACGAAAGACTTGTTCTTGAAAGGCACGCGGATAATCGCATTGAGACTGCAATGTTCGGTTTGTGGCGAGATTCTAGAGATTAGATATCGTCCACAATCTACATTAAATGTAGACAGCTAAACTGTAAAATGAGGAACATTACATAATCAAACTTAATTAATGTAATGAAAGATTTAAAATCTAAGGTCAAACGATTAAAAAACCAACAACTAACAAAAATGTCAAGATCTCGGAAATCTACATATATTGCATAATGAATAACGAATTCTATTAACACTAGGGTCAGGATGACTTGGAATTCCATTATCAAAACTTTCGTAGAGAAAACACTGTACGATTATGATTAAAGACCGAAATATTTGAATCATGACAAATACTTATTATCAAGAATTTGTCGCACTGTTGATAAGCTACAAAGTACATAGAATGTTCAAAAATAGCCAATTCTCTGCAGTTATTAACATGTTAATGGAATACGTGACACATAATAAACAATACAACTTAATGTAAAGAATAGATTCTTCAAATACTGACTACTTTCGACCCGTTATTAATTTAAATTGTACAATAGTCGAGCCACTTATTGTTAGCTAAGAATTGGAAATATTCAGTTCAAATAACACAACAACACCAGCTTTTATTGTTCCATGAGAACATTTTGTATCATGAGAGCCAAGGGAGTGTACCCAATCCATTCATACCAGTTTTAAAAACAACAAAACGTCGAGACTTGAGATGGGTCGCGGCTGCTGCGACCATTATGATTAATAATACATATACACATTGACCGTTCAATGAATTCAAAGTATTTCTATTATATCGTTAACAGCCACTAAAAAATTACAGCCGCTTACCCGAGCCGTTTGTTAATCGAAGTAATTACATAAATGAGGCCGAAAGAAACATCACAAACGAACATTCCTCGTGACTCATAAAATACCCTTATACAAAATATGACTATTGGCTCTACCTATTATAACATGAATAACAGGGTCCCAAATGTACATGTAGCTGTTCCAAGTACAGAATAATCAGTTCTATAACTTCTATGGCAGTTGCAAATATAACAAGAAATAACATCCAATAACAAGTGAAAGATGATAGTTTGTAATACTTTTACATTTGGATTATTGTTGTTTTGTGTGCAAAATATTCGCAATATACGAAGCAAAACGAAACACGGTAAACGAAAACAGACAACTTAGTTAACTTACATTCCCCTCTCCTATCTTCTTTGGAATAAATTCATTGTGTCTCATGGAAAAGGAAAATTTTCCCCACAAACTCTACAAGAATATCAAATAGTCGTTTTGTGGTGGCTCTTATAAATACTGGCGATACAGGAGCAGCGTGAAGAAACCGAATTACGGGTTAGTGACCGAATTTGAGCACCCTATGTTGGATTAAGTTTTATGAATATTTGAAGCCCTCGGTCCTCGTTTGCTTTTATGTCGACATAAAACGATTTCAATGCAACTTTGGGTGTTTATTCCACCACTTGTCTATAACGTAAAGAATGAGTACGTAGAGGAAGGCGTAGTTTTATTACAGTGTATTTATAGCCGCCCCACACGCGGCAATGTGTTCAGAAGCGCGGGAGACGCCTGCGTTCTGTTGCTATTCCAAGCGAGACCTTGCATATATTCGTATACAAGACACTAATGTGGAGAAAATCCACTGAACCACATTAAAACACATCGATATTAATCTGCGCTACACCCTGGGCGGCATCCTTTTTGTAAGTTATCATAAGTAATTTTGGTTAACTAAGCAATAAAGTGAAACTTTGTAAATTTACACTATTATTTATAGAAAATTTGTTATCTTTTTTCAGACTTCGAACGCTTGGATTTGGGACAAAATAGATTAAGATCAAAATAGTTTAAGAACTTAATATTATACTTAATCGCTATTTGATTAAGGAAATTTTAAATGATCATTAAATAAAAGAAGAAGTCTCGTCACGGTGTCACGGAAAAATGTTGCGAATTGTAAAGACAGGATAAATGCTACTTACTATGGTTACTTTTTCCTTCTAAATAAAGAGTGAGAATCACGGCTAAAATGAATACTCTTCTACAAAATATAATTAAAATGGTTAATAATCTAAATTACCGAGCAGATTACGAAGGTACTGCAGAATAAAAAGCAATCGTAATTAACAATGCTAAGTTTTTACGTTCCATTGCTATAATAAAAATAAGGTTGAGAATAAAATTAGGCGATAAGCAACAACCTTCAGCCGTACTTTTTATGAAAAAAATGGTGGAGAATTCTCGTTTTATCATCTTGAACTTGTAATTACTCGGCAAATAAGTAATAAATTAAAAAAACAAACACTGCATACCTACGGCTTATAATAAAAGCGATAAGGAAGATACAACCATTGTTACACCTGCAGAGAATTGTCTATATCTGGGCCAGTAACGGAACATGAACAGTAGTGCCGCGCGAAACAACCGAACAACCAAACCATGACCTTAAACTCGATGTGCCACTTTAACAAGTGATGTTTTTGATAAGGACGTGATAATATCATTTTCTCCAAGAAATACGTGTATTATCAAAACTCAAGGTTGTGCGTTCGGTGCTCACGCAGGCGCTATTTTCGGAGCTATTTTCAATTGGTTGTACAATTTATTATGAGCTTACAGCGCATTCAGAACTACTGCTACTTACTAATGTAAGCCAAATCTTCTATTATATATACATTATCTTTCAATTTCCCATAGTGGACCGAGTGTGTGTCACATTACAGAATGATCTGGTGCCCACACAAGGACACATAAATACATATTAAAAATCATAATGTCCTATTCAAAAACCTAAAACATGCATAAATACCCTACCACCTACATAATAGCCTATTATGTAGGTGGTGGCATAAAGTAACTAAATCTACTTATTAATAACAGGTCAATTTAGTTACTTTTCCAGCCATTAATGCAACCACATTTGATTTCTGCCTGGTCTCCTACAGAAAATGAACCACCTATGGGTTATACCAATGGCTCATTAATTCAGGAATATTTAAAAACTATGTGGACTTAGCTATTGTAATTTCCTTGGCCTGATAATATATAAAAGGTCAATGTCCTTTGATACTATTAGGATGAAGTCTATTAGTTATTTTTAATACAATAATGTTTTAAGGACAATATATATAAATATTTAGGATTTCTTCTGTATGCCTGTTTAAAAAATAGCAATTTAATATATTTTTTTTGTGAAAACATGAAGCAATTGAGAAATAGATTATTTTTATTGTCAGATGAAATTAGCAATAACATAATGATAAATCAGACTACTCTGTAGAAACACAATATGGTATCACTATAAGTGTTTATATTGGTGAGTATCTACTGTCCTGTGTATATTGCACCAATGCATACTGATAGTTAAGTATTTGCGTTGTAATTTAATCAGGGGAATATAGGACCTTTTCTAAATAAATAATGATAAAGCTGCTATTGGACTGCGCTAGCTGCAAACATTGTCAAGCAATAACAAAAGAAGTTTTTGAGGTAATGGAATACACCACATAACATTAAATGTCTTCTTCAAATGTTACTTTTTACTTTCTTGTTTGTAGGAGGATTATAAAATCAGATAAGATGAGTTCTCTTGTAACAATTCAATTCAATAAAGGTACTAGAAGTACAACACAATTGTATGGCTTAACACCCACAGTACAATGTCCAGTTTTTGGCTTAAGTAGCATAGAAAAGCTTATTGAGAAATCATTTCTACTAGACTCAAACAATAATCTTAAACATGACAGTAACAAGCATATTTTGTAATGTTATTGTTTACACTAAATAATAAACATTAAAACTGCTATAGTTGCAAGCTTAAATGTATTCTGCTGATCATAGGTTGATACAATTTCTAATGTAAGAAAATATGTATGATGGATTACCTTGGATACCGAAGAATAAAACTTCACTTTTAATCTCCCACTTAAACTTTTATTATAGATATTTTGTTATATGTATTATCACAAATCCTGGTAGACTTTTAAAACACAATCACGCAAATCTTAAGTCTGTATTTCCTTGATTATTGATTCTCATATAAACATAATTTACACAATAGAACACACCTTGCATGATGACTAAGTTGTAGAACCTTACTCATTGCACTTCACTCTACACAATCATATAAGATTATTGCATATTTGGATGGCGTTATTATTCTCTAATCGTCTTTGTCCTTCCACATTGGTTAATCTCATGAAAATATATACAACATGACTAAAATTACTTTACATTTACATTACTTGTCGTTTATAAATCAATAGAGACCGTTGTGTACGTATAAAAGAACATGACATGACATTAATTTTGAGTTTTTCCATTCTGATGGTATTCTGTAATATTACATCAGTTACTGCGGGAGCATCTACCAGTACTAAAGTATGAAAATATAAGATAAAGCACCTCGATTGGACAATGGTATGTATCAAAGATATTAACAACGTGATATGACGCGCGTCGCGGCTGCCGGTCCAGCGGCCGGGAGGCCGGGGCGGCCAGGCGGCCGGAGCGGGCGCGCCGTCGCCCCCGGGCCCGGCTGGACGCGGACCGCCCTCGAGTCAAGGTGGGCTCACTTCCCCCTCGCTTTTGCAGTCTTACGAAAAATAAATGCCACATTACACACTAAATATTAAAGCACTGTACAACAACAATAAGTTTTTTTCTCCTTTTCGGGACTAACGTTCATTTCACGCACTATTTCGGCGAACATCTCGTTGACATTGATACGGCTTTTCGCCGAGGCCTCCACGAAGGGGCAGCCCCACATTTGCGCCAGCGCCGATCCTTCCGGTTGGGAAACCTCTCGCTGGTGCTCTAGATCAGCCTTGTTTCCGACTAACAGTATGGGCACCCGTTCTGATCCCTTAACACGAGTTATCAATTCCTTCATTGGTTTAATATCTTGAAAAGTTTGGTGATTGGTTAAAGAGTATACAACTACAAATCCTTGGCCGTTCTTTATGTACAGGTCTCGCATAGATGCGAATTGTTCTGTGCCAGCTGTATCTAATATTTCTAGAACACATGGGGAGTTGTCCACTTCTATTTCTTTTCTATAAAAATCTTCTATTGTGGGGTCATACTTTTCCATGAAACATCCAGACACGAATTGCACAGTCAGAGCACTCTTTCCGACCCCACCCGAACCCAGCACGACTACCTTGAATTCGCGCATTGTGTTTTTAGATCACTTGCCAGTCTTCTATAGAAACGTTTATGAAACGTAATTTCACTTTGTGCTATAAAAATGTCATTGCTACGTTGGTTTATGACTCACTCGGATGCGATCACTGGCGATCGTTCGCGATACAGAATGTTAACTAAATGGTAAACATCGACGCCATTTTAGATGTACGAATGGCTAAACAACTTTGATTGCATCTCGCCGATGCGTTATTAACTTCACACACGTAGTATAATCGCGGAAACAACAATAAACCAACTGAATCAGTCTTCGCTAAAATCGACACCAGTAGCAGGTTGGTCAATGCACTCTGCGTTCTGACAAATCACAAAAGCGTGATTGGTGAATGGAAGCTGTTTAGGCGGAAGTCAGTGTTCTTACTATGAAACAAAATTGCCCCAGTAAATAGTTTAAGTTTGGTTGGAAATTAATCCAACGTCGTTATAGCTATCGTAAGTATTCAATTAAAAAAATATATTAATTATGTTACGACTTGATTTATTATTCCGATAAATAATTGAGTTGAACTTAGAAAAAAATATTTACAAAATTTTAAAACTTACCATTTTTTATCGAGAAATAATAAAATGGTAACATTGAAGCGGACACAATATTTTTATCAAGTTGCCTACATTGCTCACTCGATAGTCGTTCAGAAACTGACTAACTGTCAAAAAGTTTTGTAGAATGTGTAGTTAATAAAAGCACCGTACGCGATTATCCAGTTTATTATTTGCAAGAATTTCACTTTAAAACTTCCATACATATACTATATACATACATATACTATATGGCACCATGCCATATAATGAAAATTTTAATGGCCCTTACAAATTACAAGTAACAGTGATATTAAATTATTCTCAAATATACTTCATGCTTTTGCCAATGTAATTTAAAAAAGTCATAGATTATAGAGTATCCATAAAATCTTTAAAAAGTATAGATTAAAGACCGAGACATTCCAATGACATATTTTGGACATTCGGTAAAAATTCAAATGTCAAGTTTGATCAAAGGGGCTGAAAATATCTAAAAATAAAATTATTCATTTGAAATAATTACTGAAATTATGACTGTATATTGAATATAAATCTTACACAAGTGTTTTAAATAATATTAACCATCTACAGCTTGGAAAGGATCACAAATTTTTTACCGCTTGCTACTTTTGAATCAGGTATAAACAATGAATATTAGAGCAATATTTAAGTACTCTTACTCTAAAAATCACCTTCTATACTTCTTATAGAGCTTTAGAATACGGTAAAATACACAATACATTTATTGTGTCTTAATTTATAATTTCTTTAGTTAGCGCCCCAGGCTACGCCTTTAATCTCATCAGTATTCAAGCTTTATTGAACCTCTTATTACATCGCGTATATATTCACAAAATAAATCTTTTAACATTTATTGTTAATACTGTGCTTGCTTTGCTTTTAAACTGACTTTCCAAATTAATATCAGTAGATTTAGGTCATATACTTTTTTTGGGCGCGTATATATTCACAAAATAAATCTTTTAACATTTATTGTTAATACTGTGCTTGCTTTGCTTTTAAACTGACTTTCCAAATTAATATCAGTAGATTTAGGTCATATACTTTTTTTGGGCAATTGTTTAAACCAGAAACCTATTATTAGGTATTCAGTTAATAAAATATTATTTTTTGGAATTGTACTGAATATATGGGGAATGAAAATAATGTATATGTAAAATTAGTCGCAACATCTTTATTTGGTCAATCTATTATTTAAAATTTATCATAATTAAAGGAATTTTTTGTGCTAAAGTTATGTAAAGGATATTAAGCTACACTAAAAGTATATTGTTAAATCAGGTGATAATTCATCATCAGAAGTATTTTGATATATTTGCCACTGACAGAACAACTTAGTAACCAATAGCTATGTAAAAAAGTAATATAAGTACAAAAATATGCCATATTATGCATCATATGTAATTAAGCTTTGCTGCATTAGGATAAATCTGTCTGACAGACACCATGTTTATAATTTCGACCTCCTTTTTGTGTTATCCATTATAAATGCGAAAGTGATAAGCTCCTAAATTAGCCATACTGAAACTAGTTGATCATCCATATAAAAAATGATAGAAATATGTATCCTCTGAAAATTGGTGAAATACCTATGTTTATAAAATAAAAACTACATGGCCAAAATTTTAGGGGACCTATTCTGTGCCGAATTAAAAAAGAATCATTAAAATCGGATCATTAACCTCAGAGTAATCAATGTACATACATAATAAAAAAAGAGACCAAATAGAGAACTTCCTTTTTTGGAAGTTAGTTTAAAAATGTAAATTTGTTTTATCACTAAAGCTGAACATAAATGCTAAAATAAAGTGACATTAATAGGATCATCAAGGGTACTAAGTAACTTTTAATAGGTTTTAATTGGATAGTATATTTGTAGTAAAATTGTCATTTATTTTATTGTTACGCTAAAGAGCTGCCTTGTTTTAGTGTTCACTATTTGTAAATTCTTAGTGGAATAATGGAAATGGGTAACTTTATTGTATTTATGTTAGAATTTCCTATGTGTTAATGTATATTTAGAAGTATTTTAATTTATATTACAGAGAATATGTCGCACAAACCAACACCATACAGCCCAAACTTTCCACCAAGTGTAGGCTATGCTCCTACAGATGACAAGGAAAATTCCAAGGAAAACTATCCAATGTATCCACAAACTGGTTACCCCGGGCCTCCAGCGGGTGCCCCCCTACCTCCAGGAGCGCAGCCCTTGCCAGGAATGCAACCAGGATTCCAGCCAGGAATGCAACCAGGATTCCAGCCAGGAATGCAACCAGGATTCCAGCCTGGAATGCAGCCAGGATTCCAGCCGGGAATGCAGCAGGGATACCAGCCAGGATATCAACCAGGATACCAGCCTGGTTTCCAGCAGGGATACCCACACCCTCAACCTGGGTATCCAGCTCCTGTGATGCAACAACCTGGCCCTCAGGTTCCAGGTAATCTTTTATTATTATACTGAAGAACCAATAAAATTTTACAAAATAAGGATTTTGTAAAATTATTGCTATTTTATGATTTATAATATAATTTCCACTAGATTTTTTGTATTTTGATCTTGTTCCTTCCTAGGTAATTATAAAGTCATCATTGTTAGATAAGATAATGTCTAATAGTGAAATATCTAGTAACCTTACTATGTATACTTTATTAATTTTTGTCATGGTTAGTTCTGCATATCTATAGGTATATTATAATTGCTTAAGTATCTTAATATGATAGTTCTCTTATCACAAAACAAATATTAAAGATATTCTCATAGCAAATATATTTAAGATTGTATTATATTGTTTTCATTGTGTTTATATATATACATGCATAATATATATACTTTGTTCCAATTCAATGTGATGCAAATGTTAACAAAAACCAAAAATCAACCAAATTATGACACCTTGTCATAATTTTTTATAACACAGTGAATACATAAATGACAAATTGGATGCATTACAGCCGCCCATACTGAGTTTTGTTTACTTAGAGATCACATTGAATTGATTGAGTGAACAAGTGTCTATATCTTGAAAAGGTAAACACAAATGTCATAAAATCTATATCATAGCATTGGAGAAGTGAATGACTTATTATTATTATTGATAAACTTGTTTACATAAACTGTTTCTAGAGCTCTCAACTTGGTGGTGATAAAACTCTTGTTATACGCATTATGCATACTCCGAAGTACATATAACAGTATAGTTAATTATTGTTCACATAAAATATATCATTAATGTAAAAGTCTTGTATAATGAATATTGAGAATACTTATTTTAGTCATTTAGAGCATTTTAGTGACGAGAGTGTTAACAAATTTATCCAGAGATCGCGAAAAATTAAGAAAAACGTTTCTGTAAAATGCAAAATGTTATTTAAGAATGACAAATATGTACAAAAATATAATGTGCGTTGTGTGAAAAGAACTTTTTTGAAATTGTACAACAAACTGTTCAGTAGTTCGTATAGCTACGAGCCACTACTATCTGAAGAGGAAAAGAGGTTTAATCATATGGACTACATAAGCATGGTGGAGGGAATCTAACTGCTCTATTGTTTGTGTATGTTATATATTTATTTTTAGAAATGTTACCTATGGAAATCCCATTTATCTATACTCTATTTACTATGTTGTGTTTAAGGATAAAATCAATAGTAACTAGGTTTATGTTTCCTATGTTCAATAAATATAAAACTACAATTTACTTACAAAAAGTTTGTACTAAATAGTATTCAAGACGAGTAAAAAATTTGCCATAGTACATATTTTAATTTCATAGTACAAAGATTATTATTGGAATAAGTACACTATTTTTCTAATTTAGACTAAACTGGTACATATATGGTATTGATGATTTGCTGTTGTGCCCTCCTAATTTTCCAATAAGAATTATTTCTATATTAACACCCTATGTTGTATTATTTCCAGGTGGCTGGATGACTATTCCACAAGGCCTCAGCAACTGCCCGCCCGGCTTGGAATACCTGTCTATGATTGACAAGCTCTTGGTTCATCAGAAAGTAGAGCTACTGGAAGCATTTATCGGCTTCGAGACTAACAACAAGTATACTGTGAAAAACGCGATCGGACAGAAGGTGTATTATGCTGTGGAAGACAACGATTGCTGCACACGCAACTGCTGCGGCCCGATGCGTCCGTTTGACATGAAAATTCTGGACAACTTTCAAAATGAAGTAGGTGATATTTTTGTGAAATGATTATTTTGGTGAATTTAATTTTTAAAAATCAGTCAGGGAACCAGAGGTAACTCATTGATCAACACGTTGTCATCGTCGTTTTATCTATGGCGTCCACTGCTGGGCATAATCCTCCGGCAAAGTATTGCAGGGGGGAGTTGCCTATAATCGCTTTGCAGAAGTAGAAGAAGAAGCATGTCTTCAACTATTATCACCCATCGATGAAGGTGAAATGTCGCAAAAAAATTTACCCAGAAAATTGAGTTTAAACAGTCGCTTAAACATTTTAGGATATATAATGTAAAGTGCATTGATTCTAGAGACGGATCTTTAGATTAATGTACTTAATATTTTACGACTTTATTGTAAAATGTTTAAGTGACAGTTTGAACTCAATTTCCTTGAAATCATCATTTTGCTGTCTTCAATTATTGTATTAAATAATTTCCATATATTTCAGGTGATCCACCTCAACCGTCCGCTAGCCTGCGATTCCTGCTGGTGCCCTTGCTGGCTCCAGAGCATGGAGGTGTCGTCTCCCCCCGGCACAGTGGTGGGCACGGTGGAGCAGGAGTGGTCCATCTGCAAGCCGTGCTATGTCATCAAGAACGCGTCTGGTGATGTGGTGCTCAGGATCAAGGGACCTGTATGCACATTCTCCTTATGCGGTGATGTGGAGTTCAATGTAAGTTTTCTTTATGGATACAGTTTTTTTCTTCGAAAAGACCTATGCGGCATGTGGCCATTATGACGACGACCTCAGTAGCGCAGTGGTTGAGCGCGTTGGTGCTCTAACGAGAGGTCGCGGGTTTGAATCCCGCCGAGAGAACAAAAAGTTTTCAATGTTCCTGGGTCATGGATTTGTATTAAATTTGTGTATAATTTTATAATAAAAATCATAAATATATGTATAATATAAAAGTATTAAATATATTTCCGTTGTCTGGAAAAAAATAATTATAGATATGACTGGCTTGTCGTTTTTGATACGTCATCATACTGCAAAAGTAGACGGGTCGCATAAGTAAAAGAGGTACTGCTGTTTTTTTTTGTGAAATATCGAGGCTTTTTTATTTATTATGCTGACCTCCAACATATTATCTAGATAGGATTAAGTTTCACTAATTGCAGCGGGACTTCTTTCACGGAAAAAACTCTACCTAGTTTCTGTTGGACAACATTAATTTTTACTTTGGGACCATCCATGAATTACGTCACACGATTTTTGCCGCCTCCCCCATCATTGTCACAGCTGGTCACCCTAGTGTGACGTCACATATTTTTCAATTTCACAACGAGAAATTATATTTGTTAATTTCCATTGCTTGAACGAAAATTTTTGTAGATTTAGAAATGTAACGTCACAAACCTTAGGAGTTTTCCACCCCTTGTCACACAATATCACATTTCGTCTACCCCTGCCTCCCCCTCAACGTGTGACGTAATTTATGGATGGTCCTTTTTAACCGACTTCCAAAATGGTAGTCCTCAAATAATATTCGAACTCTGAACTTTTTCTAGGTATACTCCCAAGATGGCGAGACTAAAGTGGGCAAGATAACGAAGCAGTGGTCGGGGTTGGCTCGCGAGGCGTTCACCGACGCGGACTACTTCGGGATCTCGTTCCCCATGGACCTGGACGTCAGGATAAAGGCGGTGCTGCTCGGAGCCTGCTTCTTGATTGTAAGTTTCAATTACTTTAAACCAAATTGTAACATATAATTGAAGACATGAGTGGAAGCAGATGATATGTCGCAATAAAAAATTACACATAAAATTGAGTTTAAACACAATTTAGGATATGTAATAACATATTAAGTACATTGATACTAGAGAGGTATCTTTAGACTGATGTACTTAATACGGTAGGACGTATTTTAAAATGTTTAAGTGCGACTTTGAACATAATTTTCTCGAAATCTGAATTTTGCTACATAACACCTTCATCCATTCATGTCTTCAATTAACCCAGACTTTGTAAGAAATATCTATTTCACAGGTCAACCGCTATTCATTGAACAAAATACACATGTGCACGTGATGCGCTTATATTTGAGTCCCTTGTGATTATTATATTTGTAGATTTGATTAATTTTTCCCGCTTTCCCCACCATAACATACGGCTTAACCGATTTCCATTAACTGTCTAAGAATATTCGCTCCTTTAGTACAAAATAAAAACTAAGAAATTGCTTCATCTGTTCGGTAGCAATGATGGCACAGACAGAAACGGAGGCGTGAAACATATAACACCAAATAAAAGCGTCAGAGGTTAAAGATATACCTGCAAAGATTTATATAGTCGTTGGGCCGACGGTTCGATAAAGGTGGTGGGCAGTGGACTGTCTAAGTTCGGGGTGGATCGGCTTAGGCTGATGATATTATAGCGCTCCAAAAAGTGAGCAAAATTCCGGGACATGAAACTGGAATAATTGCTATCCGTATTTCTTCTGATTGATTTCGTGGTCGGTTCCAAGACTAATCCAATATATCCCTAAGGTACCGTGGAAATCATTATATTAGAGGGTTTTTCAGTTAGAACAGATGCGACTAGTTTATTAATTTGTTCAGTTTACAATGTATATGTCGCAGTCATCTTATTGAATCTAGTTATTTAATTGAATCACTAGGCGGTTATATAATGGCGTCAAACAGCTCGTACAGAGCAATGTGTTGATATATTTTTTGATTAATTTACTTTAATGTTCGTTTTATTAGTACTCATTCGGAAATTTCGAAGTTTAAAACTAAAATATTAAATGGCTGTCCTAGTCTCGGATTCTAAAATTTGTTGGTTAAAACAGGATTCAATGAAAGCGCTAGTCATTCAATTAAATAGCGGATTCAATCAGATGACTGCGACATATACATTTGACAGTTTTTCAAACACTCTTTCTGTGTCGAATGTACTAATACAATAATTAGAGAGTAGGTAAGTCTACATTGTGAAGCTACTAGTAAATATATCCTTTCATAGGCAGGTAACATTTTTTTTTATTGTTTTGATAATTAAAATACCTATAGGTGTACACCGGTCAGTTGTTGAAAAGAAAATATAAAGAAGGAAAAACTCACATTTAATTTCACATGATCTAAATATATTGCCGTGAACATTCGCAAGCATCCAAAAGGACAACGAAATTAAAAGTAAATTTATTAATTGTTTTTCTTTATTATTTATATAGTTTTTGTTTTGTTTTTACATATTAGTGTAGGTAGGTAGTAGACCAAAAATTGCCGAATCAGTTTCGAGTTTTAGCGAGACTAACGAACAGCAATTGATTTTTATATAGCGTATATGTTACTCAGTGATAATGTAGCTTTCTAATAAAAATCGGTCCAGTACTTTTTGAGTTAAGTCGTTACATACAAAAATACAAATCTTTTCTCTTTATAATATTAGTGTAGATATACCGTATATACGAGTATAATATATACGGTACTGTTTAAGAATAGCCTGTCAAATTCCAATAATTTCAAGAGTATGGGAGAAAAGAACAATTTCAATAATAAATAGTTGATTATTTTATATGTCTGCTTACCTTAAATAAGTTTTTAACTACATTTTTTATTTTTTTCAGGACTTCATGTTTTTCGAAAAAGTTGGAGGTACCGAAAGCGACCGCCCGGGCATGCTCTAAGGTTCTTAATTAAAAAGGTTGTGTACTCATTATGTTTGATACAAATATTTGGGTTGTATTTTATATGAAATCCTTCAATTACGACGTCTTATGTTAAATTTAAGGCCAAAATAACATTTTCGATGCTTTTGCTGTATCATTTCTCAGTACTGTTAGTCTATAGTCCTACTAGATCTATATGAATCTCCATTGTCAAATTGATATATCTAACGTATATGTTACAAGTAAATGAAAATTGTGAAGTTTGACTAATTTCAAGTATTTTTTCTGTATTTATAATATAATTAACTAAATACAAAATACTCTTCTTAAATGTTAATCGCTTTAAACAGAGAGGGTTAGAGGTGCGCGACATACAATTATAGTTCTTGTACGTGTGTATTTATAATGGCGGGGTAATGTTGAAATTTAAAGCGATGAAATCGTTACAAAAAGAGATACGGATATTAGATCTTTAAATGCTTTTTATTTTAGAGCGCATTTACAAAATGTTAGATATTAGTGACGCTTTGAATTGTAATTTGTGTGCTTTTGGCCTACTATATCTCAGGCCTTTTTGCTATTAATTATTTCATATACTATATGTATGGTCGCCAACAAGCTGGAGTACCACTTGTCGACATTATTACTTCGTCGATGGCCGTACATGAAGTCTACTTAGAGGAACTTTATGCAACGGATAAAAACGTAAATGTTATTCTATAATTGTTATATAATATTGTTATTATAAACTGACTACATCACAGTCTCCAGTCTACCTTATAAACAAACAAAATTATTGACTTAGACTTATGATGTGATAGTCCAATGACTCCATTTTATTTTATTTAAAAAAACAAATTATCAGTACTCTGTAATTATTTACTAATTTAATATAGAGGTCAAGTTTGTGACTTTGTATACTCCGTTCCGATATAATCTTAAGTGATATAAACAAAAAATCTATAAAATGAATGTGTAATTATTTTTTTTCTTAAGTGTGCGGTGAATTGTGTAATTTTTCTTTAATGATATAGCAATCCCAACTCGGTCTCAAGAATTGCGAACACAAGCTCTACTTGAGAAACGATTTTACAGAAAAAACAACGTTTCGTTCCACTTTTAAAAATTAACAACTTATTTTACTTAAGTTCTTTCATTATTTTTGTTCTTGAAAAAAAAAATCATAATATGGATAATATGAAAATATTAAATAAATATAATATATAATCTATATTTTTACGTTTTAAAAAGAAATGAATTTATGTAACACAGGTAAAGTTCATTTTTAAAAGTGAAACGGAACATTTTCTGTCAAATGGGTTCTCAATTGATAGTAATTCTTGAGACCGAGTTTGAGACTGGTTTATTAATACGATCCAAATCGAAAACATAAGAGCAGTCCATAAATTGTGCTTTCTATTTTGATCACATAGAATCGGTAAATTCGGGAAAAATGTAGGTGGTAATCTATGGGTCTACTCAATGGGTTTAGAACATTTTGTTACCATTTTTCGAAAGATTTTGTGTAAAACCTAATTTATGAAGCGAAAAGCTAGTGTTATAATAAAGTAAATAAGTCTGATGAATGGTCTGATGTTACAAAATTAAAGTTTTCTGCGATTGCGCACAAAACTAATATTATTTATTATTGTATATTTATAGTATGATTATTTCTAAATTATTTTTAATACCCTTATGTCATGACTCATAAGGCCTCATAGTCCATAGACGCGGCTTGGCCGCTTAAATTGTTATTATTATAAAATTGAAATTTAATTTCAACTATACATACTTTATAGTGTAAAGACTTATGAGCATCACAAACTTTAAGTTTATAACAACAAAATATAAACGATATTTTTATAATGGCTTAAAAATTTAGAATGTACCTATTACCTAATATTATAATATTCTTACCTTTTAATATACCTAATTATATTTAATGTGTTACTTGTGTCTTCTTATACCTTATGAATATATACAAAGTTTGGGGTGTTTTAGCACAAAAATATTGAAGACTGTAAGAATTATAACTGTTTATTTTGTATTTTATATTTTTATCTTGTTTGAGTTTTGTTATACGATTTATATTAATTACTAACTATTAAGTGGACGACTTGTATAGGTACCTCAATTTTGAATTTTTATATACTTTAATTTTAACTTTACTAGCATGCACAAATATCTTTTTTGTATCAATAATAATATTATGTAAGTCTAAAGGTATCCTTCGGAACCGTACTCCGAAATAGGGTCGCGGAGTCACTTATTCGTATGCATTTATAAGAGCACTGTGACACACACAAGAGTGGGCGTGGCCACAGGATCCGATTCGCAGGTTTGCTGGTCGCTGTCGCATCCATCGGAAGGTTACCTTCAGGCCTTCTTTAATGTCACAAGCGGCGCTGCAGCGGTATTTTATACGCACATTCTAATGGAGCGTCTCTAACCCAGCGGGGTTACTAGGCGGTGACCTCGCGCTCTATGCTTGTGTTGTTCAATTAATTTATAAAATTATAGAATTAATATAAATCGAAAACCATTTATATAGTTTGCGAACAAAACAAATATCTGAGCGACAAAACACATTGCCGCTAGTGTACTGCGCGCCGCTTCTTGATTCTATTCAAACTCCGATGTATATTGTTCAATATCTACAAGTATGATAATATAATTATTCAATGTCTATCTATCCATTTCACCATATGTACTATGTACTGCATAGTAATTATATTATTTTTATACAATAATTTATATTAAAACAGGTCAAACAGCCTATTATATTGTACTCTTATTTAGTCATTGTTATTAAACAATAATATAAATGATTTCTGATGCTTTCTGAAAAATATGAATTTATCTCATAAATGTGTAGTTTTAAAAATATTATGAATTTGTTTTGCATTTGTTATCATAGAATATAATGGCCATACATAACTAATTTAACACAGATGCTACATATTATACAGTCGCATTAAAAGATTAATTAAAATTTAGCATCAGTTATTAGTTTTGTTATCTATCTAGATTTTCTTTACTATGTCATGGTTCCTACTATGTAACTTTTGAACTTAAGTACTTTGTTGCATTTGTTATACTCTTATTTTGTAATTGTACTTGGAATTAATGTACCCAATTATATTTAATCGAAAAATAAAGTAAAATATATAAATATCAGTGTTTTTATTCATTAAAATAAGTATAAACATCATATTTTTATGGCATGCTGTGTTATCAATAACAAATTAAAATGCAGATTTCTTAGTGCACACAGATAAATCAGCTTGTTGAAGAGTAAGATTGGCAAAACTGTCCTCTTGCCTTTTGTTTAAATTCTTAACAACATTATTAAGAACCCTATGACCATGGGTAATGACAACTGTCTTTTTAAGGGTTGATGTAAGCTTATTGGGCCATTCTCCTTTAGGCATCTTCTCTTGATTAGGAACAGATACCTGGAAGGATTTAAAAAAAATGTAAAAACTAGATTTTTACTTATATAATTCATTATTATAAATTATTGATTTTTGAGCCTAGAGGCTATTTCAATAATGTATAATATTGTATATATTGTGTATATATTAAACAGTATTATAAAGGTATCTAGCCTACTGCTAGGCATTTTTCATTCTAAAATGATGAAAATGAAAATTTTAATAAATTAAGCAATATTTGTGAAGTAACAAAGATACAACCTTTTTGACATTGTTACAAATGTTTGCATTGAGAAAGGTGAAAAGAAAATATTATAATGAGAAGCTTAAATATTATGCTATTAATTAATGAAAAGTATCTTGTTTACCATTTGAGTTTTCTTGGCACTTTTATAAGCCACTGCTGGAAATTGTACATTCTCTTTATTTGTAGCCTTTGATACATTTTTTATCGGTTGAGGTATAGAAGATTTTACAGGAAGTGGTCTTTGAGGGTGCACATCTTTAACAAGAGGCACTTGTGGACAGCTTTTTATATAAGACGCAATTGGACTAGTAATATGTTGATATGCATTTAATCTGTTTGGTGTTTTCTTTGTGGAAGTCATTTGTTTTTTAATGGATACTGGATTTTTTGGTGTCTTAAAAACATTACTATTTATATTGTTTTTATTCTTTGGAGTAAGTCTTAGCATGTCTGTATCACATTTAACTTTGAGCACGCCAGGGTATATTTTAGAGGCACTTCCCTCATTGGCATTATAACAAACTTCAATGTTACAAGAATTTTCTAGTTTAGTCTTTGGAGTAACACATGTGTCTGTTTCACATTTTATATTTTTATTTTGAACAGGGTCTATATTTGGAATATTTTCTATTTCACCAGTGTTAGTAGAATTGTATACATCACTATTAAGAGATGTTTTGTTGTCTACATATAAATTTATATCATCCAGACTAGGCAAAACTTTGTTATCATCTTCATGCTTGTTCTGTTCCACATTATTTAAAATAAAATCCACCACTTCTAAGGTGTTGTCTAATTGTGGGTGTTTGTCTGTAGGTGACATACAAAGTTCTGAAACCATTTTCTCCAGTCTGATAAAACTATCATCAGGCTTTACTTCTAAGTCACTTCCTTTGAGATTGCTACAAATAATGTTTGGACTAGAAACTGCCTTCAAATTAGAGTCAAAGCTGTTATCAACTACTAGGCCTGGCTCTGAATGTGTTTCAATTATTCTAACACTTTCATCTCCATCGTGTTCTTCATTAGATGCTGAAAGTCTAAAAATATTTTTATTAGGTAGGTATATATTTTAAAACATAAATGACATGATATAATTTAACTAAACCATGTTAATTACTTACGATATTGTTTGACGTTGTGGAAAATTCATATAAATAAGTTTTTTTGCTTCTTTGAGAGTCATTTTGCCAAAAAATATTTCATCGTCGCTTAAATTTTCATCCTTACTCATGACATTACCCACTTCCATCTTTCTTTTATGAAAGAGAATAGATGTATGTGTTATTAATATATAAGTCGTCTGAACAATGTTTTCAGGAATACAATATCTATTTTCTATCTTATATGTTAAAACGATAAAAATCACTTGTTTTCATTTCCAAATTAACGAACTTTGCAGCTATGGGCTTTCAATAGGTAACGATCGCCTGTCAATCCATAGATTAGAGTAATTATTTTAATAAAGGTGTCAATCTCAAATCCAAAATCACGTTTAAAATGTCAAATTGTTTTTTTAATATGTCAGGCAGTATAGAATATTGTTAGCTAAAATTGTATTTTCAGACGACCTCAACTTGTATTATTATGTATTACTCATACCTATGGACTGAAATGAGGAAATGCTTAGACCTTGCTCAGACATCTCAGAAGTCAGACAAATCCGCAAAAAATCAGAGCCGGGTGTTCGCTTTTCAGAGTTATATTACCTTTTTTTTCTGGCGCAACCACTAGTTGCTTAGTTTAAACCAGCCATAGGTATTCAACCTTATTTTTATAGGGTTACGTTACGCAAACATGGTCAGCCATGGTGTCGAGGGCCGCAAGATAAAACCATTAAACTAAGTATTGATTGAAGCGTAGGTAATTCCAAGTTAACAATGTAAATATTATTAACGATGAACATTCTTTCAAAACTTTTTAAAGATTAGTTATGGACTACAATCTTCTTTGATCATAGATGAAGAATATACATAGATTTGCTACAATACGTCAATAAAGTGTGTGAACGAGATCACAACATACAAAAACTTTAAGGAAGGAAAAGGAAGGCGACAATATTGTCTGTCTTTGTCAGAGTTCCTGTTTTTGTTTGTTGGGCACAATTGCTATGTGCCCAACAAATCAGTTGACAGTTCGGTCACAGCTCGTATCTTCCAGGATTTTTAGTGAATAATAGTGATCTAAGTGGTGAAAATAAAAAGAAATTTAAGTGATACATAATAATAACCCTGCTTTACATGGATATATGTTAAATAATCGGCTGTAAAAGCCGTACTGAGCAAAAAACACGAAATATTTCCTTTTATGCGTAAGTACAATTTTTAGTAACAAATACACCTTGCTTTGATAAAATATCGACCGGTTGTGTTCCGTAGCACACTAATAAGCTATTAATAGGTTATTGTGAATAGAAATAATGAATTAAAGTGTTATTTAAAATTACAATAATAAATGTATTATCCAACCAATGTATGTGACAAGGTTAAATTGTCATCCCGAAACAAATGTCAGGCAGTCCGCCATTTTAAACTACTTTTTGACTTAGTAATGTTAAAGATTTTATGGGGATACCAGCTAAGGTACTCATAATTTACCCTAAAAGTGGGGTCTTTTTTAACCGACTTTCAAAAATAGAGGAGGTTTCTCGATTCGACCGTATATATATTATATTTTTAATTTTATTATTCAATCTTAAGCTGTGCAATAGTGAAACTGTTGTTACATATTTCCAAAGGACTCTTCAACCCGCCAATTATGGATTCGTGCCACAGGCCGACAAAACTAGCAATCAACCAAATATACTCGAGTATGCTCTAGACATTTTGAACAAAGTTGTTTTAGAAAAACAGCAAATATGACATATTTAAACCCGTTATCTATTCCTACGCGTCATGTCATCGAGCAGGTTAGTTAGTTTTATGGTATTTATTTACGTACTATAAAAGTGATTATTATAATGTTATAAACATATTATATTCAGAGTCTTGTGTAGAGCCTACTGAAATTTACCTACATAAGTTCACTAAAAGTACTATTTTTTTACTGTAAAATAACGATGGAAATAGAAATCTTGTCTACATTTAACGAATGCCTCTACTACTCCTATTTTATATATTATTGCTTTGTTTTAGGAAAGCCGAAGAAATATTTATTGGAAGACGTATAGTGAATATAAGTCGTAAAAGTCACTCCAAAAATTTCCATTCATGAACTCTTGAACTGCGGTGAATAGTCGAATGAGATTATATCTATAAATTGTAGTTGGTATAAGAAATAAATTAAAAATTTAAATGTCCCCGGAAATGCTGGTAAGGGATCCACACTATATACAGGCATGAAAAGGAAAATACCAAATGCTTAATCGAGGAGGAAGAAATTAGTGCATCTACTTCCAATAGCAAACGGTATGAATACAGTTACGGAAATAATCGACGACCCATAAATGTTGTAATATACCAATAATTATAAAAAAATGCAAATATTATAATAAAATCATTTAAATAATGACTATATGCACAGATTACCTTATTTTTTATTTTATATACTTTTTTACATAATATATACTTTATTAGTGATTTTAAATTAATTTAAATATTTTTATATTTGTTAAAATACACGACCGGTTTCGACGAAGTCATCGTCGTTGTAGGTATATATTATAATAAAGTGAAAAAAAGTGCAAGTACATAGTTTGTGTTTTATTACTACATAAAAAGAATGTCCACCAAGAAATTATAGTACATTCGATAGCATAAATAGAGTATCGATATACATAAATTATTATTACGTCCGCGTCTGTGATGAAAATAATTATGATGTAAAGACGTTTTTTAAAAACTTGGGTTTTGTTGTATGGTATGTTTTGGTCATACAAAGTAGCAGCCAATGCTACTTTTTATGCGCAAATGGGAACCGTTGGTACATTTACACGTCATAAACGTAACATATTATTTCCTGCTTTATCCGTTCCAAATTTCATAATTTAATGGAAACAAATATATAGATGAACAAACTTTCTCTCTTTAATAAATTTGTATTTTACTGTTCTGTACTAATCTTTGTTAGTCCCGAGTAGTAAGATTCCTGAATAAATTGGGTATATTTAAATGGGGTTGGCAACACAGATATTGTATATACTTTTCGTTTGTCCCTTTCGGTTGTGGCAATGTGTCAAATCTATAGGATTCTATAACTAAGTCTTTGATATTTTTATTTTTTTTTTACTTCAATTGGGCTAATAAGAAAGGGCGGTGGGCCCGCGGGCCTCAGGATGAGTATAGCTGGTCTAGACTTTAGACAGTCGTTTCTGTAAAAGCGCCTAGGTCACATCTAGCCATACCTCAGATAACTAAAATATAGTGTTAAAGTATAACTGGGATTAAACTTTCAATAAAATAATAATAACATTAGTCACGTTACATTTAGAGTTAGATCATGATATCATTTAGATTCTAATTGTGTAACGGGGACGACCGCGTGTTGTCTTCGGTCCCTCACATGCCTTCCAAAAAGCTTCCAAAGGTACAGGACCAATATAATAATCTATGTTTAACCCTCTGTAGGGCAAGATAACCAATTTTTAATATAAGTAGTGGAAAGCGTTAACTGAAAGAAATAAAAATACACGTGTGTGGGGAATCCACTATGATACATCCATCGCCCTGAATCGACATGTCGCTGCGTGCGCCGGGCGGCCGCCGCTACTCGCGCCTGCCGCCGCGCCTCGACTTGTCGCGACGTGTCCCGGCCTGCGCCCCCGCGCATCGCTCTCGCACGTACGTGCACGGCCCGGCCGCGCGGCACCGCCTCCCGCGCTGCCCGCGCGCCCCCCGCTCTCGCGCGCTTCGCTCCGAGCCGCAGGCGCCGGCTCCAGTTAGTCAACGCCGAACCTTTCTCGCGCAACTACGTGCCTGCCGCTATCTCACAGCGAACTCGTATCCGCGTCCCGTGTTGACCCAAACTATAACGTAGTGTTCTCAGTGCGTGTACTATATTGTGTCTAGTGTTTATAATAACTAATTAACTGAAACTGTAAATAATTCATATGTCGAGCATGTTGTGTAAAGTGTAAATAAACCTGTAAATACTATTCCTTGCTGTTTATACTTACCGCCACAACAACCTCCATATTGGTGACCCCGACGTGATATGAACACGCAACCTGGTGACCGCAGTAGTCAAGCCGCTGCACGCTCCACACTCTGGTCACGCCGTTTTCGCACTCGTGACCACACTAAGTAAGATAAACAAGAACCCCGGTGAGTCAACTGCATATTTACCTACAACGAACCAAAGTACTTACCACGATGAATACGAAAGACACATTGGCCCCCGCCACGCCTGCCCCCACTGCACCGACGCCCGCCGCGGCCGGCAGCACAGGGCCGTACTCAGGGTATTCGACGGAGCTATTTCGAGTGGGCGTAAAAGTGCCTGAATTTTGGGTAGACCGCCCCGAAGTATGGTTTGTACAGCTAGAAGCGCAGTTCGCACTCAGCAAAATCACGGACGATAGCACCAAATTCTACCACGTGATCGCTAATTTAGGCAACCAAAATACCGCGGAAGTGATCGATATAATAACATCGCCGCCGGCGACCAACAAATTCTACACACTGAAGGCCGAGTTGATAAAACGCCTCTCTGCATCCCGTGAAAGCAAGGTACGACAGCTTCTCACCCACGAAGAACTCGGTGACAGAAAGCCGTCTCAGTTTCTTCGTCACCTCCAGGGCCTTGTCGGGCCGAGCCTTCCAGAAGAGTATTTAAGAATAATCTGGTCCAGTCGTCTGCCGCTCAACATCCAGACAATCGTCGCGGCCCAAGCCGAATTACCTTTGCTCAAAACAGCAGACCTCGCAGACAGGGTTTTTGAGCTCGCGCCCTCCACACCGCAGGTTGCAACCACAAGCTCCGGCAGCAACGATAGAATGCAGGACATAGACAAGCGCATTGAAGCGCTAACCCAGCAGGTAGAAAAACTTTCAACGCACCGCCAACCGCACAACGCACAACGCGATCGGTCACACAGCCGTTCAAGGTCGAAATCAGGCGGCCCACGACCTTGCTTTTACCATCGCCGATTCGGAAGCAGTGCCCAAAAGTGCACCCGACCTTGCAACTACGCCGCGGAAAACTACCAGGGCGATCGACAATAGCGGCTAGCGATTGCCCAACTGCTACCAGCCGCCTCTTCGTCACAGACCGTAAGTCCAAGACACAATTTCTTGTCGACACTGGATCGGACCTCTGTGTGTTTCCGCGAAGCGCTATTAAAGGAAACCGCTCGAAAACCGACTACAAGCTATACGCCGCCAATGGTACAACTATCCACACATACGGATTCGCTCACCTAAGCTTGGACCTTGGCCTACGCCGTGACTTTACTTGGAGGTTCGTAGTCGCAGATGTGACAAAAGCCATAATTGGTGTAGACTTCCTCAGCCATTACAATCTACTGGTTGACTGCCGACGCCAACGCTTGATAGATGGCTTAACATCGCTGACAGCAGCAGGGACGCAAGTGAACGACATCGAGGACGTGTCTTCTGTCAAAACACGAGCTACAGATGTCACAGATAACCCCTTTCATCACATACTGAGAGACTATCCGAACATCACCAGACCGTCAGGGACAGCCAGCACCTCCAGCCACGACACCGTTCACTACATCAAAACCACACACGGCCCACCCGTCTCAGCCCGACCCCGGAGACTGCCGCCTGATAAACTTCAGATCGCCAAGCGTGAGTTCGATGAGATGCTGAAAAACGGCACAGCGCGTCCTTCAGACAGCCCCTGGTCATCGCCTTTACACCTAGTGCCCAAGAAAGACAACGCCTGGCGCCCCTGCGGTGACTACCGCGCGCTGAACGCGAGAACGATTCCCGACAAGTACCCGATAAAACACATCCAGGACTTCAACCAGAACATTGCTGGATGTACAGTGTTCTCCAAAATCGATCTCGTTAAAGCTTATAATCAAATTAAAATCTATACCCCCCACATCCAGAAGTCTGCCATCACCACGCCCTTTGGCCTTTTCGAGTTCCCGATGATGACATTCGGCTTACGAAACGCAGGTCAGACCTTCCAACGATTTATGGATGAAGTAACAAGAGGCCTGGACGGCACCTACAGCTACCTTGATGATGTGCTCCTGTTCTCTCATTCTCCAGCTGAACACGAACATCACATGCACCAGCTGTTCAGACGTTTCGACGAATACGGCGTCATCATTAACGAAGCCAAATGTGTTTTTGGCGTATCGGAACTGACTTTCCTGGGCTACCAAGTCTCCGCAGCTGGAATCAAACCTCTGGAAGAAAGAGTAGATGCTGTGAGAAGTTTCCCTGAACCCAAGAACGTGAAGGAGTTAAGAAGGTTCCTTGGCATGATAAACTTCTATCACCGATTTATTCCTAACTTCGCCCAGAGACAAGCACCGCTTAACGCCCTGTTAAAAGGTCCAGTCAAAGGCTCGCACCCTATAGAATGGAACAAAGATCTACGTCAGGCCTTCAACGACTGCAAAAACGCACTGGGTAACGCAGCACTCCTTGTACACCCACGCTTCAACGCTGAGCTGTGCTTAGTAACCGACGCAAGCAGCACAGCCATCGGCGGCGTCCTGCAACAGAAAGAAGGTAACAACTGGAAACCCCTTGCCTTCTTTTCACGAAAGCTCACACCGTCTCAAATGAAGTACAGCCCATACGATAGAGAACTCCTCGCAGTGTACAAGGCCATCCAGTATTTCCGCTTCATGCTCGAGGGTCGAGTTTTCAGCATTTACACCGATCACCGCCCTCTCATCAGCGCATTTGAAACGAAACAAGACAATTGCTTCCCACGCCAGTTCCGCTACCTAGATTACATCGCTCAGTTCACTACGGATGTCCGGCACATCGCTGGAAAGGACAACGTAGTAGCAGACACCCTATCCAGGATCGAGGAAGTTGCTGCCATCGACTACGGTCAGCTGGCCCAAGCACAAACCACAGACACGGAGCTAAATCAGCTGATTAACGAAGGTACTTCCCTTAGGCTGACAAAGATGTCACTTCCTGGCACCTCCACAACGCTGATCTGCGACACGAGCACACCAACACCTCGGCCCTATGTCGTTAAGTCAATGAGACGCCAAGTGTTTGACGCTATCCACTCCCTCAGCCACCCTGGAGCCAACGCCACAGCCAAGATGCTCGCCCAGCGTTTCGTCTGGCCAGGGATGCGCACGGATGCTAGAGAGTGGAGCAGATCATGCCTGTCTTGTCAACGAGCGAAGATCACACGCCACACATCTGCTCCCCTGGGAAACTACACGTTACCTTCTGCCAGATTCCTCTACGTCCACATCGATCTCATCGGACCCCTGCCCATCTCAGACGGCTACAGATATGCCCTCACAGCCATCGATAGATTTACGCGTTGGCCTGAGGTCATACCCTTGACCGAAATGACAGCCGAAGCCACTGCCAAAGCCTTCCTGTCCGGATGGATCGCCCGATACGGCTGCCCCCAGACCATAACCACGGATAGAGGTCGACAGTTCGAATCACAACTATTCAAAGCCCTCGCAGCACTTACCGGTTCGCAGCACAAGATGACAACGGCTTACCATCCCCAATGCAATGGCATCATCGAGCGTTTCCACAGGCACCTGAAGTCAGCCATCATGTGCCACGCTGACCAGCATTGGACAGAATCTCTTCCATTAGTACTCCTAGGCATACGTAGTGCATGGAAGGAAGATCTACAGGGATCATCAGCCGAGCTGCTCTACGGCGAAACCCTCCGCCTTCCCAATGATTTCTTCCACGCCCAGCCAGAACGCTGCGTGGATCCGAACGACTTCTCGTCTCGCATCAAATCATTGGTGGGGAAGCTCAAGCCAACACCTGCATCACACCACACAAACAAATCAGTCTTTGTATTTAAAGACCTGAAAACAGCTGATTTTGTTTTCCTGCGTGATGACTCGCTGCGCAAGTCCCTACAGCCAGCCTACACAGGCCCTCACAAGGTCATACAGAGAGGAGATAAGACTTTTAGAATCCAGTTCAAAGATAAGGAAGTTACCGTCTCCATCGACCGCCTTAAACCGGCCTACTTGTTGACCACCGAAGTACCGAGAGACCCAGCCGATCAGGCTCCTCAAACCAGAGATCCAAGCGATCAGGCTCGTCCTACCAGAGACCTACCCAATCAAGCTCAGCCCAGAACCCCAGCTGATCAGACACCACCCGACCAGATCAAAACTACACGATCAGGGCGTCATGTCAGATTCCCAAAACACTTACGCCCGTAGTAACGGTCTCGGTGGAGGAGTGATGTGGGGAATCCACTATGATACATCCATCGCCCTGAATCGACATGTCGCTGCGTGCGCCGGGCGGCCGCCGCTACTCGCGCCTGCCGCCGCGCCTCGACTTGTCGCGACGTGTCCCGGCCTGCGCCCCCGCGCATCGCTCTCGCACGTACGTGCACGGCCCGGCCGCGCGGCACCGCCTCCCGCGCTGCCCGCGCGCCCCCCGCTCTCGCGCGCTTCGCTCCGAGCCGCAGGCGCCGGCTCCAGTTAGTCAACGCCGAACCTTTCTCGCGCAACTACGTGCCTGCCGCTATCTCACAGCGAACTCGTATCCGCGTCCCGTGTTGACCCAAACTATAACGTAGTGTTCTCAGTGCGTGTACTATATTGTGTCTAGTGTTTATAATAACTAATTAACTGAAACTGTAAATAATTCATATGTCGAGCATGTTGTGTAAAGTGTAAATAAACCTGTAAATACTATTCCTTGCTGTTTATACTTACCGCCACAACAACCTCCATACGTGTTTCAGGAAAATTATTTATTTTTTTAATTTTGTCAGAAAATCAGATTTTAAGGGATTGTGACATTAATGTCACACTGCATCATAAAGGTAACTAAGTTTAGGTAAAACTGCCTGAAACATTGTTCTGTTTATTATAACACAAAGCGGCGCCACACTTCTCGCACATTGTTTGGGTGACACCAGATCATTTAGAAACCGTATTCTCTTTTCTGTTCAACCATATAAAGACAGACACTGGCCAGTATCCTGATGGCCTGATCCTGCCTGATTTCCACTGGAGGAACATGCTGTGCTGGATCCTTGTCGTTTTGATTGAATATCGTATTCAATAGGTCTACGGTTCATCATCGTGGACCATCCAAGCACCACACACACACCACAAGTTGTAGCAATTTCAAGTCAAAAGAAGGAAATCAGCTGAATTCAAAGGTTTTTACTGCAAGCCCGTAATTTCATGAATTCTTTTGTATATAATATGCCATGCTTTTGCCATATTCAAGTCCAATAGATTATAAAACATTCGAACTTGCCTCCTTTTGCTACAAAGCTATATTTTGTAGCATCCTATGATGTTATCAATAAGGTCTACGCCATCCATGTGGCGATTATATTCTCCAACAATATTTGGACGATCAATTTTGATGTGTTGCTTAGTCTTCTTGTCATACCTCCTCATCTCTGCTTTTAGCATATCTCCTACATAACTGGATGCTAAATTCACTAGCTTGTTACCTTTCCAAGCCACGGTTGCTACGTCCACACCGTTGACATCGGCGACATACTCAACAGAAGATTCTGTCTTTTTTGGACATTTCTTTGTCTGTGGGTAGTTTGCAATCTGCATGGCGTATTGCACACATGCAAGAAACTCTGGATCGGCGTGTCAAGCTCTAGTGCGGCAATCAGAAAATTTGTTTCCTAGAAAACGCAACTGATGCGATGGAAAATGAAAAGCAGGCTTCATTTTCCATCGCAGGTTGAGTTTTAGTGGCTTTACAGTTTTGTAATGCAGATTCGGTTTGTTGTGGTCTAGTTGGCGCATGGAGATGGATCGGATTAATTGTCTACTAAACGATGAATAATGTCTTCGATGTTCACTTCAACATCTTCATTTTTATCGCCAGAAAACCGTGCTAGTTTCATCTCATCCTCTACTTGAAAACCTGGATGTGCAATAATGTCATCATCATCTTCCATACCACCTCCAATGTTTTTGTTGATTTTAGCAGTCTATACCTTAGCTATTTCATAATCCTGAAGCGGTCGAAAAGATATCTAATAAGAAAGCAAATGAACCATCTATAAGCCACTTTATAATAAAAAAATTACCCACATTAGGCAATGTGACATATCTGGTACAAAGAGGTTAGACAGTAAAACTAATAGAAAGCATTCAAATAAATAAAAAACTCACAATAGACCACAAAGTATATGTATCACCTTATATATTTTCGCAAGTTCACATTATTTATTGCGTTTTTCTATTATTAACAGATTTTTTAAAATTTGTGAACAGCAAGTAGGAAGTTTGTAACGCGCGGTCGTCAAACAAATGCTTTCACGTGGCACTAACACCATCTACATTATTTGTGTTAAACTATGTCAATTCATCTATTTGTTACACTTAAGTTACAGTGACGCTAGATAGATTCGAAATAATATTTTAATTTTAAATGGCAAAAAATCGGTTTGTGACAGAAATGTTACACGGCGCTACAGAGGGTTAATACAAAAAAATTGCAATAGATGTCACTTCTATTAACGTTTGTAAACTAAATGATGTAAATATGCCGAATTACGTACAAATATTGACATTAAAATAAAGATACCTATGCATATTTTTAAGCATAACATCACATTAAGCTAAATTCAACTTCATAATTACTTATTATGGAAGAAGTTACGAAACGAAATTAGTGTTTTCCAAAAGTGGCGCTAGATGGCGGGTTTCGGAATGTGCCTGGACTTCATCCTTTATTTATTGGAATTAAATAAAAATAGCCAGTGATACCATTTTCTATTACTAGGTCGTGTCTCTGTTATATATCTACTTTGTGACCTGACCTAGCAGTTCTGTATACAAGCATAAACACAGCACGTCAGTCTGGCCCCGCACTAAGTATCTGAAGTATCCCCTTTTTTGGGTTTTGTAAGTAAAATGTAAATATTTGAAAAAAATCATGAGTGTGTGAAGAGGGGACTCAATTATTGCGTGGCGAGGTTTTCTAAAAAAACTAGGGCTATATTAGATGATTTATACCGTATTCTCCAAGCGAATTTTTATTTCATTCAAATACTGTATTGTCTAGGACAGACGGTTTTAAATATCGCATGGTTGCCCAGCAATGCATTCTTACAACATAGTGAGCCTAGTCCAGACTCCAGAGAAATGACAAATCTGGGGCCAATCATGAGCGAGTTTCCTCACGACATTTTCCTTACCGTTCAAGCGTCCATATAGTGTACTTGAGATCTGAAAGTCTCATTGATATAATATGCTTAAACTTGGGAATCAAACCTTACGAGTGCGAATCTACAGACTATCTACTAGACCACGAATGCTACCTGCTAATGCTTACATAGCTAATACAAAATAATATAAGCATACAGGATTTATTTTACCATTAAATTACTGCAGTGGTAGTTTTATAAAAGTAGGTATTTTTTTATATGAAATATTCAAAGGATTTAATAAAACTTCATTTGATTTAAAGATAATAATATAACACTGTTTAATAATATTTTTTTAACAAGTCTGCAGCTTCTCTTTTAGCTTGATGATCATAATTAAATTTAGCGGGATAACTAGCTGCTAGCTTTAGATAATATTTGGCTTGATCTTGTTTATTTATTTTCAAATAACAACAACCAATTCGTAAAAGGTTTACACAGTAAAATCGAGGTTGTGCTGCTTCCGCTTTCAAAAAATATTCAAGTGCATCCTCATATGAATAATAAGGTAATTTTAAATACAAAAACTCAATTGTTAGTCTTTGATGCCATGGTATTTCTAGGACTTGATAACACAGCTCTCCAAGCATGTGCAATAAGCTTGTATCATTTGGACTCAATTCTACAGCCAACTGAAAAAAAATTGTATATTCTACAAATTAAAGCTAGTTATTTAAAGATTAACTATGGAGTTAGATCAACCAAAAGTATTTAGGTAAATCTGAAACTAACTGGCGTAACACATTTTTCTGTGGCAGGTGTGAAGGTGTTACCTCATATATTGTGCCCATGACAGTTCTATTTGTTACCTGAATTACTTTTTATAGAGTAAAATATACTACATCGTAACTTACATCCATATGCTTCTTTATTTTTTCTAGTTGTTCTAATTTATCTTTCCTCCCTTCACATGTACATTTAGCATCTAAAATCAAAGCATACCATTTTTGTACACTTGGATTATCCCAATGATTATTTAGTTCATTGGTAATTGTTTCATGAGCTTTTAAAATTAAAGTCTTTTTCAGGTTTTTGTCACATTTATCTTCCTTTGTCAAATTGTATATTGCACGACAGATTCGCCACTTAACTTCAATACTTGTTAAGTTCTAAAAAACAAAACCATATTTTTATTATTAATTACATTATCTTTGTGTGTTAAAAATTATAGTGGTGTTTATGCCTCACTGCTGGGCAAAGGCCTCCCAGTGACTGTTTGTGGTGATCCTTATCAAAGAAAATAAAATTCACTGTGCCACCATTTTTTGGATTCACCTTTTATAGTATTTTTCATTTTAAGTAAAATAATTTTTCAGGAAACCCTATAACAAAGGTATTATCTATATTACGGTTGCCAGCAGTTTAATTGCAATAAATATAAAATAAATAATTAAATGTTTTGATCTTTGATCAGATTATATTTTTGTTCTGTTGGAATCTGATTTTGGCGACAAATCGTTGTTGAAAATAGAGATTAATTAAAACGATACCTGAAGATTGTTAAGGAAATTATAGCAATCTTCATACTTTCCAGCTTCATAAATTTCATCCGCTGTTTCCAACATTGCTGTTAATGTTCCTACTTTATTTGGTGTTTCTGTGTTTTCTGCATGGCTGGATGTCCATAAAAATGATAGTGCTAAATTTGCTTTCAATATTTTGAACTTGTTTTTCCGCTTTGTAAATAGCACCTGTAAAAACGAATTTACAAACAAGGGTTAAAATTTTATTTTAAATTACTAATTATGTACTACTGGAAAATTATTTATACCTTGTACTTAATAGAATTTACGAAGCAGGCAAGTATTACTTTATTAATAACCATTTAAATTTCTTAAAGTTTTTTAACACAGACTTTTTAAAATACGATAAACTCAAAAAATATGTGCTGTTGTCTGTTGATGTACTTCCACTTCTTTTTAATAGATGAACTGGCTTTACTAGTTTAAAAAATAATATTGTTTTTTTTGGTTTGGCAACAAATTTCAAAAATCAATTCTGCTTGAACCAAGGGCGGGTGTTGCTGTTGACAGTTCAGTTTCGTGAAGTGCTTTATTTAAAAAATTGGTGTTTTGGTCATGTTTTTTCAATAATTTATCATTCTGTTATTATTTTCAATATGCAGAGATCAGGTAAGTGAACATGAATGCTTTATATTAATTTTCACACAATTACATACTTTATTCGCGCCAATAGTAAATACAAATCCAATTATTATGTGGTCACAATTTCATACATTACCTGCTCTTCCATCATAACGTTTAACGTAATATTTAAGTTAAATTTTATCTGGGAATCAAAATTTGTTTTTGGATTAGTTAGAGAACAACGATTATAATAAGATTGTATATAAGTATAGTTATAATTACCTAACAATTTTTTTTAAGGTAATGTTATTTTGTGTTATTGCCATCATTATTTTAAATATTACAATTATATTATTATTTAATTATTAAAGAAATCCAAAGTAGATTAGTTTTCATGCACTTAATGTAATTTGTGTAATCTCATACCCATAAAAAACATAACTTATAAAAAATGCCTAGTTTCACTCCTTAGATCTTCTACTGTGAAAAGTTGTGAGATCCATGTGATGCCAGGTCGGGTCGGCCGGTCGAACAACATCTTATATTAAACATATCAATATTATTAAAAATCTTCTACAAATTATTACAAAAAGGTAAATAATGAAAAAACACAGTTTCTATGTGAGTTGTTTGCTGTGTCAGAGCATTACAGAATCTTTTTAAAACCTAAGCTCTACTAAATATAACTAGGTACTACTTAAGACGTTCTTAAAAAAATGCACTTGTCAATTTCTAAATCTAATTTTATCTTATTTTCAAATGTATTAAAAAAAAAGGTTGATAAGTTTCATGTGTCTGTTTGTAGCATCATAGTTTCCGAATAGATCAAATGATATTTTAGTTTGAAAGCTAACAAGATTGAGAGTGTTCTTAGCTAGAATTCATTACCACGAGTTACCCAAGTTACAAATTGTCTATGATCTATGTTACATATTAGGACTATCATACTTAGCAATTATAGGCTTTCTCTATTACCCTTTTCAATTAAATATGAATATAATATTTTTTATATTTATAATTAACTTTAAATAATTGTGTCAGTGGCTTTTAGTTAAAACCAGGCCAGCTCCGATTTCCGAAGGAGTCATTTTGATAGCGCCCAAGTTTGTTCACAATACACAAGGACACAATATCTTCCTCCACTCCTCCTCCACCAACTAATAGAGACAGTAAGAGAATAGGGGCAGCACCAACTTTTTACAAGCCCATTTGAAGCATGGGTCCTCTTATGAGACAATCAGGTGCATTGTTGTAACAAAACTTGCAAAAAACATTTTTTACTTGTTTAAATTTCAATGTCAATGTCAAGCTTGAGCCAATCTTTTGATGAGGTGTCATAAGTACCTACAAACTTTGAAGAAAAAATATTCCTGACATTCAAGCCTTGGTATCATTTCTTACTAGGTGAAACATAACCCAAGTGTGTGTTTTTCTTAGTTCTAAAAGCAGGCTCTGTTATGAAATACCTACTGTTAAAGCATATTGTAATAATCAACAAGGAAAATAATAGTCAATTTGTTTCTATTTAATTAAATATACCTACATGTTTCTTAAATAATAATATTATTATAGTGTGAGTGTGTCATCCAATAACTATAAAGAGATTATATCTGAAAAATTATAAAGCCAATTTTTTGATGTTTAAAACATGTTGACCTAGTTTGATAGCGAGGCTTTGGTAACTTTTTCCTGAAATTAAAACTTCAGTGGCTTTGTGGCGTCATATCCGCTAAAGGTAATTGATAAATAATTTTCATTGAATAATGATCTCTTGCCAAAGGATTGTTTCCCCAACTATGGCAAAGTCTATAGGAAAGATAATGGTTTTGAAAGTCTATATATATCATGTATGTTGTATGACCCAGCGCCTAATCTACTGATCCGATTGTAGTAAATGAGGTGTCAAATTATTTACATATAATACGCAATAATAATAATATGCCTCCACACCTATTCCGGTGACTGAGGCTGGTTACATTGAAACCAGGTTGTTGCTCGAAAACAAAATTTTTGGTTTCATCCAACGCGAGAATCAAACCAAGCTCTGAACCACCGGGGCTTCGTTTTTACGCAATAACCAGGTAACGACCGATCGTAAGAATTAGAGTAGGTACGGTTTAAAGTGGTGTCATGTTGTCTCATGTTCACACAGCATGAACTTTAACTTAAACTAGAAGGCTGGGCCGTGTTGCGGAACCTTCCTTGGTGGCGAGTGACGACATATCCTGTCCCGGTAATATATACCGTAACAGTAGTGGTCAGCCTGCTTTAGGGACTACTGACTTTTAAAATTTGTGCTACCGTCGCGTCGCATCGGGTAGTCAATATTATTTATCCGATTTTCTATACTAGCATATTGGCCATAGATAAATAATTAATAGATATGAGCAGACTATGGACCGTTGTTCGCACAGAACACAATATACTCACGGAGAAGAACAACAACTTCATACAAATAAAATGTCGCGAATAGACTAGGCCATCCGCGCCATCTGTTGGGTGCCCCTATTAAACTAAACTAACCCGCGAAATTTGAACGTACTTCAATAATATATACGGTAGGTATGTACTTGTTTAATTTATAATTATAGGTAGGTACATATTGTTTTACACTGGTAAGAAACTTGAGACATGATTTCCATCAGTGATTACTGAAATCAAGTTTCTTACTAATGTAAAAATAACAACAAAATCAACATTTAAATAAAAAAATAATTTATTTTGAAATATAATATACACATTTTCTGTTTCACTAAAATAATACAATAATATTGCTTATAAAACACTCCTCAAAGCAAAGGTGTGATCCACCTCCACCATACCCTGCGCGGGTTAAAGTATAGCAACCATTAACAATATTAGTATTGCTTTTTAACATTTATAACCCTACTCAAGTGAACAAGCATAATGTTTTTAAGACAGCGAAAAGTCGCCTACTCATTTTGTGCTGTCCACATGTTGTCGTTGATCTTCACATGGACAACATGTGTAGGCATAATATAAAGATTGAAATTTTGTCAGGAAATAATTATTTTGCTTTTTACGCAATTAATTATGTCAGTGAAGAACAGACTTATTAGAAATCTAAAATAAGTATGTATGTATTTAATATCATAGCAAATAGCACGAAAATTTAAATTTTGGAGCTTATAAAAACTTATTTTATATTTCTGATACAACTTTTATTCACTGAAACAGCTTATAAAAAATCGACAATTATTATTTAAAACTTAATAATAAAATAAAGCCTACTGTCGATCCGTATGTTATGTGAAATTAGTACATTAATAATATAGATAATAAAAATCAAACTTTAAGTATTTTTACAGTTAGTTGGGGAATCTATTTTTCATATGGTGCTAAATTATAAATTATAATTGTTATAAAGTGGTATAGGTTTTATTAACATAAGATGTAAATGAAATGTTTCTCTAAGTCGATTAATAATATTTAACTTGATGGTACTAGTGGGAAATTTTTAATTGGCACCTTATGAAAAATGTGTTCCTCAACTTGTTTATTACAAGTTATAACTTAAAATTAAATTTTGATTATCTACATTATTCATGTAGTATGTGATTTCGAAATACATATATATATATACATAAATTAAAATTAATACACAATAACATAAATTAAAATTAAAAGAAAAATCGACATATTAACACATAAATAATAGTAGGTATACTATTATTTATGTGTTAAGATGTCGATTTTTCTTTTCAGTGCTCGTTCAGCGGATGATTGGGCAAATGCTCTGTTTTTTTTAATACAAAATCGTTTAATGTTAATATAAAATACATTTTGTATTATAAAATTAATATTTAGTTCTTTGTGCTCTGAGCAACTATTGAGAAAATCAAAATTTACATTTTCATTTAAAATTTTTGTTATATTTTCTTTTATTTTTATGTTATGTGCATTTTTTTCTAAATATAAATTCATAACATTAGCACACATTTCTACGCAGAGCACAAAGGACTCACTTGGATAGTTTAACGACTTTTCTCGTTCTTTATATTCTTTATACTCTATGAATGTGTGCATTGACATGTAGTTTTTTGTTGAGATAATTGATGAGCACTGATCACAATCATTATTGTATCTTTTTAATAAAAATCCGCTGACATAAGCACATGCCTGTAGCTCGCTACTTCCTTCCAACATATTGTCCTCGATAGTTTTTGCATCATCATAATCACAACTAGCTGTTTGATCACTACTAACTGCTTGGTCATTGTTGCTTTGCAACAGCAATTTAAAATTATTGATTATCAATCTATTTGAATCACTTTCACAGTTGGTGCCCACCCCAATGTGGGAGATACGCGTTAGAAGCACAGTTTTTAATGCACCAATAAACTGTCCGGTAGTTGGGTTGCAGTTTGCACCACAATTGGCTCGTATACACCCAAACAAATTTTCAATTGGGTCTTGCTGCAATCTTCGCGTCGACAAGCTTTTTATTGATGTGTGTTTTTGGCGCAAAGTTTGCCACAATTTTTCCACACCATTTAGAGTCCAAATCCACCCCTCCTGAGATGGTGGGGTGCCTTTAGACCCAATAAATTTCATTTGTTTAAAATGTTCAATCATTTCTTTCATAAACCCTAAATGTGGAGAGGACTCCTTTAAATTGGTTGAAAAGGGTTTCCCTCGTCGTAAATCTGGAGTGTCACTATTGAGGGTGTCAAATATTTTATCCATTTTTGACACTAAATCTGCCGTTGTTATTGCATCTGCAGGTAGTCCTGCAATAAAAGAGTATTCTGTTAATGGGTTCAGCAGGGTTAAGGTAATATTATAAGAATGGCAAATTATTATACTTAATACAATATAATTTTTTAAATAATAACCTATTTTTTTAATGTTAGTATGCTTGTTCCAAAACTGTCATGATTTTATTAGTAAGATAATGTTAATGTAATTAGCAATTTGGCAAAAAAATTTGTTAAATTTTTGTTCATTGTCAAATAATTTTTCTTTTGTTTCCCTTATTTTTTTAGAGTTTTAGCAAATATTAACATTAGAGTGTTTTGTTAAGCAACCACCACAGAATTACATTTCTTATACATTAAATTCCCAGTTAGATTTGAGTTCAAATGGTACCTAAGCTATGTAAGTACATAGTTACCATTATATTAATCTCTAATAATTTTTAAATTATCAAGACACATGCAAGAGGTAACACATTTTCCATATAATGCAAGAATTTAGTATGGTATATTATATACTATTATAATATATTATGTATCGCGAGTTTCTTGCGCCGGTTCTTCTCGCCGGGTTAGTTCCAGAACTAGTGGTAGGCATCATGTATACCGACGATCATTATGTGTATATTAATAGCAACTTTGAATAAAAAATGTTGACTGACATTATAAAAAAAGTTGATATTTACCCTTGCCAATGCTGGCATACATTCCAGCTGACACTGTATGGCTTAGCACCTGAACAGCTAATTTTACTTTCATTTTTTGTTTATTGTTAGGATTTAGGTGATCCTGTCTCAGTAGTGGTGCAAATGCATAATTAGGATTTGCATTATCTAATTCAAAGAATTTAACAATATGGCTCCACTTAGCTATGCCTGCAAAATTAATATTTAAAATAGTAGGTAAACTGACATTTATGCAGAAACATACCACTCGGGTTGCTCATCCATACTAATATTATAAATGTGAAGTGTGTGTGTCTGTTTGTCCGTCTTTCACGGCAAAACTACTGAACCGATTAGAATTAAATTTGGTACACAGATAGTCTATAGCCTAAGAAAGGACATAGGCTATTTTTTATCGCAGGGAAATGTACGTTCCCTGGGGGATACTTTATTTACACTTTCATGTAAAAATTACTAAACTGATCATCATGAAATTTGGCACAAATATAAATTAGACCATGGGGAAGGACATAGGCTACTTTTTATCGCGGGACATATACGGTTCCCGTGGGTTACATCTTCTAGTACAGAATAAAACAACAATTTAAAAATTATATAAAAAAAAGTTTTACCTGTTCCAGTTTTATCTTCAGATGATATGTCTGTCATCCATTCTATATCATACTTCAGAAACAAATTTCTGAAGCACTTAATTAAATGTGGAGGATCAAATAACGCAACAACTTCATGACTGCTGTGGTTGAAATATGGTTTGTTCACAGTTGCCCCCAAAATATTAATGGCTCTTCTATTTACACCATCCATGTCACACACCGTTGCCGATACATTGATGCCGTGTTTATAGCATGCTCCAAGTACCTAAAATAGATAATAATATTTAAAACCCTTGTTTTTTCACAAATTTTAACTAGTGTAATTACTAAACATGACTGATTATTACTAAACATAATAATTAATATTAAACTAATATAATTATGTTGCAGCAAAATTATAACAAAATATAATAAAAAATGTTGCTTACGTCTTTTATTAGCACAGCTAATCTATCAGCGGTAACTGAAGAGCCTGAAATATAAAATGCTATTGGTTGCTTAATTTTTTTTCTTATGCCAGCAATCATAAACACCAATGCATATGACGCCGGTTGTGATGTTCTACCTTGTTCAGCATGATCTTGGAATCCCTCAATAACATCTTTGGTTGGACTGTATTGTAAATGGTTTTTAATCGACATTTCATCGAACATCAATATAAATTCATTATTTTCTGGTTTTTGAGCTTTTGCAAATGTACCAATTATATTAAATATATTATCATTTATGCCAACATTAAGCACACATGTTTTAAGCAGAGATTTTATAGATGTTGGCGAAGGAAGAGAAAACATTCTCCTTAGCAGCCGGTAGCATGTGGGAGACCTTTTAAATAGTCTCAAGGCTGTTATTTTGTCAGATGTACTCCATCTTCTTCCTTTAGGATCTCTGTTATAATTTTTTACCTGTGCATGTAGTAATAGTGCAAACGTAGGACTTATCTTTTTAGATAGGCACGTAAGAGCACTATTTTCATTTAATTTATTTAAATACTTCTTATTTTTCATATATCTGACTGTTCTTTGCAGTTTTGAAATTTTTTTTACATATTTTTTGCATTTCTCAAATGCAGATTCTTTCTTTTTGATTATATTGCCACAACTTTTGCCACTGAGTGAAGAGGGTCCAGGAAGAGAAAGTGGCATATTAGTTATATCCATTAATGGCTGGGATGGTCCAGCAATTGGTTCAATAGGTACTTCCAAATATGGCATGGTCACCTCCTACAAAAATATTATATGTAAATTGAGTAAATTAAAGAACATCCCTTAAGCCTATATAGTATCTTTCAAAACATTACATAAAAGATCAAGACATTGGGGCATGGCTATACACATTTGTGTAAGAATAGACAATGTTTTTTGGACAACGGACGGAAAACATTCCCAGTAAAAAACTTTCGCAGGAGTCACACCTTTAGATACACATTTTACATATTACCAATAGAAAAAATGTTTCACTACATTGCATACCTTCTTAACAACAAATACATATCTCTAGGATATAGGAATTTATAACATATATTATACTAACCTCAAAATCTGGAGAAGCAAAACGTCGCAATTTTTTTATGGACAAGTCCACAAAATCTGTTTCTTTAAAATGTCGGTGACATAACATATTATGTTGGGAATGCAGCAGATTTTGAAAATCTCTTGACCCCCATTGTTGATCCGGGAAACAATATTTTGCCCATAATTCACAACTGCAATGTAAAATAACATTAATTTATGTTTGTATTAACTATTATGTTAGTACATTCCAATAAATTTATTAATTTACATGAAGTGGCAATCAGCAATCATTTTTAATAGCAATGAAATGAAATTGATATTTTGTGACGATGTATACTTAGTGTAAAGTATAGAAAACAATAGAGACCAACCAAAATTAAATAATTCTAAAGTATAGGTACGTATACTACATATTAGTCGTAGACCTAAGTACATAATTACTATTTAACTTACCGGAGAGTGTTTGTGGAACCAGGTTTTGGAAATCTAAAGAGTTTTGTGTCAGAGTCATTGGCAGGCGAAGACCCACATTTCACACATTTTCTTTTATTTTCCTTAATTTTACACAAACACAAATAGTCACTATCTAGTAAAGAGTCACTATCTCAAAATTTTCACAGCACTAAATATATCTAAAGCGCTAAGAAACGGAGGAACCGAAGCTCAACTCAACGTTAATTGGCGAAAACAATTTAGTTAATATGAAAACTCAAAGAGCATAGGATTCACAAGAAATAATTTGCGCACGCAACGAAAGCAATGGCAGACATTTTTCTTGTGATAAAATTATTTGTTTCTACAATATGACAGGTTGTGATGGGGTGACCAGTGGTTAATATTATGCAATTTAGAAATATTTTTACATTGGCAACCCAAGTCTAGCCCCCGCTGCGACACAAGACGAGAACAAAGTCGACCACCCCTGGTTGTTCGGCTCTTGTAGATTGTAGGTATATGTGGCAAATTTCAAAGTCCAGTGCAGTTATTGCGAAACCTATTCAATGCGCAAACAAACAGATATTATATAATATGTATATAAATATAAATAATAATATAATATAAATTTATTATTAATAATAAATATTAGACAATGCTTTATAATAACGTTAAAATATTTATATTTAATTGCATGTAATCGAGTGGTTCAGGTAATGGTTTATAATTGAGGAGGAGGTCTGTATCCTTCAATTTATCTACGCCTAACCAAATTGCGTCATCTTACGTTAATTATGAGCATTGATCCCAGATAAAATATTATTATTGATTAATCAATTATTACTATTACAAAAACTAGGTAATTATATTGGTAGTTGTGATTGTTTCCAGTGTACTAATGATACGATTTTAATGAAAGGGTGTTAACTGTCAATAGATATGTAATAAATGCCCGAGTAACATAGTAGTAACTCTTATAAAAATAGTGGTTAGTGTTATTATAATTCATAATACTAGGGACCTCTGTAGCGCAGTGGTAAACCGCGTTAGCTCAAGCAAGTCAGGCCGGGGTCGCGGGTACCTAAAAGTTTTCAATGTTCTTGGGTCATGTTTATTAAATTTGTGTATTAATATAATAATAAAAATATATAATTATATAAGTAATAAAAAAAATATGTATTATAAAAGTATTAAGTAAATATATATTTCCGTTGTCTGGTAATCAGTAACACAAGTTCTTCGGATACTTATCACGCTATATTGACGTGTTAAGCGTCCATTGATATTATTAATATTTCATTCGCATACAGCATGCAAACTTAAAGTTTTCTTTATTCTGTGCTTAAAGAAAGAACGCAAAATTTCTTAGCGACATTGGTTTCGCATCTGCGTAGTGCGGAGTTGCAAATTCTCGGCATGAATTGAAAATAGCTTTGAGTGCATTTGCACACTCTGCAATACCCGGTGTATTTTTCGAGCTCAGCTCTCGTGGACGTGTGTGCACTGCACATTCTCCTCTGAGCCGCAAACATCACAGGCGTTACACGCAAAAACAGTTGTACAGTTGCTAAGCCGCGCTAAGCTTAAACCATTTGTTGGTATTTGGAACGACAGATTATTTGTTGATTGATAGTCGGTTAATAGAGTTCAATAATGTAGTAGCACCGGTGCCAGATGGACATATTAACATAACGAGATTCGAAACGCATTTAAAATGGATTCACCTGATACTGCAGTCACACGTAAGATTCTGTTTTATTATTTACTGTATCTTTGAGATTGTTTTTTAACATCGCGACTTTGTGTTATTTTTTGTATGTTACTGAAACGTCTATAACAAATAGTGAATAGATAGACGTATTGTTTTATTTATATTGATGAAACAATATGAGTGTATGATGCTGTTGTATGATTTGTAAACAATAACGGCTGCGTCCATGCCAACCTTCGCCATTAATTTTCCGCATAGCCTAGTGTCGCGTTGTTGACATCTCAACTACGGTTTAAATAATTTGACTCCATGGACGAAGACCGCGATAGTAGAGATAGTCTCGAATATATAGGTACATGTTGTCTTCCCTGCCTAGGTAATTAAATAATAGCGTTGAACGAATATGTAAAGCTCTTTATGAGCGGGTGATTGTTCGGTCGTAATAGTTTTTAACAAATGTATTCTTTGTTTCATGTGCTGCTTTTCGACTACTAAAACCCAGCGGTGAGTATAAAAAATTTCTTTGCCATATTTGTAACATAATTTATTGAGTGACCTTAATAATGAAGTCACCATAAAGAAACTGTAGCATAATATGAATATATTATGCGCAATATGTATTGAAAAGAAATTATTAGGTCACTAGAACTGTTTAGCTCATTGTGCACGTACGAATACGAGTGTCGTTTGAATTACGAGCAGGAATTCGCGACCGCTATGTGGCCCTCGATAGGCGTCGAGTTGTGAGGGTATAGTGACACCAATATGTGCCCCTTATGGTTAACCATTGGTGTCGGTTTTGGTGACCATAATACACGTATAAGTGACGAATACCTTCTCGACGCGCCCTCGTCATTGTTCCAGTATTTGAAAACATAATCGCACAGTGGTCGCCAGTCAGTGAACAGTCAATTGAAATATTGCTTGAAACATTTACTAAGTGCTTAATTTTGGCTTCGCGCGTGTTAAAGCTCCTCCACGGCCAATTCCATTTCGATGATACAATACTATTTTTGTTGCGCGTAGAAGTGGATTAAACGCGCAAATCGGGTAACGTACCTACTCATAGCTCTATGCATGTCCAACTAGTGATTCAATAGGCGATCTGTTTCAGTTCTTAGGACCGTACAATTTTTATCAGTAGCTTATACCGAGTGACGTTGATTCATCCGGCTACTGACGCTCCGGATGTGATTTGTCGACGGAAAAATGTGGTATCTCGCATGTTTGTGCCACATATTGTTGCGATCGTAGCAGTATGTATCCTTCGCGTCCAGTTAACGGATGGGTTATGTAAATTTCGCATTCGTTCCTTATTAATCGTCGGAGTGCGGTGCTGACTAATAGCCAGTGCGAGTGACATCAGTGATTTGTTATGGAGCCAGTGTCCGAGTCGCCGCTCGTCCGGTCCCGGGGCAAGCCCGTGCTGTCCCGGTACCAGCATATCACTGGAAATACGGAGGTGAGCTAAAAATAAATAAACTACAAGTAAATGTTTGTGTCATTTAAAGTCAATTATCTTATCGGTAAACAAACAATGCCTCGCGTAGTATCTATACGACAAGTCCGTCAACAGCGATATCTCATTAGGTGTGTCCTACATGACTGCTTTTTGTGACCCGCCGGCCGTTTGCTAGTTTAAAGTGGTCTCACTTTTATAGATCACTAGCAAGTAGCATTCATTGCATTTCCCGTGCAACAAATGTGCTATGATGTAGAGTTAGTGAAACTGCATTGCAAACCCTTAAAATTTAAAATTTGGTATTTTTCAATTTTACGTGTCACATTCGTTCACGTTATGTCTACGTTGGTACGAAAAATAAAAATACATAGTTTTAGTCGTATAAACAATTAAACTATTAGATGGTAAAGAATTCATCGTTTGGAAGTTAAAACGTTTATTTTCATAGATAATATAAAAGTAACCGAACGAATGTAAATATACCGTAAATATAAATGTAAAAAACCTGCAAACTCTACAATAAATCAGCAATAGCCTCTATAAAATTCTTGCATTGAGTTGTTTCTAAGATTCGTAGCTTCTAACTTTGACTCAACACGAGCAAATTACTAATACCTTTACCAGTTGTTTGAGAATACGGATTGTTATGCTTATGCACGTGCCTCACAGTGGCAACAATCGAGCTATTGTACGAGCTTGTTAAATATAAATCATGATTTTACTCTCGGATATGGAACAGAAATATTGCAAGCATGGCTTAAGAATGCCAAAGTGTTATTAAATAGGTCGTTCGTTTTAATTCAGAACCAATATGAGTAAAATATGGATTATGGTACTAGAATATATTTTTTTCCTGAATATCTATGTACTTATACTATTTGTACATCCGATTTTCATATTAAATATTAAAAGGGCCTTTTTTGCTGTGTTTAAATCCAGTATCCATAATACATTTCATGATAATATCTGAAAAAAAAACAAAGTACTACCTAAACCTACTAAACTAATACTAAACATAGGATAATATCATGAAATGTACTTTGTTCCTACACAGCTCAAGTTTTTAGTTTATAATGAAAGATCTAAATCGGTTAAGAATTGGATTACATTTTTGTTTTCGAACTTCACAAGTGATATCTTAAATCAGGGCCCAGGTCTTTATTTTTAACCGACTTCCAAAAAAAGGAGGAGGTTTCTCAATTCGACCGTATACCTATATGTTTTTTTTTTATGTTTGTTCGCGGATATCTTCGTCGTTTATGAACCAATTTGAAATATTTTTATTGTGTTGTGTAGGGTATGATTCAAATTTGGTCCCATTGTCACCAAAATGGTGACCTGATGATGGGATCCGTGAGGAATCGAGGGAACTCTTCAAAATTTATATGGAAGCATATATCGATTTTGATTTTTTATGAAGTAGCCCAAGCATATGTTACCAAACAGTAAGGTTTTGCAGCATATCCTGGACCTAAAAGTACTGAACAGTTTTTTGCTTTTTAGTTTACCGTTTGAAGTCGGTTTTTTTTGTTTAAAATTATTCTTCTTAAAGATGCTTGGTTTTTAGTTTGCCATGCTAGCTAACAGAATGCCTTGAGCAAAATCTTATCACTGCTTTCTTCATCACAGAAGTGGATTTTCAGATTCAGCAGATCGAACCTGCGACGTTCTATCAGTTGGCACTAGGTACTGCCACGGTTGCTATAATAGAGTCACAGAATGCTATTGACGATGTTAATTTCAATAATTCCAACATTAATGGCTTTGCTCGTACTAAACATCCAATGGCATGTGGATATAATTACAATTGCATGAAACCGTTTTCCTCCATGAACGAGGAAAACATACGTATAGAGTATAGACATGGCAACCGTTTAAGAAGTTATATGGTTTCTGGTAATATTAAACAGTCTATTACACGCTGCTAAGTACTTAATGAATTTAAATATTTCCCTTCACATATACTACATAATTATTATCATTAAATAATGATCTAATAATCCTTGCTTGAATAGTCACTTATTGTCAGCCAAATAAACTGAATGTTATTCAGAAGAATTTGCCCACCGCTGAATTTTATTGCTTTACGTATGGTGTTTCGCTAAATATCAAACAAATGCTAAATAATGACAACTTTTTTATATAACTTAGTTTTTAACTTTATGAACTCGTATGAGTATTGATAGCACTGCTATACAAAAAAAATAAAAAAATCTGCGGCAGGGATTTTGTTAATGGTTTTTGTTAATACTCATATTAGACCTTCACGCTGCATGCTTATTTATTTTTGATTCACTCTGGTTATTGAGATAAACGGAACTAAGAAATAATTGAAAATTTTAAACTATCCTACAAACATTGTGGTTCATTGATTTGTTTTCACTTACGTTTGTCATCTTTTCACGGATTTATTTGCAACAACTTAACTTTATAGCTATCAGACCCTGAAGTTATCAGTTATAAATCGGTTGTTTGGTGTTAAAGTGCATTTTTCCTTTCAAAAACATGAGTTTTCCACGTAAACCTTGTTTTAACGATCCTAACAGTTTTTGCTTTATTTGTGGCAAGTTTAGTTTACAAAAGCAAAGAAAAGAGATCACAGAGTTTGTAAAAACAGTCTACCGAGAATATATGCCATATGATGGCTGACTATTGCTGGACCTTGAAAAGAGATTGTCCTGACAAAGTAAATAAGAGAAAATCCCAAAGAAAAAGTGTTTCATGATCTTCATTTATTTATTCTAGTTCAAGGTACCCCAAACTATTATTATTTTTGTGTATTTTTGTAAAGATAAACAATGAAAATAAATTTTAAATACATCTTTTGGCCCATTTATTGAAGCATTTTATGGACAATGTTAGAAGCATTTATCTCAAAAACTGGAGTCAATTTGACCATTCTATTATTTTTCCCGTTATCAGCACACTCGTCTTATACAAAATCGACTTCAAGTATGCCTTCCGCAAAATGACTGTATAGCAGTGTAGTTTTCTAATGATACCTTCGTGCTGTATTGTGGGCTATACTGAAAATCTGGGTCATCTTACTTCGAAGACAATAGTACCCAATCTGTTATCTTAGCTGTAACTTTGAGTAAATACATAACACCTACATTTTTATTGTGTGTAATCGAAACATAAAACTTAAATTATGTTCGAATTTCGAACACTAAAGTCTATTATAATTAAAAATATAGTCTATTTAAAATGGGTATTGCGTAATAAATGTACAGTTCTAGTTCGAATCGACATAATATGTCTTTTAATTTACTTAAACCACAATCTACATCATGAATATTATTCATGATGTAGATTGTGGTTTAAGTAAATTCTGCTTTATTTTGTTATTTTCCTTATTAATTTTAATGGAATTGTAATTGTTTAATACAAAACTATTGTAATGAACTAAACAATATAAAACCATAAAATTACTGTTTCAGACACGGAACAGAAAATAAAACTCTAATATTGACTTAAAATTCAGTATAGTTTGTACTTCGATCAAAGGTACACTATGTGTTGTGTGATCGAAGAATTTATAGAAGTTATGCAGGTAACAAATACGCTTGTCGAGCACAAGCAAAGCAAGTTAAGGAATCCATCGGAAAATAAATTCTCATCATGTCTAGAAATACGTATAAGCTTGACGAAAAGCGTTACGCATTACATCATATTATAATGGACATGTAAACAGGTTGAAAACCATAAAAAAATAGCAGGTGTTATTATTTAAAACAATATTTCCGGTAACTGTAGATGTTATGGCTCTGGGTAACACCTTCGGCCTGGTTCAGCTTCACATCTTTATAACATCTTTCAATGTGTTTACAGTTCAACAAACTTGTAAAGACAAATACTTGCAGTGTAACCATTTTCCAAAACTATTTACAGTTCAAATGTTTGACTAACTGATTTAACTTCGCTTTAGGGGTTACGTGTCTATACACTTGAACACAATTTATAGACAGTTCAGGATTGAGGGGATGCAAAGTTTCAGTAGTAGTCGATTTACTGTTACAGACGTTACTACATAGTGAACACGGGTATGTAGTTTTACGGAAAGACTACCTTGGCGTCTACTGCCTACTATCTGCTAAAAATCGTCGCTTGCGCCATTACCTAGGCAATAAAGGATGAGACTAAATATTTAGTAGCTTTTAATAATTTAAGTTAAAAGAAGGCTTTCTATGATCATTGGAAAGGTAGTAAACGTTTTTTTCTTTTCATTGAAGTAAGATTTCCTTAATGTCATTTGAAAGGAAAGTTTTTCTCCTATATTTTATTTTAAACTGTTTATTTTTACGTATAGAACCTCTTAGTTTGAGGTAACCTAGAAACCTGGCGGCGAAGCTTGAAAATCTAAAAATTTCTTCAAGGGAAGCTAAAAAGTGTGTCATGGCACTTGGGCGTATGTCATTGTAGCGTGTATATTCCCACGACTCACCCCTCGAGAAAGTTGAAAGTGTTAGTTGAATTAGTTCTTGTTCTTTGTTCTAATTTCAAGTGCTTTAAATTAATTGATTACCCTAATTAGAACACCGTTATGTTTTTTTAGAGAGTTTAGTCAAAGACAACTCAAAGAACATGGTACACGTTAAAGTGCTAATCTAAATGGGTTTTGACTAACTATTTAACAAGTATAAATTATAGTCTAAATTTGACCAACCTCTACTTTTAGGGTAATTTTTTTTATCGCTCTTAAGGGAAATAATTAATCAAGGTGAAGAGTTTTTGCCAAATGTAAGTTATGCTCAGTATACAATCTGCAACATATTGCAAGAAAAATGGATACAAATCAGAATTTTTGCATTTGCTGGGTTTCGAAATGGGACAGCCAAGAGAATTCTTAACAATTCCAACAATGCGCCGTTTGCTGATTGAACAATATTTTCTCATGATTGTTTTCAATTGTACGACCTAAACAAAGATTTACTTGATAATGTATCTTGCGAGACTGTCGCGATTTTTTTTACTTCATTTACCGATGGAGAAAGTTCTTCACCTATTTTCTGTACATTGTATTAAGCCAGGGTATTTAAATCAAATACCGTTTTTCTTGTCTGAATTATGCTTAGATGACGATAGGTAATGTTTCACGTAATTATTATTTAATTTAACCCCTTCGTCGATATCGCCATCCTAAAGGATTTTACGTTATTGAAGTAAAAATGTTTAATTTCTTAGTCGTTATATTATGATCATACATCATCATGTAGATTATAGTATGTACTTACAATGTTAACTTCTGTTACAAATTACAATCACTCAATCGAATATTAAATTTCGTTACTTGAGATATGGTATCTAATATCTTAGATATTATGTTTGTAGAGTTGATTATAGAGTAGTGCGATTTGAGAAAATATGACTAGAGATAATTTTATAAAGCTACAAAATATGTGCATAAAACAAACAAATTCAGTAAACTATTGAATGAACATAATTCTTCGCCACTGAAAGAGATATTCAGATCTTCAGAGTTAAGAGAATATTAAGTATACCTAGAAATATGATTCGTATATTTGCTTATACGAAATTATAATTATATATAAGCTTTAATATATTTTTTTATTTAATATAGTGTTTTGCTTTTATATACATAAAATTATTTATTAATACTTTATCCATACCTAATATTAAGTTGGTGTCACCTAGCGCCATCTATCAAAGAATGTTAAAATTATGTCCAGTCAAGCCAACGATGTACTGTATGCCCAGTCAGTATACTTTCACTAGCTTAGTACCACATTAACTTATGTACGCGTCGGTAGGTGGCGCTTTAATTTATGTGTAACTCTTATTGTTACTTTGTATTGTAGTTCCAGTGAAATCCATACATATACGTTTTTAGTTTTCTTATTTGCCCCTTATTGCAATAGAATTAAAACCAAAAGTTTACTCTTTTTACAAGAAGGAGGGTTATACTGGTTATACTTAATATAGACTTCTGGAGTGACAGTTATTTGTATCGTTTATAAATAAAGTATTTTATCTTATCTTATTAATAAATTTGCTATTTATTAGATTTAAACAACAATCATTAATTTTAAGTTGTCTATCCTGCTGCTATTAGATAAGACTTAGTAATCCACAATTCGCGTAGGTTTAGTTTTGCGTATGTCGCGTTTTCAACCATTACTAATTTCCGTTTCAGTCAAGAATTCTGACGCATTATTAACAGTTATGACAATGAAAGTTAAGATCAACTTCATATCCATAAATGGTTCAAGACGTGCATTAAAACATGATTCATTTACGGGCCGTAAACTCCACAAACAATGGCATATTGTTGCCTCCATCTGTGCGAGTGTACTGAAATATTTTTTATTGTTTTACCCTTGAGAATTCACCTTCGGTCCTTGCATTTCTGGAGGGCGGTCAATTATACAGAATATAAGAGTATAAACGCGCGGAGTATAAATTGACTGTTGTTTAACTATACTGTCTGAATTCCCAATCTTTGTTATTGTTATTATTTTCATTATTGTCATTCATTATAGCTTTTTTGCGCTGGATGTTACATTCTTACACTTTACAGCACCATTATTATTAATCAAATTATTTTCTACGGACTACATTAATTGCAAATAAATAATAATCATCGCAATTAAAATTAGTAATTTCAACCCTGCCGTTTCTCATAAAATCCATTTGTAATCTTAACAATTTCAAGTCATTTTTATCAAAATCCTCTCGAACAATTCTATCGAAATTATTAAGCCATGAACCTACTTTCATCAGTCTACAAATGTAGTCACAAAATGACAATACAAATTGAGTAGACTGTAAAACATTGAATGCACCATAAATGCCTGGTTTCTGGAGTGAATTTGTCGGTAGTTTATCTTTTATCCATCACAATTGGTTGGTAACTTGTTTTTTTTTTCTTTTAACTTTTAAGTTACGGAACCCTAAAAATAATATGATACCATAAGATACTAGTGGTCAGTAGATGAATATTTTTCAAATTCGCGATTTTTTATTTTGTTTTGCTACAATTGGTAATATAATATTAGTTGTCTGAAGTAGTTTAGTCTTTAGTTTCATATTCTCGTGAATCATTACAAAAAACGAAAGTGTGAATTCAAGCGGCGAGCTTATTGTATTGGCCAAACTATTCCAAGTTATATTATTGTCCTACTTATCAGTATTATTGGCTCCAAAGGGTACGTGGAAAATGTATGAGCGAGGGTGCGGGAGATAGGCGCATGCGCCGTGATGGTCCTTCGATCGGCGTGACCATGACCAGCACGCTTATGCCACGTGCTCGCTGCAATACTTGCAGTCTAGACACTGCTTTACAGGATTATAGTTCGGATTCGAAAGCCTCAATTCTACCATATTTAGTATTAATTATGTCAATTAAAGATGTATTAGTTTTAGAAAAAAATGCTGCTAGGTTATTTACTACACCAGATGAACATTTACTCTAGCACAATCTATTATTATTTTTCAGTCAATCGGATTCCTAACTTTTCAATGCCGCAAATACTGAATTGTATTATGGTGTTATGAAATTTGATTATTATATAAATAATTTTAAATACTTAATAATATAATTACCGGTTTTTTAGATAACAAACATGTTTAATCGCTTTCAAATAATATCTCATCAGTAAATTATAATAATCGTACGTCGTCGCATGCATGAAGTAAGATTTCACTATTGCAAACAGGTATTAAAATGACAGAGCACACGCTTAGTAATATTGTAAAAGATAATTAAAATATATATATTATTGCAATGAGGTGCCCTACACCTGCTTAAAATTTAAATAACAGCGAAAAATATAAAAATGTTTGGTTCCATTCTTTATATTATGCTATTATACTGGAAACACATTTTAATTTTAAATTTTAAGTTGCTTATTGATTTTTAATATATATTCTATACTACACTATACATTTTATATATATGTTACTGTTACATAGGTTTATCTGTTCCCTCTGTTATAACTTTGAATGCAAAATAGCATTCGATAGATCTCGTCTGTCTTCAGTGAATCGGGCCATTGAACTAAAAACGACATTTCCTTCTTTCACTTATTGAACACCATTCATGACATCGTACTCTATTTCAATACGGTGACTAACATTCAAAATTTGATTACCGTGTTAGCTGCTGTACTTGGATTTACACGTAGGTTAATTATCTTCTGTACAATAATTGCCAAAATGCATAGTATCAAAAATATTTAAGTTATGTATTTTTGTTACTAATTACCACATTTTTTTAAATATTGTGCTAATTTACCTAATTTTTTTTTTAATCCTTACAATTCCTGCTAAATGTTTACCAAACAAATTCATCAAATTGTTGGTAAATTGGAAAGCAAATTTTGAATTGTTCGAAACATTGTAATCCAGTACTAAGTGGCACCAGGCACACTACTAGTTAATTAATTCAATTAATTAATCTTCTTATCACATATTTTAATGAAATAAGTTAATCATACAATCTTTATTAGTTAATTAATACGAGCACATTTTAAATAAGTTCGACCATGCAAACGTGAAACTGGTGACGTAAAAACCTCTGGTATATTCACCCAAATAAATAGTAGTCTAGATTTGTTCGGAATTACGAGTCGACCTTGGGAAGCAAACAATGCAATTTCAACCCTCTATTCGGGTGGTCGTGTGGCAATAATCCCGAGAGCCGGCGGGGTCGTCGGCAGCGGCGGCCGGCGACGAGCGGGGCGCCACGAGCCCGCCCGCGCCTCGGCCGCCTCACGCGACTACGCGAGCTGTCAAACTGCCTCCGACAGGCAACTCGCTCGAACGCCTTCGATTGCCGCACTCACTCGCGATCGCGTCGTTACCGAGTCGTGATAGTGTGTGAATTTCTGCTGTATGTCGGATATTAAATTAGGATGAACGGCAGCACGACGACGGTGAACGGTGGCGCCGTCAACGGTACCAACGGCTTGAGTGGAATCGGTGCTGCTCCACGGACGGCCACCCTCGGAACACCTAGCAGTTACGCGTACACCTCGAGTGGCTCGTTGCTTGGACGAGGTGGTACTGCTAGGCCGGTACCTCCACCGACCCTACCAAAATACAGTGGATCCTTCAGCGCCGGGAGCACGGTTAGCTCTACCGGCCTGAGGGAGCGCGACAGAGAAGGCACAGGAGGCTCGCATCGCTTGGCTAGCTTGGAAAGATTGGCGCTGAGGCAGAGGATCATCGAACAGACTTCCAATAATCAAGTTGCCAGTGTTATTAATAACACCGGCGGTACGAATGGCGGGCCCACCTCGGCTACCGTCACCCTCACCGATACGGCTACGGTGAGTCCCCCTGCCATACATCTCGCTCACCCTCAAACAACTCCCCTAATCGAAGGAAATGCACCCTAAAAAGAAAGGTCGTTCCCGTTATTTTAGTCGCACTTTCACCCTTATGCACTCCTTGAGTCCAAACATAAAACGATACGATCTCTATGAATCACAAGGTAAAGAAATAACTAAAGCAACAACTTCGTGGTTATTCTAATTTGAATCGTTATCTTGAACTCTAACTATGTCACTATTTTACTTAATATTATCGCATGTTTGAACTAAGCTACGACAATAATCATTAGTAGTTGTTATGTGATAACGTGTAATATTTGTAATTTAGTGACCTTATCCGTGACTATAAATATGTATTTTTTTAAACTTGAATGGTCTAAAAATAAAGAATCTACATATTTAAAATTCTAAGTGTACAGTTCACTGTGTACGTGGGTAATATTTGTACACAACGGATACCTAAGAAAGCAATGTAATGATATTATGAATGCTTTAAATTCAAAACAGATGTTTCTCAATGGAGCGAAGCGAGATTATTCAAAACAACAGATAAATTCATTTATTTGGATTACAGACGTTCACTTATTCTCAGTAACATATCGTTAAACAAGGCTTAGTGTTTACTAAGTAGGCCTTAAAGGGGCAAAATTTTATCTCTTCCAAGTTATGGCAATAAAATAATAATGTAGCAATAGTATATTAATGTTTGTTAATAAAGTAATTTTTGACTAGACGTAGAAAAACGATGAAAACAAAACATATTACTGAATAGGAAAACTTTAGAGTCTATAACATAAATTACACAATAAAAAAGAATTTTATTTTTTAATCATCGCCGGCATTTTGCCATAAACAGGTTCACTTAACGATTTTTCGTATTCGTGGACAAAGCAAAATCCTGTTATTTTAGAAGTTACACATTTAAATCTTTATTACGTCATAGATCTTGCATACTCTGATCGGAATTCCAAAATTGTATCGTGAGAAACGTTTTTTTAGTGGTTATCGTGCAATGCTCGTTTATGGCATTCAAATGGTGTCTTACTATTTTATTTGGACGCTGTTAATCTCGATTACGTTTCTGATAAAACATTCAACAGGTACGTTTAACAACATTGTCGATGATGTCTTAATCTCCCATAAACTTGTTGCTCCAATATTACATAAACATCTGTAAAGTGCAGACAGTTATGTGTATTTACGTTCGGCTTATGGCTTATAACTCGTTTTTTGTTTGATTACTCAGCATCCGTTAGCTTCTCGAGGATACGGCTTCTGTATTTCCACATGTGACGTTCCTTATGTGATAGAACTGGTCGCTGATGCGGGAGGACTAAACGGGTGACTGACCCCAAGTCTACAGGGTTAAAAATAACTTTATATGCTGCGCCGGCCATTCTGCTCGCATGTGTCGAATTCACTAAACAGACATTAACAGTTTCATGGTCATACCCTGACCTGATCGTTCTTGGAAGGCCTAATACTCTTTGTGCTTTTTATACATTGTATACTTCCCCAATGTTATCTTCAATAATTAATCCTCTTTGATACTTAAAAAATAAACCCTTAGTACTTTTTCGCACTTTTACATGTACGTCTAATATATCTTAAACTTTGATTGTCTTTGGGAATAGAATTTTGTGTTTCGTGTTTTTTTTATATTTTTACGTTTCGTCTTATCATAAACTATGGTTACAATAATATAATATTCCATTGTTGATGTTAATCATTGTGCAGTTTTATCATTGTATAGTTCTTGGTCATAACATTATCTTGCGTTTAATTTATATTGCCACCGGCGATGCACTATGTACCGACACTATTGTTATTTGTGTACAGTCGGCTGCACTAACATGGATACATCTACAAATGTGCAAAAATATGTCTACGTTAGTTTTTCAAAAATATCGTCACCTTATTGCATTCAAAGCGATGTAACCAGCAAAGTGTTTCAAAATTATGAATACATTATTTTCATAATGAAGTAAACAGCAGTATTTCAGTGAATAGTATGCACACTTAAATTCATAATTATGAATACGCGACAAATTTCAATAATATGTAAACATTGTTTACTTCATTACAATGTAAACATTAATTGTATCAATAATATGGATACACTTATAAAATTTTAGCATTTTTCACTTTTCTGCAAATATGTTTTAAATGCCACAAAAATGTACTCGGGGTATGTTCCAATAAGATGTATACATTCATTTTTTCTTTTTCTTTTCGCACAGCCGTAACTACAAATGGTAAAAACATGAAATTTGGACTACTGAATTCGTAAAAAATCCCTTTTTGCACCTCCGACAAAAACAGAGGGATTTTTCGAGTCTGTCTGTATGTCTGTCATCGTAGCTCCCAAACGGATGAACCGATTTTGATGTAGTTTTTTTTTGTTTGAAAGCTGACGTGATCATGTTAAATACCCTTAAGCTATGATTCAACAAAATAAATTTGCTTACTGCTGAACAATTCGAGTGTTACTTAAAAAATAGTTTTACTTTTATGACTAGAAAAAACACAAAAAGAAAAGAATTATGAAATTTATTACAAAATAAATCAGACATTTTACCTAAACATATATTTCAGAAACTATTTTTGTTAGCTTTTTACTTCTACCCTCAAACTAGGTATATCTATGATATTTTAATATTATATTAATTTTGTTTATCATACAAAAGGTTAGCTTGCGTGTATGCAAACTAAACTTACACTATGATATAAGTTTAACGTTTATTTATGTATGTTCGTCTGTTTGCTTGTGGCATCGTAACTACTAAATGGATGGACCGATTTTGATACACTTTTTTTTTTTTTTTTATTCAAAGCTGACGAGATCGCAATAATTCGTCATCAGTTCATTCACTGTTTGACTATTCAGGGGCTAGTTAAAAAAATAGTTTTGCTTTTCTGACCAAAAAAAAACAAGAAAAGACAAGAATTATCCAATTTATTGCAATCGATCAGAAATTTTACGCGAACATAATATTATATTTCAGAGACTGTTTTTATCAGGTTTTTACTTCTACCCTCAAACTATACATATGATGATAACGAAACCAGAAATATTTAGTCACGAGTTTGTACAACAGAGTTAATTTACCTACAGTCATCGTTCGCACTTCGCAATATTCATTATTCAGTAATTAATTTTTTTTTGGTTTGTTTTTTGTTTTTAAGCTTAGGTAATCTAAATGGAGTCTTTTTTTGTTTTTTGTTTTTAAGCTTAGGTAATCCAGGTGGAGAATTTAAAACTACAATTATTATTTTAAAATATGGGATGTTTTTCATGTTGCTCGTGTTAGTTTATATTATTTATATTTACAATATTACTAATATAGAACGATATTAACATTGTTTAGTTTTGATCATATTATAGTTTGAGGGTAGACTATAAAAACCGATGAAAGTAGTCTTTGAAATATTTCGCGTTCCCGTTCGTGTGTATCAGAGTTATACCTATTACACTAAAGAATATAATCGATATTCGAATGTATGTGTGATTTTTAAATAACCGTCAATGATAATACCCGTCAACATATCACCTCTATTATTTATAGAATATTGTATATATTGCAATGTAATGAAATTTTGACCAGCCTTTTCTGAAACACAAAATTAACGTTTACATTATAATGAAATAAACAATGTATACATGCTACTGAAATTTGTCGCGTGTTCATAATTATGAATTTAAGTGTGTATACTATTCACTGAAATACTGCTGTTTACTTCATTATGAAAATAATGTATTCATAATTTTGAAACACTTTGCTGGTTACATCGCTTTGAATGCAATAAGGTGACGATATTTTTGAAAATTAAACGTAGACATATTTTTGCAAATTTGTAGATGTATCCATGTTAGTGCAGCCGACTGTACAAGTCCTACACTTGTACAGATATAATGTGTGTGCCCTTTGTTTACTGAATTCCAATTTCTAGGAATTCTCTCCTTATCGACCTCGCTTATCTGCAAGTGAACTAGGGAAATAACGGAGAGGCAAGAAATGAATTTATTTTTAAAAGTTCGTTTATTTATCAAGTATTTACGTCATTTTGCGTTGGAATTTTTTATAATCAAAATAATATAAGTAATATCAGCAATGAGCCCACTAAACAGCTATCACTATAGTTATGAGGGACAACAAGGAGAATACAAATACAAAGTAGAGTTGGTTTATATAACAAACACAATATAAGTGATAAGATGGTCATAAAACGATGCATTTTAGGGCTTTTATAATACAGTTGCTAGTGTTGTATTGACAGTAAAAGTGACACATAAAGATAATGCAGCGTCTATTTTAAAAAAATATTATTGCTACAAAAAAAGCTTGTTTACATCCTATCCTATTCATCTGCTTGGTGTTGTGTTATGATAGCCAGCAACAAATCTGTTAATTTATTGATTTAGAAATTTAAAAAGCTAAATTTGATGTCTTACTTAGTATTTATCCTCTACCACTGAAGGTATTCCACAAACGTTATACAATAGACTATTGTTAAAAATCAAAACCCTGTACTATGTACCCTGTTTTAATAAAATTGTTGTGTTAAAATAAATGTGTTGCTCCTTTCAGTTATTTTTTTGCGCACAATGTAAAAGGAACATCGACTGACCATTTAAGTTTTAAAATTCGAGAGAAAATAATTCCTTTTCGCAACCATATCGGTTAAGTTTATAAAAGTTTTTCACAAACTGGCAAAAGCGGTTGGGGCACGTTCTCTTCTTGCGTTTGAGCGGCATCCCGTAAGGTAGTAAATGGCTTTTATTGATTTTGTAATAGTAGTCTTAACGACCCTGTTATAAGGACTAATTTAGCAACACCAATTTTTCACTTATCTCTATTAACATCTGTCCTTGCTTTTGTGTGTCTGGTGGTTATAAGTGTGACGGACGAACTCGGGATTCGTTTACGACTATACATAGACATAATTAAAATTATACCTGAGTCAACTGCCCCAACACACAGATTGTTTCCTTTTATGAGGAACTTAAGTAACTTAAAATAAAAGAGATTTTGTAGTAAACAATGAAATCCTTCGTTTTACATTTTCACCTTACTTTCCATATTATGTTCAGTAATTTTAATATTTTAGTTTTTTAACATTTTTATCCTTAATGGTCAAATATTAATTGCTTATTATAATTCAAATTCAAGCATTTTTTAATGTTAATGTACCATGAATGTTTGAAGGCGAAACGAATCATTCAAGCAAGGAACATGTGTTTCTGTTTTCACCCCGTGTGCGTCGAGACTTGCCGGGGCGCTTGTGTGCCGACAGCCGGTAGTATCGGCCCGGTAACTTAACCTCAAACTGATACAGACGTGAGAGGGCTTTATAATAAAACGGTCTATTTGCTACAAGGCGACATAAGCTTTCCGTTGTTTTAATGATTTAAGACTGTAAATTGTTTTGTAGCGCACGTACGTTTTGTTGAAGTGAACGTTAGTTAATATGTGGACGATATTGTGATTGTGTTTTGAAGATTTATCGCTAGTGACTGGTGCTTTTAAGTTTGACGCGGCGTCGTTGTGTGTAAAATGGCAAATCCTGCTGTAACTAACGGAACACACCAAACAAAGCTAAATAGATGTGCCAGCAGCGTCGGGGACTGTATGGATAAATCCAAAACGGGCTGGACCAGTCCCAGGGATATATGGAGGAACTTATCACTTCGTAGGAAAGTGGAGGTGAATATTATAATATTGATATCTTGTCTCTGTTGTCTGGTAGGACGTTATTGATTAACCATTAGTTGTCACTGGGCTCCCGACGCCTGCACGTCATAGCATATTATACTGCGTTGGCGCCTAGATAGCGGTCAGATAACACTGCAGTTCAAACACAATTAAAGCTTTGTTCGACACAACTATACCTTATACGTAGAAACAATAGCTTCTAAAACCTACACAGTTTTCCCATCAGTTAAGATTTTAACATTGTTTGAATAGAAAGTTAGCTAACTGTGCAGTCAGTTTGAACTATTAGCTAAACCTAACGAAACGCTAACACTTGTTTGTTTAGGTGCTTCGTGTGCCTTATGTTAGCGAGAGATAAAAAACAATGTTGTGAGAGGGTATTGTACCGAATTGTACTGAATTCAACAGTGGAAATTTCTATTACGACCGATGGATAAATCTTCGATAACTAGTTTCTATGATTCTAGGAACCAGGTATTTTCTCTCGCTGCAAGTGGCATTTACTGAGCCAGATTTTTATTAAACTAAAATTACATTAAATTCAATTGACAACAACCTTATTTTAGGTACATCACACATATTATAACTATCTCCACCAACAAATTTATGTAGTGTAACAAGTATAAAATGTAACCAACAGGTGTTTTCAAAAAACGCCCGCGCTTGTGCTAAATGGCGTAATGTTTATGTAGCAGATGCTCATTTTTATTACACAGCTAAAGCAAGGGTCGGAAATCGTAATACTTCCCCGTCAAGATGTAAGGGTAGTGGGATCAGATTAGAATATGAACCAGTCGCAGCTGCCTTAATGTTATTATTTTCTTGTAAAATAAAAAGGACAACAGATTATTTTATTATTATTAATATAAACCTACAAATTGAAATGCCCGTCCGGAGAGTATTAATTAATAGTAGAGGTCGCCCTGTTGCCGAAATTCATAGTACGTGTTATTATTTTTTTTGTATTTAAACATGTTTGGCATTTTAGAAAATCTACACCTTTCTACATAAACCTTTTACACAAATTTCGTAAAACTGTATTTAAAGTTTTTGCTTCACGTAATCAATATAATGACGAAAGCATCACATCAAATAAGAAACCAATTACTTCTTTCAATACAGTTTATTACCGCTACTCATCATTTAGTATTTTTAACGGAACAATTATATAATCTTAATAAAGCCGTTTATACGCCCCAACAAGTCAGCTGTAAATCAAAGCTTGTTCATTTTCTATCCTTGGAGAATAGGGCGTTGACTTCTATATATTATGTCTCCAACGCATTTGGCTTCTTACTTACTATCTTTTTGTTTTTCACTCATGACGAGTATTTTATATTATGTCAGGTTTTAAATTTGAATTATCTAATTTCCGTCTTTTATCTAAAGTCTTAAATGCGTCGCGTCATCGCGTGTGATATGAAGGTAGTTGGTTGGTGATATATTTTTATTTGCTCATTCACAGCTCTTATTATTTTCAATTACATATTAACTGGCCATTAGAAAGGTCCCGCTTATATTAAAACCAATACATATGTGAAAATAATTACTTTATTTTAATTCTGGCTGTCCTTTCAATTCATCACCATCTCACGCATTCTTTGCTTGATTTTGTTATGTAAAAAATATATTAGTTATAAGAATACAAACAGTACCAGGACCCACACAGCTATATAATTTATTTTGTGTTCTATATTTGGGCTTAGAATTTCTGTGCATCCAAATAGAAAGCGATGAGCATTCCTGAATGGTTCCCTTGGAATATTAGACGCTAACTCGCTTTGACGCGAGACGGTCTGTTATATTTTAATGTAAGTCTACACCACTAAACATTTGTTTGATCTCGATTTGGGATATCTTTGTGGTTAATTACGTAACATGTTGTTTAACGGTGTCGAAATTTACGAGGTAATAATTACAATTTGTCCCTAATGTTATTTTATTGCTCCGAGTGACGAGGTAAATTAATGGTTCGCACTTCTCACCCATTAGTAGTAATTTAGTTAACCTTAATCAAGGAGGTCGTATCTCTATAGACTGAGCAAGCAAGACGTAAGTGTCTATGGAAATTCATGATACTTCAATGTACGAAAAAAGAAAAAAGTTTAATATTATTTAACGCAAAATATTGAGCTTTAAAGTACTCTTATACATAATAATGGGTGCACTTTCTCCACGTATTCGAAGAATTTTTCATTTATGGTCAGATATTTACAATACTGCTGATACAGATGGTATTTTCCTCATGGAATATTAAAATTCAGAAGTCTTCAATCTTTTGTACAAGTTACTGCTGCATTACAAAAAAGTCAACACTATATATTTTTATGAGCTCGACCTAAATGATACTAATTTGATTTATCTATTACATTCATTTTGCTTTTATTTTTTATAGTTTTAAGTATAAGAAGCCACCCCGAAAGCAGTTAGGTACATTGTTGAATGGTATTTCTCATGGTAACAATGGCCTTTGTAATTACATTCGGTTATGATATCCTTCGTGGCTCATTGTGAATCTCCGTGGGCTATCTCAATCAGACATCATTCTTACACCACCGGTTTGCCTACGCTCGAACATCGTACGCCTACGTCACTTTTGGTAAATGCTTTCATTACAGGATGGGCGGTACAATTATCGTTATTTATACCATTAGTATCTTCAAAACTGGTACATTCTGCTTTTAAACCTAGCTGTCTTTTAATATCTACTAGTATTATTATTATAGACATTTTTTTGTTATTTTATCGTTTAGTCTGAAGTAAGACGATACGTGGTAGATTCAGGATATGTTGCTGTGGCTTTGTGGTCAATATATTTTATCCACTTAAGTAATCGTGGGCTGGTATCCCGCCAACCTTCGATGTTGACAGATTGTGTTGGGTATTCAGGCCACTCTGACATAAACTATTCATTCCAATTACTTCTGTTAATCATAACTACTGTCAGCAGCGTCAATACAGAATACTAAATTTCTAGAAAGTAGATTAGTAGAGTAATGTGCCCATAATAAAAATGATACAGTACAATTTGCTCCCACACCGTTTTCGGTGGTGTCGTCGAAAAACTTTATATTATAATATAATATAGTAACACTAATAGTACCAAAGTAGGTTCGATCGAAGGTCGTGGGTTCGATTCCCGCATTGGAACAACAAAAATATGTTGTTTTCAAGTTTGGTTAGAACAATAAAGACCTGATTGTCTGACAAGTAAGATGATCCATGTGTCGGATGGGCATGTGAAAAGTAGGTCCTGCGCCTGATCTGCCTCCAATCGTGTAGGTTATCCATCCCACTGAGTTACGAGTGTGAAGGAAGAGAGAGTGCTTCTGTGTATTGCGCACACGCTTGGGCACTATAAATTAACTGCTGCGTAGCTAGCCTGGTTACAATGAAACCGGCCACCGTTACCGAAATCGGTGTGGGAGGCATTATTATTTTTGTTCGAACCTAGAACCTTAAAAGCCAAGCCCTAAACCACTGGACAACGGAGACTGCTGTGTTATGTATTCCGCACTTGTTTTACAATTCTCTCCACTAGCGATCGTGTGAGAAATAGACATTGGCTTTAAGATTTAGATACAGTTGTTTTATACCCCCGTCACGTTACCTAACGCGTAGGTATGTTACCGATAACGATGCACTGATGTGACATAATGCGACTGAAGAATTGCCACTGATTTAGTTGCATGAACCACTGTATACTTCAATCCGATTCAATGTGGTATGTAAGTATGTAAACAAACTCAATATGGCGGCTATAATAATGCTTTCAATAATAAATGTCACTTGTTCACCCATCTTTATAGAAAAATATTGATGCAATAATCTGGTCGAATTTAAATTTTTAGGGTTCCATACCCAAAGTGTAAAATACTGGACCCTCGGATTATTTATTTTCTGTTGCCGCTATAACAACAAATATTAAAAAACAGAATAAAATGAATATTTAAGAGGCTACCATTTTTTGCTCGTTTTGTACGGAACCCTTTGTGTGGGAGTCCGACTCGCATTTGGCTAATTTAATTGTTTACATTAACGCCCGGTTTCTGAAAGGCTGATCAAATTGATCAAATCAGCTAATCTGAACGCTCATTGGTGAAAACAGTAACTGCGAAGTGATGTTCACCAATCAGCGTTCAGATTAGCTGATTTGATCAGCCTTTCAGAAACCGGGTGTAAGTCTGGTGCCTGTCTATGTACTTTAACAATCAAGATTCCGTAAAAAACTAAAAAGTTAGTTAGGTATTTTTAATTACTTGTTAACAGAAACGTGTACCTACTACCTTACCTATATTTTCAGTCGTTTGTGTATTCAAGAAACCAGACGCACGCGTTCCTTCGCGTTTCATGTCCAACGCAGTTGCATATTAATAACTTTCATAGTAAATTGATAGAGCAGAACTGGTGCATTTGCTTTCGCATATTGCGTTGGTATTGTTGTAATCGACACTGTCGTGACTCTCGACTTTCTATGACTAAGAAGGTATTTTAACAAGGTATATATATCTAATGAGTATAAGTTTTAGCTAGGAAATAACTTAATTACAGGTTTATGCACTTTATTTTGTTGGTTCTCTTTTAAATTTATATTTGTTACTGCAGCTGCGTCCTGCCGAAACTCTTGGGGTCAATTTAAGGGGTTTATCAAACGTAAAAACTAAAAAGTTTACTTGACAGGTTTGCCTGTAGAGATAAACGTTACATAACAGTGCAAGCTAACCCTTGCGTGTATGGCTATCTTGAAACATAAGGTGAAAGCGTTTAATTTTCTTAAAATGTCACGAACTTATCTCGCGTAACAGAAAACATCAACTCCTTGAACAGAGATTTAAATGTTAACGATCTGAAAGGATAAAAACATACACGACAGACGAGTACAAATATCAATAAACTGGTAAAGTAATGCGTGCAATACGAAGTGCAAAAAGTTGTCGTGGCGTTATTATTCCAAGTGGATAACAATTCTTTACACGTTTTATTGATCGAAACAGGATACAGGCTCGACCCGATGCCTATTTAAGCGGTTCTATTATAGCAGACCATCGCTCTAACACGTGCACTTACCCATAATGTTTACTTCCCGTAGGACGTTGGCTCTATTGTGGAAACACGTAACTGAGCCGTCCATCAGTTATTTGACCGCTTCAAATTTAATTACGGTGCTGTTTAACTTCTTGGATTTAGCATATAATTTTAACGTTTAGTCCCGATTTCACCAACGCATGTTAGTGTTAACGGCTTGTTAAAATACCATGCCTTCTCATTCATTGATAGGAATTACGAGAGGAACAACATGATATTTATCGAAGGATTAACTTTAACATTGCTTGGTGAAACACCCTCTAAAACTAAGGATTTAAAGGAAACTTCTATAAACAATGATTTTATAATTTACACTAGCCGCTCTGGTTAAAAGCTGTATAGTAAGGGCTGAATATTTAAACGATTGAATTAAGTGGCGTTCAAGTTATAAGCTCGCTTTGTCACTCCGCCAAGCAGTGACAGTGGTATTGTGTGAGTAGCTTTTGTTAGCATTTCAGTATTCGGCCGTAAATTTGTCGAGTTGTCGAAAGAGGAGCTCTATATTAATGGTCTACACATTATGGTATACCTTTTTCTTATTATCCACCTGCACCATATTTTAGTTATATAAGTTTCATTAGTCATGTTTACTAAATACCGGTGATTGAGTTAGGTACTTACCTGAATCTGCAGCAATGATTAGGAAATGAATTGACGTCCGATTTGTAACCCCCACACAGGACGATAACTAATTGATGATGAAGGTGACTTTTATTAAAACCTCTGTCCTATTAACTGCTAGTCTTTTTGTGGCACTCGGTTGAGCAATACTGCTTTGTGTTGGTTTGGAGTTACTCTCGTTTGTTCATTCATCTGTGAGTGCAATATTTTTTGGATCTAATAGTACTTTGTCCGTGAGGTGCCGATGAAAGAATAGCACCTCCCCATGAAACATCTTCTCCGTGGATGTCGCAATAGGCGACAAATGGAATATATTATATATACATGATTCATGGTTCATCAAGCCGAATATAGTGTGAAGAGAAGGACGCGTAGAGCATTTTTTTGTTTTGCCACCCCATATAGATTACTTACCATAACGCGAAAAATTGCGATTGAAGATCTGCATAAAAGTCACAAAACAGATGAGTTTCAAGCATGACCGTCTTAGGTTAACGACCGGTGCGTTCGTACTTCGTGTGTATGGACTTGGAGTCTGCGAGCCCCAGCACAGTTAAATTCACTCCTTGTGGTCATTTTAGACCTTTGAATATTTTTTGGGGTTATTATGTAATTTATATGAGGTGCTTAAACAAAAAATGTTCTACGCGTCATTCTCAGCTTAATATATTACGAACCATGAATCACCCAACCCGCCTGCCAAGCGTGGCGAATATAGGCAACTACCCTTAATGAAATACTTTGAGGCTTATGTCCAGGGGCCTTACTCTCCAAACTGATTTGATTTTGATTCAGATACGATCATGCCGCGTACTTCCTAATAAATTGACATTTCTTTATTTTGATTCTCAGTCGATTGATATGGTCGGGAGTACAAAAAGTTACGATCTAACAATTTTCTTTATCCTGGTTAGTTTCAAAATAATTCACCAAATAAAGTACGAAAAACCACTGATATCGGACGGATTCGGTTCTCGATTGTGTCGGGAGTAAGCCCGCTGTAGTGGACGTCGACGATGAATAGTCTTTTCAAAATGTTTTTGTAGTATCTTTGTTTTATCAGTAAGTTCAAATCCTGATAAGTGAACATAGTATCTGCCATTGGCATTTAATCTGGAATCTGGGCGATGCAGTTTGCAATCATCTCTACTTTTTTTATGCCTTTACTGTCTTGAACATTATTATAAAATTTAGCATATTATAATCTGTATGAGGAATTTAAATTTCTACGCCGTGTCTCGACGTGTTTTCTTTAGTCGATGTGACTAGTACAGGATACTAACTGTGAGTCACAAAGTTCTCTACTCGGGGAATCGTGTTTCCGCTTCCATTAATCCTGTTCTTCTGTCAGATCATTTTGAATATCGTGATAGTTCTGACAGCTTCGTCGGATTTATAATGTAGAATAGACAAAGGTGAAAGTGACTAAAATGTTTTGTTCCTATTTCTACTAATTCGTCTAACGCCCAATATAAGAAACATTTTGATCCAATTTTAGATGTCTGAGAACGAAACGCAAAACCAAAAAAACTATATAATTTGTTTTGAATTTTGATAGTTAATTTAAAGGACTAATTTTCGGATTAGAGTTCGATCTACAGGCAGCACTACTTAAGATACTGAAGATATCATTTGATCTTAGTTTGAAGATGCGAACATATTAAATCCACATCGTGCAGTATAAAGCAATTTGTAGTCAATTAATTAGTAATGTTGAAAATAATGAATACCTAATGAAATACAAATTGGTGCGCGCTATGCAATCGGAACCAATCAATCGTGTTATAATTGCAGCTACTTTTAATAATGTTCACGTTCTAACTTACATGTGGCTGACATGTTTAATTAATATTTTATATTGAAGTTAAAAATATCATCCATGGACCATTAGAGAATGAACGAGTAGTCGACGAACATCTTATAACTATTTAGCATAAATTGAGATCATTGGACTTGGATATATACATTTACGACGTTAACTGTTATCCCAAGAATTATTGAAGCTTTAGCAGTAAAAGTAAATATAAATCAATAATATACAAATTTTAAAATAATATAAAATACTAGCTGTCCCGGCAAACTTCGTATTGCCTTATTAATTAATTGCTTGACATACTGACTGCAGCGCCACCTATCGGTTCCAATTGTAAATCTAAACCATTCTCGAATCTCCACGAACACACACAAAAAATTTCATCAAAATTGGTCCAGTCGTTTAGGAGGAGTTCAGTCACATACACACGCACACAAGAAATATATAATATAAAATATAAAGCGTGTAGAAATGTACACTTGTTAAGTCCTATTGTATTATTATATTAGCTAACGAATAAAACCTTACTTTACCACACTATAAAAAATAAAACTTTGAACTGTGGTCTCATTGCAACAAGTTATGGATGATTCATAAATGATGCGAGTATCGCAACCACACTAATGTCTTGCTAACTGACAGGTGAACTTTTACGCTGCGCTTGCGCTGCTCCCAATTAGGGTTCATTGCAGATGGATAGCCTGTCATTAATTAGCACAAGGAGAAAGTGAGTTCTAATGAAATGTTTTCTTCGTATCCTAATGATATTATGTGAGGGAGAGTAGCGCCATTTTTCGTATTCATTGTTTCTATGATCAAAAAAATATAAAGAATACCACTAAAAGTTGCCTGACAATAGGACAGCCTGTCACTATCACTGCTGTAACACTGAATGTGACTTGAGTGCCACTAAACTGTTATCGTTAGTCATAAAAAAGTTAAGCACAAAATTTCACCGAAAAACGACAAATAATATTTGCCGATGAGTACTTACATACAAATGAAGGCATTGCCCACGTTGACCGGCGTAGCATGACTTATCTAATGTTGCGTGTCATTATTTTCACGCTCAGCGGCGCCCTGCCACCTATTGACAAACCCATTAATTACTTCTTAGGGTTTACCTACTTTCCTGCCATTTGTAGGACAGCTAACGTTTGTTAGTGCTGACCGCACAGCGCGATTTTCTCCAAGGCTACTACCAATGTATGGTAGTTATATTTTACAAAGTTTCAAAACTGTTTCTCTGTCTGCTTAAAACACTTTATACAATTTAAATTTATTATATCTAGCAATATCCCGCGAAACAATTATAACCACAACCTGCAAGCAGATGAGTGAGTGTACGCATAGGCATGCGTTTGATGCACCTCCCTCCATTGCTAGATATAATAAATTTAAATTGTATGCTATGGATTTCCGCAAAGTAACGCCTGATTCCATTAACTATTTAAAACACTTTACCTTGACATGAACAAATCCACATAGGCTATGCATTATGGTTACAATTTCTTTTGTATAATCAAAATATATTTTTTGACGGAGATCATCGCAAAAGAATTAAAGGTGAAATTTATGGCGAACATAACAAAATAAATAGCCTTTCAAACGATATAAATTTTATTTCCTTTTGAATGCGAGACATGATTCTTAAAGTTTATATCCTCAAAAAATTCCAAGTAAAGTTAGCTTCTCATATCTTTGCATTGAGTCATTCGATTAAGATAATGCCTTAATGATGTTTCAAGAGAAATGGTAGTTTGTATCAAAACTTGATCTAAAACGGTTGAGTAGTGAGTTTTTTGGTGGTGTAAAATGCTTTTCACGCTCACTTTCTTCTAGTACTAAAATGTGTTATAAGTTTTCCTGTGACTTAATTTGTAACTATATAAATCTAAATTAGGTATTAGTCATCAGCTCATTATAATATTAGTCAGTTGATAAGTATAACACCATAAATTTTCCTGGTTAGTGCTGACAAACGCCCCATACATTGTGCGAATAACATGTGATAAGTGAGTTGAATTACATCAACTGTGTTCGCGAAAATGTTCAAAAGATATGTTAATTGCCTACACACAGAGGAAGATAAAGGATTAAACCACGAAGCTTACGTGAGTAACTTTTGTAAAATTAAAAAGGGTTTGGTGGGACGGGAGTCCTAATTTAAGCAGAATGGCAGAGACAGCTCCTAGCTATTCTTCGAAACAGAAACAGTTGTAATCTGCGATTTTGAGAGCTGAGAGCCTCTTATTCTAAGTTGAAGTAGTTGTTGTTGCTATAGATTAAAGTCTAAGGGAGTCCTACTTATTTTAAGCAGAATGGCAGGGACAGCTCCTTCCTATTCTGCGAAACAAAAACAGTCGCAACCTGCGATTTTGAGACCTGAGAGCCGCTTATTATCAGTTGAACTTACTATAGAGTAAAGAAGAACAATGTCTTTAAGAGATCATATTCACACATTATAGTGATACCTACGTGTATGTTGAATAAGGCAATAAGCATGCAGCAGTCACTACGATGAATAATAAGACACTTGTAGTATATTTAGACTGATTGAATGCAAATATTTCTTGTTTTATAAACAAGCGAATGCCTCCCCGTATGCTTTTAATATTATTTACCTAAACGACTGCTGCAACAACACAGGATATTCTTTCGCTAATGACGTGTTAAGTTCATTACCATTAGCTTAATACGAAATTTATCTTATTGATTTAGCTTATACCAAGACGCGATCCGTCATGTATTTTGTCAGATTTAATAAAAAATTATATGCTGTAGCGGTACTACTAGCGCCACAATCCTGCATCGCGCTATCGAAGTTTTCTACTACTCCCACAATACCATGGGAATACTATTAATTATAATCCATCCATGCTAGACAGAAAAGAGACGGACAAGTTGTATCCAAGGTTTTCCATAGCAATATAGCATAATATATTCTATTCTTAAAATGCCCGGTCATCAAAAATGCATATGGAATCAGGAGAGAAGACAGAAACAAAATCAGTTTGTGCAGCATCATAACTGTCAAACATTACCAATGCATGTAATAATAATTATTGTAGGAGAAAACGCTTACAGACCTCTACAATGCCGACATCGATGCATTGTTAGGATTAGGGAACTTAACTAACTATTGACGTTTGACACAAAATCGTTTAAAAGTAACTGGCGCAAAATCAATCAACGTTTAATATACCGAACAAAAAAAAGCGATAGGTGCGGTATGTTGCATTTAGTGATTATAGCGGCCAGCCATGCGAAACCTCAATGACTTGCCCCAGTTGGTTCGCTCAGAATTTAGATAGCAACGAAAAACTAAAAGTGAAAACTCTTGACCGTGACTAATTTAACACGCAATTTAATGAATTAGTTAGATAAAATCTACATTTATTTCAGTTAATACTAATTAAGAGGTATTTATGCCCGTACGTGGAAAGTAATATTATTATGATTTAAATAAGTACAGTTTTATAACATCGTGCTTTGTATGAAAATATGAGCTCCATATTTGCGACAGATTTTTTTTCGTCTTTTGTTTATTTATATAGTTGAACATGTTGCTCGTCATGCAAATTGTATGTGTTTACTACATAAAAACACAGGATGTGTATGCAAAAATTAGGTTAAAACGAATCTTTAAACTTGAAAGAGAAAGCTTTGTGCAATTTTGGCACTCTTATACTAAAAACTTGTTGCGTCTTGGTCGCGGGTATTTTAAATGTTAACACTCATTAGGGTAAAAGTCGAAAGTTAAGTCGATAGATCTTTTGAATCCTCATAAGTCATAATCCAATTATTATTAATAACTGGAATAGTAACTCGGTTATGAAATGAACGAGCAATAAATATATTTATTTGCTCTTTTTATGAGTACTACAATTTCCGGGTTTCTTAGGTCTTCTAGGGACATTCCATTTTGGACTAAGATGTACCTTTGTACAATATGTATTTTTAGCAATCTTTGTTTATAAATTTGATATTATGTGCACAAAATTAAGAAATAAAATAAATTCTACGTAAAACAATCGTTTCTGGAAGGTGAAAATCGAGCATTGGTCCCGTTTCGACCAAATATAAAATACCAGTATGTACTTTGTGTTTTAGCATTTTGTACCGTTAGGACAAGCAAAACTGGAATATTTACACCTTTATAATTATATGCAGATTGCAACACCCATATTCGAATGTGATTCACTTGTAGCTTGCTAGTTGGAAGTGTATGGAGTCCTTAATCCCCAAGCGGTTGTTTTTATGTAACTATGTACTCAATATTTTTATAATACATTGGTACATTTTGATCTCCGCAACTAACTTATAAGTAAGTTCGTACTCGGTAACTACCAATTTTTTATATCGCTTAGGATCGTAGTAGTATATTATACAAAATGTGTTTCAATAATATGAATACGTACTGAACAAACATTTCCCTACTCCATTTAAAAACCCTTAACAAGATAGATTAAATGATAAATTTCGAAGAACTATAAACATGGCAGAGGCGACTTTTTGCAGTCGATTAACATGGGCAATGGTAAACTAGATAAACCAGTTGGTGTCTTTGTTGGTAGTGTATGAGTAAGAGCAGCTGTTACTCATAGACGCTACTATAGACAGAAGTTTCGTAATCGAACGTACCTGACCATGAGTCACACTGGGCACTGGCCAATGACAATTTTGGACCTAATTGGGTTTGGCTTTTCTAAGACCTTTCGGGTCTTTAAATATTTGGATAGCTTCGGATACGCTTAGTTAAAATGTTCCATCTACTACTGACAAAGTTTTTTTTCCTAAATACTTATGAACCCATCGAATACACGAAATGAGCTAATTTTTAAACGACCCCTCATCAAAATGACATTAGCATGCAGACATCGGAATGTGCCTTTTTATAGCCTTTGCAAAAAAATTACTCGAGACAGACAAAAAGTACCTATTAATTATCTCGGTCAAAGTGATACTTATACGTATATTATTGAACACTTGCCTTGATACCAGTGAGTCATATGGCCTGGAGGTTGGAGCCGCATGATACGTGTACTGTATAGGTAGAGCAGGCGCCGCTATAGAACATCTCCGTTGTGAATGTCGGCAAAGTACTTGGTGATTCTCAGCGTAATCTAATTACACAAGACGGTATTATGATGCTAGTCTAGATAGATCTACTGCGTATAAGCGCCCAGTTGCGTAATTACCCAGGTAATTGTATCTCACATCCACAGCTTTATCGCGACTTGTTGTGCTAAATTATTGTCGAGGATCTTATTTTTTTTAAGCCAGACAAATAAAGAAATAAAGTGATAGAGTTATCTGACTAACCTATCTTGAAGGGTTGTACGTGGAATTTTCTAAAGTCCTTGTGATATTTTGAAATTAAGGCAATAAAAGTGTGACCAATTAAGTGAAAGACCTATTTTTAATTGAGATCTTAGAAAAACAGCACGTCCGCACATTGTGTGCCCTAAGCGAGGGGAGTTCAAAGAGCTTAGTTAAATAGGGTGCCTCTTGTTGCGCACGTCCTATGAGGGCACACTTTACTCCTAATAAACTCTTGCAAGAGCTTTAACGTTCAAAAGGATTTAGCCTAGTCAGATCTCGGTGTTGGTTACCTTGTACAGAAACAATAGTTAAATTAAGTGGCGCTAAAGTTTATGTTCTTATTACTCAAGTGACAGGGACAGCTGTAAATAGAGGGCTCTTATATAGAACTTTAATTTGCGTTTCAGTATTCGGCTGTTAGTATTGCATTTTGTGCTAACGGCTTTCTGAAGCTTAAGAGTTATGCCTTTACTAGCGGTTAATCTTACTACTTCTGGTTTAGTACCATAGTCTTAAATAATAGTGTTTGCTATCTAGGACAATTCCTAACCCCGCTAGATTACCTCTACTACAGCACTATACTTCCAAGATAAATTATAACACAAGGCTTGATTGATTACAAGTTTTGGGCTTGTTTTAAGTGTTGGAATAGTAATTTTCACGCACTCGCCGATCGAAATCGACTATCGACAACATCCTGATTTCCGACGAAAGGCTCAAATAACGTTGGCACAGAGTCAAAGCGTATAGTTTTGCACATGCACATATTATACTCGTAGTATATGTCGGCGTGGCGTCACGGGGCAGGGATTCAGCCATGATTATTTGTTAGGAAAATAACCACGAACAGAGTAACAGTATAACAACACTTTTATTGATAGTGATATAGAGATAGTAACACTTTGATGATCAACAACAAAATATAACAGATTGAGTAATGCACTCCTTTTTATACTAAATCTTACAATTTATCAAAATTGATTTAAGCAGTATTTTACAATTCAAAAATAGGTTTAAGCTTTATTTTAACGTAACATTAATTTTAATCATATTGCTTTAATATAATGTTAGCTAATTAGAAATAAACATTAAATTATTAATTACAATGTGTTAAATTAATTTAAACTGGAAGTAATAAAATATTACTTTCTTAATCATAAAGACTTATTCTAAAATCACATAATAATATAAATTAATTATCATTTTAATTGTAAAGAATATAATAGTAAATATTACATTTAATAGTTAATTCTTTTAATAAATAGATTTAAATAGTAACAGGAAACTAGGACAGATTATTTTAATCTAACTTAATAACAATTATAAAGAATCATTCTAAATTCACATAATAATATAAATTGATTATGATTTAAATTGTAAAGAATATAATAGTAAATATTACATTTAATAGTTAATTCTTTTAATAAATAGATTTATAGTAACAGGAACCTAGGACAGATCATTTTAATCTAACTTAATAACAATTTTAAAGAATCATTCTAAATTCACATAATAATATAAATTGATTATGATTTAAATTGTAAAGAATATAATAGTAAATATTAATAGTTACTTAATTCTTTTAATAAATAGATTTATAGTAACAGGAAACTATAATATGTCATTTTGTTTTAATAACAATTATAAAGACCCATTCTAAATTCACATAATCATATAAATTAATTATGATTTAAATTGTAAAGAATATAATAGTAAATATTACATTTAATAGTTAATTCTTTTAATAAATAGATTTCTAGCATTAGGAAACTATAACATATCATTTTGTTTTAACTTAATAATTTTGTAAATAATCATCTTAAAAATAAATATTAATTGTAAATAATGATTTTAAAAAAAAATATAAATAAATCTAGAACAGCGCCCATATATACTATTCATCTCTATTGTTACATTATTAAGGTCCAAGTATTGTAGAAATATGGTTAGCTTAGTTTTTTAGTTAGGTTAGTTAGGTTCAAAAAGTAGACGTGATGTCGCCAATGTGAGTTTTACCCATCTTAAATCGACAACGGTCGCCAAAGGTTAGGCGGCACCTTGTGCAAATGCTTTCCACTGACGTTAGTATAATTCTGTCCTATATTATGTGTCTACCAATTTACTTATAGCCTTCCTTATTTTCAGTTGCAGAGCAAGCGTGAGCTGTTCTTCAAATCAGATACTGTGAGCGGTGGCGCGACCGGCTTGCCCGCCGCGCCGGCCCCGCCGTCCTCGATCAAGGACGCCCTGGCGAAGCGATCGGCGACCCTCCCGGACTCCACAGAGAACAACCACCACGAACCGAACGGCACTGTCAACAACAAGATTAGCAACAGCATCTCGGACCAGGGCAAGACGGGGACTATGCCGCCGCAGAACCCCGCGCCGCCCATACCGACCACCACGCCGCCGGCGGTGACAGCACCGCTGCGGAGTACAGAAAACATTATGAAGGTAAATATTCAAATACAGAATTAAAATCAAAATTTTGTATTACTAGCGTATTAAAGTATCAAGCAAATTTTTCGTGAGTGCCTTCATTTTGATGAGTCGCCCAAGAATTTCTTGGGCGGAACTCTTGTTTGTGGTAGCTAACAGAGATAGCAAGAATAAAGTTTGTGGATTTGGTGGTTCCAAAATATATCTCAAGATCTAAATTATCCGAAAAAATATTTGTCCCACAAAATCTATGTTTTGATCAAAGAGTTCCCTTTTGCCAACTCGATAGAGACAACTGCAGCTTGAAGTTACCTATTAAAATTACGAGCAATCGACGATTAGGAGATCCCTGTTTCCCCTTCCAAAACTTAACTAAAAAAAGCCTTGAGCCTTTTATTTCTTAGGTGTTTAAACGCAACTAAAATCTGGCCATATATTTTGGTTTTTGAACGTCTTTATCACTTTAAATAATTAATTTATGAAAAATAAGGAAAAAAATGTGACGTACTATAAGTACCTATACATAGATATCCAGGAAAAATAAACAGGGGTCGCATAGACTCTTCTGTATGGAAAAACGGCCGTTGTGTTTCCTCTTTATGTAACAATTTAATAACTATGTAGATTGAGTGGTTGGGCCTACTTGGGTGGTATCAGGAAGTATGGAATCTTATAAAGGCACTTTGTTCAAGAGATTTGAAATAAATATCATTAGACATTTAATATTTATTAATTATAAAATTAAGCCATTACACATTTTTTTAAAGACTTGGTACATAAGCAAAATATTATGTAATGATGAGAAAAAAAAAAGACGAAGAAAAGAAAAAAGAAAAAAAAGAAAGACAATCAAGCGAACTTGATTAAACAAACAATAAAAAATAAGAAATCATGTGCATACAGCTTATGAATATAACGTTGCCCTATTTCTATATATTCAATGAACCATAATAGATATTATTAAAGAAATTCATGGACGTAGACATTAAGTTTTGTTACGCACGGCATATTTAATGATATTACGAACGTTAGTAGTGCACGTAATATACCTATTATAACATTTTTATAATCGCCATATTATATAACATAGTATAAGTGAATACAAACTTTGTAACCCTTTTTACAGGGGAGTATTTTAAATAAGTAGTTCGATTAATAACTCACACTAGGTAGGTACCATGTATTTCATACAATTATGTCACACGTTTGTCGATCTGTCTTACACATTCAACCAACAACAATAATTATTGTTTTAACTTTTTTTTTTATTAAGATGCAATATAATAAAGTGTAATCCTCAAAATTTAATTAACCGTATATAGTAACTTTAATTAACCGACTACTTTCAACATCAAATTTATTTAATATTCCTATTTATTTAGGTGAAAACTACAATTACCTTAAATGGCTAATATATCATAAGAGATTTTTTAAATAGACATAATATACCCTTTGTTTTCTTTTTCTACGACATCGATTTTCACAACAATGCGTCTATTATTCGTCTACGAATCTCGTGATTGAGGATCCAAACAGTTAACGTCTGACTGGCGTCAGTCAATCTCATCAAATTGGACCATCTCTGATTACCATAATGATATTCATGTATGCACTATGAAATATTATAAATAGTTTAAACGAAAGTCGACGAGAAACATATCGTTGGAAAACTTGCTACATTTTTCTACGTGATTTGTGTGAATTAAAGTGTGAAGTATTGAAAATGTCTGACAAGATTTTAATATTCAAATTCTTCATTTTGCTCGAATAACTAGTGACTAAAGATAAAATAGGTCTTATATGGTACCTTATAAGAAGGTGCTGTAAATATATTATTATTAAATATTTATAATAATATTTACAGCACTCAGCATAATATCAAATTTTATAAATTTATACCAGCTCTTTGCGCGAGAACAACTAACAAACACAACGTAATCTTTTGCTTTCATAATATTATTGTGATTATTAGGTACCATATATGATATAAGACCTATTTTATATATTACGTAGACTACTTTTTATCCCGAAAGTACAGGTGGTATACTTTACGTGGAGAAAAGCTAGAATAATATAAATAGTACTAGTAGTATCATACAGTAATTGAGTGTTTTGTATTTCTAGAAACCTGAACATCCCCCCGTGGCGCCGAAGCCAGACTTACCGAAAATAGAAAAGCCAAAAGTCAAGGAACTAGATGGATACGTTGGGTTTGCGAACTTACCAAATCAAGTGCACAGGAAGGCGGTGAAAAAGGGATTCGAGTTCACGTTAATGGTTGTAGGTAAGAAATTATGTCTCAATTTAACAGTCTTCTAATATTATGGGAAAGTGTCGTTAAGAGACAATAGAGTATAATTTATACATAGAATAATTAATAACACTTAGATGTCATTTACATATTTTTTTATGTCTAAAGGGCAAAAAAACCTAAAAACTTTAAAAATAATATGCATCTATATTGTTAAATCGCCTCCATGGTCGTAGTGGTTTAGGGTCTAGGTCTGATCTCGGAGGTCATTGGACCAACAAAACATGTTGTTTTCAAGTTTGGTTGGGACAAAGCAGACTGATCACCTGATTGTCTGACAAGAAAGATGATCCATGCGTCGGATGGGCATGTAAAGCCTGATCTCCCGCCTGACGTGTCGGCTATCCGTCCCACTGGGCTACGAGAGTGAAGGAAGAAAGAGGGCTTCTGTGTATTGCGCACACACTTGGGCACTATAAAATAACTCCCGTGTAGCTGGCATGGTTTCAATGAAACTGGCCACCGTCACCGAAATTGGGCATTATTATTATATTGTTAAAATGATACAATTTTCTCTCTAGGTAGGTACTCGGTCGTAACTTTCGTTTTCAATTTGTTACTGCAGTCGACAACACCGTCTAAGTCTAAATCGAAATTGTATATCGCGTAGACTTCCTGTGAGCATTCCCTGTGTTCCAGGAGCTGATAGTAAACGAAAATAACGTTTTTTTCGTTCAGATTCGCGTTTCTTTAGCACTTTAAAGAATCATTATGATCGTTTTGAACTGTTCTTACTCGTGTTCCACAAGCAGGTGTCAGCTGCCAAAAACTGTTCAAAACGCTCAGAATGATCCCATCTTGTTTTTGACGTTTACTTAGATTTCACTGATCTCGATGTTATTTTTAAGTTATGGATGGAGCAAATTTATTATAGATTCTTATATAATGTAGTTATTATTGTTAATTTAAAATATAAATAGAATTTATGAGATAAAAAGGAAATGTTAAATTTTGACATCTGTCAGTCGTTCCACTAGCAGTAAAGTTTGTTGAAACGTTCAGATCGAAAATTTCATTATTGTGCTAAAGAAACGACTGTGTGCGTTATGAATGATCTGAGCGTTCAGTGTAAAAAGAGCGCTTAAAGGAACACGCCCTTAGTAATGATGTAACAACTTCCTCTCTTGATCTTTATCGTGTGTCAGTATAATAAGTAATAACCAATTGGAGTTTATCGATATGGTGCCATTCAGTTATCAGTTAAAAAGACGATGAGTGAACAGCTTTATTAATGTTACTTAGTCCTTTCATTTCTTTTCTGTTTAGGTATACCGTTATATTCACATTACTGAAAAACATTAAAATAAGTATATTCTATATTTTTATAATCTTTATTTTACGTTTTAAGCAAAAGTAGATAGGTACTTACGTTTATTATCAAAGTGTTAAGAAGCTGCATAAAACTGTAATGAGCACCATTGTACCCGTTACATCTCCCATATAATAAGACGACCACAATGCAGACGGCTTTTTTGAAAAAAGTTTTCAAGATGCGCCATTCAATTCTTACTCCTTTTGTCACTGGACCGAATATTTCAAGTTACAGTCACGATGTATTCAGATCTACAACGACATATTAAAATCAATAAATAAATACAATCGATACATTGAAAAGGTTTTGTTATTATTACTTTGCCGCGGTTCAAATCGTTAATTACTGAGTCATATTTTACTTAGTCATTTGTTAGACAAACATAGTGACAAATGTTTGTGGACGCTATCTAGACAATAGGTTACGCGATAAGTTTTATTAATTTATGTCTATAGACAACGTCTTAACGGGTGCACACTTTGTAAACGATGTACACTGTACAGTCTGCATACCTAATTATTGGTCATTTTCCTCGAACATTAGATTGCAGAAAAATCCTACTATGTAATATTATTTATAAACGCGAAAGTTTCTAAAATATGTATGGATGTATGTTTTTGTTGTTTAACACACTAACTACTGAACGTATTTTGATGAAATTTCGCATGGCAGTAGTTTGCATGCTGGATTAACACATGCCTGTTATGTATTGCATATCTAAACGGTCACTGTAAGCACACTGTAAGGTAATAAACCATTAGGATTAACACATGCCAATGCTACTTTTTTACACAGTAAAATGTACATTCCCGCGGGATTTCATTTTGCGTGTACGAAGTAGGGACTAACATAACTCATGAATTGAACCCGCTTGAATAACCTATCTATGCATATAAATTATAACTAGAGTTTGTATAGTCACATTGTATGGTTTTCAAACTCTAGTTACCGAGATGTTTGTTATTGAAACGGGTCATTTACCAACTAGCAATATTAACTGTATGTATTAAACTTTATATTTTAGCCGATTAGAATGTCGTTTGGCGTAAGATCCATCTCAGGCTTAAATTTTTCTGGATCTATGTTGTAAATAATATCGACGTTGTGCATTACAGGCGAGACAGGGTTGGGCAAATCGACGTTAATCAACTCGCTGTTCCTAACGGAGGTGTACGATAAGGACAAACACCCGGGCCCCTCACTACGGGTGAAGAAGACGGTGGGGGTCGAGACGAGTCTTGTGCTGCTGAAGGAGAACGGCGTCAACCTGACGCTGACGATAGTCGACACGCCCGGATTCGGTGACGCAGTCGATAATAGCAATTGGTATGTAATCAATAATAATAATAATAACCGTCATTCTTTACACGTGCCGGATCGTCCGGAAATTTTTATCTTTAAATAGTTTAAACCATCGCATCTGAAGTTAGGACCCGTCAAGGAGAAAAGGAAATATAAAAATCTAAATAATAATAATAAACATTTATTCCATACAACACACATTACACAGTACACTACACACTGAAAAGATAAACACAAAAAAAATACAAGACTGAAAAAAAAGTTTTACTCTTGAATCTAATTTAAAAATATTTACATTGGCATTGGACATAATTCGAAATTCAATTTCAAAACATAGTCGTGTTCCAGATAGAGAGAGAAACTGTTAAACTCCAGTGTTGATCTCTTGAAATTAAGTTCAAGAGTAGGCCTCTTTTTTCTCTGTAAGTTAAGTTATCATTTTTGACTCTGTTTAAATAAACTGACTTTGGTACTCGTATAGTGTATGGGATTAGGGCTTGTTTATGGTCATGACAATATATAATTTATTAATGTGCGGCTCATATAGCTGAGCTGATAATTAAATACCTATAACTTAGATAGACTATCTAAAGGGGTTAGTCTAGGACACATTCATACAAGGTGTAAAATAAATGAGTGATAATACTTTAGGGTGTGTATGTGCCTACTATGTAGTGTCTGTGGTAGTGTTTACTGTGAAAGTACCAGCGCTGAAAGACTTACATTTGACTTTCATGTTTCTATGAGAAATGCCCCAACATCATAAATTTGCCCATATAGTAACTTTAAAAGTAACTATAAAAACTTTAAAAAAAGGCCATGAAGGCCTGAAACAGTTTTCAGCGCTGGTACTTTACAGTAAACTCTTTAAACGGGACCAATACACTCCCTTTATCACTCATTAATATACAGCCTGTATAGTGTATTTGTTAGAAGTTTATATTTGTTACTTTGAAGTTTGAAAGCAAAGATATTAAATTAGTATAAATATGTAAAGAAAACTTTCGCCCGTGCGGCGGCATCGCAATCAGACAAGTAAACAACATATTGAGCAAAAGCCGCCCAATCTTTCACGCGCCGCCGAACATAATAAATATTCATTAAGTCTCGGTTCACTAGTTTGCCTAAAACATTTACGAGTTACAACGCCCATTGCCCAACTGCACACAAACCTGTGCTAGTAATAAGTCTGTTTCCACACGAAGTGGAAAAAAGTAAACAAGTTCGTATTAAATAGTACATAACAGATTTTTTAAAATATTACGTAATAGGCTAGTACGGTGGTCTAACCCTGGTTAAATTGTAAAATCTGTACCCCAAACGTCGATAACATTTACATTTACACATACATTACGCTAAAGGCCTAGTATGGTGGTACGGTGGACAATGATGCTTTTTAATTTACTTTGTATATTCGTTGTTTACTCATAAGAATATTTACGCAACTGATCTTTTATACTAATATGAGCTACTCAAAATTGATGTGTATTTGTTCAGTGAACTTATCCATAAATACTAAGACATAAGTTATACAAATACTTTTATTAATAAAACTTATAAATAAAAAACATACATTTAAACCTTTTTATAAGTATATCACGTCATTATCATTTAATCATTACTATATTTTTAAACCTAAAACTCTTTTTTCAGCTGGCAACCCATAATCGACTTCGTGGAGTCCAAATACGAGGAATTCCTCAATGCGGAGTCCCGCGTCGCGCGCAAGCCGTCCCCGCCGGACACACGCGTCCACTGCTGCCTGTACTTCATCGCGCCCAGCGGGCACGGGCTCAAGCCGCTGGACGTGGAGTTCATGCAGCGGCTGGGGGACAAGGTCAACATTATACCGGTCATCGCTAAAGCGGACACCATGACGCCCGAGGAGTGCAAGGACTTTAAGGAACAGGTGAATATCATTTTGTTGTGAGGTTGCACGATAATCGTAGAAAATAGTTCTTTATTCATACTATTGACTAGCCGTTCCCGCGACTTCGTTCCCGTGGTTTTTGAGTGACAAAAATGCACGCAATTAAGTTCCCAAATGTAATTAATTTTCCCCGTTTTTGCAACATTTCTCACTGACGCTTCGCTCCTATTGGTCGCAGCGTAATGTTATATAGCCTAAAGTCTTCCTCTGTAAATGGACTATCCAACAAAAAAAGAATTTTTCAAATCGGACCAGTAGTTCCTGAGATTAGCGCGTTTACACAAACAAACTCTTCCGCTTTATAATATTAGTATAGATACACGTCGTGTCTATACGATGACTCCCACCGCTTTGCGAATTATCCCAGCGAGAATGTTCGGCGTAAGAAACTCGCGAAGGGCCATCTTAATACCTTTTTTTTTTACCATAAAGCCTATAACTAAACCTATTACAGACAGCTTAGATATTCGTAGAATATAGTTTTTTATTAATATAATTTTATTTAGATTATTTTTTACTAAATTGTTTTCTTAACGTCGTGTCTATATGATTGCTCTCACCGCTTCACGAACTAGCTCAGCGAGAAGGTCCGGCGTAAGAAACTCGCGGGCCATCTTTAAAATATTTTTATTTTACCATAAAGCCTATAACTAAATCTATTACAGACAGCTTGAAATTAGAATGCATGCATACCTAGTAATATTATAAAGAAAAAGGTTATATTTAATGTTTAAATATAGTGTTTGTATATTGGTTACTCTTCCTGAGATGAACCAATTTTGAGAAAAATTTGTATGCAGGCAAAATTTAGTAGCCAGGGTATGCAAATATAACACATACTATTTATGTTTGAAAAAAAAACAGCGTTCCCGTGGGTTACTGGTTTTACGCGGATGAAGCCGTGGACATACGCTAGTAAGAAGCAAATAAGCAAATAATAAGTACCAAAATAGCATTCTCGAGTTGTAATTAGATTGTTTGATTTGTTTCTACTCTCCTGTTCAATGAATCCACGTTTATTTTCTGTATGCTGTTACTCTCATTGAGGACATATTATTATAACGTTCGTATTAATAATAATGATAACCTTAATACCAAGAAAACAAATTGGATTGAAGAACAGAAAATGTTTATATTGTATTGTTTAAAAGTTAAAAGTATAATTCAGTGAATACTGTCACGGGACGAAAACTCCATTATTATAATAATCGCCCACATATTAATTGCCTCATTCCCACAGTTTTGCTCGTGTCATGATCTCGTGTGAAATCAGATCATAATGCAGTAAATGTTTTATTTAGTAGTGAAAATGCTGTCTTGTTAACGCTGACATTATAAAAAGCAGTGTCTTAAACGTAATTAACCCGCTTTTTTATAAAGTCTAAAGACGTTTTAGATATCATATTTTTAGATAATAACAGACTAGTAGTGCATGACTTGTACTAAGTACATAATATGTCATGTACTATCTGTATCATTTATGCGATACATAAACGAATGTACGCGAGTCTCCTGTTCGCCAAAATAGCCTTGCACTATTCCTAAGGTGTGTTTGATGGATCTATTTATTACACTTTAAAACGACATTGAATTTAAAATAAATGTCATAAAAAATTTTTAAAACTTAGAGACGGGATATTAACCATTGTTTTTCTTTCAATATCGGTCGCTGACTGATCCCACATTTCAACATTACTTGGTAATAAATTTCAATAGTGGTCACACACCGATCTTCAGTGAATGTACCTTTCATCGCGTGCGTACGGCGCCCTCATTTTAGTTGCAGGGAACACCTTATAATTCTTAACCACTAATTTCAGATAATGAAAGAGATAGCGCAACACAAGATCAAAATCTACGACTTCCCGGAGTGCACCGGGGAAGAGGGCGAGGGCGCGGAGCGGGCGCTGCGGGCGCGCGTGCCGTTCGCCGTCGTCGGCGCCAACACCGTGATAGAGCAGGACGGCAAGCGCATCCGCGGCCGCAAGTACCCGTGGGGCATCGCCGAAGGTATATGTCTCAATTTGTCAACCCCAACAATAACATAACTCGATTATAGAAGTTACATAAATATTGTATCTCCTTCTTATACGATTACGACGACGGCTAAACTGATTCGGCTATTTTTAGTCTTGAAATATTCGTGGAAGTCCAGGGAAGGTTTAAACGGTGAGAAAATACTGTTTGTATGATCAACAAAGTAGGCACGGGTCAGCTAGTACTAAACAAAATTATAGTTAAAAATACTAAGAAAAACACGCTAAATTGCATTGTCATTGGTCCTTTATACGTATGCAAAAAATTCAAATTATCGGCTTCTGGAAATTAAGTTTAAAGATTCCGTTACATACGTAATACATAGCTATATAATAATCCATGCTTTTAAAAGTGTGTTAGGGTACATACCAGTGGCGTGGGGTTTGAACTCCATTCATATCGAATTCACGTTTCACGCTATTGCCTTTTAAAGACCCTCATCCAAATTCCTACCTGTCTAGGGCTTTCCTTTGGAGAACCAGCTTCGCCCCTTGTATGTTCCAGTGTGGAGTTTATTATTAACAATACTATTATTATACAGGTTGATTCATGGATCATATATCAAACCGAAAATAGTGTGAAGAGAGGGACGCATTGAGCTTTTTTTGTTTTGGCACTTCATATAAATTATGATAACGCGGCAAATTACGATTAACGATCTCCATAAAAGTCACAAAACAGATGAGTTTCAATCCTGGTCAGGTCTTAGGTCAACGACCAGTGCGTTCGTGTGTATAGACTAGGAGCCAGCGAGCCCTCTGCTAGTAAGATTTACGCCTTGTGATCATTTTAGACCTTTGATATTTTTTGAGTTATATCAACTAATTTATATGAGGTGCCATAACAAAAAATTATCTACGCATCATTCTCTTGAATTACCCTGTAGAGGTCGTCCTGAGGTCATATTTATTTACGTTAAACTTTAACTGTGCCAAGTTTCATACTCCTTCATTCTCGTCAAGCTGTATTCTAAGTTTACGTGTGTAATAAATACCGTCATACACAAATTTCCAGTTGAGAACCTCGAACACTGCGACTTCCTGGCGCTTCGGAATATGGTGATACGCACCCACCTGCAGGATCTCAAGGACGTGACGAGCTCCGTCCATTACGAGAACTACCGCTGCCGCAAGCTCGCCGGCCTCTCGCACGACGGCAACCCGCACCGCATCAACTCCAACAAGTGAGTATACAATGTAAATAACCACTAATGACCGTTTCAACCGAACTATCTATGGTACGTCAGAGATAATTTTAACCTAAACGTGAACAAACCAAAAAACACCGAAATTTTTTCATTGCACGGCAAGCCCCGCTAAATCGCCAAGTCAATCTACAATTTATTTAAAACATGAAAGATTTTAATGATATTGATATGATCACTTTATGGTGTTGTTAGACCAACCGACTTACCCCATCTTGGCATCACATTGATCTCACTTTTTTTTACGGCAAAAGATCTTAGTTGCGAGACTTGGCACTTACAAGTTATGTTTTTATGGGATTTACATATTGTGCACACTTATCACCACCGGAATGTTAAAGGATTACACTTCATTATCCAATACATTTTATAACAATTTGTATAATATAGTCTATGGATTCATAGCAAATAATAATTTAATCATTGTATTAATATTGGCCAATTGGCATCACTGACTAGTCTATGGTTGTGTCATAGACGGGTTTGTTTACGTTTGGGTTAAATTTATCTTGGATGTACTATAGAACAAAAGATCGGTTATTGAAACTCGCCAAGTCACAACACTAACTAACAACGCACACACACCACCGGTTTCTGAAAGGCAAACAACGACTAAATCAACTAATCAGTGTTCAAATATCTTATCGGTTGTCAAATTCTGTACTAAATTGGAACTTGATAAGAGATCGGAATACTGATAGTTGATTTGGCGTTGATTTGCGTTTTAGAAACCGGTGTTAAGGCTGGCACTATATTGACCGACAATAAACGCGGTGTTTGTTTCTAGTCTCTCGCTATACTAATTACGTTCTTACCGAACATTCGACAAACGTTGTTATTAATTGAAATAACATTGCAGGCGTAACGCCACTTAGCACTCACAATATACATTTTAGTCTCACGATGGAACAAAACTCAAAAGATGTTTCTACACAACACTCATACTAAAATAATTACTTAACAAATTATGGTTTGGATATATTAGAAGAAACTAAAGTAACACGATGTTGCGAATTTGCATATTATTGTGTATGATCTACACACACAATTTCTGAGACTCGTCTAGATAAACTTGAAGAAATCCTAATATAACCATACTGACAAACTAACCAACTCACATGGAAAACTAACTTTAAACCTCCGTTGTCCAGTCGGACACTTGTCTTTCTAACTCTACTAGTCTTGCTATTACGAATAGTTATGCAGGCATGGATATAACAACCTTAATACTGGGTTTGTATTGAGACTCGTCTTCCTCTAAAGGTGCTTTCTAATCTAGAGCAATCGCCGGTAGTGTAACGTTAGAGAGGTATACTGGTGAATAAACAGAAGCAAGCGTGGCAATGTGTATACTCCGTTCTTATTAAATGTGATATAAAATATGTAAACGTATGTGTCTCGGGTTGCCCGACAGAAGTGATAACTTAACCAGACATACTGGCGCCGTAACCTGTTACGTAACAAAGCGGTTTACCCCATCATAAAAGTTATCACTTAAGGCGAGGCAGACCCGCTAATAGCGCCACTCTTTTTAAAATTAATTTTACAACGAAACAAATATCATATTAATAAAAGTAATCGGTTAAAGCACTAAGTAAATAGTTAAACTAATTTATTACCATTTAATTACAGCTCTAAATCCTATAGTGTTTTTACTCTCATAAAAACAGCCAAAAGTGGTCGATTTAGCAATTACTTATGAAAGTAAATACACTATAGGATTTAGAGCTGTAATTAAATGCCAATAAAGTAGTTTAACTATTTACTTAGTGTTTTAACCGATTTCTTTTATTAATATGATCTTTGTGTCGTTGTAAAATTAATTTTAAAAAGAGTGGCGCTAGTAGCGGGCCTGCCTCACCTTAATAGGAATGAAATTAACCAAATTAATGTGTCATTTTGTTCCTCTATTGAGTGCCGTATATTTGACTTAAAAATCGGAAGCAATATTGTCATTTGTTTACATTTTTTATTAAATAGAATCGGAACAGAAATATCGCATTTAATGTAACAAGTTTCACAACTATTTGCTCGTCGTGGGATAGACTAATATTAATCGTATAAGTCAAATGTTACATTTTAGGCGATTGCTCTAGGTCAGGAAGCACCTTAAGGCGACCAGACTTGACTTTTAACATCCAAGGTTTATAAATAACAATCTCATAAAGTAATGCCTTCATTACTGCATGTCTGGTCATCTTTGACTGTATCTGTATTATTTTCTGCGCTGTATTTTCGTTTCTATATCACCTAGCTATAGTCTGCATACTACATTCCTCTCTATATGAATGTTCTGTGCTTGGGCATGCAGAAATGAAATTTATTTTATTCGTTGTGGATTTTTTATGTGCTCCTTCTGATTGCCTTGTTATGTATACTCATATATAAGAAGATGAAATCATTCATTTGTCTTTATTCTCATTGAGACATACTGTTTAATAATTATAATGTTTGCCAAGTCATTCAAGGAGCAATATTTAAAATGTCCATGACTAAACTTCATATATCATAATAACAATGCAATTCACGCGCTTTCGCAATGGCATTAATAACAATTTATCGTACATCGTTCACATGCTACATTGATCAGGGATTCCCAACATATTTGCATTTGATGAATTTTAAATTCTCGTTTTGTTTGTGATAAACGAACAGGTTTAATAGATGATAGTTATTTTATTATTCTACACAAGTACACTTTGTTAATTCACCTTGTACGGGTTTAGTTAACACTTTAGTAATGTCGTTACTAAAATATCTGAAAGAGCACTCTAGTTTTAGCGTTCTATGAATTTAAGTATGGATGCCCCACAGGTTGAGAACAACCAACATTAATGCTAAATGTGCCTATTCAATGCACTGATAGTCATTGTTTTACAATTTGCTATTCAGCAAGATTTCTTTTATTTGTTTATGAATTTCACACTTTAATGAACTTGTTTTTTTTCATTGAAGGTCTGTATGTAAATATCCCAATAGGATGTTTGTGCAATCATTGATTAATTATTTTGCTGCAATAACTTATTACGAACTTCCAACCCACAAATGCAAGCAAAATTAACAGAATCATTATTATTGTTGTTGTTGTTATATATTTGAAGAAAATTGTTAAAATTATCACAATATTATTATTAGTTAAGATTTATTTAACAATTGTGTAGTTTAATTTATGAGTCATGAAACTAAATAATTAATATGAATAGTTATTATGCCATCGTAATGCGTTATGATCATGTCTAACCAAGTGTTGTTAGTAAACTAAGTTGAAAAATTCAAACCTTATTTATTATTTGTTTGCATGTAAGAAAATTTTAGATACATTTTTCTAAACAATGTTACACCATATAACTTTTTAAAGCTGCACTGTAATACGGTTTAAGTATTACACATTTACTGAAAAAAAAAAAACAAATATGTAATAAAAAAGTTTGGATCTTTCAACATTTCTTTCACTAACTCTGTCACCACTTCTGGCAACACTGGTGTGAGTTAACTGTGTTGTTGGTGTTCAGTTTCTGCCCACAAGGACTGATGAACAGTTTCATGACCGTGTGGTAAGTTCCATCTCACACGTCATTGTGTGTCGCCCATTAGCACGTAGTGTTGCCTGTTGCACTTGTAATATTTTTATTACTGCAGTACATAACCATGTTGTTTTACCTATATTTTCGTGACCCCTAAAATGATATTTAATATTATTAATATTTTAAATTTTTTTCACAAAGTGCAGTTTTATTATTAAATTAAATTGATATATTTTTGTCAAATTTCTTTTATCCTTCCCTACATAATGATTTTATTTTTAATTTGTTCAATACATCTGGGCTATAAAATTTACAATCAAAAGAGTACTAATACCAAAAATAATTAAAAAGTAACCACAGCTAAGACATTTTAGTCCTTTATGTAATAGTAATTAGCATGGCATAACGCGTATTTTGTATTTTAAGTAAAATGTTATTTGCATGTTTAATGTGTGTCATGTATTGCTATATTTTTTATTTATTTATGGATTTGGACTGATACAATTATTAACCAGTTTGAAATATTTTACAATTACTTGATTTTAGAAGATTACTGCGTGTGCTACAAATCTACATTACTAGTTTAAATTGCATATCAATAGCACGCATGTAGAGTCCAATACTTCATTTTTGTATCAAATATTTACTGAAATTCCTCAGACGTGTTTTGTTACAAAATGTCAGCACAAATGTAAAAGTTTTATAATATAATTTTAAATACTATTCGATTAATAATAGGCATGTGAAGTTCAATAAAAATTTTTGTTTCGTAAAATGGCTAGAATGTTTGATAGTGAAAGAATTTAAAGTAATAATATATAAACTAATAATAAATTATTTATTTCCAGGAATCCATTAGCCCAAATGGAAGAAGAGAAGCGAGCACATGATCTCAAGATGAAGAAAATGGAAAGTGAAATGGAACAGGTATAAAAAAATCTTTCGATACGACATTTACATGTGGATGTACTGTATTATTATTTATCGCTGGTAATTTTATATAATACTAGCGACCCGCCCCGGCTTCGCACGGGTGCAATGCTGATACTAAATTAAATACACTACAGAAAAACTATGAACGTTGTATATATTGATCTATATTAATTGTACCTTAAATAAGGTACTTAATTCGATAAGGATTAATGCCGTATTGCTTAAAATAGCTTCGTAAATAAGCCATTTTTTCACGTAAAAAGTAAACAATAAAAATGGTTAATGTGGGTTATCCCTAAAAGATAAACATATACCATCGCGGACTTTTTTGTAGACCTTTTTATGGTGTACAATACTGTAGTACATTAATTTGATCTAACTCGTAGGGTTTAGGCAGCGTTTTTGCTAAAATAGGCTAAATTTACGACATCACGTTAGAAACCTCTAAAATTAGCAATGTTGCCTTAGTATATTATGCATGTATTATACATATAAACCTTCCTCTTGAATCACTCTATCTATTGGAAAAAACCGCATCAAAATCCGTTGCGTAGTTTTAAAGATTTAAGCGCACATAGGGATATAGGGACAGAAAAAGGCGACTTTGTTTTATACTATGTAGTGATCTAATCGCTATAATTGAAAGCTAACTGTAAACGTTCTAATATAATATTTTTTTATTATTAACGTCTATGAATCTGACTATTGAGTCATTGTTAAATTAATAATATGCAAAAGAATAAAATTTTCCGAATAAAGGAGCAAAGAATGCATCTGGACTTTGGTATTACTGATCTCGTGTTTACTACTATGCTCCACATTGCAGGTGTTCGAAACGAAGGTGCGAGAGAAACGCGCCAAGCTCAAGGAGTCCGAGGCTGAGTTGGCGCGGCGGCACGAGGCCACGCGACGCGCGCTCGAGGCCCAAGCGCGGGAGTTGGAGGACAGGCACCGCGCGCTGCTCGCCGAACAGGGCGCGTGGGAGAGAGAGACGGGGTTATCGCTTGACGACCTTCGGCGGCGCTCGCTCGAGGCCAACAGCAAGGAGTGAGTATAGAATACACTTATCAGACGGGAATCGACCCCACACGACCTCCAAACGAGAGCCAAGCTGTAAACCATGGAACCAATTTTTATTTATTTATTGAATATAATATTATCGCTTTACCTTCACAACCTCGTAGTCTATAAAACTACAACCTTTCTGTAGTTTAAAAAATCTTGATAATTTTAGATTTTATTTTGACATGGATTTTGTTTTAAATGAGGTTTAGTTATGTACAGTATAAATTAAAAATCAATGTCATAATAAAATCGAATGCCGCTGTTTCAATTTGCAACATTTTTGCAACCATTCAATTTTTGTAATGCATTAATTTTTTATTTAATAAAATTTGTAAAATAAATATATTTCCGATGTCTGGTACAAAATAATATAATTAAATAATGACATACTTTAATATACGTACTTTAGGGCGTTACTCTACAGTGCGCCATTTGATGAGACAAAAACGATAGCCCTCATTGCATAACATATTTCGTAACATGAAATTTACTCTTTATAAAAAACAAAACTTTGAATCGGATGGGCGTTCTATAATCTATATTCATATTGTGTCTTTACAACTCACTTGCATCTCTAAGTTCCGATTTTACCAACGCATGTTAGTGTTAACGGCTTGGTATATTACCATGCCTTCTCATTCATTGATAAGAAGAACAACATGATATTTAACTAAGGATAAACTTTAACATTGCTTGGTGAAACACGCCTTTAATGTTAATATTTTATTTTACAGAACAATGGACGGAAAAGAGAAGAAAGACAAAAAGAAGAAAGGTTTGTTCTAAATCCGCGTATTGGCGGCTCTACACCCACCGTAACTCTCGCGTGACTAACGACAATCCTCAAGGGGCATTCACATTAGTCGATAACTGCAGCCGTACGGTGACCTGAGGCTCTCCTTACATTTACTAGTATTTTATTGTATATATAATATTTATTGTGGTGTATAATTTTTAAGTTCCAATATATTTCAATGAACGTATTGGCAGTGACGCTCATGACTTTCGTGTATCCACCTCATGTCGGTTACGATGACTAATGTAATGCTCTTTCAACTAATCTGTTGCGACCTCTTCGTAAACGAGGCCTTATTCTATTCGTTAAATAGCTGTATTAATTATATTATCGGAGCATAATAACAGTAAACAATAATTTACCAGTACGGTAAACAACATATCGCAATACAGAGGAGTTGTGTACTTTGAGATTTAACGAGATTGAGTATTTATTATAGTGCCATTAATTGTTTTCTGTTATGGACTTTCAAGAGCCTATGCGAGTTTTCAGCGCCTCTCTTGCCGGTGTCGAATGTTATTTTACTCGAGTATGAAATCATGACGTGTTTACTTTTGTCATCGCTAGATGGCGTTTTTCCACGATGGTTCAGTACCGCAGACGAAATGTTAGAAAACTTGCAAGTAGGTTCAGTGAATAACATTTTCTTCTAACTAATGAATGGGTATACTTTTTGTAATTGTAATAATTTGTGAAATTCGTAAATGACTAATGAAAGGTATTATGTGTTGTACATATTGCTACATTCCTTTTATTTAAATTAAAGTTTTGTATTAATAACACTTCTTGATTTGTAAGATCTCTTCTTTATCAAATTTTAATGCAATTTATGAATTCTTAAAAATTTTCAGATTGGTCATTTAAGGCTGTTGCAAGTGGGATAGCCATATAGAAATCATTGCACTGTATTTACACTATTTAGACCGTATACCATATTGTACTTACAAAGGAACAACGACGTAAAAGACTATGTTATTTATTTATTTATTTATTAAGGCAAAATTTTTGTATCCGTGTGTTTATCAATAATTCCATGACAAAGCATTTATTTTGATAAGTCGGGCCTAAATTTGTATGGATTTCTTACGAGTTTTGATACACTTATTGACTCCATCTGTTTAGCTAGTGTTAGCTAAAGCACAATTATTTTAACTTGATTTGACTTGTACGTCCACGGAGATGCCAAAATAGTTGTAATTGTCAAATCGGGCAACATTGTCAGTAATTGAAACTATTGAAGTTCAGCTCAAAATGTAAAATTAAATTTAGTAAACAATACTGCTAGTTTAATTTTTATTAACGCTAGCTAGGTGAATGTGGTATTTACAAAATATTGATAGACTTTTTCCATAGATATGTAATTCGATTTCTTTCGTATAGTGACATTACAACTTTAATGTTGCCACATTTAATTTGTAAAGACATTAATTATAACATCTTTGTATTTTAGAATATTATGTAGTGTCGATACTACTTCAGGTTTTTAAAGTTTTAATTAGACTTTTTCTTAAATAGCATTGCAGATGAGCTTTGGTGCATTCGGATAGGCACAGCGTCTCTACGTTATATTGTGCTTAGTGATATAAAGTATGCTCATAGTTGTGTGAGTTAGGATCTAGCTCTAGCTAGGTGTTAGTGTTTTAATATAAGGGAGGGGTTGAAGCACTGCTCATACAATTGTTTTATACTCATTGTTCTTCATATTCTGTACCATAGATTCCTTATAACATGTTATAAATCTATATTACGTTACAACAAGTACGACGCTTCAAGATGGCTGATAGTCTGAAGTTAGCTGCGCATTGGCACTGAAGAAGAATATTATTTCCTTGGGACCTCCTGTGCAATTATAGCTATGTTCAGACTATTAACGTTGGCGAGTGTTATATTATCCTATAACTCTTAGATATTCTATACTTGTCTTTTGTAAATATTTTTTATTCGCATCTAGACTATCGGCGCGTCAACGACAATGCGTTATATTATATACGATTAAATAATGATTTGATCGTCTGTATTAATTTCCTACACCGCAGTATTGATTTCGCGTTTATATTTAGGCGTTAGGTACAAGTGTATGCTTATTTTGTATTTTGTGTAGGGTGACTACCCATTACCATACGATTATTTGCATAGTCATTATAAAGAATGTACGGACAGCAATGAAGCGAGACGGTGTAATATATTGTACCTTTAAATAAATATAAATACGTAATATATTACAATGCGTTTTATTTACTTTAATCTATAATAGTCTTTCTCAATAGAAACGTGTCATAATGTTTATACAATTTTCTTTCGATAACATTATGATGTATAGTAGGTTCGAGATAAATTTAACCCAAACGTAAACAAAGCCGTCTATAACACAACCATATCTATGGTAATATTCTTTGTATTAATATTGGCCAATTGGCATCACTGACTAATCTAGTCAGTGATGCCAATTGGCCAATATTAAAACAAAGAATATTGTTTTCTGTGAATCCATAGACTAAATACTATAAACTACAGTCGGCAGTGTCGGCGTATTTTTTACTGTGAAGGTTTTCCATTTGATCTTCAATGTGTTAATTATTATTGTTTAATTGTTATAAAATGTATCGGATTATTATCCTTTAATAAAGTGTTGATAAGTGATTATGTGAAAATTTCGAAGTTTTCGGTTTGTTTTAAGCTTAAATTTACCTTTTTAAGATTAAATTTATCAGGGACGAACTATAATGTCGCATATCCATGGGGTTCTAGGGTAAATTAAACTCAGCGCAATATATAAACTCTTTTTATTTTGTAATGTATACGAGTACACGACACACAACATTGTCCAGAACCCGTTCATCGTTACCGAACACATTACACGAATACCTTCGTAATAGTCTACATCCAGCCACACACAACCTCGATAATATTCAATACGTTAATAACATCACTACATCTATTCATATAATAAATCTTTGGCAGCACTATGGAAAATATAAATCTAATATATCATAATGAGAATGCAACTTTGAATATATCGCAACAATCACATTTCTTGACGATACACATTCCATCTTAAACTTTACACGAACGCAAGTAAATTAGGAAAGTTTACTTAATTAAATTAATTATGTACATTTGGGGGTTTACACCTTCATTATACTTATTGAAACATACAAATGTCGACGTTAACTTTTGATTGGTCTATAGAAATAAACTATGATGGTTTTGAAATGTAAAACAAACGTTAACCCGACTAGCCACGGTATAAACATCTCGTTTCCTAAACTATTTCTATTCTGTTACGCGACATCTATCCGATTCCGACTAAAGCGGACCCTGTCCCAAACTACACTGTATTATAAATATAAACTATTTATTACAATTAATTACTATTATTGGTGTTCTGTGTACCACTAGAGACTACATTAAACATTTGTAATCACTGAGGACGTTGCGCTAACGAGTATGCTGTAATATCACAATCTGTAACTCTAATTATAAATTACGCTAGCCGATATCTCTGGTTGGAGCTAAACGAACTACGTAGGTACTTGATATAGGCGTGTCATATTGTCAATTAATGATCGCTGTTTAACGCATTTTAATACTTATAATTTGACAGAATAAGCAGTTTAGTAGATTATGGTAGAGGATTTTCTACCACGCAATAAAATTATTAAGGAATTTATAATATGCTCCTATGGTACTGAACACATCTCAGTCATAACATGTGTAAATCTTACAGGTCAAATAAATATGCAAATATACATTTTTATTTATGTATCAGTTTCTACATTTGCTTAATTTAAATATCAACAATTATTACTCGCTTTCCTTACATGATGTATATTAATCATAATAATATTATCAAATCGGAAAAATAGTCTAAACAGCTACGGCCTACAAGAAGCTACGTTGTAGCCGTAGCAGCGTAGGCCGTAGCGCGGAGTCTACGAGAATTAAAAACAAAAAGTTTTTTTCTTAATTATGTACATTTCAGGCAAAGGTTTCAACTACATAATTGTATAAAGTATTCTACTTATATTATTATTATTCATTGCATAAATAGCTAATAATATCTATTGCATGGTAGACAATTTAAATTTATTTTAGGTAGTTAAAATTTAAGAATAAATTTATAATCAGCAACAACTGGGAGATGTGATAATTTTAGTTTTCTTTGACCCTAAATATTCAAGAATGGTGTCTTGATAACATCGTTGATAATAATTGATATTTGAAACAGCAAAAATTGTATTTATATTCAAAGAAAATTAAAAACATAGACATTTTTAATGCACTTCCAAGATACAAAAAGGCGAAATAAGTAAGTTATATTATTCTTTAGTTGTATTATTTTTATAAGAATTTCCTTTATTCCTGTTATAAATAAAAACTATTTTTCTTATGATTATGATCTCTGTAAGTAATTGTTTAAAAACTAACTCGTAAACAAATATTTTTGGGATTCGTCCAATGTCTATATTTTTAATTACCTACTAGTAATATTAAAAATCGTTGAGATTATTAAAATTACGTCATTAAGTGAAAAGCTAAAGTTCGAATTTTATGTGAATGAAAAATCGAAAAATTATTTAGAAAATTCGAAAATTTAATATCCTACCTATTAGAAACGTCTTACAAAATTAAGTACGTAGTAGATAAGTATTAAAATTCGAAGCGTTATTCTAAACGAGTCTAATGTTACGTGGCCACAAGTTCGATTCACAACTCTTATATAAAGCTTATTAAGCTCATTAAATTAATAATAAAAAATAATAATTATAACAAGCCTTAACTATCATAAATCGAACGAACTTAGCCTAAATCGATATTCAAAATTCAACAGTATCCGGATTTATAAAGCCGCGTGTACACTAGCCATCAATTGATGCGCAACACAATCATGACGGTTGTTGCCCGCGAGGCGTTGCTGGCTTGCGCGCAACATATTTCGCGCTAACTTTCAACGTGTTGCCTTAATGTATGTGTCGCTCGCCAAATGTTGCCTAGTGGATACGAGGTACATATTACATCATGGCTATACATAACAGTACTTTACAATATACAGGATATAAACTATAGATATGAAACAGAAAAAAGTGTTATATAGACCAAAGATAGGCGAATGTTTCAAAACAAATCATAGACAATTTGCACAACATAAAGTACAACCAGTAAGCAGACACATGGCACAATATGCAAGTATGCATGACTATAGCACGGCCTCTGAGCAGCGCGATAGCTGTAGATCTAATGCGTTTACATAAAAAGAGGGACTGAGCAAATAAAGTCTACATACGATATTTCAACGATCATAAGTACACTTCATTCGTCTTCATGTAAACTCGAATGTCTATGTCTATGAATCGTTTATTAGAATTATTGCTGTAGGTATCGCTCGTATATTTTCGGTACCTTTATTTATTCGCTAGAGACAGACATTCTATATTTACAAATGCCCCTGTTAATCAGCGACCATACTACATTTATTTTTATATCAGTCAGTATTGTCTTATTGCTTTAGGTCGGCGTACTATTTTCGGTAGGTAATATAATATAATTATTATTCTATTAAAACTCTCAGCAACTTGTACATCGAATAAAGTACCCGCTTAAATCTGACCACGGTGGGAAAATTAACAATTTATACGAAAATTGCTATTTTCCGAAACCGGGGCACTAAATACTTAAGCACTTTAACTGGTCAAAATTACTTGCAGCTAGCGATTTTAGACGTCGCAGTTACTCATTTATTCAATGCAACACAGTCAGGCACGATCGATAGTAACACTGTAACCTAACAATAAATACTTAAACACTAAATAACGATTGCCGTCCTCACGTAACGATATATCTACAATGATATGTTCACAACGCTGGTATGTATCTATATCTAACGACATGCCTACGAGTAGCAGATCGCAGCCGCAGTCGCAACACAACATGCACTGTGCAATTGCCAATGACCTGTTTATCTTGCGCCGCGGTCTATATAACACAGGGCGAGTGAGGGCTCCCGGGAGCCACCAGAGTCAATTTCCCACGCTTTTCGCTATCCTTCCGTCGAGAAGATGAAGTACGACATCCACTAGAAACATTTACCTATACATGCAACACACGCCTAGTCGACTCCGACACAATCATGCACATGTCCAGCGCATCGATAGCTCGGGTTATGTAAATCGTACTCTAATTTATTTACATAATCGGTCGAATCGAAATGACAATGCAACATAGAATGCGGAGTTGAACTGTGTTGTTGAGTATGTACTGATGTGGCTCAGGAACTAGAACATCTATGCGTGAAATCATAAGAGGCGTCCGTGCGAGACAAACAAAAAGTGCAGCAGGACCACAGAGAGTGCGACAGTGCAAAATAGTACAGTGAAAGTAAGAGATGGAAAATAACATAGGACGCTTATCATATATTATCAACTATTATACTAAGTCTAGGGGGGAAACATAAAAAAATAGGCTCCATCGGTGTTATCTTAAGTAGGTATGTAACAAAGTGTAATATTATAGTGTAACAAGTTTGTATTTATTGTACGATTTCACTCTTATATTAATGATCACAAGTTTTATAATGAGGCATATTCTTAGCGTGATTCGACGTCTGCTCCGATTCCTTATTCGGTACTGGGGAACTTCGAAAATCTATCTAATCGTCGTTACATTATTCGTATATCTTATGAATACTTTTACACAGCCAAATGCGTAGAGATTGCTAGATAATAGTAAGTTAAAGTTTAAATCACTTTGTGTGTCGCAAGTGGTCTGCAAAACTTAACTTGTATATCGTACTGTTCATCTTAATACATAATAATTAACTGTAATCTATTTATTGCGAAATTTCAATAGACGACAGTTGGGTCGGTACCAATTCGACACACATTACTATAGATGGAAGTTCTGAGGAGCTCCACTAGGGGTTAGGTTTGAGTTCGGACTCGTAATTGAGATATGAAGTGTCCGGATCAAACGCGAATACTCTAGTGGACTCGAGCAAAACGTACATAGAATTAATAACAAATGTTTTCTTGTAATTTTGCTCATATCCAGGGTTTCCCAACTTTTTAACACGAATCTCTCAGATTATGAATACTTGAATGCTCCCTGCGTTTTTTCTTTTCATACATAAATATTACTGAGTAGACTATTAATTTTTGTGATAAAAATTAGTCGTCTGCCCTCTTTGAAATGGGGGTGCGTTCTTCTGATCGGTACTCATGTTCTATACCAGATATAATAATGTGTGTAGAATTCCAGACAAGCATGCAAAGAGGTGCATTGGTCGCGTTGCTTGGAAGCACGTGGAGTTGTGTAAATAAAAAAGTATCTTAGATTGTGCTGAGCTTGATTATTGTAAATGCGATTTTTTCTAAAAAAAGCTGTTGAATATTAGCAGCCAATTATTATCACACTTGCTCTACATTTTCAAGCACGCTTTGCACAAATCAGAAAATACAAAAATGTAGAGTACGCTCTTTATAAAATGTGGAGCGTATGCTACTTATTAAGTTAATAGCAAAAAAAGACTTTCATATTATTACGGTCCACAAAAAATTTACAATTTCAGGCTTCAAGCCATCTATGATTGTTTAATTATATTCTTACCCCTTTTCTATTACTGTTCTTGTCTGTCAAGTGATTATTCTAACGTACCACAGAGACTGCTGTCTTGAATGTCCGTTATGTAAATATTTTATTAGTAAGGGGGTTTGCGTATACTTTCAAGATCAGTTTATACAATCTGAATACAATCTTTACTATCGGGGCAAGTGAAAACTTGGGTTCTAAAACAGGGCTGCCACGTCAACGAGTTATTGCTTATTTAGTCCTATTTGTTGAGGTGGCAACTCTGATGCGTACACCTCTCAGCTGCTTGTCCGACCGATGTTGGCGACGATGTTTTAAGACGTGATGCTTAAAACAGAAGGAAGCTGACCCTGGTCCGGCGCGCGTCGCCCTTGCCGCGCCGGCCCATGCCGTACTGTCACATGGTCGTGTCGGACGAGCTCCCTCCCGGCTTCGCGTCGCCTCCTCCGCCACCCGCCGCCTCCTCGTCCCGCGCGCTGCCGCGACCCGCCGCCGCCGACAGACCGGTGAAGTCCAGTTTGTACTGCACGACAACAACAGTTAGTAAGAGGAAGATTGACACCCCTGAATCACTCGCTAACAAAACGCATCGAGGAACTAAACAAAAAATGAGAGAAAGAGAAAGCAAGCTCTGTCTGTCTTTTATATATTCCACAGTGAATGCATTTTATTAACGAATTCGATCGATGCCTACGACACCGCTACGGCACCCATTGAAATGACATAAAACACCATGCACGTCGATCACTTTAATTAGTAATGGTAGAAAATTTTGTTTAAAACAAAAACCAACGACAAATATACCCATCAAACAATTCCCAATTCAATGGTAGCAAAATTTTGATGCGCTTTTATGTCAACTAGCAAAACTCCATAAAATATAGCGCGTCCTCAAGTTTACGATACTATAAACTCCAAGGAAACTCACACATATTCTAAACTAATAATATTAAATGGTCAATTGCAACATCACATAAACAACATTCATAATATTAGTCGCTATCAGATACACCATCAAACTTTCTACTCTAGGATTACGGTTAGTCTGCTGTTAATCAGAAATAACAAATGTTGTGAAAGCCCCAAGCGAACAAGTTAACTCCACACATATACCTACGTCATCCATTCAATACACTATTTTCACTCTTAAATGTGGATGCTTTTCGTAAATTTGGCTTCCAATGCATAGCAACTCTCTCGGGCATACAGAGGGAGTACTGAAATTATCAAAATAAAATATAACAAAAAAGGGACCAAAAACAATTTTAAAACAATTTCCTCATCAGACAAAATTAGGTGTTGGCAGGTGTTGAGCAATAACTTGAATCACTGTAAGGAGCTCGCAGTATACTTCTAGCTTTCTAGCTTACTCTGTACCTTTGGCGAATACAAAGACTAGTACACATCATTAGCCACAAAATTCCCAAGAAGAATACACAATGCATGCGTAGTGTAACTACATACAGACACAGAGTTACATGAATGTTGATTCTGATAGTGCAATGAGACAGACCGAGTCACCATTACAATATTCCGAGATTTTGTTTATCGCTTTGTCCATCGGTATAAGACCCTGGGCAACCACCAGCATAGCGATACAGAAAAATGAAAACATAAATAAATAACAGAACACAACATAAAATAAACAGAGGAGTAAAATAATCAAAATACTATATATCTATGCCAATCTAATAACTAAATACTAAACAGATTTATTCTTGTAAACTTTCATGTTCAAAAATTATTGGACGAATCGCCAATTGGACCAATTACGAGCACGTTCGACGAATGTAATTGGTGCAAAAGCGATGGAGACCAATCGCGCCTGCAAATGTTGTCTCATCAATAATTAAAGATCAGATTTTTTCCCCAAATACTTGGACATAACAAGTCCCTTAATTTTAGCTAAGCCTTTTTTGAAGATCATGCATACCAATTCTTTAATTATAGACGAGTATAAAGTCAATATTTTTGAGATTCGCAAATGAATATGACAAGAATAAATCCCAGGGCTGTATCACACTTTATTATCCCCGCAAGTCTAACAGTCACGAACGAAATATAATCTTCAAAGTACTTAACAGGTGCAACACTCTGGTGTCTTTTAATCACTCCCACACTCGACGCCCACGGCAAAGGTACCTAAGGAACATTACGTTCCAATGCACTAAAATTTTTATTTTGCCTAGATTTCTCTATACTCATAAAAAGTGCCATGTGATGTTTGTAAAAAAACTTAATTAATAGCACTAAAAATGTAACAGATGTCTGTATCACCTTGTTCGCGCAGTCGAAGCATGTCGTGACTACTTTGCTGATCACGTTCATGAGGTGCTTAGTTTCTTGTATAACGTTATCTACTTTACTAAAGGTAGCCGCTCTCCCCACTGTCGGTTCCTTGACAGTGAATTGCAGCTGTTGGACGTATGTAGGAACTTTATCTAAGTGCTCCAATAGTTCTTTTTTTACCGTTCCCGCGGGCACCTTAAAATAATCGCAGCATAAATATTGACCCGGCCGCATAAAATTTTATAACTCCAACTCCGAAGTGTTATCGTTATTACCTGATAAGAAAATTGCCGAACTATTTTATAAAGCCTATTAGCTTCTTCCGCAAAATATTCCGCTTGTGTGAAGAGGTCTTGAGTTGTGTTGAGACGGCCTTCACCTTTTGTAAACTGATACATAGCGAAGGCCATGGAAGACATATTTTTCGCCCTAAAATAAAGGATATATCAAAATAGGTACAAACACGAAAGTCATTTCCATAACTACATACCTCTTCACAATATCGTTGTTCTCATCGGCGCCCTGCCACTTTTCCGTTTCCGCGTCCATTTCCGACGACATCATTTTCATTTCTAGGCCCGATTTCGCTATTTTCGCCTGCTCCTCTGTATCTAATTTCACAGCCTTTAACGGTTTACTGGTCGTCCCGTGCTTCTACACAAATTATACTTTGGTTACAGACGAGTCAAGGGGGCGATCAAAATAAGGAAACGACACTTACTCCTGGCCTCGGGAGGCTACTGTACTGTTGTTTGTCGGGCCTCTCTTCCGTCAGGTCTAGGAGCTCCTTGGCGAGGCGGGCTGAGTCGGAGAGCAGCCAAGCCCACATGTCCACGAACACGTCGAGGTTCTCGCGCGCCGCCGCGCTACTGGGGTGCGCCGCGAGCGTGCGCGCCGCCGTCACCACTTGAGGTCCATATATCCTCAAATTGATTTCGGCGAATTTTGCACTAACTTGTAGGGTCTCCGACATCGCTATATGCCTGAGTAATTTGCAAACCTGTGGTTTACAAAAATTTTTAGTATACGTTCAAGTAGATGTAACGTAACAAGGCGTATCCCCACGGATTTTTTTGTAAGTTAGATAAAATCGGGCCAACTTTTTTACTGATCACCAATCATATATTTTGTGTCAGCCTTAATGTCCATTTTTTGGAAGCGAAAGAAGTGTGACGTGTGATAAACGACCGCGTAAAATCGGCCGATTCTTATCAACTTTTAAAAAAGTCAGAACGTGGAAGGTAGAATTTAACAAAGTGACCTGCCTCTATGATATGATCTAATTGTTCGTGTAGACGGCTGGCAATACTGTGCAGTCTCTCTGATTCTCTCTCACCACAGGAACTTGCTGAAAAATAAAATGTTGTTGCATTCCGCTTTTAATACGTGTAAGTATTAGTAAATTAATAAGCGAACACTCTTGTGTGTGTTAGTGTGTTACACTGGTTGGAAACTGTTTGAAACTGGCTACACTCAAGTGTTCGCGTGTTAGGCAATCACACTGTACCTATTTTCTGTCGTTGGTTACCTATGTGCGCTAGGTCCGAGGCGAGTTTCCTCGCTTCCTCGGCTAGAGGCGCCAGGTCTCTCGCCTGGTCTCTGGCAGCCACTACGAGCGCTTTCTCCAGTTCCGTGGCGGCACTGGTCGCGCCGGCGCACGCACTTTCTAGCGCAGCACCACTACCGCCTTGTTCTTCCTAAAATTATGTTTGAATTTGGATTTTTTAATTTGTTTTAATTATTGAAATATTTATATTCAGCCCATTTACTGAAGTGATATGTTTTCGGATCTCACTGTTTCTAATCTCTATAATATATTTCGTTACAAGATAATATATATTATTTTACTTCAACTTTAAGAACTAGGTCATCCCTATTTGAATGTATATTAAATGGGTAGCGATGAAAAATGCAATTTAACAAGAAAGATCGAAGACTGTCATTACGCTGCAGTGTAATTAAGTTTGTCCGAGGACAAGTGAACTTCTTGTAATAATAGTTCACAGTATCGACACAATATTATTAATCGATATGAAGGACTTCATGAAAATGAACTTTATGCGCAAAATTATCTATTTAGTTTTGACCTAAATAATGTATTGACGGTTGTAACTTATTCTCCGAGGAAGACAAAAATACGAGTAAAGATATTCACTGGACTCTGCGATAAGATAAAACAAAATACCATAGCAAAATATGGAACAACATAAATTGAGAAAGGTATGCTTCGTTGGCTTGGCCATTTAGTAGGTAAGGGTAAACAGACAGTGAGAGTTTATTGTGCGTATATAATGCAAGGCTGGAAGGGTAACCCAAGAGGTACTCACAAAAACTTGATTGAAGATATTATCCTGAAAAAGATACTTTCGGAAGCATTCAAAACCAATCAGCCGGTATCTACTATGAATAAAACTAAATTATAAATGTACAGAACAAGTTAGTTACATAACGCTTTGAAAAATTGTATGACAAAGGCTAAAAAATATTTTTAGAACTCAATAAAAAAACTTTTAAAACTAAAATTACTCTCTTTAAGACACTCATCTAGTGTCTTGAAGGGAGTAATTTTAGTTTTGATTTTTTTGGTCAGGTGACCAGATATCAACTGTGAGGTCAACCACCTATTCAGCGCCGAAAAGTCTAAGGCGCTATATGAAGCTACGCCGTAGCCATTTAAACTCGATTTTTTGTCGGCCCACATTTCATTACATAGGCAGCCAATCATTGCCCCAAAGTTTTGTGACGTGTTTCGCAAAACGTTATATAGGTCTCTACAAGTATGTAGGTATGTAGTAACTTTAAAATTGTTAGTGAGAATTAGTAATCAATGAATTTTTTATGATTAATTAATTGAGTCGTTCCGATAATGTGTTTATTTCTATCGTCGTGTGATATTTTATTTGAAAATGATAATTGTTACTGTAATCTGGTGTATAAAGTAGGTTCTCACTAAAGTGACAGCGACGGCGACGAGCCTTTCTAATTCGTACGCTATCCGTTCGGCAAGGGCCAGTATTCTTTGCCTGTGGTCGTGCGAGGTGTACGCAGAGTCTGTGAAATCGTGCGTCCTCTCCACTAGGGCTCTCAGGGTGGCCGCTAGCGCCCTTCTCCTCGCGCTGTCGGCGCCCCCGCGCGCGCGCGCCGTCCGCACTTGCGTGGACAGCCCCCGCAGCGCGCCGAGCGCCGTGCCCGACTCCCACTGCGCCGCCTAATGGATAAAAACTTGTCATTAAAAAAATACTGTCCTGGCCGCAAACAAACGAGAATAAATTTATTCTTTTTTCGTATTTGAGAGCTGTAATAAATCACTCTGAAAATCTCGCAAAATTTATTCTTGTTTGGTCCAATATAAAATAGTACAGTACGGCACGTGATATTTATTGAAGCTCAGGATAAGGCCCAATCATTGGCACTCCTCCAGTTACTATCACTTTAATTTAAATTTAAAAGAGGTATCTTTTAGACAGACATCTTCTATTGCAAAATAAAATGTGCCAGAACGGTATAAGATGCTCCAAGGTATTTAAGTAATTCCATTCAATGTTCGATGTTCCACGTTCAGGCATAAGCTGTTAAAATTATAATGGCTAAAGTTTACCTGTTACTAAAGTAAAGCCCTAAAAGAAAGGGTCTTTCACTTAAGTCACTTAAAAGGAGACTACTTATGTTATTTACCATGAGCATTCCTACCCGACATTCTAGTCAGCTAAAAGGAAACTATATTATTTACTTAAATAACATAATATAAGTGCCAATCATTGGTTAATTTACCTTGTAAAGAACGTTGAACTTATTTTACCCATAAGCGAATAAAATGCGTGTTCATAGCTCCCCAAAAGCTGATTGCAAATTCTACTATCTTAGAATTCAAAGTTCTTATTCTTTTGCTACATTCAAGCGAAGCCTGCAGCTGATCTCGTGAGGACGAACAAATACCTACGTAATTTGATATGAAAAGTGCTTTCAATTTTCTTATTCTCTTTAACTGTGATCTTATACGATAAAGTTAAATTACTAAAAGCGTTTTCTTGAAGCACACGTAATTACAAGAACATACGAGTATATCTCAGGCGAATAAAATATGTCATTTAAATTGGAAGATAATTTTACAAAAATACCGAAATATAGAAACATTTTTCCAATAATATATAACAGGGTTCAAGCTACCTCGTGACGTCGCATTACATTAAACAAAGTAACATCTTAAGCCGTACGAGTAACTTTAGCTATCCAATTTCAAGTTGTAGTTGTACCTGATTCGGTTTAAGCTCGGGGCAAATCCTATTATACACCTGTGCCTCCGGCTGTACCACGAGTAATAACATCGTTAATTAACAATATCATAATTAATAGTATTGTATTAATAAAATAATTGGTAGAACGATATTTGATATTATTTTCCAACTATTATTTAAATTTAGTATCTTTATTATGTATTTTAACGATTATTTAATTCCTTGTTACACCTTTTTAGTCGTAGGTTATTCTCGTGAGAAAATCCTAAAATCCAACCTTTGAATAATTTATTAAAACTTGCAATTTATAATGATTAAAAAGGTATGCGATGTTTAAAATACTGAAGGAATGTTACATTTTCGATTTAAATTTCCTACGAAGAACTTTATTTAAATACAGAGACGCGACGGAAATCAAATATTACATTTTTTATTCGCTTGAGACTTTGAAAAGAAAAAATGCACTCATCTACCTACATTTGGGACTTATACCTGGTGGTGACTATCCGAGTACGGTTGCAACTACAAGAGAAATAAAATCGTGTTTATGTTTTAGATTAACATAAAAAGAACATTATAATTAGTTGTAAAAGAATTTAAAAAAAAACTCGCAAGAGAACTAGAGGCTAAATAAACTAAACCGTTCTGATTATAAATAAAAGTTTCTCCTTAATGCTGGCTGATATTTTAGCGCCCTGCACTCGTGCAGTTTGGACCGCCCAATCATCCAATAACCGTATTTTTTTAAAATTCATTCTCTGTAATCGACACGTCAGTTCCGACTGTCAGTCCCATAGTTTTCAGAGCGGAAAGGAGGAGGTTCGTTTCGGAGCGCAGGTTCGGATCGTGCTGTTGCCCGCGTTCGAACTGTATATGAGCAGGCTATATAGCCTATAAGATTATTTAATATATTATTAAATATTTAATAAGCTTATTTGTATTTAAAAAAAATAACAGATCTCGTAAATAAACCTATCTAGGTTTTTACAGTTAAAAATCTATATCTATAAGAAAAAATATTTTTTAAAATCTTATTTTATATCCTTAACTTCAAATCTATCTTAACAGGACCGTAGCCTAAGATAGATAAGCACATAACAAGCACTAGGAAGAATTGGTTAGCTCGATCCCTAAAGGAAGAATAAACGTAATTTAAGACTACACGCACTTTCGGAAAGCAGTCCAAAAACCAGTTCAATAAAATGTTTGTCCTAGGCTTGATATTGTATACCTATATATGTATATGGTGTATAGAAAATATTTCAGTGATTTTAAATACGTCGCTGAAAATTGTTTAGCCAACCCAAATTTTACATAACTCCTCGCAAGCAATGTCAAAAGACAAAAGCTAAACTCGGTTAATGGACAGCAAAATTTTACTTCACAATCTTTCAAAAGATATTACGGTGCTACTGAAGGATTTCTCGTTAACGATTGCCATTATATCGCGAGACGCTGACTGAAATCGACAGCTTAATGCCTCGAATTAGGTTGGGGGAGACGGTAGTTTTAAACTCGTGTTTAACTCCCATTATGTTTCCGATTTAATTATCGCTACTTCCACTTTATTAACTTTCGACATTGTAATTTCTATTCACTTTTTATTATAGATTTAATCGCCGGTTATAAATTTGATTTATGAGTTCATTAACTAAGTATTCTTATCGCTGAAATTGGAATTGAAACATTTCGCCTTGTCATTCTTGCCCTAGTGACTTAACCCGAAGTAGAATAGAACAGTATGTAATAGCCTAGCCTTAATTAGTAAAGAAATAAAACCCTTTCGACTTCTTACCGTGCCATTTTGTACTTAATTTCTCTACTCCGACAGTCAGTAATGATTTTAAATTGTGAGAATAGCCACAGCTGTCTAGTAATAATATAATTAGAAATATGACCTAGATAGCAGACTTGCATTAATAACAGCTTGTTCTTTTATCAATTTCATAAAACATTACTTCTACGTCTAGCTCGATTAGAACGGCAATTAGTGGATCCTGGCTCGAGACAGCTTTAAATACCATTTTGTAGTCTGAATTAATTTTTCATTTCGCGCCTTTTAGTGCGCTGTAAATGGAGTCGATGTTCATAATTCAAAATAGAAATATGATGCAAGAGCACTAAGTGATTGTTGAGTGCATTTTAAGAAAGCACAAATGTTCAATATCATGCGTTGGTGTAGGTTTCTAATTCAAGCAATGTTATTAGAAATATGAAATGAAAAGTAAATTAATATGGTGTAAGTTCTCACATCAACTGTGTGTAAGACCTGTTAAATTTGTCGCCTTTAGCAAAATATTTCAAACACATATACTTCGAAAATATTTGATTATAAAAGAAAATATTACCCTTAGTGACTTGTGCTGTAAAACTGAAGGAGCAAAAGGTATAGGTCAAGTATTCAAATCTAGTAAAAATATTTTTTGGGGTCTGGGCTTAGCTGAACTTAACTTAACTAAGCCACCAGAGTAAGTAAGTAACTGACTAATATTATTATGACGTTCAAAAGGTAAGTATAGGCCAAATTGCCTCCGTATTTATATTATTAGTGATATTACTAGTAATTTAAATGGTACTTTGTGGTGGGATGAACCACAGTAAGTATGTAATATGTTTAACCTCCGCCGAATGTTCCTCGTGCCCGGGCAAGCCGTCCCGGACCACGTAGTGTATGAGGTCCATGGCCCTTCTCATCTGACAGAACACCGTGTCCCGGTTCTCCCTGGCCGACGCACTCCCTGGATGCCGCATACACGTCTAAGAAAAAAAAATCTTAATTATTGTTTTTTTATATTAAACTTATTTAATTGTATATTATACAGAGAAAAATATTAAAAGTAAATCTCTACCACCGGTCACCTACCGAGAAGAACCGGCATAAGAAACTCCGCCACCACCTTCCTTACGTCGGTTAGGTCTACGTCTACAATAATTACAATAAATGGAAGACATAATTTTTACATACATCATTTAAGGCGAGGAATAACCGCTACTAGCGCCACTCTTTTTTAAAAATAAATTTTACAATGACACAGAGATCTTATTAAAAAAGTAATCGGTTAAACTAATTTATTGGCATTTAATTACAGCTCTAAATCCTATACTGTATTTACTCTTATAAGTAATTGCTAAAACGGCCACTTTTGGATAATATAATAAAAATCTTAAAATATGTTTATAGTATAAAAGTATTAAATTTATTTCCGTTGTCTGGTACTTGTAACATTAGTTCTTCGGATACTTAGTATGGGGCTAGATTGACGTGGTGTGAAGCGTCCATAGATATTATTATTATTATAACTTATAACACTTCTCTTGTTTCATCGGGGGTTAAAACAGTGATGAATATTATGGTATTGGTGAAAAACATGACGCTCCGACTCTGCGCGAATGTGTGTTGAATCTTAGTGATGAGGGTGTATCACTATATACGTATCTCTGCATGAGTAACGGACTCCTTCATAAGCTTTTGCATATATTTCGTATACTCAAATACGCATGTTCTTGCAAGGATTACATATATACGATTCTCAAATAGGTATTTTTGAAGTAAAACCTCTTTTTGGTTTTTGGACTTGGAAAGTAACCAACTGCTGGAAATTGAAACGAAGATAAATTAAGTGGTGCTCCTTGCTCCTTGTCATTTCGCTAAGTAGTGACAGTGACATACTGTGAATAAGAGCGCCCTTAACTTTAACTGTAGCGTTTTGGTAGCAGAACAGGGGGCTTACTCCCGACACAATCGAGAACCGAATCCGTTCGATATCAGTGGTTTTTCGTACTTTATTTATTGAATTACTTTGAAACTAATCAGGATAAAGAAAATTATTAGATCGTAACTTTTGTACTCCCGACCATATCAATCGACTGAGTATCAAAATGAACAAACGTCAATTTATTAGGAAGTACGCGGCATGATCGTATCTGAATCAAAATCAAATCAGTTTGGAGAGTAAGGCCCCTGAGCAGTTGGGAGCAGAAATGTATTATGTAGAACATATTTTTTGTGGCATAAATTTATTTATCATGGGATGGGTACCAGATTATTCTGAGGTTGGCTAAAATAACTCAGTTGACATCTCTCAAACAATAACGCAAGCAGGATGTAGAAGACCGTGTAAAGTTAGCCCAGCCCATTTAGTACTTATATGTCGATCGTCCTATTTGGATCACGTCCAGAAGCAATTGGAACAGCCTATATAAATACTGTCAAATTAACCCCAAATATAGCATGACCTAATACGATTCGTCGTAGAAAAATGTAGGATATCAAGCTGGATTTCGATCCGTATAGAACTAAAGACAAGCTTTATTTATTGTGAAATGTCTCTAATAAGATAGTATTCCTAGTGGCAACGTTCCAAGTTCTTAAAGCCTAATGTATTGGTATTTACAATTAAGTTAGGCTACGTTCCCACGGCAGATTTTAAGTGGGAGATAGAAAAAATTGCTCTGTAAATAGAACTCTATACTAATACAATAAAATTTTAAATTAAATAAAGTTGTAAATCTGATATTTCGTCGCCTTAATTTCAAAACCACGTAACTATGAAACTACAACTATTCTGTAGAACTAATAACATTAGAAAAATCTTAATAATATTATGATGTGGATTTATTTTAAAACCCGGATATGACATTTAGCTTGACTTGACCTAAAATATTTAAAAAATTGTGATATTGAGAAAACATACATTTCCGAAATTCGAGGTTTTTGAACTGTGATTGTATTAACTTTACCCAAAACTTACGAGGGCTACACGTTGAAAGTAAACAAAAACATTTTTTTACAGTAATCAGTAATGTATTTACTATTAACGTCGTTAAACTAAAATTTGAGATGAAAAAAGAAAACGGTAAAATTTTCATTATTAATAAACAATTCTTCATGTTACTTTTTATATAGTGAAGCAAAAGAAAAAGAAAAAAAAATATACGAGTATGAGGTTGAAAAAGTAAGGCGAAATTGGCTTTTTGATTACTTACATATTCGGTATTTTAATTCTATTTACGGTACATTTATTGAAGCAACCATTTACCATGGTAAATGCTGCATGAAGCCTTAAGCTATAAAAGAAAATAATATTCAAAGCGCAAGCTTTAAAAATATTTCAACAAAACCTTCTTTGTGGGATAATATATTACGGCGATGTTAATTGAAGCATTAATAACACATTAATAACGCTACGTTGTGGCTTTCGAATTTTGATGCAGTCAAAAACAATAACCGCTTTCGCAGGTCAGTAGGCTTTTAATACTCGGCTCTACACAGCATTAAAAAATGTAAAGGTTCAACCAAGCGAGTTTGTATAGGGCCTAGGGTGAGTCGATATTTATATTGTGCGAATCTCGCACTCATTATTTTTATATTAGAAAAATAAAACTTGTATTTTTTATTTTGTAAGACATTTACCGGATAAATAACTAAGGCTCAACTCGCATCGGGGAAGACTCGAAGCGACTAGTTTGTCATATACAGCACGTATTAGTATATTACGGAGGTCGTGGTTCGATTTAGCGCCTCCGTGGTCTAGTGGTTCAGAGCTTCGCTCTCGACGCGGAGATCATGGGTTCGATTCCCGCGTTGGAATAAGAAAAGATTTTGTTTTCAAGTTTGGTTAGGACAATGCAGGCTGATTACCTGATTGTCTGACAACAAAGATGATCCATGCGTCGGATGGGTATGTAAAAATCGGTCCTGGGCCTGTTCTCTCGCCAGTCGTGTCGGTTTACCGTCCCCCTGGGTTATGAGAGTAAAAGGAAGAGAGAGTGTCTTTGTGTATTGCACGCACACTGGGGCACTATAAAATAACTCCTGCGTAGCTGGCCTGGTTTCAATGAAATCGGCTACCGACACTAAAATTGGTGAGGGAAACTATTTTTTTTTTAATACAATATTCAACTCTACTTTTCCAATGTTAACGAAAATATTATTCGTTAAACGCTTCGCTCTGCGGCAATGTGAGTTGAACCTAAGTTTAATCAACCAATCATGAACATATTATAACAATATTAATATATTTCAAAATTCGAATAAAACAAAGGAAGAAATAAAACATTTGTTTAGCGTTGCGGAATTTCAGTCGATGCAATAAAATAAATGTTTTCAAAGATAGCTTAACCGCATCTGCTTATGCAAACAAAATACGAATCTCGATTGCATAATTTGGGAACGAACCGTTATTCGGTTGGATTGTTTTTGTTTCTGTACAACTGTTTTCCGGCTACATTTGGGTATTGTTTTTCAATAAAAAGGATAAGTGAGTTGTTAGGCGCGTCCCGTTCCAGTGGGTGCCTACATAATTGATGGCCGAGTCGCCGAAAGACGAGCTTAATTTAACCCGGGTCAAATCGGACCTAAATGTATTTATTTATGGTTTCTCGATGCCTTTGTTTATTAAAAAAGGGACGAATTCAATTTCGGCATTGCATTTTTTTTTTGTCTATAGACGCTTTACACCACGTCAATCTAGCCATGTGGTAAGTATCCGAGAACTTGTGTTACAGGTATCAGACAACGGAAATATATATTTAATACTTTTACACAATACACATATTTAAGATTTTTTATTAAATGAATACACAAATTTAATACACATCCATGACCCAGGAACATTGTAAACTTTTTGTTCCCTCGGCGGGATACGAACCCACCACCTCTCGGTCGAGACTCACAACCATTGCGCTACGGAGGTCGAAATTTCCCTTTATGTTGTTGTCTGTGTGTTGTCTACATGTAATTGAATTTGAGCCGACTCTTGCGTGATGCGCACTAGATCTGTATTTAAGTGATTACCGGTCAGTGAGCATACGAAATATTGGGCATTGATCTGTGAATATCTGTAACATTCCCAAGTGCCGGTCAGGTGCAAAACTTGCATATAAGAGCAAGTTTCTGTGGTACCAAACAGTTTAATTTACAACAGATTCATGTATGCATTTATCTTTTCATCTTTCGAATAAATGTCTAAAGGAATTATTCTGGCAGGATTTATTCGCTCAGGGATTATAAAAATTACACAGTAATATTGCACAGACTACTTGCACTTTTTCCACTTCCTTAGTTGTCATCTGATGATGTATAAATTTAAACCGGTACAAATTTTAATGCACAGTAACTAACAAAGTGCATAAAGTCTAAGTAGTTTTAGTATATATGACATGAATTTCCCACAAGAGCCTACATTACATTCAATAACATATAATTATGACGTTTGGTAAGATATTGGCTGGGTTCACCGAATAAACCTTTAAGAGACTATAAGAGTTAATATCAAACAATATCATGAGTCGTAGAACGATGTGCTAAGCATAGAGATGCATCCCGCCCCATTCTCTCTATTTTTCCGGTTAACGTAGTTGACGATATGAAATTATTTCTGTTCTTTTATAAATGTTTATTTGTGCCTAGGTCCCTCAAGGATAGTCATAGCTATTCGCTACAGTACACGTACCTTGGAAGAAGTAAGGAGCATCAGCGTGGAACGCTCTAGAACGTTTCTCGCGGCCGCCACTTGTGCTCTTCTTCTCTCGTCCCTGAGGTCCGCTCGTCTCTCGGCCGTCAGTCGAGCCAGCTCCACCATGCCGCCACCGAACTCCGTGAACGCTCGGACAAACTCGGCAAAGTTCGTCACCGATTCCAACCGATCCAACGTTCTCGCGACCTGTCAGATGATGAGTTATAATAACCAACTACGTGTACACTAAGGCGTGAAAAGTGGTGAGTGAACGTATATCTAAGAAATGTAATATCTTACAGATGGACATGTGACTAAAATTGGTCAAGTTGCTTTTTACGTTATGTGAAGTTACGACAGTAAATTTCCTCAAATGTTTATTTTGCAGTGATCATAGTGATTAAGTGCGTGACATTTGCGGTATTGCGTTTGATGAAGGAGGGACATGATTTATTTACTATGTACTGCTCGTCATGCATTAAAATATTTCATTGACACAGCATACACGAAATAATAATCCGTGGTGAAGTGGCAGAATTTAATCCTTTGTACAATTCCAACTCGCTTCGCCGTTACACCCATTTTATGTTCGTTCGTATATGAAAATAAACCGAAACACAGTTTTCGTGCATTTGCGTTTTCACGCTACACAAATCTGGCTTTGAGTATTTTTAATACATTGTGGAAGGTGCTTTTTAGTGCAAATTGTATGTAATAATCTCAACGAAAACTGGCGACCGATCACAACCACCAAAGTTATTAGTATACTTGGGTACAATGTGCAACTAGCATATCATATTCCAGTAGCAGGGACGAATGCTGCTCCAGACAGAATACTAGCATAAGCTAGGGCTTTCGAAGACTCTCATCCAAACTATTATATTATACAGATAATACGAAGATAAGGAAAGATGTAAGGACTTGATACGGCTCGATAACTTTATTAGAGGAAAGATCTAGAAGGTAGAAGAAAATTTTATGGACCAGGTGAAGGAGAAAGTGATGGTCGTGTCGTATGGACTGGTAGCCAGGGACGGCCATTATTGCATCGGTGGCTGTGACCAGTTGGCGCAGACCCTAGATCCTCCCATGCTCACGGCTATTCTATTGTTCGGTAGATATACCTAGCTGCGGTAATGGTATACCTTATCTTTGGCGAGTAATAGTTGTCGGACTACTACCATGTCAGCCAGCAGCAGCACCCTCGTGACGGAGGCGAGCAGCGCGCGCGCCGCCGCCACCATCCCCGCGCCCGTGCCGTCGGCGCCCGCGCACACGCGCTCTATCGCACGACCTGCCGACAAAAAAAAATGGTTTATAATAATAATAATAGCTCCCCTCACCGATTTCGGTGTCGGTAGCCGATTTCATTGAAACCAGGCCAGATACGCCGGAGTTATTTTATAGTGCCCAAGTGTGTGCGCAATACACAAAGACATTCTCTCTTCCTTTTACTCTCATAACCCAGTGGGACGGTAAACCGACACGACTGGCGAGAGAACAGGCGCAGGACCGGCATTTTACATGCCCATCCGACGTATGGATCTTCTTTCTTGTCAGACAACCTTTGTCTGACAAGAAAGATCAGCCTGGATTGTCCTAACCAAACATGAAAACAATTTTTTTGTTGTTCCAACAACGAGAATCGAACCCACGACCTCCGGGTAGAGAGCGAAGCTCTGAACCACTGGACCATGTAGGCGATTATAATAATATAATAATAATAATATCTATAGACACTTCACACCACGTCAATCTGGTCCTTTGCCAAGTATCTGTAGAACTTGTGTTACAGGTACCAGACAACAAAAATATTTTAAATACTTTTATACCATACACATATTTAAGATTTTTATTATTTTACACACAAAAATACACATCTATGACCCAAGATCATTGAAAACTTTTTGTTCCCTCGACGGTATTCGAACCCGGGACCTCTCGCTCGAGCACCAACGGGCTTAACCACTACGCTACGGAGGTACGCTACCCAACGGCTTTAATTTTGATTGTCACTCTCGCAGTTAACACGAATCTAACAACACCTCTTAAGCTGAAATCCATTGTTTCTGTGAAAAAAATAACCTTCAGAACTAGATGTAATCGCCTAATTAAAAAAAACGTGCATCAGAGAAACATACAATTTTTCCACGACAGACTCCTATCGTGGGTCGCATTAGTTCAAATTAATGGTTATTGGTATATGAAGCTTGTGAATTAGTTTCATTACTTTAGTTCATGACAAGGGTCTGATTTTGGAGGTCATTCTACGGGTTTGATCTATGAGAGCAAAGATGGGAGCGAAGGATTAAATGATATCATTTTTTGCCAATTCATACTAGGTGATTTGCAATTTTCTGATCAGATAAATCACACTATTTAAGATATTACATATCACGTTAGCACATTTCTATCTATTAAACCCAGAATATAACACATAATTATAACTTAACTCTGGGTTTATTATTTAACCTGGACTTTAAAAAGATAGACCTTAGCTCGTTATAGATAAAGAAATTAAAAAATATTTAATATCCCCCGAAGATGATGAATTATAGCTAAGAACATTTTCTATCACGTTAAATATCAAACAAAGAAAACTTCATCAAAATCCGTTTCGATCTTTTTGGGAATAACGATGTTACGGACACACACATATATACAGCCATGTTAAACCCGTTCTAGATAATACGGTGTGTTTTAATAATAGATAGTAGAAGTATATTTCGCTTTTGCGACTATAAATCCTATGACAAAATGGTTTTACTAAAGTCATATTGAATAACGGCAATCCGTTTGATTCCAATCATAACTCGATTGAACGGTCTGTTTCAATCATTTCGGGGTTCATATGTAAATTTACTACTGCAAATCACGAACGTAAACAGTTTGATAGTGGCACAGGAAATAGGTGGGCGTCCGTCCTCCACTGCTGTTTGCTAACATGACTGTCCTAGTTTATGCAAATATTACGTAATGTACTTAATGTGTGTAATACTGTCGCAAATAACTTTAATTGCTTAACGTTATCAGGTAAATTCAACTAAGTGTAAAGAGGTTTTTCTTTATATTTGGCACTGTTATATTGTAATTTTTGGCATACCAACTTCCATTTAGTTTCTATTGTTAAGATCGGACGAATCTAATCAGACTAATTTATGATTAAAGACAAAATTAGTTAGTAAAATAGTCAGTAAAAAAAAACGTAAAAAAATATTTCTTTCGAATCACTGAACTAACCGTTTTAAGTAACATCACCTTAATGATAAGGTACCACAGCTGCTTTATAAAATTATGGCACTTTCCTTGCAACAAAGAAAACTCTTCCTAGCATCACGCATTCTATTGAGCCATTGTTATTTTGATCGAAACGCTCAGAGCCAATATAGGGCGAAGTGCCATATGAAACTATAGCTGTAAATTCTTAGAACACAAAGGGAATGCCGTCAATGAAACGTACTGAAGGAATTTAATAAAGAAAATGGTTACATTCTGTAGGCGCTGCAATAAATCTCAACTGTTATTAATTAGCACAGCAGCTGAATGGGTAAACGATTTGTTTATGGCGAAACATTTCGTAACAATTAATATTTAATCGAATAAATGATGCATTGACTTCTGTTACTGAGTGGTAAGTGTGTTTATGCTTAAATCGAATGCCGCGGATTCGAATCCCACCAAAGAAATAAAATAGTTTCTGTATTAAATAATAATACGACCTGTATGCTTATTAATATTATACAAAAGAAAGTTTGTGTCTTTTACAACTACTGAATGAAACTTTACAATAAACATAGGGTATAATTTATATTTTGTATGAATTTTCTAAAATACAACGATAAAAATATAGGATTTTTCTAATAGTGGGCAACCCTGACACCATATAACATCTAGGGTGATTATACCAAATATTTGACTCTGGAGGTGAGTTAATAAATAAAATGGAAATACAATAATAATCAGAGTACAAATGCGTAGACACCAAAATTCATATTATTCAAAACAGATGAATGAACGAATGAGTTTTACTTTCATCGGAATAAAATACAAACGCTTTCTACTATTACTTTGGACAACTTTAAAGTTTGATGCCAAAACAGGCTAACTGGTGGCAGGAACCAATCATAATTGGTTAGATTTTGTTGCCAAGTAAAACACGGAAAGTGAATTCAATAAGGCTGAGCAACAAGTACATTCATATTTTATTTGTTTACGAGCTACGGTGAAGTTAATAAAAGTTTTTTATAATACTTGTTTAAGTTTATTAGTAGACTGAACCAACAGACGCTGTTCTGTCTTAATTATGAATTGGAATTATTATACTATAACACTAGAGTCACCGTGCCCACTTACTTGAGCACAGAAACGGTTTAAGCCTTCCAGGGACTTCCACGAATATTTGAAGACCAAATATAGCCGAATCGGTTCAGCCGTTCTCGAGTCATAACGTGACTGACGAACAGCAATTAATTTTTATATACAAGAGATGTCAAATATAGTTTGTAGGTGTAGTTTCACCTACAACCTATATTTGGCATCACATGACCGGTAGGAAAAGTTAGTACGGGAAAATGCAATTAAGTTATTTTTGTATTATTAGTTCTCACCGTTACAATCATTCTTAAACCAAAATTATTACAATAGCAAAATTAGTCAATGCAATCCAATTTTCATTATTTATATGTGTGAAGGTACATATTCTTTTATTACTTTATTATACTTTTTACGTCGGCCATCTTTGTCTAATCTCCCTTCCTCTCATGCTTTACTTTAATTTTTTTTATTACCAAATTCTACAAAATATAATATGACAAAGGATAACCTAAGATGGCTAATGTTTGAATACAGTCAATGCTATGCAAAATGAATATTCCTTTTAACCGAGAAAGAAGATAAATTCTTACTGCAACTAGCCTAAAGCCTTACTAAGGTTAAAATACATTCCGAGTTCCTTTTCTCATTAGACTCGACTTAAACTTGTTGGGATTTTTACATTTTATAACAATGACTTAATATTATGTGGGACGTGGAAGCACGTTACTTCATCATAAATTTCCGCCGCGCAACTTACAGTTTCGTTTAAAACTTGAGACGGGTTGAATTATTAACGTGCCTGCAGTATTGTAATAGATATACGACCGAATATTAAAACGATACTAAAATTAAGCGGTGCTTACATGCTGTTCTTGTCATTTCGCCGCGTAGTGACAGTGACAGCCTATAGAGGGATCTGAGCTTTAATTTGCGTGATTATTCGCATTATTCGGATTGCTTAGGACTGATCAAGCAATGTTAAAGTTAATCCTCGTTAAATATCATGCTGTTCCTCTCTAAATCCCTATCAATGAATGAGAAGGTATTTTAACAAGCCGTTAACACTAACAAGCGTTAGTGAAATCGGGACTTACGGCGTGTTTCACCAAGCAATGTTAAAGTTAATCCTTCGTTAAATATCATGTTGTTCCTCTCGTAATTCCTGTCAATGAATGAGAAGGCATTATAATTTAACAAGCTGTTAACACCTACATGCGTTGCTGAAAACGGGACTTAGTCTGTTAAATAGGAGTTGGTGTCTGCGGCATGCATTGAATAACATTATAATTGTTCATTGATTGATATTAACGGAACCGGCAACAGGCAACATGCATACTTGTTTTAAGCGCCCAATCTAACACATAGTACTCGCACTTATCACATTTACTATGAAATGGACAGAAGAATGAACATTTCTATCTTTTAATTCTAAGCGATTACCTATATTATAATTTTTTAGACGGATTTTTGTGAGGTCATATAATATACCTCCTCGGTCATGCCGTTCCACATAATTATTATGCTAGAGCATGGCTCACCATTTTTGTTGACAATACAGCTCCAAAAACACAATATAACAACCCTACGATCATTCTCTCAAACCTGGGTCTATTTTATTTATTAATACTAAAGGGACAGAAACTTATCCGTGGGCTGCCGGATTAAAAATGGCACCTCCCTGTGATCCGTCTTGCCCGTGGGTGTCGTACAAGGCAATAGAGGAAATATATATCCGGAAATCCGCAGCAGCGTTTCGCGGATATTGTAATTATTTCATGGCGCCTGCCAAGTGTGAAGAGTATAGTCTACTAGCCCCAATACTTTGGGGGATAGATGAAACTACGATAGGAGGCCTTTCTCTCCAAACTGATTAAATTTTGATTCCGATTCAATCGTGCCTTGTACTTCCCAATAAATTAAGTTTTGTTTATTTTGATTCTCAGTCGATTGATATTATTGGGAGTACAAAAAGTTACGAACTAGCGATTTTCTTTTTCCTGGATAGTTTCAAAGCAATCCATCAAATTAAAGTATTAAAAGGCGTTGAGATCGAACTGATTCTATTCTCAATCGTATCAGGAGTAAGCCTACTGATCTCCTCACTGACTAACTAATACATGTACAGCCTTATAACCACTAAAGGTAAAAAATTTGAAGTTTGGGCATCTGTTTTAAGTCTTGACGTAGACGCACACTAACAAGGGATTTTGAAGAGGCCAATTCCTAAAAGGATGAAATAGGGGTTGAAAGTTTGTATGCGAATAAATATAGCCCGATTTCCGTGATTTTATTCGAGGTAGTAAATTCTCAAAAAATATATAGTCTTTTAAGAATTATGCTATAGTTAGTATAATGCTATATCAACCACTGTATTAATTATTTATTATTATGTAGACTATATATAAAAGGATTTAAAAAATACACCAGCAGGGGGTGCAATTCAGTTTAGTTATTCACCAAGCAATGTTAAAGTTAACGCCATGTTAAATATCATGTTATCCCTCTCGTATTTCCTGTCAATGAATGAGATGGCATGGTATTTTAACATGGCGTTAACTTTAACATTGCTTGGTGAAACACGGCCTAAGTCTCTGTGAGATGTACTCGTAGCACAAGAGACAATAGCGCAATAGATAAAGGTTTTGGCGCAACATTCTCAGTTCCGAAGCTCTCAATTCGCAACTCACTGAGTCTTATCTTATCGAAATAGTTCCTTTGAGAATTGAGATTTAAAAGCATATTTATTCGTGTGTTTTTTCGGAGTGCTATTTACATGTGACACCTTTGCTTTGAAATTGAGTAACATTTTTATTAATTATTTATTTAGTATCTGTTCTTAGTATTTTAATACGAAAGTATGTTTGTCTGTCTATTCCCTGTTCTGATATAATTTGGTATGACGACACATTGAGACCCGGAAAAATACGTAGTATACATTCCTGTACACTTCGTACGTGGTTTATGAGTCAAACTATATATATAAAAATCCATTGTTGTTCGTTAGTCTCGCTAAAACTCGCGAACGGCTTTACCAATATATATTCGGCTATTTTTAGTCTTGAAATATTCGTGGAAGTCCCGGAAAGGTTTAAACGGTTCATCACAAACTGTTTTTATGCTCAACGAAGTGGGCACGGTCAGCTAATATTTTATATACCAATCCCTGTTAATAAACAATTGCACAATGTATGGATAATATATAACAAATGGAAATTGAATTATTATTATTTTTTTATTATTCATTTTCATCGCGTGAATTTAAATATTTTTAATTTTAGTAGTAAATTTTTCTATTTATCAAAAAGAATTACATTAATTTACCAAAATGTGATATTCGCCACAAGTAAACTATCTATTACTACTGACAATTTAATCTGAACATGCCATGCATCATGATGATGGAACTAAAATAATGAAGCGAGGTAAGCTATGGGCGGCAGACGCACCGCACTGCAATCCCGACGGGCGGACATGCGGCCAGCTTTGTTTAACTATTTTATTACCGACGTTAATTCTTACCAGTTGCGGTTAAATTAACAATTACACGTTAATCTTTAGACCGCTAAGGCCCACATGCCAGTCTGGGTTTATTAATATCGCGTAATTAGTGAATTTATCTGATCTGTTTGTCGCGTAATATTATATTTATTTATCTTTGAAGCCTATATCCCCTCGTCTGTGGGGCCCGCTTAGTGGCTTACTTAAAGTGGCAAATGTCAAATATGTCACTTTGCATATAGGTTATTTAGCTTGAGTGAAGGCTATTTTTAAGATTCAGTGTGTTATTCATCTCTCTAGTCTCTCAAGGGAGCACAATTTTAAATGAAATTAGGGACTAACTCTGGGTTAAACAAAGCAAGTGGCCTTACTGTCTGGCTTCATTGTTTGTTAGAAAGGAGTTGGATTCTGCTTAAAGAGCTTATTAATACTGAATCTGAACAAATATTTATTAGTGGACGACCTAATTATGTTGTACTACACAAATACGCCTAAGTACTAATTTTATATAATAACTAGGTGTGCCCGCGACTTCGTTCGCGTGGTGTTTGACTTTTAAGTCAAAAACGGTTTACCGTTTATGTAGCGCATGCAACGAAAGTCCCCAAATGTAAATTGTTTGTTTGTTTGAACGCGCTAATCTCCCGTATATGTATAAAAGCCGACCCCCCACGTCGCGACGCCCGCCCCCGACGCCGCGACGCCGACGCCCGATGCCGCGACGCCGACGCCCGATGCCGCGACGCCGACGCCCGATGCCGGGACGCCCGACGCCGTGACGCCCGACGCCGCGACGCCCAACGCCGCGACACCCGACGCCGCGACTTCCGACGCCCGACGCCACGACGCCCGACGCTGCGACTCCCGACGCCGCGACTTCCGACACCCGACGCCACAACGCCACGACTTCCGACGCCCGACGCCACGACGCCCGACGCCGCGACGCCGATGCCGACGCCCAACGCCGCGACGCCTAACGTCGCGTCGCCGACGCCCGACGCCCGACGTCGCGACGCCGACGCCCGCGCCCGACGGCGCGACGTCTAACGTTGCGACGCCGACGCCCGACGTCGACTTTCACTCCGACGCTGCGCTGCTGGCGCCGACCGCCAAATTTTTCGGCGTTGGCGGTCTACTCTCGGTGCGCAATTCCAACTCGCACTTGCCCGGTTTTTTATTTATTAATTACCATATAATAATAATAATAATAATATCTATGAACGCTTCACACCACGTCAATCTGGCCCTGTGCTAAGTATCCGAAGAACTTGTGTTACTGGTACCAGACAACGGAAATATATTTAATACTTTTATACTATTTTTTTTTTTTTTTTTTTTTTCGAAGGCTGGCCTTGTCAGGTCCTGACGTCACTGCGACCCTTTTGGATCTATTGTGACTCCTTCGGTTTTAAAGTACCGTCCCCAGTCCTATGTTGCTCATGAAGCGAACTATATGGTGGGGGTCTACGCCGCGGATTTCCTCTGCTGTAGAGTATTCATGCAGCTCGAGGTACTTGCTCCTGCTTATATGAAGAGCTGGACAATCAAGAAGAAGGTGGAGGGGTGTCTCGTCTTTCTCCTTGCAGAATCTGCAAGAAATTTGGTCACCTATGCCTATCCTGTGAAGGTGTTTGTTTAGCTTGCAGTGCCCGGTTAGGGTTCTGGTTAGGATTCTTAGTTGGTTCCTACTCATTGAAAGCGCCGATTTTGCGTGTCGTTTGTTAAAACCCGGGATCAGTGCTTTGGAGTGCTCTTGTCCTGGGGCCGCAGCCCACTGCTCCATGCTTAGCTTGCGACTCCATTCCTTGAGCACTCGTTTGGTAGTGCTGGGAGGTATTCCACAGACTGGTTCTGGGCCATACATGGGGCTTTCAGCTCCCAGCCTTGCTAGTTCGTCCGCAGTTTCGTTGCCGGGGATGTTGCTGTGTCCCGGTACCCATACTAGTCGTATGTTGTTGTTACGTCCTAGTTTGTTTAGCGTCTCGGTACAGTCCAGAACTAATTTTGATGTGATTTCGGCCGTAGTCAGTGCTCTAAGTGCAGCTTGACTATCGGAAAATATCAGGATATTTTTGTGGGCTATTTCCATTTCTTGGCTCTCTATCGCACAGCCGATTATGGCAAAGATTTCAGCCTGAAATACGGTTGCAAACTTCCCTAAGCAGGCAAATTTGCCTATTGAGGGCTTTCCACCGTAGAATCCAGATCCCGCTCGGTTGTCCTTTCTGGATCCGTCTGTGAACCATACGATGTCGTTCGGGTGGACATTTACTGGAACCTTTCCTTCCCAGTCCGCCCTGTTAGGTATGAGAACTTGATAGAACTTCGAAAAGCTGTGCACCTTAGTCATGGCGTCCGATGGCATAGCTGCGACCGGTGTTTCCAATACAGAGGCATCTAGTTGTCTCATCATGGTGGAGGCCCATCTCGTCCTGCCTGCCGTCCTGGCTCTGAGGACCGCTCTCCTGGCCTCCATCTGAACATGCAGATGTAGTGGAGTTAGGTCGATCAGAGCTTCAAGTGAAGCGGTAGGTGCCGTCGAGAGCGCTCCCGTGATGATCATACAGGCTAGTCTCTGCAAACTATTCAGTGTCTTAATGCTGCTTACTTGTTCAGCTTTTTTATACCACACTGCACAACCATGTGTGGCCATCGGTCTCACTACTGCCGTATATAGCCACAGCATTGATTTTGGTCGGAGGCCCCATTTGGAGCCAACTAGTCTCCAACAGGACCCTAGAGCACATTTTGCTTTTTTTGTGATGTCAACAGGACCCTAGAGCACATTTTGCTTTTTTTGTGATGTGCTCTATGTGTTTATTCCAGGTTAGTCTTTTATCAAGAATGACTCCTAGGTATTTTACCTCACTCGCGAACGCTAGGGTTTTTCCAAAGAGCGTGGGTGGTTTTAGTCCCTCTAGCTTTCTCTTTTTAGTGAAGGGTATTAATATTGTTTTATCTGCGTTTACAGTTAGTTTGACCCTCTTGCACCAATTTTCGACGACTCGCAATGCAGACTGCATGAGCCCAGCCACTACTGATGCGCATTTGCCCACCACCAGTATTGCTAGGTCGTCAGCATATCCTTGAGCGTAGAACCTTCTATCATTCAGTTCCTTTAGCAGCTCGTCCACTACCAGGGACCACTCTAGAGGCGATAAAACCCCTCCCTGTGGACATCCTTGGGTTAGTCGGCTTCTGAGTGTCAATCCTGTAATAGTCGATGATGCTACTCTGTTGCTGAGCGTGGCTTTGATCCATCTAATGGTCGTAGAGTCTATTTGTCTTAAGGCCAGGCTGTCAGTGATAGAAGAGGTTGAGGTGTTGTCGAATGCGCCTTCGATGTCCAGGAAAGAGCATAGTGCGAACTCCTTATCCTCTATAGCTCTATCTATGCGATCTACCAAATCCATCAGAGCCGTTTCGGTAGATTTACCTTTTTGATAGGCATGTTGTCTCTCATGCAGAGGTCTTTCGATGAGGTAGGTGTCTCTTATGTGCAGGTTGACAACCTTCTCCATCGCTTTGAGCATGAAAGAAGTGAGGCTTATGGGCCTGTAGGACTTGGGTAGAGCTTTGTCTCTATCACCCCCTTTGGGTATGTAAGAGACCTTCACCCTTGTCCATGTTTGTGGAATGTAGCCCCACGCGTAGCTCGCTCTGAATATCTTCAGTAGCGGAGGGAGGATAATTTCTTTCCCTCGTTGCATGAGGGCCGGAAAGATTTTGTCCTCACCGCCGGTCTTAAAAGGCTTGAAGCTGTCTATTGCCCATTTGACTCGGTCTGGTTTAAAAATCGTAGAAGCTCTTCTCCAGTCGTCCGGAGTTGGTCTATGTTCAATTGACGTGTGGTAGAAGACTTCGTTTTCAGCCAGGTGGACACTGTTGGGGAAGTGCACTTCGGTGAGCAGTTTTAGTGTGTCCTCCGCCGTCTTTGTGTAAGTGCCATCTGGTTTCCTTAGTGTGCTAGGATGGGAGCAAGGAGCTTTAGATACTATTTTAAAAAGTCTGGAAGTTTGCGATGTGTTGTTAACTTCCTCACAGAACTTGCTCCAGGAGCTTCTTTTGGCTTTCCTAAGCTCCTTGTTAAACCTCGTGAGTGCGGATCTGTATACGTCCCAGTGCCCGTCTCGTTTTGCTTTGTTGAACAGAGCACGGGTCTCTTTCCTGAGACTTGCCAGGGTACCACTCCACCACGGTACGTTGCGTTTATTGGTTGTTTTTTTGAGAGGACAGCTTCTGAGGTATGCTCCATTTAGGCCATCCTCAAGCTCGCCTACCGTCTGTTCTAATTGTTCTACGGTTTTAACAGATTTGTTTATAGAGGTGAGGTTTGACTGTAGTTCTTCTCTGAATGTTTCCCAGTTGGTGGCTTTGGGGTTCCTGTACAAAGTATTTTGTTCTACCGTACTATTGTGTATGTCAAACCTAATGTACCTGTGATCGGACACTTTTATACTATACACATATTTAAGATTTTTATTATATTATACACAAATTTAATACATATCCATGACCCAGGAACATTGAAAACTTTTTGTTCCCTCGGCGGGATTCAAACCCGCGACCTCCCGTTCGAGCACCAACCCGCTCAACCACTGCGCTATGGAGTTCGTCAATGCTTGCAGTATAAGCGATGTCGAAATTTCCAAACGTATATCTTCAAAGGCTAAGTAGTTCATAAACGACGAAGATATCCACGAACAAACATTAAAAAAACATATATTTACGAATTGAGAAACAACCTCCTTTTTTGGAAGTCGGTTAAAAATATTATGTTGATTATTTCATGTTACAATCTACCTTTGTGCCATGTTTAATTTAGGTACGTTGAGTAGTTTGCCTGAAATACCGTCAAATAGGTAGTTACAATTTTTTGAAGATCCCACAGGAACCCTTTCGTTTTTTGGGATAATAATTTCCAATAATGCTCTTCAGGTCATAAGCTACCTGCCTGCCAAATTTCATTTAAATACGTTGAGTAGTTTGACTGAAATACCGTCAAATAGGTAGCTACAATTTTCTAATTGGTAATATTATTAGCATTTAGCTCGAATAATATAGACAGTATAATTTACGTAGTAGGTTTTATAAATAATTATTTATTGTTATTATACAAACGACACAAAAATTTGTCTGTACTTTTCAATCGAACAATAAAAATACCTTTTTTGTTTCAATAATAAGAGCGGGTACACATTAGGCGCTTTCAAACCCGCGCTGTGTCAACGCGCGTTTTGAGAACCAGGAGTTCTGTACAGACGGTGTACGTTGTACATACTCAGGCGCGCGCTTTTTCTATGTCCAAAAACGCGCATCAACAAAGCTCTCGTCAATAATCGCCTAATGTTAGCTATTACGGTTCCATAATAAATGAAATTTGCTCACTATTTGGCTTATAATTTCGGCAACTGAATATCATAGGTATGGTATAGAGAATAAAGGCTATACGTGCACTTCTATGGAGGAAGTATTACGCGCAAATTCACCACGGTACAATAAAGTGAGGCACTATTTTCCGGTCTATAAACATGCAAATAGGTGCTTAAATCTTTTGATATAAGGCTAGTTCACAGGCAACGTGATGGTATAAAATTGCAAATGGGGCTTGCGGACGATGGATTTCGTTCCTAGAACTATCTTAATATAGGTTTGGCCGTCGAATCGGAGGGGTTCGATTCCCGTGTTGGAAAAACTTAATGAGTAGATTTCAAATTTGATAAGATTCTGAAGGCACTTCGATTTGATTCAAATTTAATAAGACTCTTAAGTCACTTGATTGTCTAATGTCTAACTTTGCATTAACAGTTGTATCTTGCGCACACACTTGGGCACTATGAAATGACTCCTGCGTAGCTGGCTTAGTTTCAACAAAATCGACTGCCTTCATTTTTTTTTACAATAGGTACAACTGTTAGTACTAATGTCGATAAAAAAAAGAGTTTGTTGTATTCGATTACCCTTAAGTACTTAATATTGTATTAAGTCCTTGTTTCACCAAGCAACGTTAAAGTTAATGCCATGTTAAAATACCATGTTGTCTCATTCATTGACAGGAAATACGAGAGGGATAACATGATATTTAACATGGCGTTAACTTTAACATTGCTTGGTGAAACACGGCTTAAGTATTTGTTGTTATAGTGGCAACAGAAATGTATCATAGGCGAAAATTTCGACTGTACTTGATAGGTGTTCAATAGATACAGCCTAGTGAAAACGGACGGACGAAGGAGTGTTAGTAATAGTGTCCCGTTTTTACACCGCCTTCCTTATCTATAATTATTGAGAACCCTAAAAACCGTTTGAAGCTAACAAATTGTGTCGCTTATTGAAAGTGACTACGTAATAAAGGCCGACAATGCGCTAGTAGCCTTTACGTATTGGCCTCGATGTGAGAACGCATTTGTTTTTTTAATGAAAATGCAGTGAAAGCTTTTAGGCGTACATATTACATCGCTGGGCGGTGATATATATATAGGTAATTTAATGTACAGGGGTGATTTTTCAATATACGTGTACACAATAACGATACGTGATACATTTTCGATGTTAGGCTAGATGGCATAATATGGTTATATATGGGCTAGGGTTGAACCGGTGGTTGCGTCTTTTGGTGATTTTCTGAAAAGCTTGTTAAGTTATATTTGAAAATAAAATATATTGATTTCATTTGATAAAGATTACCTATAGCTAGGATATATTTTTATAAATTATTAGCTGACTTATGCTCACTTTGTTGAGGGTATAAACAATTCTACTTGTGATAAAATTGCATCGAACCTTCCACCATCTAGAAAGCCGCTACGCTCAACGCGCAATTTGGAAACCATAACCCGCAACGCAGAAACCATTACGTGGAACCCATAAAAACTTCTTCTGATAATAACAATATAATTTGTCTGTCTAGTCCGGTCCGGTTTTGCAGCGCACGCGATGAAAGCTAAATTTTATTGGCCCTTTTTTGCCTTGGGTCACGTACTAAGTTTAGAAAGGATCCCTCAAATTTTGTAGCAATTAATAAAACCTTTGTCTCTCAGGGTGACTGGCGCTTTCCAATAGTAAAATCATTTTTGATAAAGTAGTTTCTGAGTTTATTCATTACAAACATACACACACACAAAGGTATAAATCTATCCTCTTTATATTATTATCATTATATCTATACAAGATGTAAAATATATGAGTGATAATACTTTAGGGTGTGTATGTGCCTCCTGTAGAGTTTACTGTGTAAAGTACCAGTGCCGAAAGACTTACTTTTGACTTTCGCACACCCTAAAGTATTCACTCATTTATGTTACATCATGTATAGATAGATAGAAGATGGAGAAGAGAGACGGGCGAAGCTGCAGACGAAAACTAATATATACTTAGGGTCGTTGCCCCCGCTAACAACAAAATGGCGGGGACTTTCCACGTGGCACGTTGTCAGTGTAAGAATCGCCACTGAATGTTTCATGTGGACTGAATAGTCATCACACGTTTACAAATTACTTAATTCCTTTATTTTCCCCAAATCGTATAACCTCTTGTGTTACAATATGTCTTATGTGTAAAAATCCTCATAGAATACCATATCACTGGATTTATCTTTGAACATATCGAGGTTGCGTCTATTCATTATCATCGTAAGATTTAATTAGAGTTACAGTTGAGGTTAAAGCAATAAAGTTATTACAAAGTAAATATAAAACAAAAGGCTTTTAAATTGACTTTGTAATGTAATATTTGAAACATGTTTTATTCCTATGCCCGATATCTTGTTTGGAATGGAGTTACTTTATTGTTATCTCTAAATCAACTACAGGTTGACTGGTAGAAAATGCCTGGAGGCGTTGATGCCTATGTACAAAATGTTCATGATGTATAAATAAATAAACATGTTCTGTACGTGTAGTTAATATGTATTTTTCACGGTGACGCTGCAGGTATGCAATATTTCAGCGTGTGTCACTGTACTCGCATATAACAGACGCAAGCTACATATTCAGAAACACCGAAAGTGTGAATCATATTTTTGATACTCGTCGGAATCTGCTTGGCCCAAATACGTGGATTTAATTAATTTTTAAGCGCCATCATTCATGTGATATCGTCACCGTATATTCTATATCTCGTATTAGGCCTCCACGGTGTTGTGGTTAGAGCTCGCTTCTCGACTCGGTCGTAGGGGGTTCTGGTGTTGGGACTTAAAATTTGTTTCCTAGTTTAGTTAGGACAACCCATAATGCAGGCTGATCACCTGTTTATCTGACAAGAAAGAGGATCCATGCGTCGGATGCATGTAAAAAGTATATGGGAAGTCCTATTTCATTCCCTGGTAAAGGGTGATACGAAGAACAACATCATAAAGCAATTAGTAAAATTTATAACAACAATTTAATACTATTGATTAGTATTAACTAAGTTTGCAAAAAGCCGTAAATTTAGATAGTGCCTATACTAAGTACTAAATGTTCTAAAGTTCTAAGCATAACATTGTTCTGTACCTAAAGTTGTACAGTTGTTACGTGACTTAAAACTCTACGTACAAGTTGTAATCAACGTGGCCTGGGTGGAAACATGTGACCAAGTTTCTAGACATTTGATTGCATTTAGTGTGGAGTAATCATTATTGTTTAACCTCTAAAATTATCATCAACTTAACTCGAGAAAATAACACTTACAAACTCACAAGCTGTTTTAGTATAAAAATCTCAGGCTTATTCAATAATGATAACTATATCAACAAAATTACATTAGAAAAAATGTGATAAAAATATATAATATAGTGGCGTAAGCTACGTAAGCTTAAGGTCGTTTAAAAAAGAATGTGAACCCACCACGAGTTACAATTAAGGGCAGTTTAAACAATTGCTTTTTTTACAACATAAAAAAACTTCGCAAATTATGTAGTTTAGTGAACTATATATTATATTGTTCCGTAGCTTGTTTGTACGAATCTATCGACACCTCTTTCACTGAAATCGGATCAGTAGTTTAAGCGCTACAGAGAAACTTACAAACATAGATAGACTGCCTTCCTTTAGCTTAACCTAAAAACTAGAATAAAATACGGATTTCTATTTGAAAGTTTACCACAGTTTCGACTTTAAATAACGTCACCGAAACAGCTTCCAGCCGTGATTAATTAAAAAAGCCTTTGAAATTCGCTACCCAATTTAACTAAGGCACACAGGTGCGTTATATTGATAGCTTTAAATGGTGCTCATATTTTCAGGGCACTTGACTGCTGCCAGCTTCGAGTGAATGTTTATAGTTCAATTTTAGCTCGGCGATTAAAAAGAGATTTGTTGCTAACTGTTCTAGTGGTTTCTCTTGTTCGAATATTCATTATATTCTCACCTAGTAAATATTGAATCACTATCATTCGTCAAAAATGATTTTTACTTTGATAAATTGGGTGGGTTAATAATCAACGTCAATAAATTTTAAGCAAGCTTTGTAACTAAGAGAGATATTAACTATCGTATATCGTAAGGTAAGATACAGCGCGACCACGTTGACAATAATACTTGTCCATAATCGTTTTGTATAAAATGTTACCACCGTGGGCCATTTCGGAGGTCGTGAGTTCGGTCCCCAAAACAACACAAACTATTGTTTTTAATTACCAGATTTTCTGACAAGAGATCTTTCTTTTTACATGCCCATCCAACGCATGGATTATGCGTCCGATAGGCATGTCTAAAGTCGATCCGGTACGCGCGCTTGGAAACTTTAAAATAACTCATTTGGTATGGTTTCCATGTAACCAGCCACCGTCACAAAAATCGGTGTTGGAAGCTATTATTTAGTATTAAAATTACAGACGATGTGCAGAAAACGTTGGTTCCCAAAATACATTATTTTAAATACATTTATCATAATCTACGCTAGCAAAATGTATATACGTGGGCATTGTCCCACGTATATACCCATCCTATATCCTCCATCCATCATGTGAGGGTATTTTAATTTATCATAATATTCTACGCTATCAAAATGTATATACGTGGGAATTGTCCCACGTATATACTCATTCTATATCCTCCATCCATCATGTGAGGGTATTTTACTTTATCATAATATTCTACGCTAGCAAAATGTATATACGTGGGAATTGTCCCACGTATATACCCATCCTATATCCTCCATCGATCATGTGAGGGTATTTTATTTTATCATAATATTCTACGCTAGCAAAATATATATACGTGGGAATTGTCCCACGTATATACCCATCCTATATCCTCCATCGATCATGTGAGGGTATTTTATTTTATCATAATATTCTACGCTAACATAATGTATATACGTGGGAATTGTCCCACGTATATACCCATCCTATATCTTCCATCCATCATGTGAGGGTATTTTATTTTATCATAATATTCTACGCTAACATAATGTATATACGTGGGAATTGTCCCACGTATATACCCATCCTATATCCTCCATCGATCATGTGAGGGTATTTTATTTTATCATAATATTCTACGCTAGCAAAATGTATATACGTGGGAATTGTCCCACGTATATACCCATCCTATATCCTCCATCGATCATGTGAGGGTATTTTATTTTATCATAATATTATTATTATTATTATTAAAACACTTTATTGCTCACATATTACACAAAAAATAAACAAACATTACAATAAAAACGATTTTACAAAACGTGGGCAAAGGCGGTCTTATCGCTAAAAGCGATTTCTTCCAGACAACCTTTGTGTCAAAGGATAGCTTGATTTGTAAGCGGGAGTAGTTTAATAGGATACTAAACATAAAATACAAATACCATACCTACAAGCTGTACAGTGTACATAAACTAAGTAGATACAACATCTATATGTAATAAATAAATATTATAATAAATAATATATATATATATATATATATTATATATACACAGATACATACATACCTACTATTAGTGCATAATAAATAGATAAGTCAACTATTTGTCATTTTGTAGAAGATGCTTATGCAGTTTTGACTTAAAAATCCCGAGTGATTTGGAGTGCCGGATGTCGGCTGGCAGTGAGTTCCACAGAACTGTGGCCTTTATTGTAAAGGAATTATAATAATAACCAGACCGGGCAAGAGGTGTTTCCAAGGTATTATCCCCATCAGATCGAAGACAAAGGTTGTGGCTTGCACCAAGGAATTTGAAACGCTCCTTGAGATACACTGGTGCACGAGGGTCATACAGAGTTTTGTATAGGAGAGTTAAAGTATGCTCCTCGCGACGTAGCTTGATGGGCAGCCACTTAAGTTGTCTTCTGAACTCAGACACTCTGTCATACTTGCGTAAGCCGTAAATGAATCTAACGCAGAGGTTTTGGATACGTTGAAGTTTATCGATCAGACTCTCGTTTAGATCAATGAGACAGACGTCCGCGTAGTCAAGGATCGGTAGGAGTAGTGACTGCGCCAGCTCGATCTTCGTTTTTATTGGGAGTACATTTTTTAGTCTCTTGAGTGATCCAAATGCAGCGTAAACCTTCCGGCTAATTTCAGTTATTTGAGGTGCCCAGGACAAGGAGGAGTCAAAGCAGACACCAAGGTTTTTAACGACAGTGGTTAAATTTAACTGTACATTATTTAAAATAATTTGAGGAACATTATGTTGTTTGAGCTTATCCATCTGTTTAACTCCACCAATGATAATTGCCTGAGATTTGTTGGGGTTAATGGTTAGACCATGAGACGAACTCCAACTGTAAATTTCAGACAGGTTATCATTTATTTTGCTAATAAGTGCATCTATTTCATTAACATCGGCTTGGAGGTAGATCTGAAGGTCATCTGCATATAAGTGGTATTGACACGAAAGCAAGGGAGTTATGAAGTTAATAAAAATTGAAAAAAGAAGAGGAGAGAGTACTCCGCCTTGTGGCAATCCGGCAACAACATCACACAACCCAGAGGCTCTACCATCCACCCGGACGCACTGCTGCCGACCAACGAGATAACTACTGAACCACGCTATCTCCTTGGCAGAGCCAAAAACATTACGAAGCATAGCCAATAATATATCACTGTCGACAGTACAAAAAGCGTTGCTAAAGTCCAAGAGTACTAATGCAGTCACAAGTTGGTTGGACATCCCCCATCGAATATCATCTGAAACATTTATTAGAGCCGTCGTGGTACTATGGCCTGGGCAGAAACCAGACTGATATATATTTAAAAAGTTAATAGAATTAATAAATGAATTGAGCTGGTTTGAAACAAGACGTTCGAGAACTTTGGAAAGATATGGGAGAATTGAGATGGGACGAAAATGAGAGGGTAGTGTAGGATCATTACTTTTTGGAATAGGGACAACTACTGCTGTGCGCCAACAATTAGGAAAAGAACCAGTACTCAGAGAACAAAATGAAAATATGGCAGAGTATTGGAATAAGCGTCACTGAACCAATATCGACCATTTGACGGCTAATGCCATCAATGCCCTCTGCATTGGATTTAATAGCGTTCATGCTTATTTCAACTTCACGTTCAGTTACAGACCTAAAAGAGAAAGAAGATCTTTCAGAGATTCTGGTCGCAATTAAATTGTGCAGTGTGGTTCGTTTCAAATCATTGGTAATAGGAGTGACTGTAGTGAAGTGACGGTTAAGCGTGTCAAGATTAATCTTAATTTGAGGAGTTGAATTAAATTTACCGATTCCTAATGATTTTAAAAATGACCAAACCTTGCTAGGGTCTCCATTTTCAACTGATCGATGTATATGACGGCGTTGTGCATCTCTGCACATCCTACTACATCGATTACGCAATTCTTTATATCTATTAAAATTATCTTGTGATGGGTTGTGTTTATATTTAATCCTCGCAGAATTTCGCTTCGCCATCATGACCTTGATTTCACTAGAGAGCCAAGGAGCGGGGAGATGCTTAAGGCGAACAGGTCGAAGCGGAGCGTGAATATCAAATAGATTAAGTATAATATTGTTAAAGTTCTCTAACTTTAAGTCTATAGTTGTAGCATTAAGCACCGCGTCCCAGTTAGAACTGCTAAGGTCCGACAAAAACTTTTCCCTGTCAATACAGTCCAACTTCCGTCTTAAAATAGTTCGGGGCTTAGGCTTAGGACATCTGATTTTATAGGACAAGAAGATTAGGTCATGGTAGGAAAAGGACTCTGCAGGAATCTGGCCGTGGTTGATGACATGATCAAGTGAAGACACAATACTAAGATCCAATAATGACGGTAGACAGTGAGGTGCTTGATGAGTTGCGGCTGAAGGTACAATATTAAGGTTTGTACTCTCAACTATAGAAGTCAATCTCCTGGAACGAGTGTCCGCTTTGAGGAGACAGGTATTAAAATCACCCATAATTAATGTATGGTCAAACACCGGAACTAATGACTCGAGCATAGATTCAAAAGAACTGAAGTAATCAATATGTAGGTTAGGGCTGTAAAATACACCTAGTAGAACTTTCCTACGGCCGAGAAGAACCTCTAGTAATAAGTGTTCAGATGACTCAGAGTATAGAGATGGAGACGCACTGACGATACTGTAGGGAATATGGCTTTTAAGGTATATAGCTACACCACCTCCACCCTTGCCCGTTCTGTCATTACGGATTAGGCGAAAACCAGGTAGGGAGTAGGAATAAGAAGAAAGACAAGGTTTCAAAAAGGATTCAGACACCAGGATAGCATGTAAATGTGGTATGTCAGAAAAGGTACTTAATAAATCCGGATAGTGCGCAGGAATGCTTTGCACATTTACATGCACCACATTGAAGTCTTTGGGAAACACGGAAAAGGTGGAGGTCAGCAGTGTGTCTAAGGATGGGGGCAAACTGTGGAAACTACCATCTGACGACAACGACGCGTATTCTAAACTATTATCAGACAAAAAACTATCATCATTAGCCGATTGTGACATAAAGCAATGCAAAATATAATATAATAGATAAATATATTAAAAAAAAAAAAAAAAAAGAATATGAAGTAACTTAAAAAATAAATAATTTAAAATGTACAATATACTACCTATATATAAATATTATTTAGTTAAATATTAAATAATTAAAAGTGTTTACGTATACTATAAGTATTTTATTGAAATATATGTATTAACATAGTTCACACGCCGGCAGTGTAGAAGAGGACCGCCGCAATACGTAGATATAAGTTATATTTTAAGCACACAACTTAAACAACACCAGGTTTACCAGCTAAAAACATAGGTATTATACAGAGAGGCCAAAGCCAATAATTCAAACGGGAAATTAGTTGTATTTTAAACTGTTAAACAATAATGGAGTACCTAGTAATATTATAGCATAGTGTGACCTAACTCTTAAACATCTATACAAAACATATGGTGCAATTATACAAGATTGTTGACAAATATTACAGTTCTTGGATTACCTAATGAAGGGTAAAAAAACAACAATATTCACATGATAACTTATATCGTACATTGTTTTAAACCATTAATTGGATTTATAACAATGGGTATACTTATTAGAAATAGGTACAATTGCAGACATAAATAAAAATAAATGCTAGATGTTAATAAAAATAACAGAGTTATTTTGTACTGCATATTATCATAGACCAATTATTATTATTATTAAATTCTAATACAAATAACGGGTAAGGTTACGAGAATTAAAAATTACATTATATCATAAAACATAAACTAAAATGATTATAATTGCAGTTCGATTCATATACATCATTATTATCACTAGGAGCAATAACAATCCCAAGGTATCGGTTACTTAGGTACCTACTGTGCGAGAGTGACCGCGTCGCTCCCGCACGAATAGTTGAATTAGTTGCAATTACTGTCACCAATAAGTGATACGTGTGAGTCGCGAGGCGCAATGGGATATTAACACTAAATTAAATTAACACTAAAAATAAACCGAATCTGGTGTTGAGTTGTGTGTAATTGTGAGTTTTGAATAACTAAGGAACACAGTGCAGTTATTCGTTATCAGTGCTTAAGGTGATTGAATTGAATTCGGTCATGGCTTCTAGCTTGTGTACTTTACCGTCCGGAGTTTTAACCCGGATCACGCCGTCCAGGGTCCAGCAATTTGAAACGCCGAACTTTTGTCTTGCTGCCATGAACACTTCGTGCCGCGGTTTTGTTAGGAATTCAGACAGTGTGATTTTGGAACCTTTGAGAGCTACTTTATTTTTCCATAGTGCTTCGCGAACAGGGGAGTTTGTGAATTTCACCACAATGGGCCTCGGCTTGCTGTTTTTGTCTCCTTTTCCCATCCGGTAGCTAGCGGCTATGGAGCTGGCGGTCAATAATGGCACTTTGCACTTATTGGCAAGACTGGAGATGATTTTGGCATTAGTGTCTTCACCGGGTTGCTCCGGGATTCCGTGTACAAGTAACATTTTGCCACGGAATCTCGTCTCGATGCGATCCATGCTAAGCCTTAAAGCATCAACTTCGGCGCGCAGCACAAAAAGGCCATTACATACGAATGTTTTGAATGCTAAAAACTCAGCATTAAGCGCAGCAATGGTGGGACTCTTACGGTTCGAAGAAGTAGCCAGTGTTAGCTCAGCCTGGAATTCAGCCATCTTAGTCTCAAACATCCGGGTCATATCACTGATGTTGTCTTCCAACTGTGTATGATAAGAAGTCATGTTGTGCAGCGACGAGAGAAAGGATAACAAGTAGGAAAAATACACTGCAGGCGAGTGACACTTATTATTTTTTAAAAGATTGCATATAAACAATAACTATTTACGTTGATTTACTAATTTAATTATAATATTTAAGAAGAGTTAAAATTTTTCGTGCTTTCTCTCTACTACCCACTTTATCTCCTTATTAATATTCTACGCTAGCAAAATGTATATACGTGGGAATTGTCCCACGTATATACCCATCCTATATCCTCCATCGATCATGTGAGGGTATTTTATTTTATCATAATATTCTACGCTAGCAAAATGTATATACGTGGGAATTGTCCCACGTATATACCCATCCTATATCCTCCATCGATCATGTGAGGGTATTTTATTTTATCATAATATTCTACGCTAACATAATGTATATACGTGGGAATTGTCCCACGTATATACCCATCCTATATCTTCCATCCATCATGTGAGGGTATTTTATTTTATCATAATATTCTACGCTAACATAATGTATATACGTGGGAATTGTCCCACGTATATACCCATCCTATATCCTCCATCGATCATGTGAGGGTATTTTATTTTATCATAATATTCTACGCTAGCAAAATGTATATACGTGGGAATTGTCCCACGTATATACCCATCCTATATCCTCCATCGATCATGTGAGGGTATTTTATTTTATCATAATATTCTACGCTAACATAATGTATATACGTGGGAATTGTCCCACGTATATACCCATCCTATATCTTCCATCCATCATGTGAGAGTATTTTACCTTATCATAATCTACGCTAGCAAAATGTTCCTTAGATACTTATTAAATTCTATATTATTATTAAAATCTATAATAAGATAAGATTTGCAAGACTTCAAGTCGAGAAATATCAAAAGGAGAATTTACCTTTCTAATGCACACCTGCGCCTTATCTATGCATGTAAAGCTATCACGCGATAAAGGATTCAAGATGTCCGTAGAATATATTGCTTTCATATAACACTTTTCTCGTCTGATATTTCAAAGGCAACATAATACCGCCTTAGAGAATTCAAGTTGATTTAAATTGGAAAATAAAGTAAATATAACTACCTATTTTATTTGTCTTATATTAATGTTATAAAATCTAATTAGACAGTTGTGTAATAAGACTGAGAATGTAATATGATCTGGAATTCGGAATTTGGGAGAAATTTCAGAGCACTCAAAATAAAACTGTGGGCTAATACCGCTAATACGCTGAAAATTGAGTTAGAGAGTTGTCAAAGTTAAAATTTACATTTGACTCAACGCTTGTGTTTGCGTGTTTCTACTGTAGTGTATACAACAATACAAACATTATCATCTTATATATAAAAATAAATCGCTGTTCGTTAGTCTCGCTGAAACTCGAGAACGGCTGAACCGAATTGGCTATTTTTGCTCTTGAAATATTCGTGGAAGTTCAGGGAATGTTTAAACGGTTTCTATGCTCAACGAAGTGGGCACGGCTCAGCTATTCTTATATATAAAATAAATTGCTGTTCATTAGTCTTGCTAAAACTCGAGAACGACTGAACCGATTCGGCTATTTTTGGTCTTGAAATATTCGTGGAAGTCCAGGGAAGTTTTATCGGTTTGTATGCTCAACGAAGTGGGCCCGGCTCAGCTAGTCATAATATATTTTTATAACTGTCCATATTGCAAAGTATCTATTATCCTTTTATTGATAAAATAAGGGCCCGTGCGAGTTTCTTACGCCGGTTCTTCTCGACAGTTTAGGGTTGAACCGGTTGTAGCGTTTTGTCTTGACATTCCAAGAATAACTAAATAAATAATAATAATAAAAGTTTATTTGGAATTTTTTTCTACCAAACGTAAACATAACTGAACACATCTGTGATCCTATATTGTATACAAGCAAAGTTTAACTGTGACTAAACTTAAACCTTAGCTTAACTGTGAAGTGTGTTAGTGGACGACGGGGAATACTGCGACATGAAAACAAATTGCAGCTACACTGTAATTTAGCTAAGTTAGAATTATTACAATGTGTAGTTTGCACTTGAAAGGCGTTTTTAAATAAATGTTTTGTTAAAAGTATATATCTAATATTGTACTTCCCGTAATTATGTTAACTAGAGGTTAAAATAATTACGAGGTAAAATAAATTTGACTTTCAAATTATAAATATTTATTTCTAAGCGTGATTTAAAGTAATATTATCCTTTTGCACTCCTTCTGTATACAACTTATAATTCTTATAATTATAATCACTAAGTATGGGAAATTTCATATTCCTCCTTCCGCGCAATTTTACAAAGGGATACAACGTTTTCCTTTGCGTATATTCATCGCTAGGGAGAAATTGAGCTCGCCTCCTGCATGTGACCTATGCCATTATACAGGTGTAAAGCACAATAACATACAACGATCATTTAAATAGAACACCTTAGATGCTCAACATTTACTGCACATCATTTACAAAGTAATGTTATCCACTAGTTTAATGGCTGAGCGGTTTATGGCCCCAAATTTAGTGGTCCACGTACCGTGTAGTGGTTATAGTGATCGTAAATGGGTGCGTGTTTACGACATCGTCTCGTTTGTTCGAATCACTATCGAATTGACTCGACCACTCCGCTGGATTACCGAACTGTCGCAGAGATTGAAGTGTTTATTAATTGGAGCTGTTGCTAAGAGAATTTAAGCCTGCCCTAAATTGAGATTTTCCACGAACGCGGGTCAATGTGACGTCATGTAACAAGGTGAGACTAACCAATCAAAAACGAGACCAACCAAAAAACCGAAAACGAGAAGAGAGAAATAAACAAATTTCAATGTTTCACATCTCTGATTTATACAAATCATACTAATCTATGTGATTTGTATAAATCAGAGATACACTTCGAACTCACTATAATAGATCACGTATGATAAAGTAACGCTGATTGTTATTTGAAGAACAACCCGCGAGTATAGGCAACTACCTCCCAAATACTTATGTCGAGTAGTTGACGTCATAGATGAAATTATGATGATGATGAATAATAATAGCTTTACAAATTCACTTATCTGGTGATTGTATATCCCTTTAGTTCGATGAATTTTGTAAATTTATATATTTTAACGAACCGGCGGTCGCGGGTTTAAGTCCCGTCGAGGGAGCAAAACGTGTTTCATATAATATCTATGTATGATTCACACCACGTCAATCTAGCCCCGTGTTAAATATCCGAAGAACTTGTGTTACAGGTACCGGACAACGAAAATATATTTAATATTTTTATACTATGTATATACATAGTATAAAAATATTAAATATATTTGTGTTGTTATACTATGTATATAGTATAAAATATTAAATATATTTGTGTTGTTATATATTTAAGATTTTTTTTATATTCATACACAAATTTAATACACATCCATGACCCAGGAACACGGTAAACTTTTTTGTTTCTTCGGCAGGATTCGAACCGGCGACCTCCCAACTCGAGCACCAACGCGGTCTACCACTACCACGCTCTACGGAGGTCGCCGAAAATGTTTGAGGGAGTTCATTGGTACCAAAATATATGTATATTATGAAAGTACTAACACAAATTTCCGTTTTCTGAAACCCGTAATACAAGTAATACAAGTATATAAGAAATAAGCACGGGATCAAATTGACGTGGAGTAAAAAGATAATTCAGAATATAGAAAAAAAGTAACTGTTACATATATAGGTACCTCTCTAGCTTTTAATCTTTTTTCACTCTAACTTTTAAACGTTTAAATAGCTTTTATAACCTTTCCTTTATATATTTAAACGGCGCTCAAGAATTAACAATTATCTCAACTGTGTAGAAACGCTTTAATTTCCTTTGTAACGTGCTTCTTCTAAAAATTGGATGGGTTCAGAGTCTTTGTAGCCATTGCACCCTTCACGTAAAATAAATAATTATTTTCCTTATTATAAAGTTAAATTTAAAAGCTCCTTTGAGGGGCGTTTAAGCAGGAAGATTTTTATCGTACTTTGTTTGAGTTTGAATTACTTATTCGTATTTGTTGAGATGTCCAGGATTTACTTCGTCCGTATCGTGAAAGTGGGGCAGATTCGGGGCGGGATCTCGTCTGGGGCCTATTACATTTGGCAGGCAAATTTGTCTGTCCGACATGCTCTTGTATATTCTTTAAATTGAAGCTTGTTTAATTTGTTAGTGTATGGGGAATATAGAAATGTTCTATGTAACTTTAAACTATGTTGTATTTTATGGAGCGTCCCTATGCCGTGTTTTAGGAGCGTCCCTGTGTCGTACGGGGATTTTTCCTGATGTTTCCTACCAAGGCAAAGGGAAAAGGTTGAGAACATAATTTCAATATTATTTATTTTGAAGAAAGTACCTATTGCGTAAATTCATGTTTCTAATGAATAAACTTCTTTACTAATATTCTAATGGCGAGAGTTTGTGAGTGTGTGTGTACTATGTATGTTTGTTATTTCTGTACGCGCTTTTGATAAAATTTATCATGTATCAAGTTTTAGCGCAAAATATTCCTATGTATTTTTTTCTAATTTATAAATGCTTCAAATGATTGAAGACATGAATAGATGAAGGTGATATGTCACAAAAAATACCCAGAAAATTGAGTTTAAACTGTCACTTAAACATTTTAGATTTTAAATATATTTAATACATTATTACGCATTCCAAAATGTGTAAGTGACAGTTTGAACTCAATTTTCTCGCAATCAGAATTTTGCTACATATCACCTTCAACCATTTAATTAATCTGCACACAAAAGCTTTGAAATTCTTTCGTTGCAGTCACAATGCCCAAGGCAATGCTTCGGTAAGCCGTATCCAGGAATTCCTTATGCGAGTATAATATTTTATGCGACAGATGGTTGATACCTGACAGTATCCTTAAGTTTTTACGACGGGCTATAAACGATGAAATTCCCTCCCGGATCCATCGTCTAAAATACAAAAGATATGAATATCAATATCTGAAAATGGCCCCGAAAAATACCTATGGCAGTTCTTTTTGAAATAGAAAATCTTAAAAGTATGATAGAAAATCGTTATGCTTATCTATTTAAGATTCATTTGAAATAGTTTTATTTACGGAATTGAAATTTTCTAGTAATCCTCGAATTGGCAAGGATTGAATGAAAGCTGATTATGATGAACGTTGCGTATTGTTTCTATAATAAGTGTATGTAAAAATTATGTTAAAGCAAGACATTTGTTCGTCAGGTGGAGATTGGGAAATCGGTGATAAGTGAATGTTAAATCATCTTTGGTGATAATAATGAAATTGGTACATAATTTTAAAAATGTACCTATTAATAACAATAATTAATGAAAACTGTATACATTTTTATGTAACAACTAACTATTTACGAATTGCATGAAATAAATTGCTTTTTTATTGATTATAGAAAGTATAATAAAATTAACCTTAAAAATATAATTCGTATCGAAATAAGAAAGTAATTATTCAGGGCTCGAAGCGCTCGAAAGTTTATGTTTTAGCCGTTGTAAAATTGCGCCTCTTAAATGGTCTTTGTACGTTAATCCAAATTGGGTCGAGCTAGATACTCTAAGATCTGACGCAGAAGTCCGCGGGGGTGGGCGCGGGTGGGTGCGGGAGGGGAGGGGGCGTGAAGGGTTTGATGCGTTTCCTTTCATTCTACTCTCCTGTTTTGCGGTACTAAGTAGGCTGCAACACTTAGATAACTGGAGGTAATAGAGATACTAGCGTAAATGTTTTCCTACACATGTAGTTTTTTGCCTACCCTCTTAATTGAGTAGAGGCCTGTGTTACGCCCTGTTGAAATTCGTCCAAAAATACATATTATATTTGCTAAGTTTTAACTTTATAAGGGGCTTCTTACAGGTCTTTTAGATATAGCGGCAAAATGACGAAGTCACTCTCAATTTTTGTTAGCAAGCTGACATAGCTTGCTAACAAAAAAACTGGATCAAAATCGGTAAATTTTTTATAAAGGCACAATGTTTGTAATAACACCCCTTACTTTTCATCGTGGGTTATACATTAGTATCAACTATCAAGTTTATATTTTAAGTCATAATGCATGCAGTACATGTTTCTGTAATGTTCATTAATTTTAGGTATTTCGAGGCATAAAGGATAAGGATTCACATTAAGGATTAAGGATTAAGGATTAAGGATTAAGGGTAAGTATTAAGATTAAGGATTTAGCATTAAGGATAAGGGTTATATTAAAGATATTAAGGGTTATATTAAGGATAATTAATATTAAGGATTAAGATTAGATTAATGATTAAGATTAAGGATTGATATTAAGGATGAAGATTAAGTATTAAGATTAAGGGATAAGGATAAGGATTAAGATTAGGGATTAAGGATTAGGGGAAGTATTAAGATCAAGGATTAAGATTAAGGATTAAGATTAGGGGGATTGAGGATTAAGGGTAAGTATTAAGATTCAGGATTAAGATTAAGGATAAATAATTAAGGATTAAGGGTCTAGGATTAAGGATTAAGCATTAAGGATTAAGGATAAATAAAGATTAAGGATTAAAGATTAAGGATTAAGGAATAAGATTAAGGATTAAGAAAAGAAAAGAAAATCTATCGAAAAGTGGTCAGAACATCACGTTTTAACTGAAATGTAAAGTAAGTAAAGCTAAGTAAAGTAAGGAAGCAAAGATCAAGAATTTTGATTCTACATGAGATCTGACCACTTTTTGATAGATTTTGATTAAGATGTAGTATAGAGCTTGTAGGTTTGGAGCGTGTAGTTTTTAGAGCTTGGCTTTATACTATATCTGATAACTTTTCCACAGGGTAAGCTATGAAGACTCTTGGCAGTTGAGACTTGAGTCTTGGCAACATTTTTACATGAAAAGTTTTCGGTGGGATTATTACTACAAAAATATTTTACCGTAAAAATTATTGAATATTTCGGATTTAATTACTATGTTCTTCATATTATTATACTATGTTGTTCATATTAAATAATATTATCTGCAATTACAAGTGATGAGCGGTAGCGGCTAAAACACTAACATAAAACGAGCCAAACATAACGAGTCGACATCCAAATATTTAAATCGGATGAGCAATGAGCATATATGTCTGTGCGCTTATTACCGAAATCAGCTATTAATATTGAACAGATAACATTTCAAATTAGTTCAATAAATCATTTAACATAAACCCAATCTCACGAACTAATATGTAAGTGAGCTTGAAATAGCGCCATTGACGGAAGATGCGCGGGGCGCGGGGCGCGGAGCAGGGCGCGGGCTATATTTAGCCGCACTGGGGCAAGGCCGCGCCCCCTGATCCTACGTTTCATTGTCCTTGTTAATCATCACCATCACAAACTACCTTGTTCTAAACAGATAAATATATCACCAACTGGCTTAAAGCCTCAATGAGGGCTACCATAAGCATCATCACTGCTGGAGCTCTGAGTGAGAATTTACGAAATCATCACTAGCGTATTAAGTGCCAATTTCACCAACGCATGTTAAAGTTAATCTTTCGTTAAATATCATGTTATCTCTCTCGTTTTTCCTGTCAATAAATGAAAAGTCATGATATTTTAACAAGCCGTTAACACTAACAAGCGTCGGTAAAATCGGTTTTCGTATATGATACAGGTTTCCCCGGTACCACCTACAGTCGAACCTACAGCGTTTAAAATGGAAGTCTACCTAATAGTTATAGTATACTAGGCAAAAGATAATCATCAATACTATCCTAAACGATTAAGAGTGGTTAACGAATGAATCTACTATAATTATACTTTAACAATAAAATCGAATGCTACGAATTTCTTAGAGAGTCTACGCCGTAGCACATAGATTTTAATTATTAAGGTATTTTGTCCATGTCCTATCACACTAATAATGTAATACCGTTGTTACTTATTTGCGCTCAAACAGCTTGATTAATTTAGATAAAGTTCCTTATGCAGGAAGCCGACAACCTGGATAAACACTGAACATATCTACAGACTAAAACTACTTTTCTACTGGTAGACGTATATTACTGCTTTCCAATTCAACTACTTAAAACTACTCGTAGTTCTTCAGACGATATTCAAATACAAGATATTAAAAAAAAAATTAATAATACTTTAGGGTGTGTATGTGCTTATGTAAAGTTTACTGTGAAAGTACCAGCACTGAAATACCTTCTTTTGACTTTAATGTGTCTATAAAGAATGCAACAATATCATAAATTTACCCAAAAAAACTGTTTCAGTGGGACCCATATACACCCTAAAGTATACTAATTAATAGTATAGCCGGATTTATGGAACAAACACATTAAATGCACAGAACAAACACAAAAACACAAAAGTTTTATCTTGTGAAGCTGTTATCATTTAGATGCCAACGATAGCTTGTATACTCACTCAAATCATAACATTACTCTACATTTTACTCTTACTACATTGAAATGAATGAATGAATGAATATACTTTATTGTGTCCAAAACAAATAAAAAAAATATACAAGCACGAGACACAAACAATAAAAAAAAATTGAACACAAAGGGCGGTTTTATCGCTTTAAAGCGATTTCTTCCAAATAACCGTTGGCATAGGAAAAGAAAAACAAAAACAATCAGGAAATAATATACAACTATGACTACCTAAAAATAAAACAACCAATCATTATAAATCTAAAAAAAAATTGAAAGTACAATGACCGCAGAATATTTTTCGCATGTTTAGCTAACAATTTATGTATGCTGTGCTCATGAGAGCGGCTGCGGGTGTGCGGTGGGATACGTAATTTATATGTCTGTTGGGGACAGGGGATATATTGCATATTTGTATGCTGGCTGTCGTCTCGCAAGTACTCAGGGTTGCACATTTCTCATTTTGTACTACGTGACGTACTTTAAAGTTTACTACCTCTGGGTTCTGTTGAAGTTATACGGGGTGTAAAAAGTACAGTCACTGTTACTTTGGAATATGATTATATTATTATTTTTTATTTCGTCAAAACTAACATATTTCTATTTTATATATAAAAATAACATGTCTTAACGTTCCAACGTGGGAACCGAACCCACGAGATGAAAGTCAACTCAAACCACTGTACTACGAATAGTGGTTTCAATGAAACCGGCCACGCTGAAATCGGAACTACGACTAGTAAGCAATATTCAAACCAATTAAATTAAACTGTATTTGCTCTATCACATAAATTAAGTGTGTTACATAGGAGTACTAAAATAGTATGACAGAATTCATTCATCATAAACGCAAACACTTGAATGAAACCGCACTTGTAAACACATTAATATTCATTCAATCGTTGATATTACACAGAAAATATTTCATCAATTAACTTAACTCACGGGTTTCCATATCAAACAAGATTATGAACACTGTGATGTAAACTTTGCGAGACTACAATATTGGATACACACTATACACACTATATTGTGACGGCAAATGTTTGTATGTGTATGCATGTTTGTTACTTGTTCACGAGCAAACAGCGTGACCGATTTTGGTGTAGTTAGGAGAGCAGGAAGCTGACATCCTGGACTAACTATAAAGTGTTCTCGCGGTATTCTGTGCTAGCGGAGCTGCAGAGAAAAGATAGCACGAAAATACATATTTTCGACATAACCAAATTATAAGATAGCCTACTACGTACTATTTAATTTTATTTATATGGAGCGTGTACTTACTTTACTTATCAAATAAAAGTTACCTAGTTCTAGAACGGATGTAAAAATAAATATGGTAATTAGGACGTCATAATTAATATCAGGGATGAAATGGATATGAAATTTCGGATACGGATATTAAATTTTGGTTACCTTTTACAGTAGAATAACTTTTATTTGGGATTCAGTTACGGGTATTTTTTATATCGGATATCTGATAGTTTCGGTTACGGTTACGGAGCTCCCTAACATCCCTGATTAATATACCATATACTAGAGTAAGAAAGAGACTTTCTTGTATTGCCCACAAACTTATTAATGACATGGGATGATACCTATTGCAGTTATAAATTAAAATATATTAGATATATAACATGGAAGATTATCCAAAAGTTACCTCAGTACACAGTATACAGTCTAGTTATTCATCTTGAAAAACTTTAGACAGTTAAGAAATTAAAACTATACAAGTGAATGTCGTTTTGGTTGGAGCTGCGAAAAGGGAGACAGTGAGCACCTGCATTGTTCCGAGTGCTGGGGACGGCTCGGTATAAAATTACGTACGCCGAGCGCCGCGGGCGTTGCGCTGCATAATGAACTCCGTCGTGTGTGCAAAACGGTATATTTCAAGAACGGCTCTCGTTTTATTCTACAATATGTTCATAATATTATGTTGTGACATTTTTTTAAACTAATAAAATATTATTTATTCAATAAATAATATTTTGATGAATAGACTAGACTACACAGTTAATAGTAAATCGAAAAAATAAAACTAAAACAAAGTTATACAAGAAAATAAGTATAATAAAAATACAAGTAATAAAATAAATGAGTATGTGCCTCATAAGTAGAATATACTGTTAAAATATCAGCACATTACTTTTGACTTACATGTTTGTATTAGAAATGCCCCAACGTCATAAATTAAAAAAGGCCCACACTTACAACATTTCTCCCTTCCACCCAAAATAAATAAAAGTAACAAAAACTAAACAGTCAAAAAACATATTCGCCCTCTCACATAAGTATATTGGTTTTATGTAATAAATAAATGGCACTTAAAGCAAAATATTACACCGAAAGAACAGTTTCAATCAAAATGTTGTAAAAGGAGTGACACAACTTCTCCCTCGTTTGGAAATATCTCACTTTAAAAGCAATTTCTCGCAAACATCTTAACAGGATGGAACTTTGAAACAATGTGGGGGTAAACGGTTCGCTTATTTGAATAAGTGTGTCACTAAACTTCCAATGAGAATATTATTGAATTTGATCGCTCCTCGATCGATCGTCCACAGTCAAATTCACTTAAGTCAGTATGACTTTGCTCTTTATACTTTAGCGAAAGTCTATTCAAAAAACGTAACTCATGGTATCACACGTTACATAAAAATAATGAAGCAGCCGTTTTTACTAGATTACGGGTTTAATTATTTTACTATGTTTGTATTTGTTCCATCGTAACATCTAAACTACTGATTTGATTTTAATAAAATGTGTCAAATGATTAGTAATAATTGCCCGGGTAACACAGGCTATATAATTAGTCTGGCTGAAGTTTTTTTTAATCCGAGATTTTTTTCGCACTAAAAAGTCGCTACTTCAGAGTAAAACTTAAAAAGTACGTTTCCATCCTATTTAACCTCTCTAACACCTACTATGAATTGGGTATTTAGATGTTTCTCGCACCAGAGCTGTATTTAAGCCTGTAAGACTACGAAATGCCTCACATAAATGTGCTCCGTACAGTAATGAAGGCTTTCGGCTACGAAAGTACGCTACGCGCTGCAACGCCAATACAAAGTATATCATTGAGCAATATCTTTAAGGTGCAATTTGCTGGCAATGATTCCGTAATATACAGCCTTTTGGGGCAAGCGAATAAGTATCGATACGTTCTTGTACCGTATAAATACAATTTAGGATTACGTTTCAGTGATTTCATTTTCATCCGAAATATCTAGGTCATTTGAAATATATTATCGTTAATGTGAACTCAAATAATTTATGACTGTGCTACCTATTGTGTTCTCCTAATGGGCGGTGTTTGATTTAGTTAATTGTGGTTGCTTTGTTAATGAAATTATTGTAATATATCCGACCTACTCTTCAATAAAATTGATATTGGGATTGTATTAGAATTTGACAGTTCGTCACGATACTAGCGCTAAGTTTAATTGAAATGGAGTGTAAATTTTAAGAAACTATTCCAATCAAATGTAATCGGTATTGTTTTCGAGAGTGCATGACTTGACATTTACTTTTGAATTAGATTGGTCATGGATCGACAATAAAATTAGTTTAGAAAAACGTGGACTTTTTAAAAAATATTTTTTAAAGTAGGAGAGCTTTTATATAACATTTTCCTGGGTTCACCTTTTGAGGACCTCCATAGCACAGTGGTTGAATACGACGGTGCTCGAGCGAGAGGTCGCGGGTTCGAATCCCGCTGAGGGAACAAAACGTTTTCAATGTTCCTGGGTCATGTATGTGTATTAAATTTGTGTATAATAAAAGTCTTAAATATGTGTATAGTTTATAAAGTATTAAATATTATATTTCCGTTGTCTAGTACCTGTAACACAAGTTCTTCGGATACTTACTCGTAGCATTTATACAATAATGAATTGCTGTTCGTTAGTCTCGCTAAAACTCGGGAACGGCTGGACCGATTCGGCTATATTTAGTCTTAAAATGTTCGTGGAAGTCCCGGGAAGGTTTAAACGGTTTCTAGGCTCAACAAAGTGGGCACGTGTCAGCTAGTATTGTATAAATCGTTACATTATTAAAAAATAAAAATACCCCTTCTGTGTACTTTCCTCTAAATGAACTTTTACTGTGCCAAAATTTTATACTACTTCGTTCACACAATTTTAGTAAATCTGCACCTAAAGTTTTTGCTATATAGATGAAACTTTTAAGCAGTTGTTGACTGTTGAGTTTTGTTGGGTTTAATTACATTGGCAAAACTTCAATTTTGGTTAAATATAACCTATTTAACACTGGAAATATTTTTGTTGCCTTTTCATAGTATGTTAAATATTACTGATGTATCATTTAAATACAACTGCATGAATAAAGGCGTTTAAAACACAAAACTAATTTGGATAAGGATAAGATATTACAGCATTAAATAAATTCTGATTGCCTATAGGAATGATATTAAATAAACCACCTGCTACTGTAGATACTGTATGTAGTATAAATTATCACAGAAAATGGAAGGTGCATATTCCTATATGTGTAGAAACCAGATAAATCTTCATTGCTTTTAGAGCGGAGTTCGCAAGTTCATTGTTAGATAAAAGAGTTTAGTCTTTACAAAGTAGCGCCGTATCTGTTCCAGCAGTTGAACGCTTCAATGGCGCCGTTTACATCTAAATGGATCGTTTGGCTACGTGATAAAATTTCCAACTATACAATCACATCTAAGGCATTGTACACACACATACACAGCTAAACACACACGATCTACATAAAAAATATACACATTCACATCGTATGCTTTTTTTATGGACGCTTTACACCACGTCAGTCTGGTCCCGTGCTAAGTATCCGAAGAACTTGTGTTACAGGTGCCAGACAACGGAAACATATTTAATATTTAATATAATTTAAGATTTCTATTAATATTATATTTACACATCAATGACCCAGGAATTAAGAAATAATGTTTGTTCGTTCGGTGGGATTCGAACCCGCGAACTCTCACTTGAACCAACGCGTTCACCCCCTGCGCTAAAGTGGTTCTTACTTTTTTATTACAAATACTTGTTTATGCCTTTGCCTTTCTTAGACTTTTATATAATTATTTATAGCTGTAAACTATTTATTTTTAAAATGCGATTCAATTTTGGCTTACTTGTTCATCCGATTTGCTTTTGCACGCAGTGCTATTCGGTCAGAAAAAATGCCAAAACATTTGGATCGACAAAAAGAGCGCGAAACAGTTGGCTTGAATGAGACATTCCGAGCGGATCAGATAAACGATCGGTTTGCGAACGGCCATGTTGAAACGTTGCCGAAACTTCAGAAGGATTAACAACTTCGCAATTTTTAAATCTCTACGTAATATTTCGCTGGTTGTCGATTTCTGGCTTTCGAAAGCTTTAAATTTTGCATATTGTGTATGGTTAGCGGAACGTTTTTACTGGCCTACGGCAAAGTCAAAAGGGTTATGATTGTAGTAGTCAATGTTTGTTAACTGTAGCGCCTTAACTACTATTTACTGATTATTTTGCAATTATTATGTTCAAAGTCAAAAATCATAACCTTGACAGTTATTAAATTAAAATATACTTTTTTACCTGACTACGGCGAAGTCAAAGGCTAAAAAGGCAGTCTATGTGTATGTAAGTTTTCCATGTATAGCACCTGAATTACTGAACCAATTTAATAAAATCATATCAATTATTGACCAGCATATAAATATTGTTTATAATTTCCAAAGTCACGTTAAAATGTTTCTTAAATTCTAATTCACACAAACATATAATATATATTTAGTGTGACAGTATTTGAGCATTCATAAGTTTTGTTATCGAACAGCGCTTCCATTTTGTCTTAATATAATGAATATGCAAACTATGAGCTCTAGAATAAAATACTCAATAAATCTGAAGATGAAGTTCAAAACAAAAGACATTACCGGCAGGAGACGGCTTTTAAGGTGAATAAAAGAACAGCCTTAATGATAAAATACTTTAAAATGTTCTGGTCCATTCTATACCGTGCTCTTATTGTGAAGAGTTTAAATTACTTTTCGGTAAAAAATATTAAAGATTCATTTTAGGTATCATTAACACCCTACATTACTCATAGCTTTCCATTCATATTCCGTCGATCTGTGGACTTAGCACGAACAATTGATATCAACGTATACGAAACATTATCGAATAACAAATATATAAATATAATATATTATCAAAATCAAGACTACAATTTTATATTACTTAGATCAATAGGTAATAATAGTAATTGTCTACAAAATGTTCAAAAAACACAAGCAACAGACACCGTACGGATAAATGAATATAATTAATTAAATTAATACTAGCATAAAGCAAAATGGAGGCGTCACATAAAATAAATAATACATTCGTAGGTTACTTATTATAAAATTTCCAACGAAACCCCGGCACATTAAGTTAAAACGGCTGAAATGAATTGCGCAATTATACACAGCGGCTATCTGTGCTCGTAAAAATATACTCAATGGAAGTAATGTTGATGTTACTCCTGTGAGGAAGTGGTTTTTTCATGAAATCCCACAAAGAACATAACTCGGTATTGCGGGGCGTAAAAACAACTCTAATATTTGATCTCCCACATTTACGTTGTTTTTTAAAAATTAATCACTAAATGCATAAACATTTTAACCTAAATAGAGATTCTTAATAAAACACGGGCCAAGTGCGAGTTGGACTTGCGTATAAAGGATGGCGTAAAAAATACAATTCCATAAAAACATGTTTTTTCGTATGGCCCCCTTGATATATTTTGTTTTTAGTATTTGGTTTCATTGCGCCAAAAGAAATACATAATTATAGCTATCGCGCTTCTGAGATACAGCCTGGTGACAGACGTTGAAGTCTTAATAATAGGGTCCAGTTTTTACTTTTTGGGTACGGAATCTTAAAAACATACACACTTTTTTAATTTTCGGTAATATTTTTTTAAGTCAGTTAAAATACGTCGTGTATTTTATACATATTTCTCGCGCTTCGAATTCAAAGCACATTTAGCTTATATAACTATACAAGCAAATAGTATCTATATACGTATGTAAACAGCAATCTCCCCACTAATGTATGTAAGAAACTAAACGCGGTCTCTTGAGCCTAACTTCAGCTATTTCGGTATTGTGCTCGTATCGGAGGCGTCGTGGAAGTATGCCAACTTGTATCCACATCTGAGCGGGGATACAAAGATTCCTGACTTGGAAAAAAAGGTCGTGAACTTGTACTTATTACATCTCATCGTCTTGTCAATAATATTGCATAAAGCAAGACTATCCTACATGGTGATTCATGGTTATTTTATTGAGTCGAATATTGTGAAGAGAGCGCGTAGAGTATTTTTTGGTTTAGCACCATACATAAATTAATTACAATATCGCGGCAAATCACGATTAAAGATCTCCATTAAAGTCATATGAGTTTCAATCCCGGTCTGGTCTTAGGTCAACGACCTGTGCGTTCGTCTGTATAGACTAGGAACCGGTCAGCTTAGTAGTATTAAGTAATTTATATGAGGTGCCAAAACAAAAAGTGCGCGCGTCATTCTATTCACACTATATTCGGCTTGATATATTAACCATGATTTACACTGTAAAGGTATTAAAACCATAGTCTCAATAATAGAATTCTGTGTTTAGCCTTCGAGAGTGGAACTCTAAAAGAACATAAGCGTATCATAATGGCTGTATCGAAATTCCACGGTATTGTTGCACTGGCGACTGGCGTCGTCTTCTCCCCGATCTGGGTCAAGATTTTTTATTTCAACGCTGCGGTAATTAGCGTCCTTTTAATTTCTCCTTGTTTAACGCAAACTAATTATAATACTTATAATTATACATGCTGTTCTACTTTCACATTTGGGGACTCGATTGTTGTAGTTTCACCTCACGTCTTTAATATAATTATACAACCTACTGAGACTCATGAGTTTGTGCATTTCATAGAAAAACGATTTCTGCTTACATGTCTTCGATTTTAGCACTCATTCTGTGTATATAGTATATATGTGTACCTATATATCAGCATTTTTTTTAATTTACATGTACACTTTAAAATAACTCAAAAATGCCCAAATTAGGGTCGAAAGAGGATTTCTTTTATGATAATCTGTTACTGTCAACACCTGACGTGCCTCACCGCAGGTATAAAAGGATTGCATAAACAGAAAGGCGTTTTGAGAAGGGTACAATGAAAATAAAACAAGACATGAAACTCCTTTATTGTGCGAAACACGCGGAAACTTTGCAATACCCTCCCATCAAGATTGCCTCTCACCAGGAGTAATGTTCAGGATTTGCCTCAGAGATATCAGAATACGAAGTTATAACGTTTTTTATTATACCTTTAAATAGAAGTACATGTTATGTATTAAATTGAATTTTAGCTCCATATGTCGCATACATTTGTTCTGAAAAATTCTATGTAATCGATTGAACTAAAGCTTGTAATGGGTTCCGAAACTTGAGATATCAGGGTTCAATTTTGGAAATATTTTTTTTTCAAACCTTTAGCTTCAGCACCGACGCGGTCAACCACTGTGCCGCAGATTATACTATATTATAACACAATTTCTTTTTTACGATACTATTTCGTTAATTAATAATTGTTAAAACTAGAGGCTGTATATTTTTTTCATAAAACAACACATTGACAGAATTCTGTTTAGAAATGCTCTACTATTCACGTGCGCATAATGTCGTCTAGTGACCTAGTCGCACGTCTTAATGTAAAGTAGGCTGAAATGTTCGAAATGGGTCGCTCGCCGTGTTTGTTTGTAACAGGTTAAAAGCTAAACTTACACTTGGTCTTTATTAGTATTCCACTTTTAAAATATTCTTTTTAAATAATTGTATTTATACGCGTTTAATTCTTTTAGTTTCTTTTTTTAAATTTTTGTGTGGTGACCGGTACTGAGTTAAAATGCTTTTTTTGCGTGGATTTCAAAGTGTTGTTTATAGTTCGTTAGTGAAAGCAAATTTGGCGGCATCGGTAGATTTTGATTGCATACAAGTTAAAAAGTTAAATCACAAACCATAATCATTAAAATGCATTGGTTTATAACTACAGTGCGTCTAGGATCACAATTTTCTTTCTTTCGAAAATCGTCGTTTTTATACACCGTCCGTCATCTTGGTAGAAATACGAATATTGTTGGACTCCATTAGCAATTTGGTTCTTCTGTAAAGAAATTAATGTATAATAGCTCCTAACACCAATTTGGATGTCGGTGGCCGATTTCAGAATCAGGCCGAAGGATTCATTTTATAGTGCCCCAGTGTGTGCGCAATACACAAGGACACTCTTTCTTCCTTTTAATCTCATAACCCAGCGGGACGGTTAACTGACACGATTGGCAAAAGAACAGGCGCAGGACCGACTTTTTACATGCCCATTGCCCATCCGATGCATGGATCTTTCTTATCAGACAATCAGATGATTAGTCAGCAACCAAACATGGAAACAACTTTTTTTTGTTGTTTCAACGCGGGAATCCAACCCACGAACTCAGGGTCGAGATCCAAGCTCTGAATCACTAGACCACGGAGGCGTTAAATAGAGAAAAGCATAGCCGGTAATGAGACGTAATAAGTGTATCATGAGTACATAGTACAATTTTTTCTATATAATTTAATATCAGCAAAATTCCTGCTCGACCTGTTTTTTTTAATGTGCACTAGCACAACCTCTTCAAATATCCTTAAAATATTCAAACACAAAGGAGGTTAAAGGCCGTAATTACACGTAAGTATGTGTGCTGGCACACGATTTATCGGTACTGTTAAGTGATTTGAATCTGGTTAAGCGCCAACATGTTCGATAATACACCGTCAAATGAAGGTAAGAATAATTCAAAAGCAGCCTTAATAATGATTATGTAGATTGAGTAATAGAATTCATTAAACAAATTCAAAAGCCATGTTAATTACTTTACCAAAGTCGTTTATGATTTGCACCCCATTAAAACTTTTTTACCAAAATTTCTTTATTATCTATATATTCTAAGAACCGTAATAATAAAACAATCTCAGTCACGAGAATGGTGATCGTAGCCTCTACTTGAGAACCTATTTGATAGATAAAATAACTTTTCATTTCACTTTTAAAAATGAACAACTTTACTTATGTTACATACTTTTTTTGAAACGTTTCAATTATATACGAAAATACTTAAAAATAACCAATTATTATTAAATAATTACATACATTTCCATAATATTCATTTTTAAGTTTAAAAAACTTAAAGTAAAGTTAATCATTTTTAAAAGTAAAACGAAACGTTGTTTTATCTGTCATGGAGGTTCTTAAGTAGAGATTTGTTTTGATTTGTTTATTAATACGGGCCTTGGTACGTGAAGACTGAGGAAGAACGAAAGAAAATATTTTTTTTTCATATAAATATATAAAATCCGTAGAAAATGAATTTTTGTTATTGTAGAAGTTTCCCCTGGCACATGTAGGCGAGAATGGCGTGGACTTATGACACGAACGCTGTCACGATGTTATTTCAATGTTGCCTAAGAGCAACGAATTGTACAGAGCCCACAGCCTTATAAATCAGAAGTGCAAAATATTTTATTTAGTCATCAATTTATCGACAAACAGAGGTACTTTATTGTGTTCATCTATCTCATCAGAACAAAAGGGTAAAATTTAAATTGCATTAAAAGAACTTTTATGCCATCGAGGCGGGACACGTAAATCAAACACGACCGTAAGACAAAAAATAAATTTATTATTTAATAATCATTGGTGCCTTCAACATATTTATATACCAATTACTGATTGTACCTACAGTAACACGATGTTTAGCGTGTAATCCTATTAAACGCTAAATGTTGTAAGTATGAATTAATTATTTTTGTTACTCTTTCTCACAAAAACTATTGATAGGATTTTGATGAATTTTCGTATAGTAGTTTACATGCTGGTTAAACTCATAGCCTACTTTTTAGCGCAGAAAAAAAAGGTATGGTTTTCGCGGACTTTCGTTTAACGCGCACGAAGAAGCGGGAAACATCTAGTTTTAAACATTCCGGACGAATATCTTGTGCTGACTCAAACTGGCCGCGTCTTGACAACTCATGAATATTAAGGGCTAACTTTGCAGTTGGTATAAAACTTACATACCTACAGCAGATTTATAATAATTGACATGTGACGTAGCAGTGTAGCACGCCGCTACGCCGTAGCTATGTCTCTACCGTCTACACATAATATAAAAAGATGTATATTAATCACGTATTGTTTAGTTAAGGGATGACAGGTATTGTTCTTTTAGTCAAATAATTTTTAAAAATTGTAGTTTTATTTACTATTATTGTATCATAATATTAATCGACTATTATAATTATGAACATATTATTAAGAGCTTATCTATACTTATAATAAAACTGTAGAGAGGTCAATTCTGTACATTGAATATTTTTTCAAAATACATATTGGAGGATGATTGGCGATCGATACTGATGCCAAAAATGCAATTAGTAAAATTTTTGTCTGTCTGTCTGTCTGTCTGTCTGTCTGTCTGTATGTGCACGATGGGAACAAAAACTACTGAAGGGATTTTAACCAAACTTGGTACGATTGTAGCCCATATTCCTGGGCAGGTTATAGGCTATATAACATAACGCTACAATACATAGGAGCCGAGCAGTGACGATAAATTTGAAGCAAGTCGGATGAATTTCGCGCGCGCGGCCTGCGGTCGAACGGTTCGTGCGGGGGGCACGGGGGGATCGCTTACACAGTGACACGAAGCAATAGAACGTGGCACTAAAGTAGATTAGAACATCAAATAAGTACCTAACTATCAGGATTTTTTTTCTGGGAAAACAGTGTTTTCACAGTGTCATAATAATATAAAAATTGTATTTTTGAACTTGCTTCACAAACTGAAATAAATTATCATTTATTGTATAAAATCAACTTAATTAACTGTATAATTAAAAGAAAGCCTTTCGCGATAAACTAAAAAACGGGCAATTAAGCGGTTTTTGAAAAGCTATTTATACCATCACGGTATTAATCCTTATCATTTTTAATACGTTAGTTGGCTTAAGCATTCCATGAAGACTATAATATTTGCCCTTTATACCATGCAAATATAATGAGTAGTTTAGGAAATATAGCAAAATTAAAATCGTTTCGCCGTGATTCGACCGGGCGCCGCGTAATGCAGGCTGCTGCGTGACGTCTTACGTCCGAGCAGGGCTGGTGTAGTGTAGACTGCTGAGTAAAAAATACTATTAAAATGTGCTAACTGTGTCTGTGTTATTATAGGAGACTTTTATTTATGCAATAGTACCCAAAACAATATTTTATTTTTATTTTTGTAGTTTGTCGGTGCATTTGTGCATGCTAATCTCAGAAACGGCTTATCCGATTTTGATGTGGTTCAATCATATTTGTAGTAATCTTGACTTAACATATTTTATTTCATCTCAATCGGTTCATAAATAAAAAACTTATGACAATTAAAAAAAAATGCTGGACGTTTGTATGAAGCGCGGCAGGAACCGCGCTGCAAACATTCAAATTTAATCTTTTTTTATTTTATATTTTCTTTAAAACTAAATTTAATTTATTTATATTATTGTTATACTTAGGGTAGGTTAATAAAAAAACGCTACCAAAACCGATCGGCGCGCCGAGCTGGGGCCTAACTCCCCAAACTGATTCGATTTTGATTCAGATTCGATCGTGCCGCATACTCCCGAATAAATTGACGTTTGTTTATTTTTGTTCTATGTCGATTGATATCGTCGGGTGTACAAAAAGTTACGTTCCAAAGGTTTTCTTTATCCTAATTAGTTCCAAAGTAATCTACCAAATAAAACACCAAATCCGTTGAGATCGAACTGATTCGATTCTCGGTTGTGTCGAGAGTAAGCCTGCTGGATCCTCGACGGGGCGTGCCGCTGCGCCCATGTCTAACCGAGGGTTTCGTTTTAAATGCCTTAATAATTGCAATATATGTTTCAATTTAATATCTCAAAATATTAATGACAAAAACGGTAGTAAGTTCAAAAAAATTTAAAATAATTTTATGGTTTCGCAATTTATCCTATGTCGGCACTATTAAGACGTTGCTTCGTATCAAATTTAGGTTTTGGTTCCCTTTGGAGTGTCGAAAATTAGAGATAAACGGCTGAATCTTTTGGTAGATGTGGCTAAGGAGTCTGTTTTTTTCAAAGCCAGAAGGGACAGAAGATCCTGAGTATTTAATAGGATTGTTAGCTTGATACCTACACGTGTTAAAGTTTTGACAACCAGACAGATAGACAGACGGACATCGAAGTTAAATAACTTACTAAATTAACGTGAAAAATTGGCTGGGTCTATACGGTGCATTCGAATAATATTATCCTAACTTCGAATACCTTTGCTGACTCTACATATTGTTCGAAGGCCTACTTCTTTTGCCGAGCTCCGAAAGGATGGTACTATATTATTATTATACCCTGCATACCAAGAGGCTTGCCGGGTACGTGACTTGCTGGATCGGGATCAACACTGGGATACACTGGGAAGTACCTATTGGCGAAAGTTGTCAGCGGTTGCGCCAATAAACTAAAAATATATTTAAAATATAAAAGTGTCCTAAATCACTTTTCCACGCGTACGAAGTCGCGGGCACAGCTAGTGTATAATATGTCCCTTCTGTGCACATCCCTATTCTTTGATTACTAGAAATGTTTGCAGCATTTCATTTATCGAATATTGTTAGAAATTAAACCACTTTAACATTTGGTGGCAATTGTTTTCGTGTTGGACTTCTGAATAACCTTTGGCTTTAATATTTTGATTGCTAACGAGCGTATTATCGTGACCGACGTAGTTACGCGATTAGGAGATTGTATTTCAGTTAACGTATCAAATCAATAAAAAGGGACTGGAATTCTTTTTCTTTCATTAAAATAATTATTATTAAAAATATTTTTATAAGGTTTTTCAAAATAATTTTTATTGTCAAACTCTGAGACTATAGAGAAAAAAAATGAAACGATTTTAGAGTTCTTACGGCCACCTACCAGCTTCAGCATCAGATCAGCTCTATGTTACGTATTGCATTGTCATGCAACATACATCCATCTTTAACTCAATCAGACTAGGGGAAGTGGGTCGACTTTTACTTGCAAAATTTCATTATACACGTGGACAGGTAAAATAAAATGCTAAAATAATCGGTTGATGAGTCGTATGTAGAATATAATATCAATTAATTTTTAAGAGCTTGCGCGTTATTTAAAAAAGGCAATTCAATCCTGAAAAGTTTATTAAAATATATCAAGTCATCTTACCTTTCGCAAAAACCTTTGTGATGTGCACGTAATGATGTCAGTAACATACTTTAACTATAGCAAAAATGTTTTCACGTATTTTGTTAATTAGGTGTATTTTTATTACATAAATGGATAATACTGAAAAAAACAATAAAGAAACTCTAGATTATTTTGCGGAAGCATTTATGTCAATTTTGTTTTGGGCGTTTTCACAAGAAAATCCAATGATTGTTAGTATACTATTAGTTTTAAAAACTTTCTTATTTTGTAAAGGACTATCCATTACATATTAATCCAAAAAATAGAGGCGATTCCCTAATTATCTGAAAGAACCTGTAATATATAAATCAATAGTCACGTTATTAGAAGTTGTTAGGGCATTTACTTAAGGGTTCCAACACACGCAGGGCGGTCATGCATATGCGCCGAGAGTTTTGCATTCTTCGTATGTTATTACGAGTATGACGCAATCAAGGAGTGTATGTAGAATTTTTAAGCCCCGAATTTTTAAGAACAACGCAATTATATTTAACGCCTTTTTAACGTTTATTGTGTATTGTAGCTTATTTTTGTGGTTTTTTATTAAGTACTAATTATTTATCATGGTCATGCAGTGTGTACAAGTATATAAAAAGCCAGCAAGGCTCTGTAAAGCACAGACAGTATTGTAGGTAGGTTTCGTTTATTCAAAAAATACTCGCAAGGTAGAATAAAGAGAAAATGAATAGGTGTTATAACGAGTGTGTTTGAGTTTTTTTTTATGTCTTTGCCAAAAAAAATAATTAAAAAAATACATTTCCAAAATGAAGAAAGGTAGTATAATCGTATCTCAAAGTTATAATGACTGCTCTTTTTACACCCTGTATAAAAAAAACATACCGCTAGAACGCGTGACCATTGCAAGTGTGAAGAATTCTAAGCCAGAAACAATGTCGGTAATGTTCGGTATCGCTAGTTTTTGTTGACGCCCGGAATTTTCGCATTAGTGTCACGTTACCGGCTAAACCCACAAATCTTATCAACGTTCCGTGTTTGCTGTGTTTCCCCTATTTTGATGTTTGGATTAATTAATTGTGATTTGATAGGGCTTAAGTCCCTAACTACCGTTTTAAAACACGATAGATTTTATTGAATTAACTATATTATAATTGAAGACGATGGATGAAAGAGATATTACTAAAGATATATATGTATCAAAACTAAGTACATTAATCTAAAGATCCGTCTCTAGAATCAATGTGTAATACTTTACTAGGTACATATCGTAAAACGTTTAAGTGACAGTTTAAACTTAATTTTCTACGTAATTTTTTTGTACATTCATACATTTATTTTGTGCTGTGTAGAGATAACCACTCCATTTGATTTTCAATGATTCGTTCTAAATGTTGTTGTTGTTTTTTAACTTACGTGTCGCTATTATTTTTCTCGACGTTTCGGCTATTTTTCAGCAGTCGTGATCTCAGGAAGACTCTATTAAAAATTTAGACGTTGGGATTATTATTATTATACACATCATGAATTATTATTCAACTCTACGTTATTATTAACGAAGTGATTCGCCACTTGACACGTAAGGATTTCCGCTAGGATAAGTAGCTAACTATATATTAGGCTTTGCCTAACATATATTTATTCTTTGACTCAAAACGGAACATTAGTTTATTTTGGTCAAATAATAAGTAGTCAAAGTAAAAAAAAAAAACCGGCCAAGTGCGTGTCGGACTAGAGCATGAAGAGTTTCGCACTAAACAGCAAATAAATCTAATTTTTTTGTATATGGGATCCACCAAATATTAATTTTATTTTAATTTTACTGTACTACTTACTCATAATTTTTGCTAAAAACGGGACAACTTTGCGCCCCACAGTTCATTTCAGGGACAACGGGACTCGTGATTGTACTCGTAAAAAGGGACGGTCCCGTTCAAAACTGGACGTCTGCTCATGTAAGCTTTACTTAGCCCTATGGGGCTCGGTGATACCCCTATTTCTTAGAAAATCGGCTCAAGTATATATGTTATGAAATAAATAATTTATGTATGCTACCGTCACTACTTTAAAATTGTAATTTATTTAAAAATACCCAATATATACGAAAAGAAGAAGTGCGAATACGACACATAGATAATCTCCTAAAGCGATAGTATAATGAGGAGGGCTGGTAGGGCAGCTCTTAAGCCCTTAGATTAAGTTTATTTGACATCGGGTTTGGAATATTCTGTATTTGGAAACCCTATAACTTGTTAAATAAATAGCATTAAAGGATAGATTAAGAATTGATCCAAATTAGAACCACGAAATACCGAAAGGCTACATTTTGTGTCGGCATAGGCTTTGTGGTTGCAGTTTTTCCATTCGGTCCTCAAATTTCTGTTTTAATAACCTCTGGTATGAGAGTTGAAATAAGAGCAAGGGGAAAACTAGATGACTTTGATTTCTCATGTGAAGTTAATTTGTAAAAAGTCAATAACACGAGTACCTACGAGACAAAAATTAGCTCAAACATTTTCGATATACCAAATAATTCGTGTAGCGTAAATTAGTTTATTTGTTCTGTATTTGTAGGCACCTATAGTTTTTGATTTACATATTAATATTAACAAAAACGAGATTATATTAAAAATTATTATCAGAATTGTGTTGCAGATTATTTTCTATTGATTTTTTTAATGCAAAATATTGCGTTGCATATTATTTTTGTTTTTTTATTTAAATTACTCTTGATTGGGTGAGTACCTAATGGTACTCGCCCAATCAAGAGTAATTGGGAGAACGCAAATGACGATATTTTTCTAGCAAATTACAATCTCAGCAAAATACGAGTACTTCATACAACCTGTCTATAAGTTATGCGTCCAAAATTTGTGATTCCTAAAGTTGGTGCTATGAAATGGCGCTGGCCGCTAGCCAACCTCCCCGGAACATTTTCTGTACTAACATATCACCGTAAACTAAGTTACGGACAGTCCTGTCTGAAATAATAATATTGAAGTTAATGCTCTCACTTTAGACCATTATCATTTTGCTCGAGATGAATAATAGTTATTTTAGTCGTATTTTAATGGGCACTTTCTAGGAATAAATCTATTCAGACATCTCTCGCTATTTTATGGATTTTTAATTCAGTATTAGGTATGACTGATCATTTATTTTAACAGTATTAGGTCAGCGTCTGGAACTTACTCCTTACTATTTAATTATTATATGATTAGATAGACCAATCAATCATAAAGATCATAAGATTTTAATTCCTTTTTAGAATGTAGATATTGACCTAGAAAGAAAAAATAGAATAAGAATTTATTATCAAATTTATTTACTGAAATAATTACATATACCTACAATGTTTGGTAAAATTAATTAGAGAAAATCTGGGCACACGATTTACCGATGAAAAGGCGTTGATTGACCGCACACTCGGCTGATTAAAACAGCTGGTTCTGAGTAATAACTTTTTTTATAAATCAATCTACGGTCGTAACGCTGACAATTTGCTTATTTTAGTTAGTTTTTTTTTCTGCCTGAACGTCTTCTTAGTATTAGCTCATTATGTGCCTATATTTTCTGTTATTGATTTTGCTAAGCCTTGTTTGTTGCTTTCAATTCTCTATACTGTTTAGGCTAACCTAATTGGCATAGAGTCGAAGCGTCGGGATTTTTTCACGTCTTTCCCCCGGTGACGCGTGTTATGTATTTCAAGTAAATATGTAGCTAAATGACGCGTGGCGTCGACTTTGCACCAACGTGAGTTGAGCCTAAACGCCGTCACAGACGTAGCTATAATTAACAAGGTGTCAAATAAACGAGTGATAATACTTTAGGCTGTGTATGTGCCTCATAAGTAGAGTATCAGTGTCAGAATATCAGTGAAAGTACCAGCGCTGAAAGATTAAATTTTTACTTTAATGTTTGTATGAGAAATGTCCCAACACCATAAATTTTCCTATACCATAATTATTAAAAAATTACCTTTTTAGCGCTGGTACTTTCTCAGTAAACTCTATATACGGGACCCATACACACCCTAAAGTATTATAACTTATTAATATTATAGCCTGTATATTAATATGCATCATAACAAGCCATATTACGATATATTTTTAACGTAAATTTGAAAAAACTGCACTCGCAGCTATAATATACCTATACTATAGCTATTTATACTAATAGATATTTATATTAATATTTATATTATAGCTACGTCTGTGATGGCCTTTATGCTCAAAATTATACGTCTATTCTAATAGTGTTCGGGCTGATATATCTGTCAGTCCGCACGTAACACAGCCTGACAAATACGAACCCATTACTTAGCGCCACGGAACGTCCCGAGCACGCTTCAATAACACAAATCGTAAATAACACGAACGTCAAATTGAATACAACTTGTCAAACTACGCTAACGAATTCTGTGATGATTAATATATTTGCCCTCCTACTAGCAAAAATGTATACATTGTTAGTTGTAAAATGTTTTGTCCCTGTATGACATATCAGAAAAAGACGTCATCTATTTATGTCCTTACTGATATATATATAATACGCTGTTTAAGCAATACAATATTCTGCCCTGGTCCGTCAAGTGGCTTTACAACGTATCAGACAAAGACATCAACATTGTAAAAGTAATAATTGAAGACATGAATCGATTAAAGTGCTATGTCGCAAAAAAAACTTACCCAGAAAATTGAGTTTAAACGGTCACATTTTAGGATATATGTATAGTAACGTATTAAGTACATTGGTTCTAGAGACGGATCTTTAGATTAATGTACTTAATACTTTGCGACGTATTAATATGTATATATATACACATTCGTAGAAAAACAGAGCATGAGAATTAAAACTAACCGCCTACTAATAAAAAAGTCATACACAATTGAAGGTCATTCATGGTTGGTTTAAAATTATGATTTTGAGAAAATTGAGTTCAAACTGTCACTTAAACATTTTAGGCACAGTACCACGTTTTAATTCTCATGCTCTGTTTTTCTACGAATGAAAACCGACGATTCCCGAAAGACAATAATAATTAGAATCGTGGTTTTTGGTAGACTCTCATAAAGATTTAAATTAAAGTATGATCTATCTAAAATCACAATAACATAAATAAATTACCCACATATTATTACTATAATATCATGTTTTTATTAAATTATTCGCGTAAACATCAGAGCAAAAGTAGGATAATGATTAAAAGTACTTATTATATTCCACACACAATAGTTAGTGTTTGCAGGTCGCGGGATGAAAGGCCGCCCTCGATAAGTCATATCCAGTTTTTAATCAATGGACGCGGTGCAGGGGGCGCGTTGAACCGATGCCTGTAACGGCTTGAAACTCGATACATTCGAGTATTATTCGATTAAAGTGCGTTTATTAAACGTGTTTCCACTCTTTTCAGTCAGTTCTTTCGTCAGTCAGTTTCTCCGTTTACACAGAGACGCGACATAACGATGCCTGAAGATAGTACCGATGTAGCGCTGGGTAGCCCGACGCTACTCGCAAATTTTACATTTATAGCTTTGTATACTTATATAATACTAGCTGATCCATGCCCACTTCGTTGAGCATTGAAAACGTCCCGGGACTTCCACGAATATTTCAAGACCAAAAATAGTCGAATCAGTTCAGATGATCTCGAGTTTTAGCGAGATTAACGAACAGCAATTGATTTTTATATAGCCTATGTTACTCAGTGATATTGTAGCTTTCTAATGAAAAAAGAATTATTAAAATCGGTCCAGTACTTTTTGAGTTAAGTTACATACAAAAATACAAATCTTTCCTCTTTATAATATTAGTATAGAGTATAGACTAGTATAGACTAAATAATACCCCCGGCCGCGTATATTGAGCATGCCACAAAACGGAACACTGAACTTTTTCGGGATATAAAACAGCCTGTTCTTTCTCGTGGTCTATAGAGTAACGACCTCCGTGGCGCAGTGGTTGAGCGCGCTGGTGCTACCTGTAACACAAGTTCTTCGGATACTTAGCACGGGGCCAGATTAACATGGTGTGAAGCGTCCATAGATATATTATTATTATTATTATATACACTCCAAATTTTATCAAAATCAGTCTAGATGCAAAAAAATCAAACATAATATCTTAGTATATAAAGTACAAATTAATATAACAAGTCACATATTGCAGCTTAACATTTTGATGTTAAACAAGCAAAGGCAGCAACAATTTATTTTTAATCGTTCTTCTTAATTAGGCGCCAGGTGTAGCGGCTGATAGCGAGCCCCTTACTCCGTGACTGACCCTATTTGTAACCGAAAAGCCTATGACGTCATCTTATAGTTGAAGCTAAACTTTGTTAATGTATGCTATTAGCTTATCCTACAAACCAGCTGAAATTACAAATTACATTACATTTGGGTTCATTATAAATTTTTATGACTTATGACCGGTTAAGTTCAATTATTATATTATAACGAGCTGACCCGCGCCGACTTCGTTGAGCATACAAACTGTTTAAACCTTCCCTGTTCTTCCACGATTATTTCAAGACTAAAAATAGCCGAATCTTTTCGTTTTTGAGTTTTAGCAAGACTAACGAACAGCAATTCATTTTTATATATAAGAAGAAGAGAAGATAATATTTTATGACTTATGACCGGTGAACAAGCAATCGATGTTCGCAATAAATATTTACTATCCTTAGACCTAAATACTGCTTTAAAAAGTAGCCTACGTGTTAATCCAGCATGTAACTACCATACAAATTTCATCAAAGTCTGTTCAGTAGTTTTTGAGTTAATTGCGAAAATTTGTGTGTGTGGATGTACTGTCACGTAACATACTCTACTTACGTGACAGTACATCACACACACAAATTTTCGCATTTATAATTACGATTATATAATTTTTATATTGTAAAATATTGTTTGAAAAGATGTTAGGGCTGTATAGTCTGATTATCTCATTGTCTGATAAAAAAGATGATCCATGTGTCGGGTGGACTTAAAAATTAAATCCTACGCATGGAAGGCATCCGTCCCACTGCGTTACGAGAGTAAAAGAAGATAGAGTTTCCTTATGTGCTGCACACATACTTGGGCACTGTAATGACTCATGCCCTGGTTTCAGTAAAATCGGTCACAGATACGAAATCGATGTGGGTGCTATTATCGTTACCAATTGATATTTCAATAATCAATTTAACATGAGCAGCCATAAGCGGTGCAGCTTGGTGCAGCTTATCGCTTGTCAATTAATCAATCTAGATGGATCGGAGCTGTCGGTGCTGTCGCGCCAAGATGGCCGCGGTGATTAATAACATCGGTGCAGGTAAATCGGACAAGCGCACGCTTTGCTATGACATCAAAATTCAAACACAGTCGCACCGTTATAACGATATCATTTGTGACAATGTACCGGTATGTTTATAGAAAATGCTCTTATGAATAAATGTTAATATTGGCTATAACAGATACATTATTATGTTTTTAAAATTTGTAATGCACACGACAGAATAATTACTATTTTGAATGCAATGTTGTCACGTGCCTTCTCTTTGCTTTCACTCTTCAATTATACGTTACATTTAATATTCAGCACTAAGACTATATCCAGTAAGTGCGTATTTACTTTATAATAATTTTACCTACAATAAAACCAAATTGCCATACACAAGCTTCGATTAACAATATTGTTTATTAATGTACGAAAGAAAGTTTACGCACGTGATTCACCTTTCGATAAGGTAATACAGGTTTTATGTACACGTTATATTACTTACTAATTAATATGCTTTTAAAGTAGGTAATTACTCATTCGATATTAATTTTGCGAGTAAAACTTGTGCCGAAATCCACGTGCGGTATCTGAGGTTGGAGCCGCGTCGTAAACCGAGCGAACTAGTACGGGCCGCAGCCCTCTTGGGAAATTATTGATGTTTCTATATCGTTAGTTTCTCTAAATACTAGAAATATGCTTTGAATCTCAGACAATTTGGTTCTTTTCTTTTTAAAAATCGAATGTAATCCTTTTAAGAAATTTCGAGAGTATTTAAAACTTTTTTTTAATTTATGTATTTCGATATTTTGTCTTTTTCTTAAAAAAAATTACACATTGACTACGCTTCTTAAATATTTTTAAATTATATCTAGCTTATTTTTAAGCGACTTCCAAAAAAGGAGGAGGTTACTCAATTCGACCGTATAAATGTTTTTTTTATGTTTGTTCGCGGATAACTTCGTTGATTGACAGACAAAAAAAAATATTTTTTTGTCTGTTAAGTGACGTTTTTAGTAGAAAACATTGTACGAGTTTTAGAGTAGGTAGGTGTTTTATTAGTAAAGAGGTTATTGTTTTTGTTGTATATTTTTTTGAAGTTTTATTATTGTTCTATTTATAAACCTTCAACAATTATAACGATCAATACGCTAACTAGCTCAACTAGACGCAACAGAGATTAGAGGCGTATAGTCGATAGTCTCGGATTTGTCTTTATAGTAGTTAAAAGCTGACATTTTAAAATATAGACCGCCATTTTGTATCCTTTGTAGCGTATTTGCTTTGTTATCGGACGTGGATTAATGTTGCAGATATCTGTTCGCAAACTGTCACACCGAACTTTGCTAGTTATCCAACTCCCGTGTTTTCTTCGCAAGATTTAGAGTATAAGTTTAATGTGTTATTTGTTGCTTTCTGAAAACAGAAATTTAAACAGCATACAATTTTTGGATTGGTCCCTACCGAACCTAAGAGGTTAAACCGTCAATTTGCACATTATCTTTTGCCTGGTCTACCTACGTACTGTACTATAATCTGCATTTTTTTCAAATTTTTTTTTTGTTTAGCAAAATTGCATTTCAAATGCTAAACTATACTTACATACTGTATCTTTGTAAATATTTCCCGACGGTGAGCGACATTCAGTCTATGTTATATTAATAACTTGTAGTTTTCCCCTATTCTTAAGTTAAGTCTGACACTTTAACCCAGAGATACTTGGCGCAGGTGAAAAATAGATTGTCTTGTTTTCGCCCTGTTTATCGTTTTGTATTATCATATAAATATTTTTTACCAAGGTTCATTCAACGCAATTCCAACATCATTTTATCCGGTTCAAGTACAAAATCGTAGCGCTGACTATAAATAAATTAAAAGTAAAAAACAGTAAATATTCTTGGGTTCTGTTGGTCTTTAATTATACTTATTGTCTGCTTAAATACAATGTAAAAATGTATATAACTGTTTGTTGTCAAAATTAAAAAAAAAAGTTGACACGTATGACAGAATATGGAATGTATCTATAGAGCTCGTCGAGCTGGGACGTCCTGGGAATTCCGATCGGGTCAACAATTTGCGCTGCCCCGTCAGTTTCCGGAATCGAACTGACGTTTCCGGAAATAAATGACGTATTAGCGCGCGTACGGGAAAATTAAATTTTGATGCTAGAGTTAGGAACGTACGTTCATAATGATGAATAGAATCTTATATCTTTGCCAAGTGTAGATTGTAGAGTTATTTATCATGTGCAAGTTTCTTAAAACTAAATATATAAAAAGTCAGTGATATCCTTTTCCAGTTTTGGGAATTGCACTACACCATTAATACCTAATGATAATATCTAGGTAATAATTTGTTAAGTTTTTTTTATATTACGTATTGTAATAACTAAATTGGGAATAAATTATTTATTATTATTATTATCATCTTATATATAAAAATGAACTGTTCATTAGTCCCGTTAAAACTCGAGAACGGCTGAACCGATTCGGCTATTTTTGGTCTTGAAATATTCGTGGAAGTCATGGGAGGTTTAAACGGTTTGTATGCTCAACGAAGTGGGCACGGGTCAGCTAATTATTATTAAAACCTTCCAGGTAGGAGTAATTTGTTTTGGACCCAAAAACAATAATGTTATCAAATGGCCATTATATAAAATTTAGGCTTTTAGGCCCGTCTGTGCGTGATCTGGGTGAGAATGTGAATAATAAACCCATAACCGTGAGCATTTCGGCAGAAAGTGTGTTTTTTGGGAACACAGTCACGCAAACAACATTAATATTTCATGCTTTATTGTATCGAGTTAAAGGATTTAATTTAAACTTCAATATTATGAACGTGATACGGTTACCTTATGCGTTTAAGCATAGACAGCAGTAGGAATTGCCCCCTTGAGAGACGATCAAGTCTATATAGTATAATATATAAACACATATAATAGGTAGAAAGCCAAAGCCTTCAAAACTTATAAAAATCCAATGCCACTGATAAACAGTTAAGTAACTTTACACTACACGGTCAGTGACCGAGCTCTCAATCTAAAATGACGTTCTTATGCAACCTATTTTCTATACACAAAGGGTAAAATAATTGTAATGATAATAAGGTCCGTTACTGAAACTCTGCTGTCCGTTCGTCTGTCACCAGAATTTATCTCACTAAACGATGACGTTTTACATAAACTGAAAATTTCAACTATCTGATTTGATAGTCACTATCAAGTTAGGTAGTTAAAATTTACACATAATAATGTATTTCTATTACTACTGTAACAACAAATACTAAAAAACAGAATTAAATAAATATTTATGGGGGTTCACCCCATTGGGCTATTTTGCTCGTTTTATACGGAACCATTCGTGCGCGAGTTCGACTCGCACTTGACCGGCTTTTGGCTTTGTTTGTTAATGGAGACATAATGGTAATAATTTTAATAAGAGATCGTATTATAGTGTAATGTAATAATCATATGCTTCTTGAAAAAGGAGAAAACAGTAACGAAGTTATATACTACCTGCCAAGCGACAGTCGCTCAGCGCTACAAGCAGGATGCGCTATTGATGTCATAAAATATGTACGTAAATATAAATGTGTATACAGGCTTTAATATTAATGTGTGATAATACTTTAGAGTGTGTATAGGTCCCGTATGTAGAGTTTACTGTGAAAGTACCAGCGCTGAAGCAGGCACTTTAAAAAAAATGTATGTAATAATTTATGATGTTGGGACATTTCTCACACAAAAGTAAGTCTTTCAGCGATGGTACTTTCACAGTAAACTCATAGACACATAGACACCCAAAAGTATTATCACTAATTTATTTTACACCTTTTATAAAATAATCACACACAATTGAACACAAGACACTTTTTTACTTTGTTTTATTTGCAATATTATTTACCAGACCGGTGTTAAGATTCGTTGGCATTTGGCAAATGGTTACTTTATCCTCTCCCGTCGATCGAACCATCTGCGGGTCAGCTCATCCTCAAACATGCACTTTTTAAGATACCGTTCCAAAATTGAACTGTCGCTTACCGGTTGAGGTGGCCGGTTGCCAGTACTTGTTGCTTAAGCATGCATTGGTGATGCAGCTGGCAACATCTCCTGCAATATGCAACCGTCGTAAAGCAGGAACAGATTATCTAATGGCGCCTTTCAATAACCAATTTATATATAAGAAATGATATATCCTACTTCACTCAAAAACTATGGAACGGATTTTAAAAGTAGGTATACGTATGACTTTATGGTCTGGATTAAAACAAATACTAATTTTTACACGCTTTTTAGCTTCACTAGTATGTGATATGTTTGTAAGCGACGACTTTCGGCGCGATTTTGACCCACATAAAGTGGGTCAAATTTCATTCAAACGTTGCAGATTTATCGAGGATCGATTACAATACACTAATTTGATAAGGTACATCGAAAAAGTACAAAGTTTCCGTGGGGTACAAAATTAACGTGAGCAATGCCGCAAGCAACATCCATTTTATATAAAAGTAGAAATAATGAAACAAAAACGACTTCCTCGCGCGAACAGACACAAAAAAAACACATATACGATCGAATTGAGAAACCTCCTCCTTTTTTGGAAGTCGGTTAAAAAGGATACATCCTATCAAAACATAACTTGTAAGTTGTAATAAAAAAGAATCGTCAAGATCGATTGGTGTGATATTGAGCTACGAGCTCGTATTATTAATTGTCCATTTGTTGAGCACATACTTAATGTAAATTTCAGACTTATTTCATAGATGCCATTTTCAGAACTGGACTAAAATGCTATGGGACCAAACGGGAAGCACCAGGTTTCATATAAAAAAACATCCAAATTCACCCAGGCGAAAGTTCTGACGTAACAAACATAAAAAAAAATAGACGAATTGAGAACCTCCTCCTTTTTTTGAAGTTGGTTAAAAATCCATGCAAATCCGTTCATGTTCGTGTGGAGCACGGAATTGAACGTGTCCGGCAATACGCAGGGGAATACCGCGTTTTAGTCCGTTTGTTGACCGCGGCTTATGTAACACAACATAACTGTTTAATAAGGGTAAACGTCCAGCGGAGATTTGTGGCCATGTGTTTGTAGGACGTGTTATTTCTGGTTTCACATTTTTCCGGATTTTTACACCTGTTTGCTATTCCGGAACTCATTTCGCTTCAAAAATGTTTTATTTTTCTTTAAAATTAATTAAATTGGAGTATTACTGGGACAATATTTGTCTAACCCACATGTTTTAGCTAAATAATGGACACATATTATGTTTAAAATAATAGGCATCACAATTTAAAAAACATGCTTAACCGACTTATATTTAACCGACTTCCAAAAAAGGAGGAGGTTTCTCAAATCGATCGTATATATGTTTTGTAAATTACTATGCGATGGATCAGATTCTATCCTATGTCTATTTATCGAGTTGCGTGCAAAATACAAAGTAAGTGAATCAGATTACACACCTACTGCCGGCTTACTAAAGTTAACATTTCAACTTGGATTCATAAACTAGAACCTTTGATGAATGAATTTAAAAAACGGTGTGACGTAAATATAAACCATGCAAAATATAATTTTGCAGATTTAATGAATAAAGAAATAAATTTGAAACATTCAAAAAGCGTATTTTAAATTTCCCTAGGGTAACGCCATTAACCGTACGGTAAACGAGAGTTACATTGTTTGTTTGGTTTTCAGTTTTCACGTCCGAACTCACGGAGGAGAAAATAAGTTTTTTTACAAAAAGTAATTATATTATAAGTAAAATAAAGGATGATTAATGTTTCATATATTATGCCGAAAATAGTGCGAAGAGAATGACGCGAAAAGCATTTTTTGTTTTAGCACCTCATATTACTTATTATAACTAAAAAAAAACAAAATCTAAAATGATCACAAGTACCTAGATAATTTTACTATGCTTAGCTCGCTGGCTCCTAGTCTATACACATAAACGAACTGGTTATTGACCTAAGACCAGGGGGCCTACTCAAGATGCCATCGCTAATTATCGCTTACAAAGTTCGATAACAAAATGTATGGGATTTGACATAAGGTACGCTAAATGACATACCAAATCGCGATCATTTAGCGTAGCTTATCTCAAATCCCATACATTTTGTTATCGAACTTTGTAAGCGATAATTAGCGATGGCATCTTGGGTAGGCCCCCAGGATAGAAACTCATCTGTTTTATGACTTTTCTGATCTCCAATATTTAATCGCAATTTGTCGCGTTATAGTAAGTAATGTAAATTACTTCTAGAGGTGCCAAAACAAAAAATGCTCTACTCGTCATTCTCGTCACACTATTTTCGGCTTGATATAAGAACCATGAATCATCCTGTATTATTTAATGAACGAATGTAAATAAGTACGCAAAGTTTGCAAGACCCTGGCCTACCGCCTGGTAGTTTTTGAATTCGAGTCTTCTACTAGAAGGTCCAAATAAAAGCCTGTATTAGGATATCCATCTACTTTATGCGACTTTTTATAGGCGAAAAATAGAACATACTGATTTCAATAGATAAAATAATTCAATAGCACACGTTCTAAAAAAAGTAGGTCACAAAATCGTGACCGAACACCGTTACACCATACAAATATGACTATTTGTATGGTACAATTATCTATACTACAAAAAATAGGCTGTAAGTGAGCGCCATGGCTGGATATTGTATAAGTAAAGTCGTCACATAGGAGGTGATATTTGGGCGTCCACCTGAGAATGCGTTCATTCAATTTGCGCGAAGCCCCTCAGACGTAATCCTGGCTTATGGCGTCCTCCTTCTCGCTCACATTGACCTACTGGCCGTGAGTACTTTTTTGTAATTGATCTTAAATGGGCCAAGGATTTTGCGTTTCTTTGATTACGAAATTAATTTAGGCATAGCTTAATTTGAATATTTATATGCGAAAGTTGTATGCAAAAACAACGTATTTTGAATGATCTAAAAACTTAAATTTATTTAATACTTTATAGGTAATATGCTTATTAGGTACTTATAAATGCCTATTATCCATAAATATTTTTATTTTAAGGTAATATCAAACTGCAGAATCTGCAACATAAATAACTGGGGGCCTACTCAAGATGCCATCGCTAATTGTCGCTTACAAAGTTCGATAACAAAATGTATGGGATTTGACATAAGGTACGCTAAATGACATACCAAATCGCGATCATGATAGCAAAAGTAGTTTTTTAGCACCTTACTTATTGGATTGGTATATTATTAATCCCAGAAAAATGTTGACTTTTAATCTCGAATTAGTCGTATCTTGGTCAGTAATTTTTCTGACTCACTCACATTATCATTTCCAATATTATGTTTAATTTGTCAAACACTATACGTAAATAATATAAACGTGAATCATATGTTGATCTTACGCCATTAGATGAGTTTACGACCTTTTTAAACTTCAGATTCCTAAGCATTTTTCGTAATTAAATTTTCCTTTCGTAACCCTAAAATAGAGTCATTATGAAAAATACTTTGTTATCGTAAAACCCATAACTCTCGGTATAAATTTTTAGCTTCCACAAATCATACTGACGTTGCTAAGTTCACGAGCCTCTCTAAGTATTTATTTTATTTATTTATTTAACAATTTATTGTGCACATAAACGATAAACAGATTACATATAAAGAAAAACGACACAAAAGGACTACTTATCTCTAAAAGAAATTTCTTCCAGCAGTCCCATAGAGAGAAATTACATGAGAGATATCAGGCAGGGCGTGCACAATTGCAGCTATGTAATAACGTAGTATTCTTATACGTAAATAATAATAATAATAATTAAAAAAAAATATACAATATATATATATATATATACTATACTATACTATACCATACCATACCTACTATACTACACTATAATATTCTATATTATACTATACTATACTATACTCTATTATGATAAATAATACAAAATATATACAGTCTAATAATATTATTGGGATTCATTATTAAGATAGTGGTCTTTTAAGCGTCTTTTAAAGACAGTGATAGTGGGGCTGTCACGAACGGTATGGGGAAGGGAATTCCATAATCTAACAGCATGAACAGTGAAGGAGTAGGAGAAGAAGTTGGAGCGATGGGAAGGTAGGGTGAGATTCGTTCTGACACTAGCCCTACAAGGAGTGTCAAGGGGTCGTGAAAAGTTGAACCGTTCTGTGAGATAAGAGGGAGACATAGGATTATACAGGATATTGTATAGGAGAGATAGAATATGGACATTACGCCGAAAGCGTATAGGGAGCCACTTCAATTTTAACCGGTAAGCAGATATATGGTCATATTTTTTCAGCCCAAATACAAAACGAATGCAGACATTCTGCAAGCGTTCTAACTTTGCTAACAACTCATCGGTAATATCTAGGTAACAGGAATCAGCATAATCAAGGATAGGGAAAATGAGTGTCTGAACAAGAAGGATTTTAGTTTTCAAGGGCAAGAAGTTTTGAAGGCTCCTCAGCATGTGTAATGAGTGATATACCTTTCTGCTCACATCATTGATCTGAATATTCCAGGACAGATTGCTATCCATAATTACACCTAGGTTTTTAGCAGAGTCTGTATACTCTATAGGTATACCATTATACAAAACTCTGGGCACGTTATGTAGTCGTTGGGTCATATATTTACTTCCGATAATAATAGCCTGAGATTTATTAGGGTTCACAAGTAGACCAAAAGATTTCGCCCAATCTGCAATGCGCTGTAAATCAGCGTTGATATCTCTGACTGCGGAACAGAAGTCATCGATATGAGAATGACGATAGATCTGCAGATCGTCTGCATAGAGATGGAAGTTACTAGAAATTAAGGAAGTGATTGTATTAATGAAAATTGAGAAAAGAAGAGGAGAAAGAACACCACCCTGTGGAACCCCCGCATCAAGCTCACACCAATCTGAGGTAGCCTCATCTGAGCGGACTCGCTGCGAACGTCCCCGAAGATATGATTCGAACCAATGTACCACCGGGGATGATATGTTAAGGGAGCGAAGGACAGATAGGAAGATGTCAAAGTCTACAGAACTGAAAGCACTGCTAAAGTCAAGTAAAACCAGAATAGAGACCTGCTTTTTTTCCATAGCCAGTCGTATATCATCTGTGACTTTAAGCAGCGCTGTAACAGTACTGTGACCCGGGCGGAAACCAGATTGAAGAGGAGAAAGCATGTTATTAGAGGCTAGAAAATGAGAAAGCTGCATGTGGACAATGTGCTCTAATACTTTGGAAAGGTAGGGTAATATGGAAATTGGTCTAAATTGGGACAAGGAAGAAGGATTTGGGGTTTTAGGTAGAGGAATAACATTAGCACGTTTCCATGCCAAAGGAAAGGAACTCATTGACAAAGAAAAATTGAAGATATGAGTGAGAACTGGCAAGAGTTCAGGAAGTGTAAGGGAAATCATACGGGGACTAAGGTTATCATTGCCCACAGCAGTGGAGGTTATAGACATGATATGCTTCTTAACATCATCTTCGGTGACTGGCATGAACGAAAATGGAGTACAGCTAGGGAGGGGAAAAGAGGAAAGATGGGAAATTGTACACGCTTTGGTAACTTGGTCAACAGTTACAGGTGGAAGAGAAAATTGAGAGTTAAGCGCATTTAAATCCACTGTGTTGTTAAAACAGACGGAAGATTTTCCTATTCCAAGCGTTGAAAGGAATTTCCAGAGATGGGAGGGGGGACTGTTGTCAATAGTTGAGTGTATGTGGCGTCTTTTAGCATCTCTACACAGACGACTGCAATGATTCCGAAGAAACTTGTATTTTGCGAGATTATCATCCGTTGGTCGTTTTCTATACCTAAACAGAGCTCTATCACGTTTAGCCATCACAGATAAAATGTCCTGCGAAAGCCAAGGTGCCGGAGTGTGTTTAATTTTTACTCTTTTACAAGGTGCATGGACGTCAAATATATTGGTTAACAAATCGGTTAGCAACGATACCTTCAGATCAATATCCGTGGCCGAGTAGATACGAGACCAATCAGCATCAGATATATCACGCTTTAGAGCCGCCAAATCCAAGCCCTTAAAACTACGTAGGAAAACATGCTTAGGTTTATGGCGGGGAGGTTTAATTTTAAAGGAAAGGTAAATTAGGTCGTGATGCGAGAGATTGGAAGGAAATTGGCCATGAGATGCTATGAGATCGGGTGACGAAGTGATGAGGAGGTCAAGAAGAGAAGGAGTGCAATTTGGAACATGGTGGGTTGCTGAAAGTGGAAGAATGCTGAGGTTAAGGGAGGAGAGTAAAGTGTGGAGCTTCAAAGCACGCGAATCTAATTTCATGAGACATGTGTTGAAATCACCTGCAAGTAATGTGTAATCAAAATTCGGACTATGCGTAGCTAACAGAGCTTCTAGAGTGTTAAAATAGTCAATACGCATAGATGGGCTATAAACGACACAGAGCAAGATCCGTTTGTAGTGCAAGATGATTTCAACACATAAATATTCAATTGATCCGGAGTACCGATTTGGTGAAGCAGTAATAATATTGCTAGCTATTTCACCACGCACATAAATGGCAACACCACCGCCGGCCCTACCTACTCGATCATTTCTAATTAGTTTGTACCCCGGAAGAGCACAAGCAGTGGACGGAATCGAAGGTTTAAGCCAAGATTCAGACACTAAAATGGCATCGACCGAGGAATCCCTAAACATTTCAAGCATATCTGAGTAGTGCCGCGGTATGCTCTGAGCATTGATATGGACGATATTGAAGTTGTTTGGAAAACTACGAAAGGATTTGATTAGCTGTTCATGAGCAGAGAACGAATCCGGTTCCCCATTGCCGCTATCAAGACTAAGAAAACTATCAGATGAGGAAGAACATGAAAAAAAGTCCTCATTAATAACATTATTAGAATTAAAAGAATCCATAAAGTACTAATATAATAAATAAATAAATAGAATAATATAATATTTATTAGACAAAAATAATATAATAGATAAATATATTTAAATAATGTTATCTTCTACCAATTATATATTAATTATAATTTATATCTGCATAATATAACCCATATCTTAGCTCACCATAGTATTGAAGGAAGAATATTATACACTTAACAACAATTAACAGACAGAAAGATAGACAGATATTTATCATAAGAACAAAACAATAAATCAATAATTATTCAAAAGATATACAGGTAAAGAGAAAAGATGGATAAATCTGTCTTATACACTAATATTATGTTATAAAATGATAATTATGCCCTGGCAACACAGCGTCCCACCATTCCCATGTCATTCTTGTATAAAAACAAAAAAAAAAAACACACTCTCATGCATGACATTAACAACTGACAGCTGTCAAGACAAGAAAAACAAAAAAGTCATGCCAAAGTAAAATAATTTAAATCTACACTAAAGAATGTTAGCAAAAACATTACTACCTTAAATAAGAATACAAAAATTTAGACATAACAAAGTGAGATGAGAAAAACAAGGGAAATGACAGGATTATGTTATACCATTCGCTGTGCTGCGCCGGCGCATTGGCCTATGTTCTTCTAGTACGACGAGAAGATGTAGCTGTACTGGGGGGCTTGTTCTCCAAAGTACTAGCCTTTGGCACCACACTACTTTGAACTACCGGTAGAGATGGGGCTCCTTTGCCATCATTAACAGCGGGAAATGTGGCCATTAGCGACTTAAGCTCCTGCATACATTCGATCTTCCGCCGAGTCTTGTCAGGCAAGATGATTGCAATTTTTCCGTTAGTCGACCAGCAGCTACGTACCCCAAAGTGCTGTCGTGCCGTCATGAATACTTGATACCTGGGCTTAGTTAAAAACTCGGATATGACGATGCCGCTACCCTTGAGTGCAGTCTTTGAGTTCCAAACCAAATGCCTCTGCGCATGATCTCTGAATCGGACAAGGACTGTACGGGCCTTCTCTTTTGGGGAACCAAGGCGGTGGCAGGACTGAAGCTCATTAGAGGTAAACTCTGATACATTCAATTGATTTTTGATAATGTTAGTAATAACATTGAATAAATTTTCATTGTTGGTTTCAGAGACACCATGGAATAGCAGTATCTTCCTGCGGAGGAATGTCTCGTGTTTGTCGAGTCCCAGTGTTAGAAGGTCAATCTGCGTCTTTAATTTTGAGAGTGTTTGGCAAACAAATTTTCTAAAATCATGGAACTCACTACTTAAACTGGAGAGGTCCGGATGAGATGGTGTCGAGGCAGTGTCAAGGAGTCGCTGCTCATAGGAGTCCATACGTGTTTGAAATATATTGGCCAAATCCTCCATGTTAGCAGCAAGTTGCGATGACACATCCATTATTTTTAGTGATGATTATTATTTCAGTGATTTAATGTTAAAGTGATGTAAAATTTATATGGTGGCGAGCAAAGAAGGGTTTTGACTATTGTTTAGTGCAATACATATGCTTATCTCAAAACTGTAAGTATTTTTATTTTCAAAATTACGAACACGATTATATTTTAGGTGTACTTGCTGCGCCTACCCACAAAAAAAAAAAAAAAAAAAAAAAAAAAAACTACACTTATATTTTAATTTCTGTAATAAAAACTCAAGGAGACTGCAGAATTTGATTTTTACTGAGATAACGAGTTTGCGACAGAAACATAATATTATCGATTTTAAATGATGTGAAAACCTATCTAGGCGAATTTACCCAAAACGACGATAGATGCCGAAAGTAAGGACAAGTAATTATTTTGGCAGTGTGTGTATGTATGTATACATGTTTCACAATAGCGCCAAAATCACGCATCAGTCGATATTAATGAAAAATGTGTCAAAGATTTTTATGATATCTGTGGTAATTTTTCATCTATTCATTATATTAATGTAGATGATAGAGTAGAAACATAATTAAAAATATTTATAAAAAACGTAAGACTTGATCATATTTCGGTAGATACTTGTTTTTTCACGCATATAAGATAGAAGTTTAAATTCTGGAGTAACACATAGGCAACTTTCTATTGCAGCGAAATGTACAGTATCATGGAAATTAAGTTTGCGTACGAAGTCGCGAGAAACATTGTCATAAATCTCTTCGGAAATACAAATTGAATGTGTATAGAAGCAAATGCGTGTTTAAACCCATACACGTATTACATGAAATCACACACGCACGTTTAATACATCAATAAATTCGACAAAGTACCTCCGTGATAGTTCGTTTATAGCTTTATACGTACAAATTATTTGGTAGTGGTTTCTGGGACTACATGCAAACATGCTTAGGAGATATATTTTTTTAAATATTTTATTTTATTAAGGCCATCATAAAGATTAAGCCTTATCAACAACATTACACATTAAATTAAATTGAACATTACAAATTAAACATAAAAATACAAATCAGTTAACATTATTATCTAGGTCTCATAAATGTAAGGAATGTATTATATAAGTAATTACGAGAACATATTATAACAATAATAATTATACAATAAAACTTGGTTGATAGGGATGTCAAGGGACCTATATTTTTGAACCATTTAAATATGTTTTCATTTATCCAGTTTCAACTCATAACTGCCTAGTTGAAAACTTATGAGTAAGCTAGAGTAAATCTCAACAACTATTTTCATATTATGTTATCTGTAGTCATATGTACGTCGTGCGTACATCACCTAGTTCAATCAATTACAATAATAATTTTTATGGAAAAGACGGGGCAGCTAAAACAAAGAGATACCACGGGCACACAGAAAATCATTGTATTGTATTTTACCGCGCATACAACGGCCGTAGCCTACATCTGTACATTAAACTAATATGAGACAATAGAAATGTCATAGATATTATTGTACTCGGGAAACCTACTAATTTAGTCGGATTATAGTAATGTTTGCTTACGTAAGCCAACGATATACGCGAGTATTAGTACGCATACACACGCGCGTAAGGGCGGTTACTGTGCCGTACTATTTAAGATGAAATGTATATTATATAAGTGAGATATTGTCTAGACAATAAGTATAGTCTGTGCTATTTAGTTTATTACTTCATTTATTAAAGAAGATAATAGCTCTGTTCTTATTAATACTTGATATATTGTGGAATGTAGGTAGTATTAAAAGTGGCGGAAGTCATAAAGACAGATAATGTTTCTGTAAATGAATAATATGAATTAAGATGACAATATTGAGAAATATAATATAAAGTAAAACATAATACAGACAAACATAATTATACTGACTTCCAAAAAAAAACAATGACAATAATCAGTTTTCAAATAAAAAAATTACAACAATCGGTTCACTCGGATAAAGTAAGGCAGAAGTACGTAGAAGTAACATACATAAAAAAATCGAATGGAGATCCTCCTTCTCTTTTAAGTCGGTTAAAAATCTTAAATCGGTCAAGTTTTGCGGGCCTTTAAAGTATCCGTTTTCTTATGTTTAATCAAAACCACAAGTCCCTCAAGAGTGACCGTAAAGTTTGAAACGCAGAATCTTTGATCTGAAGAGGGCAGGATATAAAGGGCTTATTAGATCAGAGTCGAGCCATAATCAGGGGCGCCACCTCGACAGTTTTCCCCGTACGAATACGTGTTTGTTAAGCCATAAATAGTCCTTTGCGAGGCAGCCCTGGTCATAATCCACAGGGTGCCGGCTTAAGACCGCTCTCTGGAGCACATTATCAGGGTATTATGCTGATGCGTTCTGCCTGTCTTTATTGAGTGACGCACCCGGCACCAAGCCACACCTCTACAGAGGGAATGTGAAATACGGATTTAGGTTCTTGGAGGTACAATTTTGAGAAAGGTGCAAATGTTGCATGAATAGTTTATTATAATTGTATGTAAAATATTTAGTTTAATTTATTCAGAAATATTAAGGTCACCTTTATATTCCGAAATTCTATAAACAAAGCGCCTGACTTTGAGATGTTGATTTTAACATACTGTTTTTTTTTCTGAGGATTATACTTAAGAGTATTATCTAAGCCATAGTTCAGTCATATATCTTGTTCGTCATATTAATTGAACAACCGTGTTACCTGTGTATAAAAGAGTCGTGTTAGTCAAATGTTTATAACTAAAGAACGGCGAAACCGATTTGGCTGAAAATTGGTAGGAGTTTGAACCAGGAGAAGGATATAGGATACTTTTTATCCCGTTCCATGTTAAAATAAATAAGAAGAAAATTTGAAAATGTAAGAAAATCGTGTTATAAAATATACAAATTATAGTTTGGGTACCGCGTTGCGGGTTCCGGGTTCTGTGTTGCGGGTTCCGCGTCGCAACAAACTTTATATTTTCAGGAAAGAGGCCATAGGCAAGTTTTAAAATAAAAATTTTGAAACATTAAAGTGTCGTAAACCACAAACATCCCCGGGATGTTTGTGGTTTACGACACTTTCATGGAAATCAAGAAAAGACGTGTTTGACTAACATTAGAAAATTTAGCAGATTATCGGCCGTTATATAAGAGTTACGCCTACAATATATCCATATTGTAGGCGTAACTCTTATATAATAAGTCGCAGAATTCATTGAAATTTATGAAGTAATTTTGAGATATTTTAGGATTTTTAAAGTTTGGTTTTCGCGGGCGGCGGGATAAGCGCAAGAAATCGCGGGAAACCTCTAGTTTAAGGAACAGTTAAGTAATTGGAAAACTGTGCATAATGCAATGGCTTTAGACGTTTAGGGTAACTACGCGGTAATTGCCTCAATCGTCGACTGCGCTATTAAATATTTACCCACCGCTCGTTCGTGTTAGCTGCGATTTTGTTGTTTGTCCATTATTTCACTTGTGTTCTGTGTATTTTTATCGATCCCTCGCTTAGTTGTGTAATTGTTTACTTTGTTACAGTATATTCGTTTGTATGGTCAGGATAATTTCAAAGAAGAATAAGAAAAATATTGATGACAAAACACGTAGTAGTAGAGTATAGTATGTCTATATTTTATTTCTTTGACCTAACTTATTACTTATTGTGAAACGTTATAATACGAAATCTGTATTATTTGAATATATTTCTTTATTAATTAATTTGACGAAATGAATGAGTTTTTTACTTGACTCATCTGCGTGAACTTTTGATTAATCAAAAACTCACAATTCTCTAGTGGCTCTAAGGAATGAAATTAATATCAATACTATAAGTAAAATAACAAAAAAAAAAACGAAACAACTACACTCATATTACAAAACAATATGCGGATAGAGTGGACCGATTATCTCGGTGAATCCACTAAAGCAAATACAAAATCCAATCCAAATACAAATTCCCGAAATTAGGAAACGTAGCTCTATTGTTTTCAATTTCTATTTAAAATTTCCTAATATTATTCGGGAATCGTCGTTTTTGACAGTCAGATTATTGTAATGTCCATTGTTTTATAATGAGTGAAAATCATTGTATTTCAATTGAATCGATGAAGGTAAAATATGTCGCAAAAAACCCAGTTATTGAGTTTAAACTGTCACTGAAACATTTTAGGATATGTAGTAACGTACATTGATTCTAGAGACGGATCTTTAGATTAATGTACTTAGAACTTTTCGACGTATTCTAAAATGTTTAAGTGACAGTTTGAATTAAATTTTCTCGAAATATGAATTTTGCTACATATCACCTTGATGTCTTCAATTATATATCGAAAATGAATTTGGTTTGATTTTGTCATTTCAGCTATGACGTCCACTGCTGAATTTACCCCATTTCATTAATTTATACTATACACATATTTAAAAATTTTATTATATTATACCGACGCGCGACGGTCCTTTTTTTTTACGATGGGAAATTCTTTATGAATTCCCGGCGGCGTGAGGGGAGTAGCCACCGGGATATGTGGGACTCGCCCGGGCGACGCGGTGAGGAGCGCCGGGGTTACCACAATAAACCCATCGGTGCCTCCTCCTCCGCTTGTTGCTGGACCGCCGGACCCGTCTTAAACGATAACAGCAGCGGATATTACACAGATTTAATACACATCCATGACCCAGGAACATTTTATTTGTTCCCCCGCGACCTCTCGCTCGAGCACCAACACGCTGATCCACTGCGCCACGGAGGTTGTCAAAAAACGGGAAAGATGGGTTAATAGGGTTTGTAAATTTTGGTTAAAATTCGTTACATTCTCGCAATAGTAATATTAACACAAAAAGTACAAAATGTGAAGCGTCTGTGGGTGGACGGCGGGTTAAGTTGAGTTTTTGGTTTGTGTATTTAAATTTTTCAACGGAGTGCGCTATTTATTTTTCCCATCGTCGAGAGACATTAGCATAATCAGATGTACTTTAGCTTAACCCTATTTGCAGTATTTGCGTTCAAACAAAATAATGGTCTGGAGATAATTAAAAAACAGACGAAGTAAGTTGTGCCAACACATTATTTTCATTATAAAATGCATTATAGTAATTTGCAATTTGCATTGTTCTATTTAGAAATATTTTTTGCGCGGTAAACTTAATTTCTACGTTAATATTAACGTATATTTACGTAGAAATTCAGTCAGCTTTTACCGCTTTTACTACGTAGTAAATAGTTACGAAGTACTTATTAAGTTATATAATATAATACTCTTTATTAAGTTAAATGACAAAAGTAATATTTTTCCCTTCAAAGTATAATTTTGCGTGTCGCGTGCCGACTGTCTTTTTACATAATTTCGCAAATCGCAATGTAATTGAATACCTATATGTGTTTTTTTCAGGTTAATATACTATTTGAACAATGCTTGCAAATTGTTTTACCTTAGGCAATCAACTTAACAACTTAGGAATTATTATATCTATAAGAGAAATATTTTAAGGTCTAGTAGAGTAAAACGAATGATATGAAGCCTAGCATACACACAATTTAATATTACTATCGAAAACTGACAATAAAAAGACGATGTTTTTATAATATGTAAAATATATGAAGACATTTAAAGTGCTGCTACTTTAGTGACTGTGCCTACGTAATTAACGACAAAATAAGCTGGAACATAAAATATCGAAACAAATGTTTATATAATAGTGATGTTACGTAAACCACCGCACGTCGCCGCGCCGGCCAAGTGCAGTAATGGCATTCAAGATGGCGACCTTGGCTCTAGAAGGTCCTCTACTGAAGATACTTTTCCAATATTTCCATTTGTTTACAACTGGGTGACTTGCAGATGACGTCATATTATTGCAGCACAACTTTGTACGACGTCGCAAAGTTCGAGGTTAACATTTTATCTTTTGAGCTCCAATTTCAGTGTTATGTAGACATCTACGAGCAGAGAAGTTATTTATGTTTTATGTGAGTTTTAATAGTCAAACCGAGTCATTATTCCAATGTTAATGGAATGATAAATTAAATGTATTTCAGTGCATATTTGACCATGCACATATACATAATGTCACAAGCACATTAACAGTAAAAGTATTGTAAAGTGAAAATTATTTTGGGAAGCGTATTTTTTCATGGTATTTTTTTAAACGTCACTATTGGCCCACATTCCCAACACAGGAACTCATGAGTTGAATGCAACTCAAGTGTAGTTACCAACCTCAAAAAACCTTATGTTGTGATCTCAGGGGTTGGACAAACACAATCAGAACAATGAAGGATTCGTGGGATATTGCTACTACATAGGTAGAGTATTTTCGCCTGATTATATTAACTATACCGTATTTATTATTATATTATGAGGACAACCGTAACGATACTTGACCATTCTACCTAATTCATCCTACATTTTAGGGACGGCTTTATCTAAAACAATTGAATTTTAGAGCAAGTTAGAAGAGTGTGTCCAAATGAATCGTCACTCGAAAGGCTGCACAGACAGTGCGCTGGATAGCCGATACGTTGTTTGACCATTCTATCTCACTCCCCCTCATTTTAGGGATACTTTTATGCAAAACAGTTTAAGTTTAGAGCATTTTAGAAGAGTGTGTCACAATTAAACGTCACCCGAAAGACTGCACAGACATTGCGCTGGATAGCCGACACGTTGTTTGACCATTCTATCTCACTTTTAGGAACGGTGTTATGCAAAACAGTTAAAGTTTAGAGCAAGTTAGAAGAGTGTGTCACAGTTAAACGTCACCTGAGTGGCAACAAAGCTATTGCAATGGATAGACGATACGTTGTTTGAAAATTCTCTCACTCCCCCATTTTAGGGACGTTGTTATGCAAAACAAGTTAAGAGCAAGTTAGAAGCGTGTGTCAGAATTAAACGTCACTCGAAAGACTGCACAGACATTGCGCTGGATTGTTGTTCGACCGACACGTTGTTCGACCATCTGACCCCCTCTGTTATCCGAAACAGTTAAAGTTTAGAGAGCAAGTTAGAAGAGTGTGTCACAGTTAAACGTCACCTGAGAGGTAGTCAAGCTGGAATTGTTCTGGATAGCCGACACAGTCGACACAATGAACAGTCGAGCACCACTCGCACTTCAGCTAAAGCAAATGCTGTAACGGCATCATATATTTGATATTCGCTGGAACGGAAAATTATTTTCATACGAATTTCATAGCTCCTATTGTTAAGTTTTTATTTCTGCGCTATTGAAGAGTAATTGTGCTTTGTATTTTGTATGGAATGGAATATCGGAACGAGTATCTATTTATGTAGGAAAAATTATGATTGAGATTGTGAACTTTTTAATGTCACTTGTAGTATATTTGTACGATTTTCGCGCTATTAAAGCGTTAAGCTTTGTATTTTTTTATCTTCTTCTTTTAAAACAAAAAAAATATATGTAAAGAAAATGGTTTCTTTAATTTTAATATGCGCGCGCACCCCACGCTTTACGTGACATGTCGCGTCTGACATTCTGTTATTATTTAAGATATTTAATTTTATTATAATTTATTTATGATTTAGTGTTATAGTTTATTAAGATGTGTTAATCGAGAGATGATAACAATAAACTTTTATTGTCGTTTCTTTATTTACAGGTAAGGTTATTTTAGTTTTGTAAAGATTGTATTATGATTGTGTAACCTACTCGATGAATAAGATTACATACTTTATTTACAGAGAAACAAATGGAAGTTTTATTGTAATTGATTTAAGTGTCTTATAAAACGACAATACTTGTTTATAATGGCACAAAAATTGCAGTTTGCATTTAGATATGAGGCATCACAAACCGACAGTAAGACGAATGTGATTGCCATTACCTCCATTACAACAGAGAATAACAAAAAATATATACTGCTAGAAACTGATAGATACGCAAGTCGTCACATAGCACTAACTAAGACAGAAGCATACAAAAGAGTGAAAAAAAGTTTAAATCAAAGAAGTCAAGAGAGAACGATATGGATTTCATGCACGGATGAAATGTTACAAACTTATTTTGATGAAGATGATAATTTAATGTTTAATGATTTATATCTAAAAGAAATGAAAGAAATAGAAATAGTCGAAACTACTCAGAAAAACGAAGGTCAATTGAATCTGAAGAATATATCAGAAAGATTTATGATTGAAAAATTTGTATGTAAACTCTCAAATGCGGGACAATGGATAGAAACATTTGAGAATGAATGCAAACGATATGAAATTAAAAAAGATACTGACTGACTGAGTGGCACTCGGCAACATTAAAAACTTTGAAAATCGAGGCTGGATGGTCCGAGTGGAAAGACAAATTTTTGGATTCGTTTGCTGATAAAGGATGGAGTATGGGAATGTATGCTATATTTTACAAATATAAAGAAGGATCACTAATGGAATATGCCATAAGAAAAGAGAAGTTATTATTAGATATGGATGAAAATATTAGTGGGAAAAGTCTGGTTGCACTTATAGTAGCCGGCTTACCAGAATTTATTAGAAATAGAATTGATCCAGAAAAATGTGAAAACACAACGAGATTGCTTCATGAAATAAGTAAATGTGAAAGTTTGGTAAAGATTAAAAGCTTCACAAAAAAGAGAGAAGAAAAAAATGACAAAAGGAAATATATTGGAGACAAAAAGCCATGCAAAAACTGTCAAGATTTAAATAAAGGTACTCGATACCACCCAGAACAATCATGCTGGTTTAAAATAGAAGAAAAAGAAAACAAAATGATTGGAAGTAATTCCGTAATAGAAGTAAACCTGACTGAAGAGACAAAAAACGAGTAAGCACACCATTGATAAAATTAAATATGTTATTAGAAGACAAAGTACAAATAAACGGAACATATGATTCCGGTTCCCAGGTGTCTCTGATAAACAAAAGATTAATTAGAATAAGGAATGATTCAGAAGATACAAATAGAATATTGTTAAAAACGGTCAATGGTGTGACATACACAAAAGGTTTAATAAGTATAAAGGTAAAAATTTTTGATATAGAAGAATATGTCGATGTTTTCATCGTAGACAAAGTTGATTTTGAAGATTTTATTATAGGACTAGATATGATAAAAAAATTTAAACTTATTCAAAATGAAGATCTGAAAATATCGCAAAAGACAAGGAAGCAGATAAATACTATGGATGGATTGAAAGAGATAGAAACAGTTAAAATAAATTTTAACGAGCATGTGAGTAATAGTGAGTTTATAACAAACCTACATCACTTGGACAACGTCAAAAAGACTCAAATACAAAGTTTGGTAGATAATTATAATACTGTATTTGCCAAAAATAAATATGATATAGGTACAGTAAAAGAATATGAGGCCCGGATAGTCTTACTAGTGGATAGGTATTGCAGCAAAAGGCCATATCGATGCACAATAGAGGACAAAAAAGAAATAGAAAATCAGATAGCAAATTTACTTAAAAATAATTTAATTGAGGAATCTTACAGTCCATTTGCGGCGCCAGTTACCTTGGCATTTAAAAGAGACGAAAATACAAAATCAAGACTTTGTATTGATTTTCGTGAATTAAACAAGATAGTCATACCACAAGCACAACCATTTCCATTAATAAGCGACTTGATAATTAAAGCAAGAAATTGTAACTATTTTACAACAATTGATATAAATTCCGCATTTTGGTCTATACCACTACGTATTGAGGATAGACAGAAGACAGGCTTTGTCACACAGGATGGACATTACCAATGGACTTGCCTGCCGTTTGGGTTAATAATTTTAAACAAAAAAAAACCGACTTCAAAAAGTAAACTAAAAAGCAAAAAATAAATTTACTTTGCACAAAGTAATACTTATTTTCACTTAAGTAAATAAATTTATTCTATAATTTTGAAGTCGGTGCCAAGTTTAACGTTCTTTTATAATTTGTTTTCATTTAATATTAGTTTGTAAGCCAGTACTTTGGTAGGTACATAATATATAGTAATAGTTACATTGATAGTTGTATATTTTTTTCTGATTCTTATTTTCTGTGATTGCCTACATATATTTAGTAATTTGATATTGTAGTAAGGTTGTTGAAGTACTTACTTGGCACCGACTTCAAAATTATAGAATAAATTTATTTACTTAAGTGAAAATAAGTATTACTTTGTGCAAAGTAAATTTATTTTTTGCTTTTTAGTTTACTTTTTGAAGTCGGTTTTTTTTTGTTTAAAATTATTTTATTTTAAGATTTTTAGTTATGGGTAGACTGAGTAAGGATAGGTACTTATACGCCAGAGCAGCGCAAAAATTATACATATCAAGTTGACTATAAAATGATATACAAATTTTAATAATATCAAAGTCGATACCAGCCAAACTGAATATGATTTCTATATAACTCTTTTATTATTTTTAGTCGATTCACATTTCTTTATTTGGCTTAAAACAATTTTTTACCTTTTTAATATTTACCTATTTCGTCATATTGTTATGATAGTACCTATATATAGATACCTACTATCTGGCGAAGACAGAGGTGGTGTTGAGTACTGTAATTGATATAGTGGCATATGCTTGCAGTACTTTAAGCGATGTCGTAATTTCCAAACTTATAACTTCAAAGACTAAGCAGTCCTGTATGCCTGTTTCTGATCTATGTGGTATACCTTAACAATTGATTCAAAATTATGTTTGTTTATTTGTAGTCGGATATGCTTATGGTACTCGAAAAAAATAATAAAATTACTATGAGTGTTCCTATAAACTTCGAGGAGTTCCCTCGATTCCTCACGACACCATCATCAGGCATGCACTTTCATAACTATGAGACCAAGTTCGACTGTAATTGACGTAGTGGCGTATGCTTGCATTTCTTTAAACAACGCTGAAATCTTCAAACGTGTATCTCTAAGGAGTCAGAAGTTCTGTTCACTACTTTAGGTCCAGGATATGGTGCAAAATCTTACTATTTGGTAACATATGCTTGGGCTTCTTCAGAAAAAATCAAAATCGATATATGTTTTCATATAAATTTTGAGGAGTTCCCTCGATTCCTCACGGATCCCATCATCAGGTCACCACTTTGGTAAGCACTGGTACAACACTGTAATTAACGTAGTGGCGTATGCTTGCATTTCTTTAAACAACGCTGCAATCTTCAAACGTGTATCTCTAAGGACTCAGAAGTTCTGTTCAGTACTTTAGGTCCAGGATATGGTGCAAAATCTTACTATTTGGTAACATATGCTTGGGCTACTTCAGAAAAAATCAAAATCAATATATGTTTCCATATAAATTTTGAGGAGTTCCCTCGATTCCTCACGGATCCCATCATCAGGTCACCACTTTGGTGACAATGGGACCAAACGGGAAGCACCACCTTTCAAATAAAAAAAAAATCATCCAAATCGGTTCACCCAGTCGAAAGTTCTGAGGTAACAAACATAAAAAAAAAAAAAAAAAAAAAAAAAAAAAACATACAGACGAATTGAGAACCTCCTCCTTTTTTTGGAAGTCGGTTAAAAACATCACCTGCTATTTTCCAGAGAATTTTATCAAATATATTAAGAAATAATAATTTGAAAGACTTTACTGAGAATTACATTGATGATATCTTAATATTTTCACGATCATTTAAAGAACATATAGAACACATAGAAAAAGTACTTAAAGCAATAATAGATGAAGGTTTCAGATTAAAATTTAAAAAATGCACATTTGCAGCAACATCAGTAAAATATTTAGGACATATAATAGGAAATAATACGGTAAAACCAATCAAAGATAACATTATTTCAATAAAAAAATTTCCAACTCCTAAAACTCAGAAGAACATTAGACAGTTTCTGGGGAAGATTAACTTTTACCACGAATACATACCAAATTGCTCGATCATATTAGATCCACTTCATAAATTATTGAGAAAAAATGTTCAATTTATGTGGTCAGAAGAATGTGAGAGATCTTTCTCTGATATAAAAAATATATTATGTAAACAACCAGTACTGGAAATATTTGATAAAGACTTACCTATTACGATTTACACCGATGCCTCATTGAATGGTATAGGTGCAATATTAAAACAGATTCAAAAAGATGGAAGAGAAAAACCGGTTGGCTATTTTTCAAAGAAACTTAATGATTCGCAAAAAAGGAAGAAGGCAATATACCTTGAATGCTTGGCAATAAAAGAAGCTATAAAATACTGGCAATATTGGTTAATTGGAAGAAAATTCACCGTTTATTCAGATCACAAACCATTAGAAAACCTCAACTTAAAGGCTAGAACAGACGAGGAACTTGGTGAATTGACTTTCTATTTGTCACAATATGACTTTAATATTAAGTATATTCCTGGGAAAGATAATACTGAAGCAGATAGTCTCAGTAGAAACCCAGTATTAGAAGACAATGATGAAGATGATGAAGAAATTTTAAAAATTGTAAATTTGATAACATTAGATTATATTAAGATAGATCAAAAAAATAACGAGAATATAGGGAGAATAAGAAATAAATTAATTGAAAGAAATGGAATACTATACAAAAAGACACGAAATAGAGAAAAAATTATTTTATCTGAAGAATCAAGTGTAAAGTTAATAAAAGAAATACACAGTGAATGGTGCCATTTGGGTATCAACCAAATGATAAATAAAATCAGTCCTTATTATACAGCAAAGAGTTTAACAAGAAATATAAAAAACATATGCAAGAATTGTGAAATCTGTATAAAGAATAAATCGAGAGGTCAAGATAAATATGGGCTGATGTCACACCTGGGGCCAGCATCAAAACCATTTCAGATAATGTCTATAGATACCATTGGTGGCTTTGGGGGACAAAGATCAACGAAGAAATATCTACACTTGTTAGTTGATCATTTTACAAGATTTGCGTTTATCTTAACATCAAAAACACAAAATGCTACAGATTTCATTAAGTTGGTAAAAAAAGTTCTTGAGACGGAAAAAATTAACATATTACTAGCAGATCAATACCCAGGTTTAAATTCAAAAGAATTTAAAGATTTTTTGAAAAATAATGATGTAAAACTAATCTTTACTGCAGTTGATACTCCATTTTCAAACGGACTCAATGAAAGATTAAACCAAACACTAGTTAATAAAATGAGGTGTAAAATAAATGAAAAAAGTGAAAAGAAATCTTGGGCATTGATCGCAAAAGAATGTACAGATAAGTATAATGAAACCGAACACTCAGTCACAGGCTTTGCACCAGTGTATTATTAGAGGGTAAGGTCACTAGCATCTTGCCACAAGAACTACGACAACTGACAAATACAGAAACTTGGATTAGGGACAGAAAAGAAGCATTAGCAAGAACGATTCGATCACATATATATAACAAGAAATTATTTGATAAAGGCAGAAGACAAAGTGAATTTAACATAGGAGAACTAGTTTATATTGAAAACGGTAATAAATTAAATAGGAAAAAATTGGATAATTTAAGAATCGGTCCATTTGAAATAATAGATAAAATATCGAATACAATATATAAAATAAACACAGGAAGAATAAAGAAAGATACAAGCTTATACCATATTACAAAACTTATTCGAATGGAAGACGAGATTAACGATGAAGAGGATAATGCTGTAATATAATTGTTAGTAGGTGCAGTTACAATGAGAATTACTGGAGCAATTCTCACTCTGGAGGAGGGAGATGTAAAGAAAATGGTTTCTTTAATTTTAATATGCGCGCGCACCCCACGCTTTACGTGACATGTCGCGTCTGACATTCTGTTATTATTTAAGATATTTAATTTTATTATAATTTATTTATGATTTAGTGTTATAGTTTATTAAGATGTGTTAATCGAGAGATGATAACAATAAACTTTTATTGTCGTTTCTTTATTTACAGGTAAGGTTATTTTAGTTATGTAAAGATTGTATTATGATTGTGTAACCTACTCGATGAATAAGATTACATACTTTATTTACAGAGAAACAAATGGAAGTTTTATTGTAATTGATTTAAGTGTCTTATAAAACGACAATACTTGTTTATAATGGCACAAAAATTGCAGTTTGCATTTAGATATGAGGCATCACAAACCGACAGTAAGACGAATGTGATTGCCATTACCTCCATTACAACAGAGAATAACAAAAAATATATACTGCTAGAAACTGATAGATACGCAAGTCGTCACATAGCACTAACTAAGACAGAAGCATACAAAAGAGTGAAAAAAAGTTTAAATCAAAGAAGTCAAGAGAGAACGATATGGATTTCATGCACGGATGAAATGTTACAAACTTATTTTGATGAAGATGATAATTTAATGTTTAATGATTTATATCTAAAAGAAATGAAAGAAATAGAAATAGTCGAAACTACTCAGAAAAACGAAGGTCAATTGAATCTGAAGAATATATCAGAAAGATTTATGATTGAAAAATTTGTATGTAAACTCTCAAATGCGGGACAATGGATAGAAACATTTGAGAATGAATGCAAACGATATGAAATTAAAAAAGATACTGACTGACTGAGTGGCACTCGGCAACATTAAAAACTTTGAAAATCGAGGCTGGATGGTCCGAGTGGAAAGACAAATTTTTGGATTCGTTTGCTGATAAAGGATGGAGTATGGGAATGTATGCTATATTTTACAAATATAAAGAAGGATCACTAATGGAATATGCCATAAGAAAAGAGAAGTTATTATTAGATATGGATGAAAATATTAGTGGGAAAAGTCTGGTTGCACTTATAGTAGCCGGCTTACCAGAATTTATTAGAAATAGAATTGATCCAGAAAAATGTGAAAACACAACGAGATTGCTTCATGAAATAAGTAAATGTGAAAGTTTGGTAAAGATTAAAAGCTTCACAAAAAAGAGAGAAGAAAAAAATGACAAAAGGAAATATATTGGAGACAAAAAGCCATGCAAAAACTGTCAAGATTTAAATAAAGGTACTCGATACCACCCAGAACAATCATGCTGGTTTAAAATAGAAGAAAAAGAAAACAAAATGATTGGAAGTAATTCCGTAATAGAAGTAAACCTGACTGAAGAGACAAAAAACGAGTAAGCACACCATTGATAAAATTAAATATGTTATTAGAAGACAAAGTACAAATAAACGGAACATATGATTCCGGTTCCCAGGTGTCTCTGATAAACAAAAGATTAATTAGAATAAGGAATGATTCAGAAGATACAAATAGAATATTGTTAAAAACGGTCAATGGTGTGACATACACAAAAGGTTTAATAAGTATAAAGGTAAAAATTTTTGATATAGAAGAATATGTCGATGTTTTCATCGTAGACAAAGTTGATTTTGAAGATTTTATTATAGGACTAGATATGATAAAAAAATTTAAACTTATTCAAAATGAAGATCTGAAAATATCGCAAAAGACAAGGAAGCAGATAAATACTATGGATGGATTGAAAGAGATAGAAACAGTTAAAATAAATTTTAACGAGCATGTGAGTAATAGTGAGTTTATAACAAACCTACATCACTTGGACAACGTCAAAAAGACTCAAATACAAAGTTTGGTAGATAATTATAATACTGTATTTGCCAAAAATAAATATGATATAGGTACAGTAAAAGAATATGAGGCCCGGATAGTCTTACTAGTGGATAGGTATTGCAGCAAAAGGCCATATCGATGCACAATAGAGGACAAAAAAGAAATAGAAAATCAGATAGCAAATTTACTTAAAAATAATTTAATTGAGGAATCTTACAGTCCATTTGCGGCGCCAGTTACCTTGGCATTTAAAAGAGACGAAAATACAAAATCAAGACTTTGTATTGATTTTCGTGAATTAAACAAGATAGTCATACCACAAGCACAACCATTTCCATTAATAAGCGACTTGATAATTAAAGCAAGAAATTGTAACTATTTTACAACAATTGATATAAATTCCGCATTTTGGTCTATACCACTACGTATTGAGGATAGACAGAAGACAGGCTTTGTCACACAGGATGGACATTACCAATGGACTTGCCTGCCGTTTGGGTTAATAATTTTAAACAAAAAAAAACCGACTTCAAAAAGTAAACTAAAAAGCAAAAAATAAATTTACTTTGCACAAAGTAATACTTATTTTCACTTAAGTAAATAAATTTATTCTATAATTTTGAAGTCGGTGCCAAGTTTAACGTTCTTTTATAATTTGTTTTCATTTAATATTAGTTTGTAAGCCAGTACTTTGGTAGGTACATAATATATAGTAATAGTTACATTGATAGTTGTATATTTTTTTCTGATTCTTATTTTCTGTGATTGCCTACATATATTTAGTAATTTGATATTGTAGTAAGGTTGTTGAAGTACTTACTTGGCACCGACTTCAAAATTATAGAATAAATTTATTTACTTAAGTGAAAATAAGTATTACTTTGTGCAAAGTAAATTTATTTTTTGCTTTTTAGTTTACTTTTTGAAGTCGGTTTTTTTTTGTTTAAAATTATTTTATTTTAAGATTTTTAGTTATGGGTAGACTGAGTAAGGATAGGTACTTATACGCCAGAGCAGCGCAAAAATTATACATATCAAGTTGACTATAAAATGATATACAAATTTTAATAATATCAAAGTCGATACCAGCCAAACTGAATATGATTTCTATATAACTCTTTTATTATTTTTAGTCGATTCACATTTCTTTATTTGGCTTAAAACAATTTTTTACCTTTTTAATATTTACCTATTTCGTCATATTGTTATGATAGTACCTATATATAGATACCTACTATCTGGCGAAGACAGAGGTGGTGTTGAGTACTGTAATTGATATAGTGGCATATGCTTGCAGTACTTTAAGCGATGTCGTAATTTCCAAACTTATAACTTCAAAGACTAAGCAGTCCTGTATGCCTGTTTCTGATCTATGTGGTATACCTTAACAATTGATTCAAAATTATGTTTGTTTATTTGTAGTCGGATATGCTTATGGTACTCGAAAAAAATAATAAAATTACTATGAGTGTTCCTATAAACTTCGAGGAGTTCCCTCGATTCCTCACGACACCATCATCAGGCATGCACTTTCATAACTATGAGACCAAGTTCGACTGTAATTGACGTAGTGGCGTATGCTTGCATTTCTTTAAACAACGCTGAAATCTTCAAACGTGTATCTCTAAGGAGTCAGAAGTTCTGTTCACTACTTTAGGTCCAGGATATGGTGCAAAATCTTACTATTTGGTAACATATGCTTGGGCTTCTTCAGAAAAAATCAAAATCGATATATGTTTTCATATAAATTTTGAGGAGTTCCCTCGATTCCTCACGGATCCCATCATCAGGTCACCACTTTGGTAAGCACTGGTACAACACTGTAATTAACGTAGTGGCGTATGCTTGCATTTCTTTAAACAACGCTGCAATCTTCAAACGTGTATCTCTAAGGACTCAGAAGTTCTGTTCAGTACTTTAGGTCCAGGATATGGTGCAAAATCTTACTATTTGGTAACATATGCTTGGGCTACTTCAGAAAAAATCAAAATCAATATATGTTTCCATATAAATTTTGAGGAGTTCCCTCGATTCCTCACGGATCCCATCATCAGGTCACCACTTTGGTGACAATGGGACCAAACGGGAAGCACCACCTTTCAAATAAAAAAAAAATCATCCAAATCGGTTCACCCAGTCGAAAGTTCTGAGGTAACAAACATAAAAAAAAAAAAAAAAAAAAAAAAAAAAAACATACAGACGAATTGAGAACCTCCTCCTTTTTTTGGAAGTCGGTTAAAAACATCACCTGCTATTTTCCAGAGAATTTTATCAAATATATTAAGAAATAATAATTTGAAAGACTTTACTGAGAATTACATTGATGATATCTTAATATTTTCACGATCATTTAAAGAACATATAGAACACATAGAAAAAGTACTTAAAGCAATAATAGATGAAGGTTTCAGATTAAAATTTAAAAAATGCACATTTGCAGCAACATCAGTAAAATATTTAGGACATATAATAGGAAATAATACGGTAAAACCAATCAAAGATAACATTATTTCAATAAAAAAATTTCCAACTCCTAAAACTCAGAAGAACATTAGACAGTTTCTGGGGAAGATTAACTTTTACCACGAATACATACCAAATTGCTCGATCATATTAGATCCACTTCATAAATTATTGAGAAAAAATGTTCAATTTATGTGGTCAGAAGAATGTGAGAGATCTTTCTCTGATATAAAAAATATATTATGTAAACAACCAGTACTGGAAATATTTGATAAAGACTTACCTATTACGATTTACACCGATGCCTCATTGAATGGTATAGGTGCAATATTAAAACAGATTCAAAAAGATGGAAGAGAAAAACCGGTTGGCTATTTTTCAAAGAAACTTAATGATTCGCAAAAAAGGAAGAAGGCAATATACCTTGAATGCTTGGCAATAAAAGAAGCTATAAAATACTGGCAATATTGGTTAATTGGAAGAAAATTCACCGTTTATTCAGATCACAAACCATTAGAAAACCTCAACTTAAAGGCTAGAACAGACGAGGAACTTGGTGAATTGACTTTCTATTTGTCACAATATGACTTTAATATTAAGTATATTCCTGGGAAAGATAATACTGAAGCAGATAGTCTCAGTAGAAACCCAGTATTAGAAGACAATGATGAAGATGATGAAGAAATTTTAAAAATTGTAAATTTGATAACATTAGATTATATTAAGATAGATCAAAAAAATAACGAGAATATAGGGAGAATAAGAAATAAATTAATTGAAAGAAATGGAATACTATACAAAAAGACACGAAATAGAGAAAAAATTATTTTATCTGAAGAATCAAGTGTAAAGTTAATAAAAGAAATACACAGTGAATGGTGCCATTTGGGTATCAACCAAATGATAAATAAAATCAGTCCTTATTATACAGCAAAGAGTTTAACAAGAAATATAAAAAACATATGCAAGAATTGTGAAATCTGTATAAAGAATAAATCGAGAGGTCAAGATAAATATGGGCTGATGTCACACCTGGGGCCAGCATCAAAACCATTTCAGATAATGTCTATAGATACCATTGGTGGCTTTGGGGGACAAAGATCAACGAAGAAATATCTACACTTGTTAGTTGATCATTTTACAAGATTTGCGTTTATCTTAACATCAAAAACACAAAATGCTACAGATTTCATTAAGTTGGTAAAAAAAGTTCTTGAGACGGAAAAAATTAACATATTACTAGCAGATCAATACCCAGGTTTAAATTCAAAAGAATTTAAAGATTTTTTGAAAAATAATGATGTAAAACTAATCTTTACTGCAGTTGATACTCCATTTTCAAACGGACTCAATGAAAGATTAAACCAAACACTAGTTAATAAAATGAGGTGTAAAATAAATGAAAAAAGTGAAAAGAAATCTTGGGCATTGATCGCAAAAGAATGTACAGATAAGTATAATGAAACCGAACACTCAGTCACAGGCTTTGCACCAGTGTATTATTAGAGGGTAAGGTCACTAGCATCTTGCCACAAGAACTACGACAACTGACAAATACAGAAACTTGGATTAGGGACAGAAAAGAAGCATTAGCAAGAACGATTCGATCACATATATATAACAAGAAATTATTTGATAAAGGCAGAAGACAAAGTGAATTTAACATAGGAGAACTAGTTTATATTGAAAACGGTAATAAATTAAATAGGAAAAAATTGGATAATTTAAGAATCGGTCCATTTGAAATAATAGATAAAATATCGAATACAATATATAAAATAAACACAGGAAGAATAAAGAAAGATACAAGCTTATACCATATTACAAAACTTATTCGAATGGAAGACGAGATTAACGATGAAGAGGATAATGCTGTAATATAATTGTTAGTAGGTGCAGTTACAATGAGAATTACTGGAGCAATTCTCACTCTGGAGGAGGGAGATGTAAAGAAAATGGTTTCTTTAATTTTAATATGCGCGCGCACCCCACGCTTTACGTGACATGTCGCGTCTGACATTCTGTTATTATTTAAGATATTTAATTTTATTATAATTTATTTATGATTTAGTGTTATAGTTTATTAAGATGTGTTAATCGAGAGATGATAACAATAAACTTTTATTGTCGTTTCTTTATTTACAGGTAAGGTTATTTTAGTTATGTAAAGATTGTATTATGATTGTGTAACCTACTCGATGAATAAGATTACATACTTTATTTACAGAGAAACAAATGGAAGTTTTATTGTAATTGATTTAAGTGTCTTATATATATATACTAGATATTATCGTAATATAATATTAAAAAGTAGAAATATTTGTTAGTATGTTTGTTCGTTTGTAGCCTCCAGAACTACTAGATTTTGATGAAGTCTCCCGCTATCTTGGAGAGAATATTAATAGCTTGACTGGATTGAATTTAAAATTTATAGCGATAGTATGTAATTTCCTTGCTCAGAGATGTTTGTAAATATTTTACATATTATATTTTCGATAGAGTTAAACTAGTTTTTTGTTTATTATGTATTATCACCATTACCTAACTACATAGCCTAGGCTAAAGTGCTATAAAATTTCGTAGTCGCTTTATATCCGCGGAATATACAGAATGTAAAAAGAACAGTCACTAAAACTTTCAGATACGATTATACTATCTTTCCTCATTTTGGAAATGTATACTTTTTTTTTCAAAAATTAAAAACATTTTTTTTACTTTTTTATTTTAATTAATAAGATTTTTTTGCGCTTGAATAACGAAAAAGCAAAAAAATTATATTATATATTTGTATAATATATTTTTTTTTATTTTTGTAAAAACATTTCTAGAATGAGAAAAGGTATATTACCTTTTCTCATTCTAGAAGAGAGAGATAATCATATCCCAAAGTTAAAGTGACTGTTCTTTTTACACCCGTTACAGAAAGGTTTTTGAGTGGAGATCGTGGACGGGATGTTGAAGCGTTGGACCACCTACAAGGTGGACAGACGACCTGATGCAGGAGGTAGGTGGTAGCAAGAAAGGCTTTGGGGTAGGATTATGTGTCGCAGTGGATGTCGTAAGTTGCAACGACAAACGATAACAATATCTAAAAAAACTATAAAAAAATTAAAATAATTTATTTTCAGACAAAACAGCCCATACATATAAAAAGAATAATTATGAAATACTAAAAACAATTGAATATAATACACACCAAATATAATATAATAATAATCAGGTGGGCAGCAGGCCCAGTGAGCCTGCGGAGAAGAGCAGTGTCTGTTCTGTCTCCTATCATCCTCAGGACACTATTCCTACTCCCCCGCACTCGGTTTATTACTGACGCCACCTATATATAACCCAACTTCTCAAAAAATGAGTCTAAAAAGGCTGAAACAAGAAAACAATTCAATTTAAAATCCAGAAATGCATAAGTACAAAAATGGTCAAGGTAGAGCCGTGGTCGCACCCGCTATTGGATCTTGATTAAAATATTTTTTTTCTATCGTGTAAATTTTATTAGCAGGTCCGACCACGGCTCTAGCATATGCATATCTGGAATATAAATTGTATTTTTTTTGTTTCAGCCATTTTCGACCCATTTTTGAGAAGTCGGGTAATAAAGAATATATAACTATAAGTTTTTGAATGTTTTTTTTTATTTAATATTTTTCTGTATCCAGATCAAAGTCGGGTAAAAAACAAGTTATCAAAGTATATAACAAAAGAAATTATATGTTTTTAAATGATTATAGAACGAAGTGCATCTCGTAGCGCACGTCTACAGAGCTACGACATTTCGTAGCTCGTAGCATGTATCGACCTTACTCGACGCCTCCGTGGTCCAGTGGTTTCGATCTTAGTTTTCGACTCGCGAGGTCATGGGTTAGATCTCCGCGATGAAATAAAAAATGTTGTTTTTAAGTCTAGTAAACACAATGCAGGCTGCTCACTTGGTTGTTTGACAAGAAAGTTGATCTATTTGTCCACTACTAAAAAACTACCAATGGTATTAATGAAACCAGCCAGCACCAAGAAGCTAGTCATATAACTCATTTAAATTTGTAACTAACTTACAACTAAACGTATTTTGTAATATCCAAACGGAGATATATTGTGTAGGTTTTGGCAGAGGAGTTCGTACTCGATGAGTTGCCAATTCTTATAGTAGATAAAGGTCAGGAGTGCAAAACAATTTCCAAACAACTAACTAAACTCTAATAAATAATAGTTTCATAATAATTAATTTTGCAAAAGCTATTAGCGCCTACTAAGAACACACTATAGTGTGACATTAAGGATTAGTTCTGTACTAGTTGTATATTCCTGGCATTTACTAAAGGACAAGGTTGCCAACCTCTGAGACCTTTTTTCTATAAGTTCAACGTATTAAGGACACAGAGGTCATCAGATGAAAATTGAAATAATTGAATGTCTAAAATAATATTTCTAAAGGTCTTGTTTAACTTACTTTTATTTACGTTAATTAATATTAAATATAATATCATAAACGGATTTTGGAGATTAGGCTAATAGAAAACATTTCATGTTTTTTTCATTGAATTATTTAATGTCGATTTAACATCTGGGCCATAAGAGACCACCATAAATTACATCTTATAAGTAACTTAAATTAATTTATACACAATTTTATTGATTTGACATTCTATACGTAAACCAGTAAAATGGTATGGGTAATGGCGGCCGGCTTATGTAAAGATGGGCGTGACGACTTGGATGCACATCACCCGGGCTGGCTAGCGTTGGCACATGGAAAAGATAAGTGGAAATCCTTAAAGGAGGTCTTTGCCCAGCAGTAGGAAAACATAGGCTAGTAAAAAAATAAGCGGCGAGTAAGGCCTGTGTAAGGTCTTGTGCTGGATTGGCTTAGAAATAAATGTTGCGAGCCAGATAGGTATAGGATAGGTATACAATCGAAATGATTTTGTAGTAACGATTATTTTTTAGTCTACAAATTGGGATGATGTTATTGTAGGATCCTTTTACAGCGACACGACGTTTCGTGTTCTATTGTTTTTTGAAGAAAATAAAACAATATTTTATATTATAAGACTGTACACAAAACGTGCATAATATGACAACAATTTAAGCTGGTACACATTAGGCGCTTATTGAAGCGCGCTTTGCTGATGAGCGTTTTTGGATAAAGCGCGCGCTTGAGTAGGTACACGTGCGTTTGAAAGCGCCTAATATGTACCCGTTCTTAGAATTTAGAGTCGCGTTACTGTGCGTGTTACGAGTGAGCTTAAAGGTCCGTCATCAATTACGGGCCCATAATAAAGTGTCTGCACGTCGCCGTTAAACTTTATTGTCAGATGTCTGTATAAATCGTTTGTTAAAATATATATTTTACAGCGATATAAAAAGGAGAAAATCTTTTAAACGATTTTGAAAACGCATTTACACCCGTCATGCCAATATCTTGTGATTAATTCACATTAACATAATTAAACAAAGATAGATTAGTTTGTATAGACAACACAGATTTTTATGCAATTTATATAAACTTAGAGTAGACCACGTGAAAGGATATCAGCTCCTATTTATAGGGGAAAAAAATATGATTTCCACAAAATTTTGCATAGCGATTAATTTTATATTTAGCAACATAGATCCAATTAATAAAGAAATAATCAACATGCTAAGCTCTGATCACTGTGGACAGCAAGCAACTTTTAATATGAACAATAACTGTAAACAAATAAATAAAGACCGAGATACATGTATACCAATAAATGTTAAACGTATTGAGAAGTTTAGAGGTAAAATAATGGCGAACATAGGAAAGTTAGAATACCATAATAGCCCAGATAGGGCATTTGATAAATTATTTAAATTAATTAAATATCATTTTGACACCATTTTTACCTCTAAGACAGTAAGAATAAACAACAAAAGTAAGTTTAGCGAATGGGCATCAACAGGTATTTTGAAAAGTAGATTCAAGTTGTATGAATTATATAATGAAAGGACATTTAACCAAAGTGAAGACTTTAAAAATTATGTGAGATTATATTCTAAAATATTTAAGCAAGTTTGCTCTGCAGCAAAATGTCTTTACATTAAAAATAAAATTAAAAATTCAAATAATAAAGTTAAAACAACATGGCAAATAATTACGACTGAAACTGGAAGAGTCACCACTCGCAACTCAGATTTTAAATTAAATGTAGATAATAAAGTAATTAAATCCGACAATGAAGTTGCTACAGTTTTTGAGAAATTCTTTGCTGACATTCCAGTTTCAACAACAAAAAATTTAATTGCCTCTTCTGTTGATGCTGAACTGCTTCTTACAAAAAATGTAAAAAAGTGTGAAGTTGACTTTCGATTTAAAGAAATAGGACCCCAAGACATACTAAAAACTTTCAATTTATTAAATATTAAGAATACTGCAGATTTATGGGGACTATCAACGAAAGTTATTAAATCGATAGTCGATATTATCGCACCTTTCCTGTCAACAATTTTTAATGACTGTATAAAAAGTGGCTCTTTTCCTGATTTAATGAAACATAGTAAAATAATACCTCTTTTTAAGTCTGGTAGTAAGTCGGATCCATCCAATTTCCGGCCTATATCTATTCTACCAACGTTAAGTAAAATATATGAAAAAATTATTCTTAATCAAATGCTAGCACACTTTAATATTAATAATATTTTACATGAGAAACAATTTGGTTTTACAAAGCGACGCTCTACAACAGATGCAGGCGTCGATTTGATAAATTATATTTTTAATGCTTGGGAGGAATCGCGGGATGCTCTTGGAATATTTTGCGATCTCTCCAAGGCATTTGACTGTGTGCAGCATACAACATTAATCAGGAAACTAGACCACTATGGGGTAAAAGGTCCAGCACTTGCCCTCTTGAAATCATACTTATCAAATAGAACTCAGAGGGTTGAGGTAAATGGAAAAAGATCCTTAGGCTCTAGAATAGAGATGGGGGTCCCACAAGGGTCTATTTTAGGACCTTTTCTATTTTTAATTTACATAAATGACCTACCATACCTCATAAATGAAAGACATGGGATAGTATTATTTGCTGATGATACGTCTCTTATTTTTAATATGAAACGGCAAAATATATGCCATGACGAAGTAAATAATGCTCTCTCAATGATAGTACATTGGTTTAGTGTCAATAATCTTTTACTTAATAATAAAAAAACAAAATGTGTAAAATTCACATTGCCTAATGTGAGGCAAACTGAAACCAATGTAATATTAAATGATGAACGTATGGAACTAGTGGATACTGCAGTATTCTTAGGTATAACGTTAGACTCTAAACTTCAGTGGGGCCCCCATATTGCTAGACTGGCCGACAAACTCAGTTCAGCAGCATATGCAGTTAGTAAAATTAGACAATATTCAGACGAAAGTACAGCACGCTTAGTGTATTTTAGTTACTTTCATAGTATAATGTCCTATGGCATTCTGCTATGGGGCAGTGCTGCAGATATAAATAGTATCTTTGTGCTGCAGAAGCGAGCTGTTCGGGCAATCTACAAGCTGGCCCCCAACACTTCTCTTAGAGAAAAGTTTAAGGAAACTGGAATACTAACTGTAGCTTCTCAGTATATCCTCTCTAATGTATTATATGTCAAGAAAAATGTAAACCTGTTTATAAGAAAATGTGATAATCATAATAGAAATACTCGGAATAAGAATAAACTTGTTGTTCCAGTAACAAGACTAAGCAAAGTAAAGAATTCGTTTAAAGGCCAATGTATACGCCTATACAATAGGATCCCAGAAAACGTTCAAAATTTTTCAACCAATAAGTTTAAGAAAGTAGTCAAAGAACGTTTGTGTGCAAAAGCTTACTATAAAGTTAATGATTATATGAATGATAGCACACCTTGGGAATAAAGTAGCCCCCTACTAGGTTACTTATATATAGAATGTACTCATGTTATTTAGTTTTAGTATTGACATATTTAAATATGTAAATTTATACTTTTTTTTTAAAAAGAGAAATTTTCCATCTTTTTGGTAAAAGATGGCCCCATGCGAGTTTCTTACGCCGGTTCTTCTTGCTGGGCTAGTTCCCGAACCGGTGGTAGGCATCATATAGAAACGACGTTCAGAAAACATTTTTTGTAAAATTTACTCTGAATAAAAATATTTGATTTGATTTGATTTGATATAAACAAACTCCTTTCAGTGTTTGATTTCGCCTACAACAATTGTCGTATAATATTATGCATGAAGCTGACAACATAATTCTTACGTACATGGGATATTTTAAACTTCACTGTCTAAGATTTTGTCAGTTTAAATAATAATAAATAAACAAACATTTTATTGATCAGAAAGCACACGCATATCTTAAGCCTATCGCTGGTCTTCACACTAGGACTCCCTGTGTCGTGAGGGCCAGTCTCTTTCGTATATAAATATATGCCTATTGTACAAAAAAGGAGTACAATAAAGATTACATGCAAACCTTCAATACACAATACAAAATAAAATCGAGTTACAGTTAAGAAAGACACCCAAGACTTACATGGTTACTGAGTTTGATAATATTTAGTATCACAATCGTTATAGAAACGGTTTACAAAACAATTGAATTTTTTGAATTGGTCAAAAATAACATTCTTGTTGTCCTCATTTATCATAAATTATTGTTAACATTCTGACAAAGTTAAAGTTGTTTTTAAAAATCGCTAACAGAGACGCGCTTTTGTTCTTTCCTTTATAATAACACCCCGAAATGTCAGAGGTCAAGATAAGGCATTGTCACCTGACAATGAGGCACGTGGTATTGTTACGTTCATATCGTCACATTCTGCTTAAAATATGAGAAGGTAAAATAGGAAATGGTCTCGATAGTGAAGTAATAATCAGCTTAAGCGTACTCCATAAAGTGTTGCGAAATAGGAAATGGGCAACGCATTGTCGATTTAAGTGTGACAAACTGGAAACGAACTAACCATTCGCGATAGACTGTGACGTAACAGGAATTGAACTAGATTAACTCTATGATGTGTGAGCTAGAATTCGAGTTATAGTAACATGGCGTTAACTTTAACATTCCTTGGTGAAACATGGCCTAAATAAAGAACTTGACAAAAGAATTGGCAACTCATCTAGTATGATAGATTGTGACGTAACAGGAATTGAACTAGATTGACTCTATGATGTCTAGAATTCGAGTTAAATACGATAAATTGTACTGAAAAAGCTTTCAAAATACACTCAACTCAGTTATGAAAATAACTGAACTCCTTCATCATCATGGTCATCATCTGCATCCTCATCTATTTTCGTAAGCCTAAAGGATACCTTACAGTTAAAATACAATTTAAAATATATCTAACTTAAATCTTATATTATTTACATAGGATTGTATTCTTTAAAAATTTTACGGTTAAATGAAATGTTTCCATTTTGATGGCGCCAATTTGCTGGTCTTTACGGTCGCGGTATAATGCTCCATCTGGCGCGGCTCCCACAGCGAACTCCGAATTAAAATTACAAATAGCCAAATCTTTTAATGGAATTAATGATAATACGGAAATTGTCATGAAAATAGAGTTACGGTATGGATGTGACAGTAGTGCGTCCAGACGTTTAAGCAGATAAAAATTATCACATTACAAAATAAGTCGAAATATCGTTACATAACTCTCAAGTCATTACTGTGTATGAACTACTACCTTATTAACACCTTCAAGCATCGCTATACCAAAATCACTTAATGACTTCGAAAATTATTAAAATGACAAAATGATTTATCTATGTTGTTATGATACAGCATACCAGGGTCCAAATACGGGTGCAATGATATACACTTTTGATCACTTACATTATTTATTACATCTCAAAACTAGGAACATAGGTCTTACTCTCATATACTCTCTTGGACGACTGATATAGACTATCTCTAATCTCAGGGATCACTGTCAAACGTCACTGTCAATGTGTTACATTAAATTGTTTTAAGCCTACACATCAGTTTATTATGTAACAATTTACACGAACACTATTGAAAATATAAAAATAAACCAAGTACCTAACGTATCTTATTCCATTAAATACATTTAATAAGTTGAAGAGCCATCGGAACGAGCTTAAGAACGCAGAAGTAATAGGCAGCGAGCGCGTTCTGTTATCGAGGCTCACAGGTCGTTGCGCCGCGTCTTCGTTCTTTTACTAAAAAGTTCTTTTTTTAAAACAATTTTGAATATTATGGAGTCATTTATGCGTTCTATTTATACGTATTAAGTATGAGAAAAAATAAATATTACTTAACTGTTATTAGTTTATGAAAGACAGTTAATAAATTAACCACTTTGGGACAAATGTTAATTAAAACAATCTTCGTGCAATTTGTCTAGCTACTAGCTACTAGGTAAAATATATTCACGACTAAAAAAACCTAGCCCGATAACTAGCCGATTGTATAACTAAGATGTTATACATTTATGGTAATTTTAGTTGGCAATTCTCCAGCTATGTTTTACTACTTAATAAATAATTCAATAGATAATAGAGTATAATATCATTTTTATAACGATGACTATATTAAGTATAATATACACTGAAGTGGGCTTAATAGATGATATGCGTATTTTTGTAGCGTATTTTTTTTATGGTTAACAAGAAAATCTGGTTAGCGATTGTCGACATAATCCTCACAACTTTCGCCTTAACAAAAAAGTAGTCAATGAAGTAGTTTAATATGTTAGTATTAGGGTGCCCACCAGGGACGAAATGGACATGAAATATCGGACACGGATACGGATATTACATTATTTCGGTTTTTTTATATCTATGGACGCTTCACACTACGTCAATTTGGCCCTGTGCTAAGTATCCGAAGAACTTATGTTACAGGTACCAGACAACGGAAATATATTTAATACTTTTATATTATACACATATTTAAGATTTTTATTATATTATACACAAATTTAATACACATCCATGACTTAGGAACATTGAAAACTTTTTGTTCCCTGAGCGGGATTCAAACCCGCGACCTCTCGCTCGTGCACCAACGCTACGGAGGTCGTCGCCATTTGTTTTGGTTAATTGCGGTTACAGATATAAAATTTTGTTTTCCTTATTACAGTAGCTAAACTTTAATTTCGGATTCGGTAACGGTTATGGATATTTTTTATAACGGATATCCGATAGTTTCGGTTACGGTTACGGAGCTCCCTAACCTCCCTGGTGCCTACCCACTGCATGATGACTATTTGTAGGTCAGATCTGACAAATTTTTCTTCCATATTATATCTGACCAACTCTATGTTGTGTGCGTTGCACAATTGCAATCAGTAGGTAAGTATGTTCTATATGTGTCTGTGAAAGAAATCAAGTAGGTCACCGATTATCGCCCGCGGGCACCCTTAACATGAATCCCCATTAAATATAATATATTTCTTAAGAAATTGGAAAACAAAATGGGCCAACAGAACTTGGCTATTACTGTAATTTGGGAGCGGCTGAAGGGTGAAGTCGGTAATTTATTGCTAACTGCCAATAACCTTTCAAACAAATATATATTCGTTTCACTGATTTATTTCAAATGCTTACTAATATTATAAACGCGAAAAATTGTACGAATGTTTATCCTCTTCACGCAGAATCTGCTAAAACGGCTTTTTATTGAAACTTTATAATAACACTAGCTGACCCGTGTAAAAACTCTAGAAACCCACGGAAAAGCTAGTATAGTATAAGAATGTGCCTACACTACTCTGGCAGCTGACGTGGATCTAAACTGCATTCTGCACATTTATTTTCCAGGCACAACTGACACCAGAGACATAGAAAAAGAACAGTTTTTAATGAAGTCTTTATAAAAATGTCAATGTAGGTAGAGTAATATTATGTAGCAAACCATACTTTATACCGTGGATTACTGAACGCATTTTAAAATCACTTTTGTTGACACTAGTACGGTCAAGTAAGCCATCGGTTTTAATTTCATAGTTTTTTCGACGTATCTAGAACGAAGTCCAATTCAACTATGATTGATCGCCTTAGGAATTTCCGGGTTGAATGACGATGAATATTTTTATGTTGTCTATTAAACCTTTTCGTAATTACTTACATATTTCACTATTAGGAACCCACTTTTGGCGACCACTACGGTTGTGAAGGGTCCTTGATTTCACGAAGATGCTCAGCAGATCCTCGTTACGATATCTTGTTGAGGGGATATGTAAAAAAAATGCTATCTGCGATCGCACAGATTTAGGGCTTGTACACAAAACTGCGATGCGACGTCGCATCGCAGAAATAACGTCACACGCCCATACAACACGGGTGACAATTCTATGGCTGTGTGACGTCATTTCTGCGATGCGGCGTCGCATCGCAGTTTTGTGTACAAGCCCTTAAACCCATGGTTTCTCGAATGCTGTCCAAATGAATAATCAACTAATATGGCCTTCAAATCAACAACCCATATTGAACGCTGATTGGTGGAATATTATCATTAATTATAGGTTGTTGATTTGAATGCCATGTTAGTTCATTTGATTAGCGTTCGAGAATCTGGGGTAAGTCTGTTAAAAACACACCGTTTTTTGCCGAGTGATTCGTAAAGTATAGATATAATACTTTAAAGATACACTGTTTTGTTCTAAGCCGCCATTTATATAAAAGTACTCTTTTAAGTCCCCCATAGGACAGGCGTCGCCTAGTTTGGGGGAACGTTACTGTAACATTTGGCTAATGCAGTATGTCTTTTGGAAATAAATTATTTGCATTTGTAATACACCGACAAACTTGGTTCTGGTATTGCACATCGGTAGCGGTAATCGGTTGGCATCAGGCGAGCTGTCAGCGCGTTCAATAACTCACTCGAATCGTTGTACTACAGTCATAAAGTCTATTCGCAGACGTAGCTGCAGCGTGACGCAAGTGCGAGTCGCCGCTCGTAACGCGTCGTATATTTATCGTCCTAAGGGCGTGTTTCACCAAGCAATGATAAGTTAACGTCATGTTAAATATCATGTTATCCCTCTCGTATTTCCTGTCAATGAATGAGATGGCATGGTATTTTAACGTGGCGTTAACTTTAACATTGCTTGGTGCAACACGCCCTAAGCGTCAATACCACCGAAACAAGTTTCGGCGAGGCATTATTAAATAAATAAATAAACATTTATTCGACATATTTAGACATCACACTACATACACTTTAGCGAAACAATAGCAAATAAAATAAAAAATTAGAATAGCAATTCAAAATAAAACTAAAAGTAACCAATAAAAAAAGTTTGTAAGCACAGTGGTAAACGACGGAATACCTACAAACTTTTTTATTGTACTATATATATTTTTTTTTATTAATATTTAGCTTTTACAGTAATTTACCAAAATATACCGATTTTTTTTTAATTTTTTTTTGTTTTTACACGATATTTTCCCTATTATATTTACTGCATCGATTGGTATAGTATTTCATTAGTTAAAACGTCACCTTCAACTTTAGGTACCTTAAAATATCATTAATCTACAGTGCTTCATAGAGTTAGTGATACAATCAAATTAAAATTAAACTATATGAAAACACCATTTAGCGTGTGTTTAATATTTTCATGGATCTAATCTTATTTAGACCTTTTAATTACCATTTTACTCAAATTATGATTAACGGTGTTCTTAAGCTTCATGTAAAGGAGTTAAGTAATAAATAATAGCAATTAAAGAAAAAACTAATTAAGTATTATGGAAAATTATAAAACGTCAATATTGTTATATGAGCGTTGTAGCGCAGTTTTATCAATTTCAAATAAGTAAAGTAAAAATTACTTCTTATAATTAAAGCATAATAATAATATAGCTTTATTGAATTCCATACAAATTAAATTACATATTGTGTGAATAACAAAATAATGATAAGGATTGATTATGATTTAACATTACAATAAAATTACAAAATAATAAATGAAAGTGAAATATTAAATACAAAATAGAAAAATATGAATGAATAAAAAAACATAATTACACTGATAATAATACAATCCTATGTTAACATAAAAATTCATTTATTCTGTATGGACCCCCTTCGGGTAAAAGCCTCCTCCAAAGAATGCCACTTCTCTCTATTTGTAGCCGTGGCCAGCCATCGTGGTCCTGCCGTCGCGACTATCTCGTCTGCCCATCTGGCACACGGGCGGCCTCTTGCTCTACTGCCTTGAGGTCCGGTCCACTCCACTGCTCTTTTGGTCCATCTTTCATCCTTATACCTAGCAACGTGACCTGCCCATCAAAATTTTTGTCTCAGTGCAAATAATAGAGCGTCATTTATTTTTGTTTTATTGCGGATGTCACTATTCTTCACCTTGTCTTTCAGTTTTATTCCCAAAATACTTCTCTCCATTCGCCTTTGAGTAGTCTCAATTTTGTTTCGGGTTTTGAAGCCGAAAGTCCAGGTTTGGCAAGCGTAAGTAAGACATGGCAATATTTCTGAGTCCATAACAATTTTCTTTATACTTAACGATAGTTGTGATTTGAAAATTTCTTTATGGGCCCAGTATTTGCTCCAAGTGTTGCTAACCTTCTGTCCACTTCAGCTGCATTTTTTTCTTTACTAAACGAGATCTGCTTACCAAGGTATACATACTTTTGTACAAATTCAAGGGGAATATTATTTACTAGAATAGGTACCATCCGTGCATTCGTCATAACTGGTTTTGTCGAGGTTCATTTCCAGCCCTACTTTTATGCTGGCTTCATGCAAGTCGTCAATCATGTTGTTTAACTGTTTAGGTGTTTCTGAGAACAAGATGATATCGTCCGCAAATCTTAGGTGGCTTAAGTATATTCCATTCATATCAATTCCCTGTTTGGACCACGGTAAGTTTGTCATTACATATTGTAGAACTGATAAGAACAATTTAGGAGAGATCGGTTCACCTTGTCTCACACCTCATTTTATATTGATTACTGTACCTGCTCTATCCAGATGGCCTCTACTTGAGCATTTTTTATAGATGTTTTTTAAGATACTTATGTATTTTTCATTTATTTTTTGGCTTCTCAGTGCTCTCCAGATGCTGTCGTGTGTGATAGAGTCAAAAGCCTTTTTGTAATCTATGAACGCTACGTATAATGGTCTTCGGAACTCTTGATATTTCTCTATCACTGTTCAACTACATGTATATGATCAACAGTGCTAAAACCGCTTCTAAATCCGGCTTGCTCGATCGGTTGGTGCTCTTCTATACCTGGGGATATTCTTTCTAAGAGACAGGAAGCAACTAGTTTGTAGAGACACGGCATCATGCTGATCGGACGATAATTCGCTATATCTGCTGGGCCACCCTTTTTATATAGTAAAATGATTTGTGACTCAGTCCATAGATGTGGCACGTCTTCTGCGTCGAGTATTTTATTACATAGTAGAGTGATAGGTGGTAGGTTTGTAAAATTCCTTTATTTATAGCATAGTATAAGATAAATAATATGATATTTAAATAATAATTACTGCAATTAATTTCTTGCCGAGCTAGTTCCAGAGTCATTTTAAAGTATAGAAAATATTGTACAAAATTTTTCTTTATAGAATTATTCGACTCTAACATTATCGTATTACAATATTACGAATATCTCCCACAAATTACTGAACAAACGATCTGAATAATAATTATAATTCACAATATTGAAATACTAAAACCACGGTTATATTACGCGTTAATTGGTTAGCGCTAATAGGATCGACATTTGGGTATTTGAAATTCGAATTTCAAAGCTAATCAGGCATAAAAATAGATCTCATGTCGCTGGCGATCACCTATCATTGCTTTATTGAATGGAGTGTATTATGTATTAACAAAGGGAAGTGATTTCTGAAAAGGAAATTAAGTTAGATATATCTGATTGATATAAATAAACCTAGTAGATAAAAGTAAAATTCTTTTTTATTTTAACTTTACTATTGTAACTGCGTTATTAAATTTAAAAAATACCATACATTTGGATGATATATGGTGATGAAGATCAGATTTCAAACATAACTAAAACAAAAAGAATGGAAACTTAGTAACAATTCTGTACAGTCCTAAATGCTGTCAGAAGTTTGGCGACACAGCATGCGACATGTGTACAAACCGCGAAAGAGTAGGAACAGGCGTTAAAATATTTTAGACTGAAAGTAACAACGGTAGTATAAAAATGATAAGGATTGGAATCTTATCGATTGAATTGGTAAAATACTCATTGTGTCGATAGCACTGGGCCGGCTTTTGTTTAAGTCTATTGTCTCCGGCCATGTCCGACCAGCAATAACGTTGGAGCATTAAAATTCGGGTCAGGTGGTTGACATCAATTTATTACCCAAACCGAATGGTCCGGTTAAAATTATTCCTCTAATGATCATAAACCTAACGCAATCGTCGCGGCAAGATTTTTGATATTATACGCTATAAAAGTGTCGTAAACCGTAATCGATATATTTTTAGATAAAACTCGGACGTAAAATATATTTTTGATATCGACAGACGCTTTCGCAATGAAATCGCTGCAGACGACTCTACTATGACGCGGTAGTATTTTATCTTTCTTGTAAAATGTTTCATCGACAAACTAAATATCTAGGTGAATGTGCGTGAAAACCCCTGATTTTTAATAATTCTTTATTAGTACTCGACTTCTATTGGTCTTAACGTGATGATATAGCCTGTCTGAATTTTTTAAATCTAGCCAGTAGTTCCAAAGATTAGCGCGTACAAATAAACAAAACAAGTTCTTCAGCTTTATAACAATAATTGGTCCATGATAACATAGTATGTATAGATATATTGTATGTAATTTTTTTTATATTGACGATGGGTCGACGTCTTTTCACCCAAAGTATTTTAAGGATGCAAAAGGTAGAGTACGACGCATGTATATTTTAAAGCTTGGGGGACTTGAAGTATTCTTGAGCTAGTACCGGGGTGACATAAATTCTGAGTGGTAAGATGTCAGTTCAAAATATCACAACTCGAAAGATTATACTCGAAATATATAATACGAGTAGCTCCCCTCACCGATTTCGGTGTCGGTAGCCGATTTCATTGAAACCAGGCCAGCTACGCAGGATTTATTTTATAGTGCCCAAGTGTGTGCGCAAGACACTCTCTCTTCCTCTACACTCATAACCCAGTGGGACGGTAAACCGACACGACACAACTTTTTACATGCCCATCCGACGCATGGATCATCTTTCTTGTCAGATAATCAGGTGATCGGCCTTCATTGTCCTAACTAAACTTGAAAACACATTTTTTTTGTTGTTCCAACACGGGAGTCGAACCCACGACCTCCGAGTCGAGGCGAAGCTCAGAACCACTAGACCACGGAAGCGTTAAATCATCGAAATATATAATATAATTATAATAAAATATGACGATTATTTACAGTGGTACTTCAACATTCTTATAGATTAATGTTCTAATTTTAACTTTGCAAAAAAAATAATATCTACGGTTACTTTTAAACCACGTTAATCAAGTCTCGTGTTGAGTTCTCGAAAAACTTTTTAGAAAAGGTTTTAGAACTGACAATTATGCTATTACTTTTTGATTTGACTTAGGTAACACTACCTATATACACATACCTAACAGCAATTTCGCTTGGAACGTTTGAGTTGAGAAAGTTTTTTTTGCAATCAAAATTGGTTCACGCTTGTCTACGCTTGTGTATGTATTGACAAACTCAAATAAAACACAAAAATGTTAGCGAACATACTACGCCCTTGTTTTGTATGACGCTTGTGTGAACAAATAGAATGGAAACACACCACTTTTTATTAATAACAGTGTCACTGTTACTGGAACGGTAACTGTTATTGATTTTTTTATCAGTTACTGATAATAGTTATTAGTAACAGTTACAGTTAGATTAAGGGATCAATAATAAACAATGTATGTAGTTGGTACAATATAATATTTTTTGACCGACTTCCAAAAAAGGAGGAGGTTCTCAATCACGTCAGATTTTTATATATGTACACCGCTTAACCTGATTTATGTTCGGATTTGTGTGATTCTTTTTTTTTTGGACGCCTATTACAAATAGCTGCCATTTGTTTCTCTAAAAATTTTGCATAGTTTGGCGTTGTAGATTTATCCGACTGTAGGTTTCTTTAGAGACACTGAAAAGTGAATAAAACTGACGTCAACAATTAAAAAATATCCAATAATATTTTAATTAATGTAGCTACAATTTTTTTATATTATCTTTGGAGTTGGTGTCAGCTAAATAACATCATTAAGTTGCTGACCTATTAGTTAGTAAAGTTGTTACAAACTCATCTTTGACACTGACTTCAAAAAGAACGTAAGATACTTGTAAGCAACTACATTATAAAAAATATTATTTTATACTTTTTAATCGTTGACGTTGGATTTTTAAGCGTAGTTTATTTTTATTCAATACATAATTATATAAGGCAACAAATAATACATATAAAGATAATTTTCACATATAATAATAAACAAAAAATATTAACCTTAAAGTATCATAGAATCTCTAAATGAACGGTCTATGAAAACTAACCGCGTCTGTTTTATGTAAATCCTAGTGACCGAGTTCAGCTTTAGTTCATTCTAAAAGGCTATTACGTACTTAAATACAGCTGTGGAAACAAAGTTATTGCTGGTGCTATTAATTTATCGTCTCACAGAACTTGTCGTATCAAAATACTAAACTTTGTTGGTAATCAAAGTTCATAAGTTTTTTATTTGTAAAAAACTAATATTTCGTCGCTTTACTTTCACAATCTCGTATCTATAAAACTATAATTCGTCCGTGATAAATTTAACCTGAAGGTAAACAAACCGAAAACATCGAAATTTTCACTTATTCACATATTGTGCACACTTTCACAGGTATATTAAGGGATTACACTTCATTTTCCAATACATTTTAAAACAATTAAACAATAATTATTATGTATAAACATCAAATGAAAATCTTTCACTGAAAAAATACGCCATTTTGACACTACCGATTGTAGAATACAAGCCTGTATATGGATTCATAGAAAACAAAAATCATTGTAATAATATAGGCCAATTGGAATCGCTGACTAGTTTTTGGTTGTGTCATAAACGGGTTTTTTACGTTCAGGTTAAATTTATCTCGGGACATACTATACAACTTTTCAGTAGTCAAAAAACAAAATAATTTTAGATTTTATTATGACATGGATTTTGTTTAAAATGTGGTTCAGTTATGTACAGTAAGCATTCAAAATCCATGTCATAATGAAATCGAAAATTATTAAGTATTTTGACTCTATTGAAAAGTTGGAGTTTTTTAGATACGAGGTTGAGAAGGTAAAGCGATGATTTGCTAGCTTGCGCAAAAAAAAAATGAAAAAAATTAATACGCACATTTTTTCTTCAACTACGTATTTAAATTAAATAATTGCACTGCGAATAAGTCTCACGTATTTTTTTAATATTATAAAAGACTCACGGAAAAGACAAACGACCCAAGGGCTGGCGCTTACCTCGGCCAACGTATCAGTTTAGCGATACAGCGAGGTAATACTGCCAGTCTTTTGGGTACATTACCAGCGGCCGCCGACTTGGATATAGTTATTTACATATAGCCTTTTTTATTACTAGTTTATTTTATAGTTTAGATAATAATTACTTATCTAAAATTGTTTTAATTTATATATGTTATTTTTAAGAAGACTTTTAATATTATTTGATTTGTAGTTCAGAAAAATGCACAATCAATTGAAATATCTTGTTTTACACGAATGTTGATTTTACAACCGTTATTACAGTAGTATTGTATTCGCCTCCGTGCTCCAGTAGTTTAGAGCAAAGCTCTCGATTTCGAGATGCGAGTTCAATTTCCGCGTTGAAACTACTAACAATGTTGTTTTCAAGTTTGGCTAGGATAGTGCAGACTGATCACCTTATTTTAAAGAAAGATCCAATCTGCTTTGGAAAGGCAATTGATAAGTCGGTCTTGCGAGTGATGAATTGTAGAGAATACTGTGTACACAACAACAAAAATAGCTCAAATTTCAACCAAACCATCCATCGCAACCTTCTGAGCTTGGTTCGAATCCCGCCGAGGGAACAAAAAGCTTTAAATGTTCCTGAGTCTTGGATGTGTATTAAATTTGTGTATTAAAATAATAAAAATCTTAAATATGTGTATAGTATTAAAGTATTAAATATATTTCCGTTGTCTGGTACCTGGGCCCTTACCCAAGATGCCATCGCTTAGTTACGTAAAGTTCTGTAGATACGTTATCTGTTTTGAGATAGCGACATTGATTTCGTAGCCAACATGCACTAAGATTGCGCTTCGTCTTGGCGTCATTTTTAAAACGTTTTGTCTCTGGTTCCGGCGCCCTAAAACGTAATTTTCGCTGTCAAGTGTCAACTGTGTCAACTGTCAAATCCGTCACTAGACTATCATGTTACAAGACAACAAACTACCATGTGCCAGTGTTGCCAACCTAGAAGTTTTTCCCCTAAATTCGGTGGCAAAAAATTTCTACAAGCAGTTTTTAGGTGTAAAATTGTTTAGGTTTATATTTGGGGTCTCTATTTTTTTACTTACCTATAACGACCAAAATTTTAAAAGTCAATCTGTATAAAAAATAATGTTGGTAGTGTATCTTAACGTATAATGGACATAATCACATTTTTATCAGTATTAATTTATTTTTATTATATTTATAGTTTTCAGTGCCATAAGAAAATTTAGGGATTTTTTTTAAGTAGTTGTTACCATTTTGGGACTTTTGTTGTAAGTTTGGACATAAATATTTATGAGAGTTGGTAACACTGCCGAATGGCCGACGAGTTGCTACTTATATGTTTTTAACAATGAACTTGTATTGAAGCTATTAGTAATTAGTGAAGAAGATGTGTAATCAAACTATGAAGAGTGCAAAAAAGCACGATGCCATAGATCAGTAATACAATCACGGAGAAATTCATACATTAATAGAGGTTAACAACAACACAGGTAAGTAAATAAAACTTTTATGTAACGTGTTTAAATGGAATGTTTATGCAAACGGCAACAATAATTATGGTAGAACAAAAAAGTGGTGCTTAGTAGGTATACAATTTAAGGCTTTCCGTACCTACCTGGCAGCCAGTCATTTATCATAACATCATATTCGATATTAATAAGTATAATATTATCTACTTCGTATGGGAGTAATGGGAGACTTTGTATATACTACGCAGTCACGAATATCAAATGGCTAAAGTAGCCATTCATACTGTGTACCTTGATCAATAAAATCGTCACCCGTAACATAACCATGTGAGTTAGTGAATGAAGTATGATGTTAGGATCTTATTACATTTAGATATTATGTGCCGGCCTACCCTTATGGGAAATTGATTGGCATAATATTATGTAGGGATTGGCATAATAATATTGGGTATAATTGAAGTAACTACTGTATAAAGTCATTGTTTAATTAATCATTATTTATAAAACTTATTTGTATTTATATAACTTGATCCATATATAAACATATTATCATCACCTGTCTAGGTAACAATAAAATAACAAGTGGTTTTCACAAATCACAAAATGGATATGTTTAATTATAATTAATATATTTGTGTGAATGAAAGCACATAAGTCTATATCTATATTAAGTCCTGATAAAGCTAATAATATATATTTTTTCAGACAACGGCTGCAGCAGCCTTAATAGGACACATCACCTGCACCATCTAGTGCCTGCTGACCTGCAGCGATAAGGCATTGAAAAGAAAAATAAACAAAGAATGACGTGGGACACTCAAATTTTCAATATTGACATTTCATATTAATAAATATTTACTTATACTGCCTGGTGTGTTTTTATCCCATTTTCATAATTATTACTCACCGTCATACGGTGGGTTTTTAATTCCTACCTTGTTATGGAACATGTAGGCTAGGTTCTAATCCTAGGTAGGATTGGAACCGTCATGTGAGTTGTTAAGTTATTAACAAGTAAATTTATTTAACTTTAAAGGGATTAAATGAATTACAAAAACTGGAAAAAAATGTTTTATTAACAATTATTATTGTTGTATTTATTATGAGAAATAGTTTAGTATACTTAGATTTGTTAATTTTTACAGTTCCATTTGGCCACGTTTTATCTCATCTCATATTATATGAAATCATCTCATCTCATATTATCTTGTCTTCACCTACCAGTTTGCAGTACCTACAGATTTTCACTTGCTTTTGATGTTGCTTAATATAAGTAATTCACTTTGAAACTAATTATGCCAAAAACTGCTAAGATTTACAACAATTAAACATATTAATACTTATTTAGTTTCTAATGTTTTACAAGTAATTTGAAGCTTATGAATCAGTTTTCAATGTTTTATATGTTAAGATATTAACAAGTAAAGTTACTTAACTTTAAAGGAATTAAATGAATTACAAATACTGGAAAAAAATGTTTTATTAACAATTATTATTGTTGTATTTATTTACACTTAATTAGTCAGTAGGTATAATGAGAAATAGTTTAGTATACTAAGATTTGTTTTTACAGTTCCATTTGGCCACATTTTGTTCATGAATGCTTTCTTATTCCTGATGAATTATTCTATTTACCTAATTCTAGTTCTAAAATATTTTTAATACAGTAAGCATTTCTTTTTCATTATCATCTCTTTCACTTAGCAGTCTTTAGCATTGGTTTTTATGTTTGCAAATCCGAGTACCTACCTACCAACCAAAGCTTAGTAATTTTGCCAAAATCTCATATTATCTTGTCTTCAACAGCAGTTTGCACTACCTACAGATCACTTGCTTGTAAGTAATTCACTAATTATGCCAAATACTGCTAAGTTTTTGGCATTGTTTTGGCATTATTTTGTTTGGGTAACCAACAGCTTATTAGTAATACATTAACAATACAGTATAGATAGGATCAAAGCCAGTAACAGGATATGAATCAGTTATCAATGTTTTATATCGGGAGATAACAAATAATGTCGGGAATGTCTTCTATTGCCTTCAATTACTGTATATATACGCCTCTCCTAGGTTTATTCGTGTTGTGCGGCCAACAATAATCGCAAAGCACCTAAACTCTATTGTACTCTAAACAAGAATATCAGCTGATTAATAAATATCCGCCATATTGTTCGATATCGGAGTTAAAAGCACCTCTTTAGACTTCGTTATCTTGAAAACAATAACGTATAAGATAGCGTTCGACAAAATGTCAAAATGTGTAAGTTGGGTAGCCATTTCATATAACATTATCGTCAATTGGAAAGCGTAAAAGTTTACTGATAACGTCTTCGACAAAAATGTACAGTTGGGTAGCACTACAAATATCGATTACGACTAAGGGCGTCATTAGTCGTACGCAAAAGTCAATTCCATACATTTTTAAATAGCGTACTTCGATAACGACAAACGTAAAAGCATGTTGGGTAAGCCCCCTGTAACACAAGTTCTTCGGATACTTAGCATGGGGCCTGATTGACGTGGTGTGAAGCGTCCATAGATAGATATTATCGCAAATAAAATAGGTGTGAGATACTATTGTTTTTTATAATATGAACTAAATTTTTTCTTTCGTCTGATTGTTTTCAAATCTATTTTTATTCGCCAATGCGGGCTTTAAAATCGAAACTACACTTACAAGCGCTTTCTTTTTTTCGCAAATGGAATACAATAGTAGCTTTTTTAATAAAAGAAATTTAATTTTCACGAACAATAATTTAATTTCACTCGCCCGCTGTTCTGTTAAAATGGGTTTATATTAACTTTTTATTTTTAACATTGACCGTGAACCAACTAAAGTAGTGTTGTGGCTAGTGTTAAGGTTTTTCATGAGAACTAAAGTATATAAAGTAAACCAGTTCTAGTTAAGACCAAAAAAGCTTTTTTACGTTCTCAACAGACACGTCATAATTATTATAAATAATTAATATAACGTGCAGTAAAGATTTCACTACAAAATGTATCAAATAATACTATGTTAGGTAGGAGGAGAATTTTAACGACCTTTAAAAACTATAGTCCTTTTCAAAAGGGTCAGATTTATCGTTGGGCCTGGGGCAACGGGAAAAGGGCGGGTTCATCCTGAAAATGCCCTAAAATTGCCGCTCTATGCCAGTGAGTGCACTTTGTCAGAGTGCACGAACATCACCATTTAGAATATAATATATAAAATTCAATGTAAAAAAAAAAACAAAAATATTCTTTATAATACCGATATAAAGAATACTTTTGTTTTTTTGTTTACATTGAATTTTACAGCGGAAGAATGTCTGGTTTCCGAGAGGTTTTCTTTTTACGCTAGTACAAAAGAAAATGAATAAAAAATTGGTTAGTGATATTTGTGCCTAATGATGTCGTATAGTAGGTACCTACTTTAGATAAAACTAGTGCAAAATACATACAAAATATTTTTACTCTAGATAATTGAATTTAATATGTATATAATTAATATAAGACGTATTTTACAGAAACGTTTAAGAATAAGTATTAAGTTAGAGTTTTAAGCTTTGTTGGAGTTTTAGAATGAGCTCCGTGAAACAGTTATTTAAAGTTTTAGAGCGAAAGCTTTAGAGGAGGTTCCAAAGACAACTTTTCTAAAGTTTAAACATGCAGCTAGCATGTTTGAACTTACTAGTCTTTATTTTATCGTCGAACATGGGTTGAACTTGTTAACATTATTATCACGGCGGCCATGAGCAAGATAGTTTTCTTTTGAAATAAATATCAAACAACTGGCGACAAGCCAATGTGTTACTTTAATTAATTAAGTGATCATAAATTATAGTTAGTATAAATAAAGATTAAGTGCTTTTCCAACGGATACCGATTACTATCCGTTATAAATCTTCACATCTTAAGTGTTATGACATGGCTATGAACCACACACCCTTTACGGTACCTAAGCTGTTTTTTCATAATGTAATCTTATGATTACATTATTGGTTAAATACTTTACTTGTATAAACTTTACTTGTATAATAAATAGAGGACAGAGAGAGAATTCACCGTGAAATGCATACGCACGCATCGGGGAACTAGGCCTCCATAAATTGCGTACAGAAACGTATCTTCTGTAAATCGACATACTATAATATGTGTCCCATCATCTTTCATCATCAGATTTTCTACCGTAAAAAGTTGTGAGATACATGTTATGCTAAGTAGTGGTTAGTCGGTCGGTCTAACAACATCTTATAGTAAACACAATCTATATTAATAATAATCAAACATGTTTTAAATTAATAAGTAGATTTGGCAATCGCATGAAAACAACATAATATTCATCTCGCAAGTGATACATATTAAATCAGATCGTTGGAGCGATTGCCAAGTCAATCTACTATTTATTTAATATATTAAAATGCCTAATTACTATGTAAAAATGCAGGGTTATAGTTTTATGGACAACGAAGTTATAAGGGGTCGAAAATAGCCTGAATTGTTCCGAGAAAAGGATGGTACACATACATTGTCGGAATACCGTACTATACCGTTTACATAGCGTTATTGTAATCTATTAGCCCGTCTATTTTATGGAACACCTGAATAAGGAACTACGTTGTATTTTGTCCACCTAATTGGAATTTGGTGCTATTGTTTTTATGTTTTAATTTCGAATGATATCTAGTAAGACTGCAGTATAATTTGTTTGTAATGTTTTGTAGGCACATTAACTTTTATTAGGACTCATTTTATCTTTGAGTCCTTTTTGTTGTTATATTTTATTAATGTACCAAATGTTGTTCTGTTGGTAAGTCAATAAATAAATAAGACTCACCCGCCGCCCTCGCTTCTTTGCACGCCAGCACCATGCTGTGCCGCACGTCGGGGTTGTCGTCGGCTATGGTCTCGCCGACCGCTACGAAGCGCTCCACGGCGCAGCAGACCGCGGCACCAACACGCTGCACCGCGGCACCGCCCGCTGCCGCCTCACCCCGTGTCGCCACCAGACTGCTTATCTGAAAATTATCATCATCGTTAACCACAATTTTTATAAACATCTAGCTGACCCGTGCCCACTTCGTTGAGCTGAACAAAACGTTTAAACCATCCCTGGACTTCCACGAATATTTCAAGACCAAAAATAGCCAACTCGGTTCAGCCGTTCTCGAGTTTTAGCGAGACTACCGAACAGCGATTCATTTGTAGATATAAGAAGATTAACTGACCCGCGCCCACTTCGTTGAGCATAGAAACCGTTTAAACCTTCCCTGGACTTCCACGAACATTTCAAGATCAAAAATAGCCGAACCGGTTCAGCCGTTCTCGAGTTTCAGCGAGACTAACGAACAGCAATTCATTTTTATATATAAGAAAATAAGAATAAGATTTTAAGTCTCAAATTATATGCAGACCGTGCCGACCGTGCTACGTGGGGAAATCACAAGCAACTGTATGCAATTCGGAGTTGCGGCACGACCGTTTTCAAAATCGTTGCATATAGTTGTTGTTTGTTGCTTGTAATTTCACGACCGTATGATTCGGGCCTTACCCGACTATGTAAATTACATAGTCTATGTTACCCGGACTAAAATTACGAATCTATAGAAATCTTTCGTTAAAATCGAACCAGTAGCTTAGACGCTTCGGTGCAAAACGCAACCAGGGATGTTATGGAGCTCCGTTACCGTAACCGAAACTATCAGATATCCGATAAAAAATGGTATCCATAACCGGAATCGAATCCGAAATAAAAATTTTGCTACTTTAAAAAGGAAACCAAAATTTAATATCCGTAACCGAAATTAACCGAAACAAACGGATAATCCGAAATAATTTAATATACATATCCGTATCCGTATTTGAAATTTCATATCCATTTCATCCCTGATAATTACATATACTGCCAAAAGCATTACGCTTCGTTTTGGATGTGCCGTGTCGGGTAACTCTAACTACGGTCATTAATATGATGTTGGCGGGCAATGCGAATGGTGCTATTCGTACTGTAACTAAAATATTAGGTACTTATGGGAACTTGGATTTTTTATATTTACGGCCAATGGCTACTTCAGTTATAATCCTTTGTTTCGCATTAGAGTAACAAGCTTTGGCACGATGCAATGGAGAAGGCGATATGATGTTCCCACTGCAATCAGTGACTGGCAGACTAAACAAAAGAACTCTAGAGTAGAAACAAAAGAGTAAATTTCAATGAGAATTCATAAGAAAATAGATAAAATATAATAAATACAATTTCGTATTCGCTGCTCAACCATGATGATTAACATTTAAATTTAATTACTTTTAAAATAATTTCATTTATAAAACCTACAATATTAACAACTGAAAATGGAAAAGCTTTCAATATAGTGAAAGTAGGGAAAGTTTACACTTTAGAAATGCTTAAGCTTAGAAAAGCTCAAAAGCACTTTAAAATGTAAATTATAAATTGCATTCTATGATAGAAGTAACTTTACATTTCCACTACTCTACTAAAATATTTAAACCGAGTAAGTATGTTTAGACTAAAGAAGCTCTTGGGTTTTATTTAACATTAATTGAAGGACAAATTAATTATATTTTTTATATCATACACTTGGCAATACCTTCGGTACAAATTTGTATTAATTAATTTGTGCCGTAAGTATTGGCAAGAGTGTGATCAAAAGTCTGAGTACCGACGTAATCCATTGAGAGAAATCTATTGATTTCCAAGAGTGATAAATAAATACTGCATTTGCTTCTTCGCTTTGTCTATGAATTAAAAAAAAATATCATTTAGTTATCAGCATCATCGTCACATTTTTTTATATTTACCAATTAAAACAATAATTTTATCTATACATATAATAAATAAGGGGTCATGTCTGTACATTAAGAATATTTAAGTGAAAATTAAAAAAAGGGGGTCTATATAAGCCACAGAACCTAAAAATAGCATTTTTGAAAAAAATGTCTGTCTGTCTGTCTGTCTGTCTGTCTGTCTGTCTGTCTGTCTGTCTGTCTGTCTGTCTGTCTGTCTGTCTGTCTGTCTGTCTGTCTGTCTGTCTGTCCATATGGGAATGTTTGTCGTCGCATCACGCTAAAACCACTGTATGGAATGAAATGAAATTTGGCAGGCAGGTAGCTTACGACCTGAAGAGCATTATTGGAAATTATTATTCCGAAAAACGAAAGGGTTCCCGTGGGATCTTCAAAAAATTGTAGCTACCTATTTGACGGTATTTCAGCCAAACTACTCAACGTATTTAAATGAAATTTGGCAGGTAGGTAGCTTATGATCTGAAGAGCATTATTGGAAATTGTTATCCCGAAAAACGAAAGGGTTCCCGTAGGATCTTCAAAAAATTGTAGCTACCTATTTGACGGTATTTCAGCCATACTACTCAACGTATTTAAATGCAATTTGGCAGGCAGGTAGCCTATAATCTGAAGAGCATTATTGGAAATTGTTATACCGAAAAACGACAGGGTTCCCGTGGGATCTTCAAAAAATTGTAGCTACCTATTTGACGGTATTTCAGCCCAACTACTCAACGTATTTAAATGAAATTCGGCAGGCAGGTAGCCTATGACCTGAAGAGCATTTTTGGAAATTGTTATCCTGAAAAACGTAAGGGTTCCCGTGGGATCTTCAAAAAATTGTAGCTACCTATTTGACGGTATTTCAGCCAAACTACTCAACGTATTTAAATGAAATTTGGCAGGCAGATAGCTTATAATCTGAAGAGCATTATTGGAAATTGTTATCCCGAAAAACGAAAGGGTTCCCGTGGGATCTTCAAAAAATTGTAGCTACCTATTTGACGGTATTTCAGCCAAACTACTCAACGTATGTAAATGGAATTCGGCAGGCAGGTAGCTTATGACTTGAAGAGCATTATTGAAAATTGTTATCCCGAAAAACGACAGGGTTCCTGTGGGATCTTCAAAAAATTGTAGCTACCTATTTGACGGTATTTCAGCCAAACTACTCAACGTCTTTAAATGAAATTCGGCAGGCAGGTAGCTTATGACTTGAAGAGCATTATTGAAAATTGTTATCCCGAAAAACGACAGGGTTCCCGTGGGATCTTCAAAAAATTGTAGCTACCTATTTGACGGTATTTCAGCCAAACTACTCAACGTATTTAAATGAAATTCGGCAGGCAGGTAGCTTATGACCTGAAGAGCATTATTGGAAATTGTTATCCCGAAATACGAAAGGGTTCCCGTGGGATCTTCAAAAAATTGTAGCTACATATTTGACCTTATTTTAGCCAAACTACTCAACGTATTTAAATGAAACTTGGCACAAAGGTAGATTGTAACATGAAATAACCAACATAATATTTTTAACTGACTTACAAAAAAGGAGGAGGTTTCTCAATTCGTAAATATATGTTTGTTTTTTTTTTGTTTCTTCGCGGATATCTTCATCGTTTCTGAAACGATTTTAATTTTTTTTAATGTTGTGTAGGGTACAATTTAAATTTGATCCCATTGTCACCAAATGGTGACCTGATGATGGGATCCGTGAGGAATCGAAGGAAATCCTCAAAATTTATGTGAATTGATTTTGATTTTTTCTGAAGTAGTCTAAGCATATATTACCAAACAGTTAGGTTTTGCACCATATCCTGGATCTATAATATCAAAAAATTTCACGTTTCAGTAAGCTATATATATATATATATATGTGTTGAAAAATTTCGGTAGACTTTTTCTCTTTCTACTATTTTTTTTTATCTAATCGTTTTTGTTTTTCATTTTCCGTCCTCAAATAATCGTCGTCTGATCATTCGAGAATTATCCCTACTCAGTCTATACCCATCTCTAAAAATCTGAAAATTAAATAATTATAAACAAAAAAAAAAGCGACTTCAAAAGGTAAACTAAAAGGAACAATTAAATTTACTTCGCACAAAGTAATACTTATTTTCCAGTACAAGTGAAAATAATTATTACTTTGTGCGAAGTAATTTATTATTATACTTAGGTTTTGCAAATACGATTAATAAAGTATAGGCGTAGGATAGTTTTTTTTCAAGATATAAATGAGATGTCATAGGTACATTTAAATTAGAAAAGTTATGTCAATATAAGTAAGATTTTATGTTTTTCATGATATTTTTATTTATTAGTTTTTATGCTAGGTACGGCTTGGGTTTTTTCTTTCTTTTGGACTTTTGTTATTTTGTCGTCTAAAGCAAGTTAGTACTTTAACCGTAAAGTCCCAAAGTAGGCTACATGTTTGTTAGCGTAGGTAATTAATAAATAAAAAACCGGGCAAGTCCGAGTTGGAATTGCGCACCGAGAGTAGACTTTTAAAAAATTTGGCGCTCGGCGCCAGCAGCGCAGCGTCGGTGTGAAAACGATCATCGTCTGCAGTCGCTGCGGCGTAAAGTCCATACAAATCTCAGTACAGAGATCTTCGTCGCGTATATGAGTGTACTATCAAGTAGTCCCGTTCGCATAAAAGAAAAAAAATATTATACATACAGACGAATTGAGAACCTCCTCCTTTTTTTGAAGTCGGTTAATAATACACGGTCATTTTTCGAGCTGGTAGTAATAGGAATCGTTAGCATTTTCATAGAAAAAAACGGCCATTATTTGACAATAAATTATTATCATTACTCCATCGGCCTACTTCTTTTGCTTATGCACGTCTAATACCGTGTATATACCGTGTATATGCTTCTTTAGCATTAACTACTATAAATTAGTGATTTTAAATATCCAAACGACAGTGTTCATAAACTAAAAATGTATTTGAACTGCTGCCCTAAATCACTTTTCCACGCGTACGAAGTCGCGGGCACAGCTAGTTATTAAATAAATTAGAACATTTGCATAAAAATATAATTAAGAAACCACAGAGGTTTATGAACTTACATCTCTACTTGTTGGTGCATACGAATATTTTTCCTAAATGGGGTAAAGTAGTACTAAAATATAGACAAAATAGATAACAACCGTAGTTGGCGTTGTAAATTTTTATGAATTCCACTTAATATTTTAAGATAAAATGTACACCGCTGGGTGACCGGTGAGCACTTATTAGTTATTTTATACTTTAGAAGCAAGGCATTAAATTTATACAGGTGCACTTGTTTTAAGCTTTGGACTAATGTCTAAAACAAGTGCACTTAATAGTGCTTTAAACGACTTCTTAACCTCTGACGCAAAAACGACGGAGTGTGCCAGGAGTCCCACATACCCCTAGGGGACGCATCCCCCATGGAGGCATGGGGGATGCGTAACGCATTTCCCGAAATTTTGCGAAATTTAAAAAAAGGCTCTTGTCTTGTATAATGTATAGCTGAAATGGTGATGATGATGAATTTGTTGCCGCTTATTATAATATGTAATAAACTAGAAAAACTGATTTATCACAACAGAATTGTAAAGCAGGAGTTTTTTTTTCATTCCGAATTTATACAATAGCAGAGGTCGGCGCGCATTGCAGTATGTGGTCTGTAACAATGCACCTCGCTGACACATTATTAGCCGAGATTAAAACGGAATCAATTTTAATCTACATTCCGATTATTTGTGGAAATAAAAGAAGAGAAGACTCGAAAATACTACAAATATTCTGAAATACTGTCTATCATGTCTGTACGTATATTTCTCTTCTTTTATTTCCACAAATATTTCAGAAATTCGACGGTGAATATGGATAGTATTATTATTTTAAGTTTTTGTTTTCGCCTTAACACAAAAATAATAACGCTGAATTAAGTACTTGCCTTTGATACTAGACAGTACATAAATGGATGATGCTCCGAAAAAGAAATATTTAACTACTGTATATTTAAAGTCTAGGTATATATTTTAACAAAGTAGATTGTTTAAGGTGAGTCTTCTGAAAATGCTCCTTATATAAACGTATTGCACAAAATTTATGTTAATAATAAATAATAATTATAATATTTCCGGAGTTCACAAAAACCTTTTACCATGTTGGTTATAATTATGTATTATAACTGTTAAGTTATAATACATAATTATTTTTAGAATATTAAAAAAAAACTGAATTTGTACATATATTGTTCACGTTCAGATTGGGATAAACGGTGGATGTACATCACCAGAGGACCAAGCAGAATACGGAGATTAGTGCTCTACAATTTTTAGGCTTATATTTCTTGTTGACACTTACATAATTTATAATGGTATATAAATTTACTTATAAGTATATTTTTTTTTCTCTTCATTACAAAACTAAACTAAACTTACCTAAGCTTAATACTTGAAAACTTAAATATCTTAAAATAATATTCAGATTCTCTCATCTCTATTTTTATGGGAAGCGAATTTATTATAACATGTATTAAATTACTGGTATTAATAGCTATTTGTATATTTTGGCCTAAAGCATAATTTCTTAAATAGCCAATGGGAAAAACAATTAAAAGTTTATAATGGTCATTGGCCATATATGTTTCAAATGTCACAACAGGATATGTTTGTATCTCAAATATAATAATTGAAAATGAAAAATGTAATATTGAAAGAATCCTGAGTTTTACTTACTTTATAAAGTGGATCAAGGGCATGTCATTATCAAACAATGGTATATTTACTTCACCATACTAACATTTTTATTTCAGACGTACGTATAATATATAGCATCATTCTACATAACTGGGATTTTTACGATTCGGACGTCAAGGCAGCCGATAGAGTAAAATTTTTGTCAACAAACAAACGCATATTTTGTGTTACTTAAATAATATTATTAGTTATATTATAATAAAAAATAATTTTTCCTCTCGGTAAAATACTTAGTGAACTTCCAAAATACCAACACTCCGTGGATGTTGCTTAATCAGTCTAGAAGGAGGTTTAATTTTCTTTCTGATTAAAAATTTTTAGTTAACAATGCTAGCACGCCGTAGGGCAGAAAATGAATGCATATTCATGAAATTAAATGAAATGCTTTTGAGGTTCGACAATAATAGTGATGAATGGAGCATCGTCCGGACCGTACACAACCTCACCACCGCGACCTTCCAAGACGCGCGAATCGAAACGATCGCGGGCTCGCGGGCTCAAGGTCGGAGTTGCACGTAAGTTCTCAAGACTACTTGTTGCACTATAATTTTTACAATTAAATTATACGTCCGTCGATTCGTACAGAGTCCGAGACGTCGCCTGCAATACCTGGGGCTCCCGGTACATAAACTCGTCGTCATCGGAGAGCACCTCCATGTCGCGTGGTGCGGGGCGCGCGCGCTCGGCGCGCTGAGCAGAGCGCGCGCACGTGCTCCGTGGCGGCGTGTCGTAGCGCAGCGCGCCGCTCCGCCAGCGATCTCCGCGGCACTGCCGGCCGGGGCTGGGGGATCGATCGCCGCCCCCCGCGTCCTCCGCGCTCTCCGCGGCACTCCCGCGCGCACCACGTGGCCGCCCGCCCGCCCCCCGACCGGCCGAGCCGACTTAACATTATAATTACCCGCTAACACTTCGAATTCGATTATTCCGGACGCAACCGCAAATGTGGCAACAGACAATAATAATCGAGTCCGGCTCTCGATTCGACGAATCTCGGCGCGCCCGTGCAACAGATATCGCCGGGGCGGGAATCTCTCGTGCGATCTAACGAAGACGCGGCGTTCGACGTCGTTAAATTATGACGTGAGCGCGTATCAGAAATAGATTCGTATTAATGCGTAAAAGATTCAGCGTTTACGTTTTAGCCGGTGTGGGTCGATCGTCTGCGTCACGGTTCACGATAGCGGGGACGCTGGACGGCTCGTTCCAGATTATGCATCAGCTGATGGGTTACCTGCTTGATGAGCGGGAGCAGGGTTCTCTCGACGGAGCGCGTCTTGATGTGCGCGGCGTGGGCGCGGGGCAGGCCGGCGTCTGCCATGGCGCTCGCGGGGCGGACTGCGCGCGCGCGCCGCCGCCGCGCCGTGTCACGTGGCTCGCGTGCGTGCACTCTTGCGGGAATATAAAACTCCAGCTTTACGTGTTCCGTGTTTATTTTGTTTTGATTGCGAATACCCATTACAACCGCACCAGTTTACATTTAGCTAACATGGAAATTCTGATTTCTAAATTGGCGTATGGAACGCAAGATTTGTATATTCATTGTAAATTATATTTTTTCCAGCTTAATTGTAGTTTAATTGTCACTGTAGGATACCTGAGAGCAATTTTCCCCTCTATCTTTCGAGTTATTGAGCTGAATAACGCGATATAAAGCCGTGATTTTTTAACTTTCTACGTTGCGGGCTATCCAACACTAAAATAATCGTTTTTAAAACCAGTAGTTCTCAATAACTACTGGGCGCGTCCAAACAAACAAACTATTCGGCTTTATAATATTGGTGCCTATAGTTTTTTTACCTACATTATACCTTGTTTAGTTAGGTTTCGTAAAAACAGTGAAACTGTATGTCCGTCTGTCACCATGACATAAAGGGGGGTTGAGATAACATTTAGAACGCAAAATAAAAAAAAAACAATTTACAACATTGGAGTGTACATTTTCCCTACGATCTGAGTTTAATAATTGGTTTTTCATAGTTACCATTGATATATTTTAAGTATACCATAACCAATGTAGTACATATTTCGTCGCTTTACCTTCACAACCTCGTAGATAAAAACTACAATTTTTCAGTAGAGTCGAAAAACTTAATAATTTTACATTTTATTATGACATGAATTTTGGATGTGTACTGTAACTGAATCTCAATCTCTAAAATTATTAAGTTTTTTGACTCTACTGAAAGTTGTAGTTTTTTAGATACGAGGTTGAGAAGGTAAAGCGACTATTTGCAAGATAGTCTAAGGGCGTGTTTCACCAAGCAATGTTAAAGTTAACGCCATGTTAAATATCATGTTATCCCTCTCGTATTTCTTGTCAATGAATGAGATGGCATGGAATTTTCACACGGCGTTAACTTTAACATAACTCTGACACAAAATAGCGTACTGTCATAGTGAGTGTTAGCGTATCCAAATATTAGAAATCGTCGCTTTACCTCGTATATATATATATATATATATATATATATATATATATATATATATATATAACTACAACTTTTTAGTAGACTACAAAAACTTTATAATTTTAGATTTTACTATGTTAAGGATTTTTATCTAAATGAGGTTCAGTTAAGTATTATTACTAGTTTGTATTAACCTAGAGTACATAGAAATTAAGTTTTATATACTTTACGATAATACAAGCTAGGTATTATCGAGAGACTTTGATTTTTTGCATACGAGGTTGAGATGGTAAAGCCACAAAATACCAAAAATGTAGGTATATGTGACACTTAACTAGAAACGAGGCGAAGTATGGAAGAATGAAAAAAGTCAAAGATAATTTTAAATTAATTTTATTTACTTACTTTAAAGTAATCTTAATTAATCATTGGCACATTATCACAAAATTTTGTCAATGATTTACCTAAGCTGTTTCGATAAGGCACGTGTGTGATTTTTTAACTCGTAGGCCATAATTATTTATTATAATCATTTAAATAACAAATCTCATTATGGTACAGTTATTTTCTATTGTTAAAATATTTCGGCATTTCATTTAGATCACCTTTAAAAGATAATCCATAGACAATTCTTAAAGTTGTCTCAAATAGAAATATTTGTTAATTTCCCAAAATACATAAACACATTTTTAAACGTTTATTATTTTTGAAAACTTTACAGAATTGCCTCGGAGTAATCCTTTCCTAATGTTTAATAGATGCCGCTAGCATTACAGTAAAATACGATTATGCATAATATTTACCACATAGCACATTACAAACTTAAATTTTAGTTACAAGTTTGACAAGTTAGTAGTTTTTAGCCACAAAATATGATATGAGATTGTAAAGGTGGTGTTAGAACCTGCTAAGAATCTAAAAACTAAATCAAAATACAGGCAGACCTAATTTGGAATGGCCATAAGATATGAATTTAAGGACTAAGTAAACTACAATTTTATAGGACTTGTATCCACATTACAAATCAACTTCAAGCCTACCAATTTAATTATTATAATTTTTATTCTTACTTATTATAATTACAGAAATACACGTACCTATAACTTACAATAAGATCAGATACAGCTTATAACAAAAGCTTTGGTAATAATATTCTGACTATAAATTAGTATCAACTTAACTTCATGACTTAATCATGATAAAATTTATATTCACAAAATCACACATCTTTTTATATTTGATTACTCAAGTTAAAATTTTACTTTATAATCACTACCATCTTATAAATAGGTAACAATTTGAATAATATATAATTTAATTTTTTATATTTTCATTAACAATTATAATAATTTTAGTATTTTATTAATTATAAATAGAGAGAACAGATTTTTTTTACATGTAAGATGACAAAAAATATGCCAAATTATTTTTAGTGATTTTTGAGTATTGCCTTCTCGAACAATCCTTGGTGTTCAAAAAGCCAGGGAGTACGTAATATGGCTGGATGATACGGAATCAGGAAGGTCATTTAGAGCACTGATAATACTCTGGACCAATACTGTGTCAAGTGGTCATAATATTCTACAACAGCTGATAGGCACATTTCACTTAACCACATAAGGCACTAGTGTCCATTATAGTACACTCCCATATTAACTTGTGGTCGTTTCTTGATACTCAACTCTTTAGAACTGTTGCTGTCCTGCGAACTGTCGGACATCCACGGACACTGTCCGGAGTTCCGGACTTTTCTCTTCCTCAGACTTTCGGTGGGACCGACCGTCGGTCGCAGCAGCTGTTTGAATCGGAACGGTCCGTCGTTGTAATCGTCATCGGATCCGTAAAGAGGCGTCGCTAGTATTTCTGGAGAGTTCCGTAGAATTTTCCGCAGATCGGACTCGGGGTCGTATGCCGGACTGTACACTGGTTTAGGCGGAGGGGTAGACTTCTGCGTTTGTCTCACCAGTTCTATTATTTTGTTACTGTAACAGAAAAAGCATTGATTAAAAATAATTTACGTGACAAGTTTTGATGATTGTAGCGTTCTCTACATTAGCAATACCACAAAGTAGATAATTTACATTATTGGAAAATACTAATTACTGATTTCGTTTCGTATCTTCTTCTTAATTAAGGAGTCAAATTTAGCTTAATGTGTTGTTATGCCTAAAAATAGGATTTTCTATAATTTAATGTCAATATTAGTACTTAATTTGGCATATGTATTTACATTTTATAATTTACATACGTTAATAGTAGTGACATATATTGCAAGTTTTATTAAAGATAGATTGTATGTGATGGTAGGCCGCCATGGTGGACATGGCATACTAATAATGGTTTCAGTTCGTCTTTAATCTACGTACAAAGTTGTGCAATAAACAAAGTTTCTGCTCGACCAGTCTAAGCATTTTCCTTTGCACTACGATGTCTCAAAATATTTAAACACAAGAAACGTGATCGACTCGACTGCGGTGGTAGTTGAAGTCCGTGTTTAATACTAATAATAAAACAATTATACAGTAATATATTTGGGCATTATACATTACATTGTATTTTACACCTTGCACACGATTCATCTACGCTGTTAAGCGCTTATTTATGATCTTACGCCTGGTCGAGCGTTGTTCGATAGTAGATAGGTATGAATATGATGTACGTAGCTGTCATATAAATAGCAACCAGACATAGCGATTAATAAATTTGATCCTTTTTTACACTAACTCTGATTAGCTATAAATGTTCCTGTCCTATATACATCGGAAAAGTCACATAGCTGAAAAGGACGAGGTCACTGAATAGCTAATCATTGTTTTTTTATTCGAGCGTAAGGTTATAATGAATTGATATTTGTTAAGGTTATAGCTAGGTTGGCATGGACAGTTGGACAAAAATTTAAAAGCATCGCATCATCATCGCTATTTGGGAAAATCTGCAGTGACCTTAAAATTAATGGCGCGAAAATCGTAGACTGATAGTTTCTGGCTTACAGTTGATATCAAAATAATCGTACCCGCTTTATAATCCATAGAGGCATGTGTTAGAACATCGATTAGTTTATGGCCAGTATCTGTCAATATTGTTATTGCCGAGGTCGTACCTGACTAAACCACTGCACTGCCTGCTGCAGGGTATCCGTCGCTTGTTGCTTTGGATCTCTTCGTCGTAGTTGTTGTTGGTGTTAGGGTCGTGCCTGGAATTGTTATTGTTGATTGTATATTGTGGTTATACCAGTACGCGGGAGAACGTTAACTTAATAAACCCATTTGGTTTAACGAGTTCTGCTTAGAACTTAGACGCTTCTAAATAGATCGCGTTAAACTAAATAGGGTAAAAATGTACAAAGACATTGTACTCCGAAGTCAAACCCCTGTCCACAAAAGAGGGCCCTGATTATAATTAAGTAATTGTGGGATTTTTAAACACATAATTAATTGCCGAAAAATAATACACTTTGATTAAATCTTAGTAGGTATCTAATACAGATTGGTAGCAAATTAATGTTTCCAATTTAAAGGTTTAATAAAAAGGGAAATGTATTTTTATTGTTAGCATTAAAATTAAAATTAAACAATAAACATAAATTTAAATAAATACAAAAATAAATAAAATATTTTTCCAATAAACAACCAACCTTTCTTCATCGCCTTCCTTAGTCTGGTGCATTTCGTGCCACGGCATCGTATCGCTAGCGTAGAATTCAGGAGACGGACTTTAGTGTCCATTAGGAAGCACAGAAATATAAGATAATATTATTTAAAAAGAAAAGTAAAAGTGTTAAAGATAAAAGTATAAAAGAACATGAAATAGAATAACAGAAAAATACACAAAATATTATGTTATAATTGCATTATATTATGTAATATTAAAGTACTTGAATAAGTTTTAGTTCAATATTATGAATTAGAACGATGTTGTTTTATTTCTAAAATCATGCACATTAATACAATACTTTCTTTTATCAAGGTAATAAAATATGACCATTTCGATAGAAATCAAAATATGTAAAATTGTAAGATGAGTAGCGCCATCTATACTTAGGTACTTGGTATTATGTTATAATGTAATAGTTCAGCAAGTAGCTTATAGATGGCAGTTTATAGATATTTGAATCAGAATAGCTTTTGAACATTATCAACATAATAATAATATGTAGTAAAAAAAATAGATGTGTAGATTCCAACATATTTCACTAAATTAAATATATTATATTATGATAAATGATTAGTCATATCATTAACAGAGAATAATAAACATTGGCAGTCTTACCTGGAAAGTCTACTACTGTCTTCGACATTCGACATCTTCTGTCCTCTAATGATAGCTGGAACTATGGTGAAGCCAGGAGGTGGACGATATTCTTGGGGTGGCTTCTTAACACTCTCCAACGGGATTCCAGGTTTGTTCCTTCTTAAGTTAACATGCACTTCCTGATTCTTATTATGAATCTGAAATTAGAAAAATAGGTGTAATAAATATCTAATAAAGAGTATTAAATCAATGTTGAGCATGTTTTAAAACGAGTACACTGCATTCTAAATATCCATCATATTCAGAAATAAGGCATTCTTTAGATTATTAGGTTGAAAATTTAAATTCTTTTTTAATTTAATACAGAATAATTGTTTTTCAATTTACCTGTTCCGCAAAAGTATGCAATTTCGCCGCTCTCTCCTGTGCAGCATGCATCTGCATGATCTGATGCGGTGCAGGCGGTGCCTCCTCTTTCGGCGGCGGCGGAGCCCGGCCCTTCGCCAGTCGCCGACGAGCCGTGAAGCCCCGGAAATCTAAATATGTATATTATTTAATTATACTGATAATCGGGCTAATTTAGTCTTCGCTCTTTCAAGGCCCTGATGAAAATGTATGGGATTTGACATAAGGTTCGTTAAGTGACAAGCGAAATATTGTGTCACAATTTGTATGTCAAATCCCATACATTTTGTTTTCGAACTTCGTAAGCGATTAGTAGCGATGGCATCTTGAATCAGGGCACTGATTTATCCATGCCCATTCAAACTTCCCCTGTGTATTAGCTATAGGTTAAATTTTAAAATACCTACCTAAATACTTCCAAGATACAGGCATATGTTTTTACGTAAGATGCTGGTTATAAAGAGATATAAAGAGTTAATCTTGTGTAAGACACATTAAGAAAAATATTGATCTCTATCGGTACCTGCTGTTGTTCTATATAAAAGAGAGCGTAACCTAAATAAGTAAAAATGTTTTATAAAATGTGGGGAAGTAAATAGCATTTTCCTACAACGTAAAATTATCAAATGATATTAGGGACCCGACAACAGGTGTCGTTCTGAGCAAGATGAGAATTTAATATGCAATATTAATTTATGCAAAAAGCGTTTCGCTACGTAATGGGTAATAACAAAATTAAACCTCCTTTCGTATAGCCTTTACCATGTGGCAAAGTATAATGATCTGTAGAAAAATTGCTTAAATATTATGAATTAGAACGATGTTTGCCGGTGACGGAATAACTTAAAATATTACATACGGCTTTGTATGACCACTGCTGCTTTATTTGAATTCACATTTTCTTTATTACTGGAGCTCATATCATCACTATCATCTGAAGTCATTCTCTTCATTGCTTTTGCTTTTGCCATCGCTTTATTCTTATTAGGAACTCCTGTAAATATTTATTTATTTAATCATTAATTCAAATATTATTATACAATTAATTAATTATTGGATATTGCCTAGGCCAGTTCTTTACAAACCTCCTTTTTGATGCCTTCTCATGTTGTCCTGTTCCATTTGTTCTCTCTGGAACTCTCTAGCTATTTGCTTCTGTCTCTCCTGCAGTCGTTTCCTGGTCAGCCAGCCACGGACGTGTTTCTGTAGCGTCAGCACAGATATTGCCATTTGTACCTTCAACCGCATGTAGTACCTTCGGGCCAGCCAACCCCGGATGGAGGCTTGGACCTTCACAATTTTCTTTGACTGAAATAATGAGAAAATAAATAGCAACTTTAAATAGGTAATAATTTATGATTGCTTGTAGCTGTTTTTTGGATGCAATTATTTGTAAATGTATGATTTTTGCATTTAGATTTGTTATTTGTTTGTTATTGTTAACTTTTGTTACCATTGATAAATAAATAAGACCTACTTCTTATTCAAGCATGTACGTACCTGTTCTTCGTAGATTTTTGCAAGTAGTTCAACGTGGTAATACTTGAGGAAAACTTTTGATTTCCCAAGAGCCCAGCCGTCCATTTTTAGTCGCAACAAAAGAAGGCGACAGGTGTCCCGATCTGGTGTTACACGTTCCTCGTATCCGAATGCTAAGAAACCATATCTGCAAAACAACAAAAATATCACGAACTTGCTTTTGCGACCTCGAAAATAATTAAATTATGAAGCTTGCGTTGGAAGAAAAAACTTAAACACTTCAAATTAATGACTGTAATCACCGTAATTATTATCTAATCTCTAATCTAATTCCATGACACGCTCAGTAGCACTTTACCTTTTTATGAAGTCGTCAAATGTCAGCCGGTGGGAAAAGCCGTTTTGTCTTATCCTTATCGTTTCAAGTACTCCAGTGTACCTCAGCTGTTTCAATACCTTAGCCGAGTCAAAATGCTTTGGTGATCTGGAGTCGTTGGGCTTTAGGCATCGTACAAATTGTGGAGATCCGCTGACCATCTTCTGTAAGAGCTCCATAAGAGAGTAACGGAAGTAAGTTGACACCGTCTGTTGTGCTCGGGACTGTGACGCAAGTCCTCGACTCTTGAAACGATCAAGCTGTAAAGATACAAAAAAATATTTTCAATAATGGTGATTGGTGACTACAATTGACTGTACCTATGTAACGTTATAGTTATTAAGCAAAATGAATAATAATATAACTGTGGTATGCTTTTACTTACTTTTGTATCAGTATATTGAGAACTTCCTAAGCTTCTCATATTAGACTCGCCATATGAAGGCAAAAATAAGTTTCCTGTTTTCGTCAACGGGCATTGGAATAGGAACCTTATTATGTCATACTGACTCTGACGCATTAGCTGAACGACTTCAGGTGGTAAAAAGTTGCGATTCTTCTCAAGAAAGCCTTCTGCTTGGTACACAACACGACCAGCAAAGTGATGAATTGCGAAACACACGGCGTCAGACTTAGGCCGTACATAGTACTTGCTTTTCACATTGCGATGGAACTTTTCTGGAAAACGAAAATGATGGAAATGATGCAAGGCTTCGAAAATATACGATTATTCTCATAATATTTTATCATCACTTTGAAAATAATACCTATCAGACTTTTGTCCGTCGCACGAGGAAAACGGCTTTCCTCATCCAATAATGCTAAAAGCCCCATTGGTCGTGATAAAAGCATATCTAAAACAGGTCTGTTATCCGAGAACTCTACTAGATCAACAGGTATGCCTTCAGCCATATATTCTTGTTGCTCCCACGTGAAGATGTGTTGATTGAAATGATATTGAATTTGCTCGTTCGCGATATTGATACATAGTTGTTCGAATGAGTTTCTGGTGAAGTTTTCAAAGCCGAAAATATCCAGAATTCCAATAGAAAGTAAATCGCTGAAAAAATGTAAACAGTTTAAACAGAGTGAATATTATCTAATAATAATATCTTAAGAGGATTGCACGGTTGAAAGAAATACATAATAGGTATTTATAAAATCTTTTGCTGTCTCACATTGCCTTAGCCAGCCAGCAATAGCGCAATAGAGACAACTGCAGCTCGAACTGAATTTACCTATTAAAAGTACAAGAAATCGTTTCCTCTATTTTCCTCCAAACCTTAACCAATTTTGTTTTTTTTCGATATAAACTAAAAAAAAGGGTTTAGCTGTGTTGTTGTGATTTTATTGTATAACGCAGTCAAATTTGTTTCCTGGATGTTTAAACACAGCGAAAACTATTTTATTTTACATTTTTAAACCTCCATATCTCCTTAAATAATTAAATTATAAAAAAAAAGGAAAATATAGGGACATACAAATAATATACATTGATATATTTAGGAAAAAATATTACTCTATCAGCAGTACTTAGGGAGGAAGTAGGGGTCACGTGACCCCTATTTCTGTATGGAAAAACAGGCGTTGTGTTTCCTCTTTTAAATTGACATTTGAAATTTTAGCTTTGGTAAAGGTTTCTTACTGGTTGGGCCTGTTCTGACAGAGGAGTGCGTTGATTCTCTCAACAATTCTGTCGAAGGCCCGGGCGTAGAGACCTCTCGCTGTAGCATCCCGAGCGACCGCAGCCTCAGTGGATGAACTGTGTCGCGCTATTGTTTCTCCCTTTGTAACGACACTGCTACTTGTTAGACACTCCCGTAGTTCAGATGTCTCCACTCCAAGTAAACATGAGGCTAAAAAAATGTTTGTAATTATCATCACTACATAGTATAAAACAAAGACGCTTTCTCTGTTCCTATGTCCCTTTGTATGCTTAGATCTTTAAAACTACGCAACGGATTTTGATGCAGTTTTTTTTTATCAATAGAGTGATTCAAAGGAAATGTTTATATATTATATAATACATATTATAGTAGAGAAAAGCCGAGAAATTTAAAGATTTGTAATGTGATGTCGTAACAAACATATTTTTCTGCGCCTTACGAGATAGATCAAATTTATCTACTATATCTTAAAAAGTTTAATAAAAAAGTCCGCGACAGCATATTATGTTAATCTCCTAAGGGTAACCCACAGTAACCATTTCTATCTTTTACATATTACAAAAAAAAAATGGCTTATTTACCAACTATTTAAACGATACAGTATCATTCCTTATCCAATGAAATACATTAGATACGTTGTGCATTCCATGTAGATCAAAATTGCCCTTTACAGCATGTGATTTAATAGAATACTTTCGAAGATTACAGACTTAAAAATTGCTGGGACGTAGCGTTTTTTCTGTAGTGTATTTAGTATCAGCATTGTACCCGTGCGAAGCCGGGGCGGGTCGCTAGTTTGGAAATAAAATAAGAACTCAAATCGTTATGATTATTTCGAAAGTTACCTCTGTGCAATGGAGCAGTATCAATTATAGTTGCTCTGTTGTCGGTATTGTCTTCACCGGCTGTTTCCGCAAATTCTATATCTCCTAGATGCAATATGGCTGCCAGCATTTTATAAAGAATATCTACTTCCTCTTCTTGAAATCCAACAACCTTAAATAATATAATGGTGTATAAGTTAGTATTAAAAATAAATAAACAGACGCAGTCAAGTCTTGTAAGCAAACGCAAATTACCGCTTACTTTAAAGGCTTGGTTTAATTGACGCCATCGATGGACATTATGCTCTCGGTATGTAATTGATAGCGGTTGTAAATAGCGGTGTCTAGACTTAAGTTGTTCGTCTAAATAAAATTTCCTCCATCTACCTTCGCTTTCCAGACCATCGTAAAGGTAATAAAAGACGTGAAAATTGCTTTCTCCTCTGAAAATAAAAGCAATTGCATTATAATAATTGATCTAAGAAAAATAAACAATTAAGACTTTAATAGAAAAGTACTTACAATGCCTGGTGAACCACTCTAGACTGTTCTAAAAGGTAAACGGAAATTCGTGCACCAGAAATCCTTCCAACTCGCACTATCGTCAAATCTAAATATTTCCCAAAGCGCGAACTGTTGGCATTAATTCCCGTGCGAGCGTTTCCGAATGCTTCCATAATTGGGTTTACTTGTAGAATTTTTTCTTCAAGGTTGCCGCTTTGCGTCTGAAATTAGAGAAAGATATAATTTAACAAGTATCGTGCATTATAAAATGCCTCTTAAAAAGAAAGTATTACCATAGTATTGTAATGAACATCCGATTGGCTTGCCAATGCTATACATGGTGTAAAAAGAGCAGTCACTATAACTTTGAGATACGATTATACGACCTTTCCTTATTTTGGAAATGTATTTTTTTTTGTCAAAAACTAAAAAAAAAATTTTTTACTTTTCACCATTTCAAATTTTATTGTCGCATAAATAACAACAAAGCAAAAAAAAATTCTTTTTTTGAAATTTTTGTAAAAAAAATACATTTCTAGAATGAGAAAAGGTAGTATAATCATATCCCAAAGTTATAGTGACTGCTCTTTTTACACTGTTATAGTATATAACTGACCTTCGATAAATATACGAGCTGTTTCAGTAGAAGATTAGCTGATTCTGTTTTGCCCGCACCGCTTTCACCAGAAATAACAATGGATTGGTGTTGTTTTTGGTGTAGCAGTGCTTGATGTGCAGCATCCGCTACTGCGAAGATATGTGGTGGGTTGTCAGAACGACATCTATTTTGATACTGTTCTTGAGTCTGTAAAACGAAGATAATAATTAGTACCTACTTATCGGCTACTAATAAATGTATAGGATTTTATGTATTATATATTTACTATATTTATATATATATATTTATTATACTAGCTGTGTCTGCGACTTCGTTCGCGTGATTGTCGGAAACACCATCGTTAATCACGATGGTGTTTCCGACAATCTTTTGATTGCTCACGTTGGTTTTTGTTATTATGTTATTTTCAGTAACTTAAACCGTTCATGCAGCGCACGCAACGAAAGTTCTCAAATGTGAATAATTTTCCCCGTTTTTGCAACATTTGTCACTGACGCTCCGCTCCTATTGGTCGCAGCGTAGTGTTTTATAGCCTAAAACCTTCCTCTATAAATGGAGTATCCAACAAAAAAAGAATTTTTCCAATCGGACCAGTAGTTCCTGAGATTAGCGCGTTTAGTTTAAACAAACAAACTCTTCCGTTTTATAATATTATAGTATAGATATATGTAAATTATCATAATGAACATAATTATTTACCTTTGATGTATAAATTCCTATATCCGTAAACGGATTAACGGCAACGAGAATATCACCAATATAAGTGTATATTTGATTTTGCGAATATCTTTTATGTAACTGTTCAACTATAGCATCTTCAGTTAACGCTTCGAGCGTGGCGAGATCGTCGGTATACATTTTTTCGGGTTTCGCCTTTCGATGCGATTTCAGTTTTCCTCTCTTTGTTGTGGCTTCCGCGGCTCGGCAATTACGGCCTTCCGCTCTCTGCCTTTTTATTTCAGCGTGAAGCTCTTTTCTGATCTAGAATACAATTGAACGTTTTTATTAAATCAATCATTAGATAACGTGATAATTGAAGACATGAATCGATGAAGGTATGTCGCAAAAAAATGTACCCAGAAAATTGAGTTTAAACAGAAACAAAAACATTTTAGGATATGTAGTAACGTATTAGGTACATTCATTCTAGAGACGAATCTTTCGATTAATGTATACTTTACGACGTATTCTAAAATGTTTAAGTGACAGTTTTAACTGAATTTTCTCAAAATCATGACTTTGTTACATATCACTTTCATCTATTGGCGAATATCTCTTCTAAGGGCGATACTCACTTTATTCTCAAAAGTATTAACGGCTAATAGTAGCGGATGCTCCAAAAGTTCTCGAGCAAAAGGTCTTTGGTTCATATCTTTAATTAGGCATTCGGAAATAAAATCCGCTAGTTGAGGAGAGAAACGCTCTGGGTGTGACAGGGTCGGTGGTGGGTTTCTAGGAATTTGGAACAACGCTCGCATTGGATGTAGTCCGGATAAAGGAGGTTCTCCTTCTGCTAACTCTATCGCTGTTATACCAACAGACCAGACGTCACATCTGCAATCGTAAGACTGGTCTAATTGCTGCTCGCACGCTATTACCTGAAAAATTCGGAATTTGTTGAATAATCATACACATAGACGTAATAATTTAGTCTTATTTATTTTATTTATTGATTCACCAACAGAACATCATCCAGTACAATTCAAAAATAATTCAAACAATAGTTTTACTTATAGATAAAAATAAATGAGTTCTAATGAAATCCAATGTTTAAAATTTGACAATTGGTGACAGAGAAAGTGAAATTTTTAATGAATGACAAATGAATGATTGAAATGAATAACGAAAAAAAAGCAATTTACTTCGTAAAAACTAATCAGTGCTTAACATAACACGAAAGATGACGATAATATTATTCTACAAGAATGTGTCACTAAAACTTTTAACTGTTAAAAAGATAGGTATATCAAAATATTATATACTAAAAACAAGGACGCGTTATTGCGTAGAATTACCTTTAATTTATTTTTAAAAGTAAGTATTCAACTTATCTTAACTAGTTAAAGTAATAACCAACTCTCAAAAAGGGGAGATTTTCTATTCAACTGTGTAATTTACGACAAAGATTGAATTATTTACCTCAGGAGCCATCCAATACGGTGTGCCAACCGACGTATTTCTCCTAGCGATAGTAGCTGCCAAGTGAGATGATACGCCGAAATCAACAAGTTTGACCTCAGCATCTTCAGTCAATAAGATGTTATGTCCTTTGACGTCTCGGTGCATACATCGGTGAGAGTGGAGATGGGTTAGGGCCCGTATGGTTCCTCTAAGCACATAAGCCAGCTGTGGTTCCGTCAGGTTCTGACCGCGAGCACGCATGCCAGCGCTTAGGTCAGTCACGGAACCGCCTGTGCAAAGCTGTAATAATAGTATTTAATATCAGAAATATAAACTAGCTTATTTTATTACCAAAACAGGATTTATTCAGGTCAGGGATGTTAGGGAGCTCCGTAACCGTAACCGAAACAATCGAATATCCGAAATAAAAAATATCCGTAACCGTAACCGAATCCGAAATAATAGATTTGCTACTGTAAAAAGGTAAACAAAATTTAATATCCGTAACCGAAATTATTCGAAACAAGCGGATAATCCGAAATAATTTAATATACATATTCGTATCCGAAATTTTCGTATCCTTTTCGTCCCTGATTCAGGTTTACTGTTTCATTGCAGTATGGGAATGTTACATTGAATAATAAAAATATTATTTACCTCCATAACGAACCATATTTGGTCATCTTCAGAAGTGACTCCGCGTTTCAGGAATAGCCCGAAAAATTCTGGAATATTCGGATGAGATGAGAGGTCGCGAAACACCAGAAACTCCTCTTCGATCTCTTCTATATTTTCCGTTATGTTCTCCAATATCTGCAATATAATATGGGTCATCAGATATGGATAAGACCAGAATTTTTATTATGAGTGTCTGGATTAGTGCTCGGTTGTTTGGTTCATTTGTCCTCAGTTTTTATATTCAATAGCCTCAGACCCAGAATATTACTTGAAACTGTTAACATATGACTTGACAACTTGATGAAAAACTCTTAAAAGTAGGCTTAGTAGATAACAAGTTTAGCCAGCAGCTCATCTTCTTATATATAAAATGAATTGCTGTTCGTTAGTCTCCCTAAAACTCGAGAACGGCTGAACCGATTCGGCTATTTTTAGCCTTGAAATATTCGTGAAAGTACAGGTAATGGTGTGTACGCTCAACGAAGTGGGCGCGGGTCAGCTAGTTATATACAGTATTTCACGGGACCCTATGTTAATCCAGGGATGCGCTTCCCGGATACCAAATTTTATCATAATTCCACACTACGTGTGACGAAACAACAAACATACAAACATTACTTTCGTCTTTACAGTATTCGTTTAATATGATTAAAATGTTACAAGTGATAATGTTTGAATTGGAATAGCTGACAAGTGGATTACAGTTAATTAATAAAGCAAACAATAGTGTAATAGTTATACAAAATGTCAACCTTGGCACCAATCCGTCTCAGATATCATCTGCGCAACGACCGGCTGCGGCGGTAACAATGCCTCCCACAGACTGACCAGATACTTTACCTACATAATTACAATGATTAATTAGATAGTCAACATTAACATATGCGCCAATTTTAAACAATGACGGAACACACTTTTTATTTATTTCGCATTCGTTTTTATATTTTCTAAAGTGCCAGTCAATTTTTTTTAATATTATGCTTTGTTTAATGCGAATTTTTCGAAGTCACCATAAGCCCTTCTGGACGATGGCTCTCATTGTAGAAAAACGTGTTATTTTTTTAATCTTGCATAAATAAATTGTAATGCTAAATATTTTTACGCATAAAACTATTTTTTAAGGAGTTTTAATTTGGATTTAGCCTTCTCTGCACGTCGGCCGTGTAGTGGTCACAGGACGACTAAAATGAAAACCTCAAACCTGACTGTTTCAAAATCGGACCAGGTAGAGCGTAAAATCCAATTTGCTAATAGAACAAGCAATAAAAGGGCTGAAATTACTCTTAATTATTCTAATTACATTTAAATAAATAATTATATAGTATTATGATGGTATACTTGATTATAATAATTTACGATTCATAAATAATTATAATTGAATACAATTTAAGTAATAGCAAGTAGGTAACATTTTTATTGCTTATGTTAATAGACAATTCAACCTACTTGGAAGTTGGAGGATAAGAAAATGACTTGTACAGTGTACACACACAACTATATTATTATATTTGTATGCCTTTTTTCTTAATTGTTTTATAAATTCTGGATGTAAGGAGATTAATTATATACAATTAGGTTTAATATCTTATGAATTCGATATTTAATAAAATATATTATCTATCAGCTAATTATATTTACACAAAAACCTCTTTAAAATAGGATAATGGACAATGGTCCATCCCTGAGATCGTATTAATGTGTATAATTAATCGGTATTCTGTGGTGAGTAAGATCCTGGCTACGCAGTAATAGAAATATGAGACTACAAGTTAAAAAACTAATAAACTCGACTGTGTTTTTTATATTGATAAACCTATTGTCACTTTCACAGTAAACACAAATCTAATTACACCTCTTAAGCTAAAATCCATCGAATAGTACACATTCATACAAACACACCTACTCTCAAAAACTTAACCCTTCTCCGGCACAGTTGACTGAAAAACCTCCAGCATTTACTTGAAAACCAACCCACCTTGACGGCAACGCGTCTGCCGGTCTTCCGGTCTTTCGCGCAGTAGACCTCGCCGTACGTGCCCTCGCCGATGAGTTCCTGCAGGTTGAACCTATCGCGCGGGTCGGCGGCCCGGTCCAGCTCCACGTGCTGCGAGAGACCGCGGTACGGCATGTCGCTGCGCATCGTGACATCAGAAACCTGCAGAGGTTACATATAGTTAATTAACCTTACTAATATTCGCGGGTTAAGAACAAGAGGAGCGTAAGGGCAAAATGACAAATTTACAGAAGAGCCTTAAACAAATTTACGTATTAAAACGAAAAACAAATTAGACATCTAAGTACTATAGTTTTTGCGATAAAAGAGAGGTAACGGTAACAATACATAAATTTGAGTAACTCCTGTAAAGTTATCATTTTGCCCTTACGCTATTCTTGTTCTTGACCCACGTATTATAAACGCGAAATTGTTTACATTATCAAGTTGACGTATGTTTTTACTCTTCCACGATAAACCTACAAAAATTTTATATGCTAGTAGTTTAAATAGCTGGAGTAAGTATCCAATGTTATAATTTTTGTTGCAAACGTACGGTTCCAGCGGGATTTAATTTAAGGCTTACGAAATAGCAAGAAATATCTAGTAAATTAAAAAATATAAGAGCAATCAGTTGCACCGCAAAGACAAATATCATACAGCATGGTTACATTCTGCAGAAGAATATATACAATGAAAGATGGGAAATGTAAAGTCTGTATTTCTATTCTTGTCCAGACAAAACGGTGCTCATGCTACGATTGCTAGTACAAATGCGAGCAATAATACTTTAAATAATAAAAAAAGCCTTTATTATTTCTCTCATTTAACAAATTGACTAACACGCACTTAAGGTTTTTAATTAACCACACTCATATTTACATACACATTTTCGTTTTCGTTAAATGAATTAGAGTTCTAAACGAGATTTAAATCTCTGGTTCTAAAACATAAAACTTCGATTTAGTCGACGTGACGTAAACAACTTTATATACAGTATATTATACAAAACGTCATGTTGCCAATGTTGCCATGTACAGTAATGTCTCCGCAGCGCGGGTACGAGACTTGTGCAACGTCTAACAAACTTCGATCAAGCCTGCGACGTACACCGGTTGCTAAATAATTAGTAGTATCGCTTAGCAACCAGTATACGTCGTAGGTTAAGGAGAATTGTCTATATATTAATACATTAGACCAAATGAAGCCTTCATAAAAACGCTACGCAGTTTGAAGCAACGACATCTATATAATAGGCGTAAGCATTTTACGTACAATTACATTCGCCGACTGACGGAAGTCGCCAATTTCACCAACAAACGTCAAAGTTAATCCTACATTAAATATTATGTTATCCCTTTATATGGTATTTTAACAAGCCGTTAACACTAACATGCGTTGATGAAATCGGGACTTAGGGCGTGTTTCACCAAGCAATGTTAAAGTTAAAGCTATGTTAAACATCATGTTATCCCTCTCGTATTTCCTGTCAATGAATGAGATGGCATGGTATTTTAACATGGCGTTAACACTAACATGTGTTGATGAAATCGGGACTCAATGTCTTAGTTTTATTTGCGTTAATTTCTCATGCGGCCCGTCCCGTCTTCTAACTGTTATTATTTTATGGAATCATCTATGTTTCTTACACAAAACTTTAGCTTTGTAATTAATAATAATTAATATCAGGACATTATACCTTATGGTTATAGAAAACCTCACGCGAACACGAACGCTGGTAGGAATTTCTCTAATTTATCGATACTTATCGATTTAATGATTGATTAAATGATTATAGAAACTATTAATCGAGATATACAATAGAATCCAATACAGTAACTTATTGTTATTAAATGAATCGATACGTAGAGAAGAAGAATGAGAATGTAACATATTTTTGTAACACCTCCAACTTATCCATCTCATCATCATAATCAAACAGATTAATTTGCATTGTGAATAAATTTATATTCTAATATTTATATTCTATTAATAAAATAATATATTTTTAAGCGCTACAAATCAAATACGAATAACCTTGAAAATAATAATTTTAACATAATATCATAAGGCACAAGCAATGTTAATGTTAACGCCATGTTAAAATACCATGCCATCTCATTCATTGAAAATAGGAGAGGCATAACATGATATTTCACATGGCGTTAACTTTAACATTGCGTGGTGAAACACGCCCTTAAAATATTTTATTACCAATGAATTATCCTTACATAACCTTTAGTCCTTGAATCTATTACATAATGGTCATAAATGTTACCAATATCGTACAAGACAAGGATGTCTACATTTCGATCCATACAGGAAGTCACAATGACTTCCACACGCGATGAGGCGAGGTACGTGTTATAACATATTGTACGAATGTTTTCTTCGAGTGAAAATAGCACTTAGACTCCATGAAAGTGGAAACATTATAATATATTATTATATTTTGCATATCACACAATTTTCCTTTTATCGCGAATACCGTTATACCCAAGAATATATAGTACTAATACGCCTTAACATACATTTATTAACTAACGATAAGCGTAATATCGTTTGTTAATAAATGCTTTAAAGTCTGGGGGCACGGGAGTGCCCCCGTCAAGACGAGCCAAGCGGAGCGCAAGGGCACTACCTACCTTTTCTCGAAAGGTTTCGTCGTTTTTTTGAACTCTCATAACTTTGCTTTGGATGATGCTACATAGTTGAAAATTTCAACATATAATAACATCAGTAAAAACATGAAACATACAAAGTTTGAACGTTGTAGCTATTATACTTTAGATTTTATCAATGTCTAAAAACCCCAGATTTCGTCACTGACTCATTTATAGATCATCAAAATTCATAAGGTACTTCCAGACGTCCTAGTAAGCTGATATTATTTATGTAAGCTGTTATTGCTACAAAACCAACAAAAAAATTATTAAAATATAAATGCCGCCATTTTGAATCCAATATGGTGGACGGTACAAAATGGATGTTTAATATGTTTATTATACGGATATGATCTTTAAGACATAAAAGAAATATTATATGTATTATACAAGTTATGTAAAAAATAAGACCTACTTTTTGTAGGACCGATAATCGGTCAGATTTTTGCTCCATATTATTTCTATCCTACTTTATTTATTTGTGTGCGTTGCACTATAACTGCAATCAGTATGTTCTATTTTATTCCGATTATTAGTCGGTGACCGACTTTTTGTAAATGAAAAATATGTCTATGAGAAAATTAGTTTTATATCTACTTATTTAAAATTAGGTACCTATTATATATTTTGCAAGTAAAAATTAGGTAAGAATTAACAGGCAGCAAGTAGTAATTTGTTGTCAGTGTACCTACATAAACAATATATATTACGTCGATCATTTGAAATCGGTCCGGCACAAGATCCCTGACGTTAAATGCGTAGTGACTTTGTTTAGAGGGAATGTTATGTAAAAACCGTTCGACACATCGATAGCGCGATGTAGGTGGCTTACAGCGCAATCTATGTTTGGAACTGTGAAACATCTAAACACACATTTACCAATACATTTAACAGTCGGTAACATTATAATGATAACAATAAACGAAAATATTACACGATCAATGTATAAATAATTTTAGTGTTTAATCTTATGACTATTATAATATGACTATAATATGATTTTTAACACGTCACGTCATGACGTTTAAAGATGGCCATAATCAAAAGAAAACCTTAAAGCTATTTTTCAAAAATAAAAATAAATACATTTTTTTCCTTCAAAAATGCTAAGTTGCACTTAGTAATGTATGCAGTTAGCAAAATATATATGTTTATAAGAGCCGTACAAGAATTAGTACCTCTAGTGACCAACAGATGGCAGTGACCGTCGTCTACATACAATATTATTATAGACTTACTGTATCAACGTGCTTTATTAAAGGCAATCTCCCTCGTATATATAAGTAATTCTCAAATTCTCGAATTATTAGTGTTAAATTTATACTAGTGGCATCCTAGGATATCCAAATAAGAAGTTTCACTCCAGCAATAAAATAATGTATATTTTATAATTTATATTTATTATATTATAATATAATTATAATATAATAATATAACAAATAAAGAAATATGGACGAGACATTTATTTGAAAATCGGCCTCTACCTCTTAAAAATTGCGGTGAAAGTTTATACACGGTATAATATTGACGTTGACATCAGTCGACGTCACTAGGCGTCACTATGCTAAGGCGCTGACTGTTCTATTTTCCGTAAGTAAAGGCCCAGGGTCAAAATAGGTCATCTTTAAATTAAAAAAAAGTCCATTAACCAGCTTACAAAAATAAATGAAATCCCACCAAAAACATTTTAATGTAAAAATGTTGTCAAGACGAGCCTACACAGCTTACCCTGTGAAAAAGTTATCAGATATCGTATAAAGCCAAGCTCTACACTACACCTTAATCAAAATCTATCAAAAAGTGGTTAGATCTCATGTAGAACCAAAATTCTTGATCTATGCGCCCTTACTTCACCAGGCTTAACTTAACTTACGCTATAAGCAGTTAAAACGTGATACTTGACCGTTTTGCTACCGTTACGAATATTTCATACGAATTCATTAATCGTGTGCTAAATAAAACGGCCAAGCATCACGTTTTAACTGCTATATAGCGTAAGTGAAGTTAAGCCTGGTGAAGTAAGGGCGCATAGATCAAGAATTTTGGTTCTACATGAGATCTAACCACTTTTTGATAGATTTTGATTAAGGTGTAGTGTAGAGCTTGGCTTTATACGATATCTGATAACTTTTTCACAGGGTAAGCTGTGTAGGCTCGTCTTGACAACATTTTTACATTAAAATGTTTTTGGTGGGATTGATATTACACGAGACGATCCCAGAATCGAATTATGATGAAAAGTGGGTGTTATTGTTTTTTATTGTTTTTGGCCCAGCCACAATACAATGTCTATATTCAGTTCCGATACAATGTGATCTAAATGTAAACAAAAAAATGAAAGTATGCCAAATTGGGAGACGCATGGGCAGTAACTCAAAATGTTTGTCATTGTTTTTATTTATTTCGTGGCGAATAAATGACATCTGAATTAGAACCTTATAGCCATATTGAGCTGTGTTTAGATTTAGATCACATGGAATCGGAACGAACTATTTGCAGATAAAATGTGAAAGCTTTCATTTTACAATCGTGTGACATTGGATAAAACGTTAGTAAGAACAAGAGTCATGATTATATTGGGTGTAAAAAGAGTAGTTACTATAACTTTGAGATACGATTATACTACATTTCCTCATATTGGAAATGTATTTTTTTATGGCAAAAACTAAAAAAAAATTTTTACTTTTCACCACTTCTTATTTTTTTGTCGCATAAAGAACAATAAAGCAAAAAAAAAATTTTTATAAAAAAAAGAAGGAGAGGATGAGAAAATATATAATATTATAATTAAAAAATTAGAAAATATATAATAAATAAATATAATAGTATAATCATATCCCAAAGTTATAGTGACTGGTCTTTTTACACCAGTTATATTTACATGTGGTTCTGAGGACTGTATCTCTTTCAAAGGAAGACGTATTAGCCTGTATAGTAGGAACTTTGATGTGGGTCTAAGAAAGATAATAAAGAAGGGTTCATAGAACTCCAATGCTTAGCTTATGTAGGTACCTCCGATGGTTCTTATTTATCTTTCTTAGACCCACATCCAAGGCTTAAGGCTTCCCTAAGGAAGAGAAACAGCAGTAGAAGTACTATAGTACCGTCACACAATGGTACCACCGAAGCTACGTATAATAAACCTAAAAAATGCAAATTCTAATGGAAGCCTCATTATAAAATCGAGAGTAAGTCAACGTTTCACTTGTTAGTAAATCGTGTCATTTGCTGACGTGACGCAACGAGCTTATTGACACACAATACCGACACAAGTAGCAGATCGGTGTCAGTTTTATTAGTCATCAGGGCTGACATAATATTATTCAGAGGAACCCCGTAAGTGTTTTAATCGGTTTATAGTAGAGTTAGAACACGATAGTTGCCACAATTCAATTTTGAGGCTGGGACTATATTCTGGAGAATTATAATATTGGAAGAAATTCAGAGCACACAAAATTGAACTCTGTGCTAAATACAACAGACTTAGAAATCGAAGATAGAGCGTCGAATTTTAAATTTGATAACTTGTATAAAGTTTCGTTCGTTTTGAATTTTCATATTTCGAAAAGTATCTCAAAGTTATAGTAACTGTTCTTTATACAGACTATATGCAGTCAGTATCGGTGAAATAGAATAATGTACCTATAGCAACACACGTGACAAGTGACAACCTTGCAAAAAGCCAAATATTACAACAGTATCAATACAAGGGTCCCCGCTACTATTACCTCAATCTCGGTATTTGCCCATTGACTGAAGAAGCGAAGATGAGTACGTAATATGTAGGTTTATAATGATTACTAGCTGTTCGCGACTTCGTTCGTGTGGTTGTGGAAAAGACTATCGCGATTATATTTTGATTGCTCACGTTGGTTTTTGTTATTATGATTATTAAAAAGGATTAATTCTTTCATACATATTTTTTGAGTAACTTAAACCGTTTATGCAGCGCACGTAACGAAGGTCCTCAAATGTGAATAATTTTCCCTGTTTTTGTAACATTTCCCAGTGACGCTTCGCTACTATTGGTCGCAGCGTAATGATATATAGCCTAAAACCTTCCTCTATAAATGGACTATCCAACAAAAAAAATATTTTTCAAATCGGATAAGTAGTTCCTGAGATTAGCGGGTTTAAACAAACAAACAAACAAACTCTTCCGCTTTATGATATTAGTATAGATGAGATTTCATATTATGACTTATCTGTGTTCAAATGATCAGTGTTCTGACTTTTTGTCAATACTTGACGAAAAGATCACTTTTTCCTGCTAGGGGCTTTATTACGATGCCATAAAAATTATAGTTTTTACGTCGAGAATAGTGATAAAAACTCACCTTCAGCATACAGATAATAGCAGTTTACTATTTAAGACTTTTGTAATGTAAAAGAAGATTGGTTTTCTTTAACCTAGAATCTAGGCTTTAAATAAAAATAAGGTACTCTTTATTTTGATTTCAACTTCTGAGTTTATGTTAGATTGGAAAATTAGCAAAACCAATAATAATAATCAATTGAATATCGTTTTGGCCAAATGACTTATTATTGTTTAAAACATTAGGCTTAGTGTATTTTATATAATACACTGTATTATTATTAATAGGTAGGTATACGGTTCTTGCGTGTCCATAATATAAAGGAACTGTTGTATAATAGAAAGCAACCGTGTATCTTTGAAAATGTTAAAATATATCGCAATAATATAAACGCGTTTTAAATTATTTATGACTTTTTAATAATAAAATATTTACATTTATTAAAATAAGTAAAGAATGGAAAGTTCACAAGTTTATTCAGTAATGTAGGTAAGTACTTTTATAACAATGAATAAATATTAAAAATAATATAGACGATTTCGTAAATGTATAGTTTTATATGTATTAAACTTGGATTTAAAAATTATTTAAAAAAACTAGGTAGTTAGTCCGTTTCGTTTTGCAACTAGGTATACATTAAATATCGAATCTGCAAAAACTAGTACCTGCTTACATAACGCATATCTACATACTATATTTTCACACAAAACTTCAGATCACCACGACTATTTATGATAGTTTTTCAATCAATCATAGTACCTAGTATAATACGTGACAAATGCACACCGGATTTTATTTAATTCTAATGAATGATATTTATTATTAAAATTAATGCTTCGTCACGTACTTGTATCTTGAATGGAATGGTACTTACTTAAATATTTGGCATTTAGAAATCATTTTCATTGTATGTGCATTACATTTATTAGTTCCGTTTACTCAACATAATTAATTGTCAATATTTCTTCATTGTCAATTATATTTATACGTAATTGGCTTATTTCATTGAGCAAAATGCAATGCATCAATTTGGTAACAAATGCAAAAATTTGCTTATAAAAAAACCAATTGGGTACAACAACGTAAAAAAATATAAAGCTATGAAACTTATTACGTTTAACATATGTTTTAGATAATAAATATACATATATAATCATTATATAATATCTTTAATCACCAAAAGTTACCAATGTCATTTATAGCCATTATCCATTTGTACTTTTAGAAATTGGTACATATAGGCCCGAATTATGTTCCCTAATTTAGTTGCTATTATTGGAAAACAATAACACAGCTCTAAAAGAACAAAGATCTAACTTCTAAAGGGACATCACATAAAATATTATGTTCTGTCCCGTTAGATTTAAGAAAAAACCCAAAAGTTATGCTATGATTTATATAATTAGTAATATTTCCTCAACATACAAGAATGTCAAGCACAGTTGTGCAAGGCTGTTGAAATGGCAGTCGTAAAAATTACTTTATTTTATTAAAAACTTAACTTCCGTATATTTGGCCGGTAGGCCTTAAAATTTTTAAAAAGTAATTCGGGTAAATTATGTAACTACCGTTGACTGCTTGGGTATTATAAACATCAAATATTTTTTGCTGATAAAACATGTAGGTACCTGAAAATTGGCCCACAGTAGAAACTAGCGGGTATGCATATGTTCATTGTATCCTATATCTTATATATCTTATATCTTCTTATACATAAAAATGAATTGCTTTTCGTTAGTCTCCCTAAAACGCTCCAGAGCGGCTGAACCGATTTTTAGTCTTGAAATATTCGTGGAAGTCCAGGGAAGGCTTAAACGGGTTGTATGCTCAACGAAGTGCAAGCATGGGTCAGCTAGTAGCCTAATAGCCTTATAACAATATGGTACATGTTCTATTAGAAAGGTTGTAAAGGGTGTCTGGCATCACTGGGATCTTTGTCTAAGAAGGAGGCTATTTAATATTTTTGAAATAGATAGGAAGCTATTTCAAAACTTTCGACATAAAGTGAACAGCACGAATTGGTAATATCATTAGATATACAGTAGTTGAAACTACCAACAAAAACCAACATTAAACAAGGAAAAATGCAAATTACACTCATTAGATTTTCTCACTCGACTGTACAGTTTAATAACGGTATAATGTTCTCGGACAAATGATACCTACTACTACACTAGTTACCTGCAATTAGCTCACATGCTGTAATAGTATTAATATATTTTCATGTGCAGATGTCTCGCTACAGCGACGCCGGATGGTGACACTTTCACTGCTGCTTTGTCACGAAACCACTCTTACTAGGGCTGACGCTTCCTAGTCTACAATAATATTATAAATGAGATTTTTTTTTGTTTGTTTGCATTAGACTCCGAGGCTGCTGGCCCCTTTTTTGATGAAATTGAGCACATAATATATTGAAAAGACCACGTACTTTTTGCAGGAAAATAAAGGGATCCCACGGGTTTCTTTACATCGCGGGAATCATCTATTTAGGTGATTATTTTTAACGTGCTTATAAGATTATATCCCGATTTCAACAACGCATGTGTTAACGGCGTGTTAAATTATCACGCCTTCTCATTCATTGATAGGAATTACAAGAGGAACAACATGATATTTAACGAAGGATTAACTTTAGCATTGTTTTGTGAAACACGCCCTTAATATGATTATTTTCATTTTTAACATAGATTATAAACTCTATTACGAAGTTTTTGAATTAGAAAATAAAATCTATTACGTTACATGCACACACCATCACAAATCATATTAATAACATGTAAAGAGGTGGTGAATGATAAGATTAATACACCTCGCTAAAATTAATGCCCTTTAACTATATACATTTACATAATATTAACATAGCACGTTTAAGCTCAGACTATATTAAAATAAAGTATATTATATATTATACTAACTAAAGTAAAAGAAACTTGCATTCTTGACCGTATTACCTAGGGCTGCTACTTTTTACTAAATTGCAATGTAAAATAGTTTTAACGTGTGTTATAATTCTAAATATTATTTAACATCATAATATCTATAGTGCACTACAACTACACTACCCTACAATCTACAGTGCAAAGGTGTATTTTACAGTGCACCTTAGTAAAAAGCAGTAAATATAACTTTCATAAAATATGCAACTTTAGAAACTATATTCCGTTTCTATTCAATGTGATACAAATGTAAACAAAAAATAAAACGTGACCAAATTTTTGTGTCATTAGTTGTCTTTATTGCGCGGTGAATAGGTGACGTTTAAATTTGGAACCGGTGGTAGGCATCACATAGACTCGACGTTCAGAAAACATTTTGTAAAAATTTATTCTGAATAAAATGTTTAGATTTGATCGGAAGCATTAGCCATAATCCAAACGCAAACAAAGCTTTGTTTACATTTGGATGACATTAAATTGGCCATAATCTATAAATTACTCAATTAAAAAAAAAACACTTTCGCTTTCGAAATGTTGTGGCAGCCCTACTGTGCTCCAGTTCACATTTGTGGTTCGAAGTAATGGTTTTTCTAACATAATGTAGTTAATAGGTTGAGGGTTTGACTACTAGTTTAAATGACAAATTAATGCTAATAGAAAAGAGAAAGTTTAAATTGATTTTAAAATACGATAATCAAGTTTGTATTAGGTGTTAATCTCTACATCAATGTAATTTAAATTTTATAGGCTGTTTTAAATAATTAAATAATTATTATATTGAACATCATTATTTAAACAACTTTCTTATGTTACGAAATACATTGTCCAATAACATAATATTACGTTTATGGTATAAAACAGATACTATAAAAATTATAAGATCATTATTAGATATATATATTTTAAGAGATAATTATTGGCTTAATAGATTAAACGTCAAATAATAAAAAGATAAACATGTAAGTTGCGTAATAAAGTTTGTGTTAAAACAAAGTTAATCATCATTACATCTTATTATGTAATTTTATAAGTGATTCACACTTCCCAAAAGAATATTTACCGGTTTAGCACGTACACAAACAACGTGAATAATTTATTTACGATTGTGAATGTATCTAATAAAAGTTACAGCTAACAAGGGTAATTATTTTATTCTTGTGAATTGCTCTACATAAATAAGTATGTTTTATTTGCTGCCTACTTGAAGTAACAGTATTGTCATGTAATTAAGAGCATGATTATAATAATAAAAGAATACCTATGTATATAGGTAGTGGAATCAATAAAAAACCTTTGTATCCGTTTTTATGAAAATTGTATTGAAAGAGGAGTGTGAATTTTTCCACGCGCAGAATGCTAATATTTTTTAAAATCTCAGTACCTTTGTGTAGTATTTCCATGTAAGTTGTTATTTCATATATGTTTTCGTTTACAATAAATAGTTAATTTTAGTTCACAGTTAGAAGTACATAAAGTCAATGCAAGTACAAACACCTTACTTACACTACCATATATAATACCAGTAGGTTTGACAATTTTGTCAGTCTCTCAGGTTTCATAAATAACATTTATTTAATATTTTATTGCGTATCTAAGAGGCGAGAGAAACTTAAAAAGTTTTAACTTAAAATTTAAATATAAATTATGGCCGAATTTCTACCACCTGTTGACCTCCAACAATTATAAATTGAGAAAATAAATGCAAGGCAAAGCTACTTTAATTATTTAGTTTTCATAAGTGATATGCACTTTTACGTACTTCTCATAATATATGATAAGCATTTTTAAGTAGTACAAGTACTCATAAGTTTCACGGCTTTTCCAAACACATTTTAAGTTAAGGGCTTCTTGAATGAACCGTCACTGCAACAAGATATTCATCAGTGTTCGTAATACATGAGCACTCTGTCTTTGCTCTTGTACCCCAGCGGGAAGGAAGAACGACACAACTTCATTATTGTGATCAGTCTGTCGGTTCGGAATCGGGTGGTCAGTCTGCATTGTCCTAACTACACTTGAAAACATATTTTCTACCAAGCTTTAAACCACTTAAAATTGGACCACGGACACGACAAATGATCAGAAAAAAGAATGATAAAATAAAATAGTGATATAAAGATTGACTTAATGATATTACTGATTACTTAACAAACGTTTTCCTCAAACAAGTTATGATTTCGCGACTGTGTTAGGAACTCTATCTAGTGAAGTATGAAAACACAGTTTCCTACATATGTAGAATATGTAAACAGATTCGCTCGCGTGTGTATCGACAGACATAACACTTTACACTACTGAACATGTATGCCTGGATGAAATATCCGGATTCCATATACCTGCTCGTGAAGACTGAGATTAATGAATGCTAGTGTGATTTTGGTAACGTAGCTTGTGCAATAAGTGTAACGCAGCTAAGTTTGAGTGTATTCCAAATACATAAAGACCTAAACTTATCGCGTGGTAATCGCGGATAAGGTTCGTGAACTTTTAGAATGGGTTACTACTTATGTAAAAACTAGATAAATCGTACATTTTGCTACAATAAAAAGTAGCCTATGTTTGTTCCCCTTGGTTAATTTTACCTCTAAACCAAATTTAATAACAATCAATGTAGAAAGTTCGGAGTCTATTCAAAGCGAACATACAATCAAATCTTTCCCTTTGTAATATTATAATGCAGAAGAATAAGGTCTTTATGGTATATAATTTTTCTTTATGGTAAATTCGACTATTTTAATTGAAGATGTGAGAGAGATATCTTTTATCTCTTTTGCTCCGTAATGTCCATGACTTTACGAAACCGCTTTAATTAAAACTTATAGATTAATTTTCGACCGCAGCGAAAACCGTACAATGTACCAAACCCGTGTCAAAAGAGGAATAGAAGAGGGGTTATACAAAGCAATTTGATATTTACGCAACACATAGGCCCTTACGAAACATTAACTTGTATTAAGGTATAACAATGTATTATTACGTGACAAACTTGGCACTACCTGGTTCTATTGTTCTCTATATATCTAGAACAACTCTAATTACGTATTTGAGGCATTTACAATTTCTGATTGAGATTTCATACTTGAGGTCATAGTATTTCACACGAGTCTTCTGTTATACATTCCCACAGTTTTTAGTTGAACTTCAATCGGTATGAGAACAGCTTTTTGTACTCTTGATTGACATTAAAGCATTAAAAGTGATACACCGTTTCGCTATGACTACTTACGATAACCATACATCATACTGCCTGTCGGACAGTCGGCAGGACGCCGATAGGACCAGTAGAGCTTAACGTACACAGTATAAACTGTCATGCCCGTCCACGCTCATACACGGATAGTACTAGCTTATCCAATCGGTAGCGTATGGTGTATGTATGGCTAAGCGGCCGGTGTACTTGGATTTGTATGGATTTTGCGGTGAAAAATATTTAAATAACATTTGACGACTGATAAATAAATAAACTATCAATCAAAATAAAATATTTCAATCTAAGTTCTAACTGATCCTTTCGGTAGATTCATGCTGTTTGGATGATTGAGAGTATGATGTATGGCTAAACTGCCACTGCACTTGGATGTTATGATGCGACGGAAATGATTGATTGACATAAACAGTATAAAATATTTTATGCCAATCAAAATCTAACTGATCCAATCGGTAGCGTCATGCTGATTGGGTGATTGGCAGTATAGTGTATAGCTACATCCCGTGCACTGCAGTGCAATTCTCTAAGCGACCGGTTGAGGCTGTGCTCGCTATGATCACGAATGTCACCGCCGTCATATCACAATACCAATTCGGCCATCATCGCTATTACAGCCGTTGGAATCCTGGCTGTTAATATTTTTGCGCTTAGAGAGTTTTGCGTTGCTGCTCTATGATTTTTGCGTTTTTTTTTTGTGATTTACCGGCGTAAAATCTGTACAAATCCCATAGCAGTAACGCGGCCGGACTTACTAGAGTTGAGGCTCGCAATGTGGCCGTATCTATACTAATATTATAAAGCGGAAGAGTTTGTTTGTTTAAAAGCGCTAATCTCAGGAACTACTGGTCCGAATTGAAAAATTATATTTTTGTTGGATAGTCTATTTATATAGAAAGGCATTAGGCTACATAACATTACGCTGCGACCAATAGGAGCGAAGCGTCAGTGAGAAATGTTGCGAAAACGGGAAAAATTATTCACATTTGGGGACTTTCGTTGCGTGGGCTGTATAAACGGTTTAAGTCACTCAAACACCACGCGAACGAAGTCGCGGGCACTGCTAGTACTATAAAATGTAAAGGCACTGGCTTTCGTATTGCACTAGTTAGAGCGGTTAGTATGCAATATGTATGTGAATAACTTTTTTCATAATATTGGTAATATCTGTGCAACGATATTCACATTAGAACTTAGGTCGCGCTACAAAACATGCAATCGATTTTTAACTGACTTCAATAAAAAGGAGGAGTTTCTCAATTCGGCCGGGTTTTTATAATGTATGTACTCGATTACTCTGAGGTTGTAAATAAATACCCATAAAAATTAATAATAATAATATATATAGACGCTTCACACCACGTCAATCTGGCCCTGTGCTAAGTATCCGAAGAACTTGTGTTACAGGTACCAGACAACGGAAATATATATTTAATACTTTTATACTATACACATATTTAAGATTTTTATTATTTAAATACACAAATTAAATACACATCCATGACCCAGGAACATTGAAAACTTTTTGTTCCCTCGGCGGGATTCGAACCCGCAACCTCTCGGTCGAGCACCAACGCGCTGAACCACTGCGCTACGGAGGTCGTCAAATTTTACATAGTTTTACGATGTATTTTTTTATGAACATATTTCACCAACATTTTTGACGAATCAACACTTGTAAGTACATTTTTTTATGTCGATGGTTTAAATATGTTGTTTCAGGGGCCGTATTATGATCTTTTACAACACCAGCCTGGTTCCAGGCAATTCAATAATACGGTCTTAAACTGCCTTGTTCTTTTTCATATTATAGCGACATGTTATACTGAATGGATCCACCCTAGTTTGGTAGTCTGAAAATTACATTCGGAAGCAAGTAAAGTGTCATGTGTCCGCTAACTAGCTGTCATCATGCAGTTATTATGTGATCGTAATACGAGAATTCCAGGCAGCCATGTTGTATGGCGTAAACTGGCTGGAATTAAGAGCTTGTAATAGGCCCCCAGTACGTCTTATTTGGGAGTTTTTCACTTTCGCGTTTATAATCGAACACAAAAAGGAGGTGGAAATTATAAATATGGTAAATGTCAGTCTGTCTGTGGCATCGCTAAAAAAACTTTTATCTTTTACTTTGACTTAGAGACACTAAAAAGTAAAAAATAAAAATAAACTACGTTCAAAAAAACCAACTTCAACAACTAAAAAGCATAAAATAAATATAAAGTTGGCTTTGTTATATCTTCTTATTTTTATTAGATTTTTAAGCATTATATTTATTTATTGGATTTTGATAAAAGACAATGACTAGAATTATTGTACAGTAAGTACACATTGTTGATACTTTGGATGACCTACTCCTCTAGTAATATTATATTATATTCGTATGTACTATGTACGTAATCCGAATTTTGGGCACAAGTAGGCTTTTTTTGTAAACGGAAACTAGTCTTTGTTAAACAATGTACCCAACGTTACCCAACTGTTAGTTAAGTTGTAAGACTGTCATTTTAGTATTACAAGAATGACTTATTGTTGAACTTAAGATATAAACATATTTTTCCTCATTTTGAATGAATCAGAATTCTAGCAAAACTATGTTAGGAAAAAGTTATTTAATAGTATTATATTATAATGAGCATTTTTATTATTCTTAAACCATTGCTTATGTAACACCGAACGTTTCTGGATAATTTAAGTTATTTTATGGGTTTTATTTAAGTTGTATATTTAAATGCCCTTATTAACATATGATTTGCGGTCGCTTTCACATACTTTTATAATGTGTTTTTATATATTCATATTATACAAAGACGTAACTTAACCGGATGGATGTAAATCGCCTGACGTGTTCTTTGAAGCCTTAAAAAGTCGTAACGCGATACTTTAAACCTACACGAAACGGCACAGCCGTATTGAGTATGCATTTAAAAGAAAAAGTCGTCAATATCCTTAAAGCGGGGATCAAATTTCGTCATTTAATAAACCTGCTAGACTAATCAAATAACCGATTCAACCAGATGACTGCGACACATACATAACGGCATTCCCTCTTCCTTTACTCTCATAGCGACTGGCAAAAGATTATGTGCAAATTGGTCGTAAATAAAAGACGGTAATTTAAAAATTAACAAACCTATGGGTAAAAATCGGGACCCTATTACAAGGACTCCACTATCCGTCCGTCTGTCATCTGTCTGTCTGGTCGTACCTCCTGAACCGTGATAGATGAGATTTTCACATATAAAAAAAAGAAATGCCGCTACAACAAAAAATGTTTAAAAACTTAATAAAATTAATAATTAATGGGGGTCCCATACAACAAACGCTATTTTTGCTTGTTTCATATGGAAACCTTTGTGCGCGAGTCCAACTAGCACTTGGCCAGTTTTATTTATTTTGATATACCCAGTGTCATACTCACAGTCAACACAAATCTAAGACACCTCTCAAGTTAAAATTTATCGAGACTTCAAGCTGCAGAGAGTGCCAAACCATTATACATACATACAAACAAATAAAACATAACCCTACTACTGGCGCAGTCCGGTAAAAAGAAGTAACAAACACACACTCACAAACTTTATAATAAGCTCCCCTCACCGATTTCGGTGTCGGTAGCCGTTTTATAGTGCCCAAGTGTGTGCGCAATATACAAATACACTCTCTCTTCCTTTTACTCTCACCCAGTTGAACGGTAAACCGACACGACTGGCAAGAGAACAGGCGCAGGACCAACTTTTTACATGCCCATCCGACGCATGGATCATCTTTCTTGTCAGACAATCAGGTGATCAGCCTGTATTGTTTAGGACAAACTTGAAAACAACTTTTTTGTTGGTCCAACGCAGGAATCAAACCCACGGCCTCCAGATCGACAGCAAAGCTTAGAACGACTAGACCACGGAGGCGACAAACTTTATGATATTACGATGATAAGAAACATTTTTTTTGTCCTTTGCTAACATTGTCGTGGTTTCGCGTAGTTTATCACGCTCACCCAGCCTTCAAATGCCTTTATTTTATCAACATAAAAATAGTAAATGGGGCTCGCCTTAATATTTTAACAAAATAAGCCAAAGCTTTAACGAAATTGATTTCAAGTGAGATTGAATGTGGCTTAATAGAGCAGATTATTGGGACCGAAGCTAGAGTCACGCACGGGGTCGTTGCTCCCGTGTCTGGCGAATCTGGTTCCACTAGATATAAGTTCTGCAGATATTGGCCAGATACAGCCATGTTAGTCCGAGAAAATGAAAGTATTTTATTTTTACTGGAATAAGTAAGGACTAAATGTCGCTATTGTAAGTACAAGTAAATCTTAGAGATTTATTATGTTAGTTTATATGTGAGGTTCCGGGGGAGACTCCGGAATGAAGCGCGCTACACGTCGCCGGCAACACGTGTAGTGTAGTTTTTAAGTATTTTAAATATAATGTATGTTAGTCTTTAAGGTATTTAGAATATGGGTCTAGGTAGCCCGAAATAAATGGTATTTAATTTAATTTAATTTATCAACGATTTGTTAATTGAAAGTGCGCACCTTTAGAAAAGTCATTGGGAATTTTGTATATTATGTTTTTTATAAAAGTACAATTAATCTTCTTATATATAAAAATGAATTGCTGTTCGTTAGTCTCGCTAAAACTCGAGAACAGTTGAACCGATTCGGCTATTTTTAGTTTTGAAATATTCGTGGAAGTCCCGGGAAGGTTCATTACAAACTGTTTCTATACTCAACGAAGTGGGCTACTTATTGTCCTCTGAAGCAACAAAGTCACAACCTAACCCATTAATAAGTAAGCTACCTTACAGTTTTGTTTACTAATTTAAATTAAACACAAAATGGTAATTATAAATAATTATGTTGTTAATATAATAATATTATGACTTCCTGTCAAATATTTTTTGTTAGTTCTTGACACACATATTTTGTAAATTGCAGTTTGAGTAACTCATAAATAAACATGATATTGTAATCGCAGTTGCACAAGTGAAAAATATTACATTCAATAAAATACAAAGTAAAGTTTTCGCAACTTATATCAGTCAGTCACGATGTAGCTGATGCATATTTTGTCATTTATGATTTTAGCGCGTGGACTTTTTGTGCTTTAGGTACTCATTCAAAATGACTTAATTAAATCATGTGAATTGTGTTAATACAAACGATCTAATTAAATATTATACAATAAACATACATACTATTATGACCAAGCAGTATCTAACCTCGGAATTAAAAACAGGTCCACCGTCACTAGAATAAAAGTTTTGCATGGCGTCAAAAAGTATATGCAAACTGTTACCGTAAATATTCCCAAAAGATGGACAAACAGTTGTTCTGTTGTCCTTATCAGGTCTATAGAGACATATAGAGACAAAATGTCGCCTGCTTTGTCCGATCGCATAGCACAATAGAGATGGGAAATGTCACGGTTTTCCCAATGGTTCAATTAAAAATAATCGCGAAGTTTGAACTGTGAAATATCGCTGTCACGCTTCGAAAGTGATGCTTTCTAGTGACGAAAGTAAACAACGGCTTTAAATTTTAAATAATTGAACCGAATACGATTCGGGTCGGTTCAATTAGTGTTTATAATCGTCAAAGGAAAGTTGCAAAATTTTAATATTTCTTATTTCACAGATTTTTATTATCTGCCGCTAGGAGGTACCCTTATAGCTTACTCGCACAAACCGTCATCTGTCAGAAGTGGTATTGAAAACCTCAACAAGAATTTTCTATTTATGTACGTTTTATTAAACAGCATACTCAAAATGGAATAACTGATTATTTCTAAATAGGTACAGCATTCTATCATTATTCAATAAATATATTACACTTTGAAATACTCTTGTGAACCACACACATCGCGATTAAAGATCTCCATAAAAGTCACAAAACAGACGAGGGAAACTCAGTGTCAGTCAGTGAAACCCTGGTCAGGTGTTAACCAGTGCGTTCGTGTGTCTATACTAGGAGCCCGCGAGCCCCAGCATAGTAAGATTCACCCCTTGTGGTCATCACCTTTGCATTTTTTTTATTGCGTTATGTTAAGTAAGTTATTTGAAGTTCCAAAACAGAAAATGCTCTACGCGTCCTTCTCTTCACACTATATTCGGCTTCATATATGAACCACCACAACGATACCCTGTATATAGCTTGTCACAATATTGTAACATTACGAAACACATCGTTTTTGCAACACCCTCAAATGTCATGTCTTGTCTAGTCGACCTTTTATTGTCATACCGTTACGCTCCAGTAGAAGTTCTGTAAAACAAAGCAAAGGTCTCGTGTATCTAGAGCAGGGGCCAGGGCTAAATACTCTTCATTGATAGAAAAAACTGATATATAATATATGATATATATACTTAATAATACGTACAGTTTTGGTAACTTTTACTCAGTTTAAAGATAAATTTTAAAACATGTATCCCACCAAAAACATTTTAATGTAATAATGTTGCCAAGGCGAGTCTACATAGCTTACCCTGTGAAAATGTTATCAGATCTCATGTAAGGCCAAGATTCTTGATCTATGCGCCTTTACTTTGCTAAACTAAACAGAGGATTAACAGAGGTCGCCCTGTCGAATCGATATTCGACAGGGCTACCTCTGTTCCATAAAATAAGATAATACATTCGAGTCTGAATAACTATCAACGAAAGGAAAGATAAATAAGAAAGTGAATTGGGAAATTGAGAGCCGCGGCGAATCTAAGATTGTTCATAAGTACCACTTAGCATCAGAAAACACCGAGCCGCGCATTGCTATATTTTTAGAATGATAATTCGAAACTCATCAAATAAAATTGTAATCCATCCGTGGGATGGCGGAGAAAGAATAGCACCTCCCCGTGGGTGTCGTAAAAGGCGACAGAGGAAATATATATCTAGAAATGCCAGCAGCTTTTTCGCGAACATTGTTGTTAAAAGCGCTCGCCAATCCGCCTGCCCAGCGTGGCAACTACTCCACATGAAACGCTTTATGGGAAGCCTATGTCCAGTGGACGTCACAGCGGAAATGATGAATCAAAAATGAACTTTATTCATACGACAATCAGACACAAATTTCATTGCAGGAGTAGAATTACTTGCAATAAGACTTGTAACAAATCAAATCTTTTTATTTCCTTATAGTTTATTAAATAACGCTTATAGAATTGCCCTACATGATGCCTACCACCGGTTCGGAAACTAGTCTTTTTGTGTATTGAATATAGTAGACTTTTGAATTGACACCTTAAAAATGGTCGGGCCCGGTCCGGTCTGGTTGTGACCCTTAAGGTGCGATTCCACCGGTGTTCTGAACTGTTGCGAACATTGTGCGTAACTGATGTTTGTTCCGGTGGACTCGCTAACGCAACATTAACAAATTGGAACACATACGAATTGGCACAGCTGGAATTCTGAAAAAAATTTTGGCTAACAAATGTTCTAAACACTATTTTGGTGGAATCGTACCTTTACACTCAACTTACAAACCGATTCCAAACCTAAACTAACAGAAGAAATACAATCTATAATTTAGTTATACGTATGTTAGACATAATATAGCCTTAATTTTGATACTCGTAATATAGACATAACTTCGATCGACTATAATTTGTTTTAAGATTATAAAAAAGTCAGCACGCAAATATGCGATAACGGTTATCAGTGCTGTACTAAATCGATCAGCGTGACACCCGTAAATAGTTCGATATGCCACTGCATATTTTTGAGATAAAACGTTAGTGGAACGAAAATTGCCACTTTCAGATAATACAATAAGACGTTCTTCTTAATCAAAAAACTATAATAATGTATCCCCGTGGCCCTCTTCCAGTTTACAGCTTGGCTCCTGGCTCCAAGTGTCATGGGTTCGATTCCCGCGTTGACCAGACCAGCAGGTCGATCACCTGAATATATCTGATAAGAAAGTTGATTTATGTGTTGGATAAGAATGTAAAAAATATATTCTGGGTTATGAGAATAAAGGAAGAAAGAGTGCTCTAGTATATTATGTACTGAACCCACACTTGGGTGCAAAAAAAACTTTTATACACATAATATACTTACCGGATTATCCGGGTTACAGTTTTATTGCTATTTTAATTGTATTATAAATAGTGTAATCCTGTTGTCGTGAGAGAACAAAAAATAATGGAAATTAAAACGTTTTATTTGCCAATATTAGCATATCTGGTGATATCATGCACGGCAATGCGCGACCTTCCTTTCGTTTTTAAGGCCAACACGATATTTGACGGTTTTTTTAATTATTCATAAAAGGATCTTCTGAGTCATATTGCGTAAAATTGATCCCAAGCTTGTATTCTTCGATGCGATTTTTAAAACTGTAGTTTTTGTCTAATTGGTTGTCTCCTTAACGTGGGCAATATAAGTATTATTACTTTATACATTGGTGGGGGTTGTCCCCTTTCCGTGAGTTATATGATGGACGTGCTAACAGAGAGACGTACCTGAGGTTGCTGACGGTAGACCGAGCTATCAGTTTTATATAATTTAGTGCACACTACAAAAGCTTAAATAAAGATTGAAAGAAAAGACGATAGAGAGATCTGGTGATGGGTGTTAACGTGCCTTAAAATGGTGAATCCTACAAACCCAATTAGGTATCCACTGAGATTTACAAACGGCTTCAATAGGGCACGTCATCAGCCATGATGTCACAGTTGCTCTCTCTGTTCTATTAAATAGAACTGTTAAATAGCCTTTTTTAATATATAGCTTTTTTAATATAAGTATGGCAATTTAAATAGCCTTTTTGAATATTTAGCTTTTTTAAATATAAGTATGGCAATTTAATGATAGCTTCTGTACAAGGCGCCGCTTATACAGTAACCTTTCCCACGGCAACACTGTTCTATTTCAGAATAAAACGTAGCTTATATTATATCCAGGACGTCAACTTCCTGCATATTTAGTTTTATCACAATTGGCCCAGCAGCGAGAAGAAATAAACACACAACACTCGTCATACTCTCACATGGAATAATATTTACGGATACTATGCATTTATTCACGGAAAATTCTATTTATGATATAGGTACCAATCGCCTGATCGTGGCATGGCAACACCAGCGGAGTCGCAACTGCTTTGACGGTTTTTTTTTTAATAAATTTAAAAAAGATATACATTTTATTTTATACTGGCGGCCATCCTGCCTTCGACTTTCGAACAATTTAAATTTTAATATATATTTTAGGTTCTATTACCTCTTAGGTAGATGTACTTAGCTTTGTGTGCTCACTGCTCACACAATCCCGTGGCTCGCAAGGCTGGTACAAAGAGTACCGCCTAATTTTAATGAGTAGGGGGTGCTGCAGCTGACTGGTGTCCATTCACCATCTAATATTAGATAAATACAATACATACAATATATATCGCTTTGCGATAAAACCCATTAATAAAGACAAAAAAAACATACCTACCCTAAAGTATTATCACTAATTTATTTTACACTGTGTGTATATAATTAGATTTAAAAGATAATTAGTCCCAGAAAGTACAATGTTGCTCAAAACTAAGTGAATTATCGCGAGCACAACCTTTCAATGTCATGATCAATGCTAATCCCTGGCCATCACCTTCACGTGTGGAGCCTTGAGTCGTAATCTCGTTACACTCCGCCATTACACCTGATAGAAGCTCTACATGCTCCAATCTTGTTAATTAAACGACATTTAAATGCGAATGACGCATCGCGAGAGAATCCACTTTACAAAAAAAAACGTCTTTGTTTTGTTTGTGAATATAACTTGTAGAGTTAACATTATATAGGCGCCTTTATTAAATCGTCTGTGGGCTTCCGGAATAAGAATAGCACCTTAAGATGTGTTGTAGAAATTGGCACTTGAGTATAACTAGTCAATTTTAGCGCGAAAATTACAAATTAAATAAACCTACCTTCAAACATAAACAGATAGTCTGACCTTTATAAATTTATACAATCCATGGCAACAGGTAATACTTAAATTAATTATGAGTCACGTCGTATATCTTGGGCTGGTCTTGTCTATATGTATGCATGTTTGTTTCATCGTAATATACCTAGTGATCCGATTTTAATTAATGTCTGTATGTAAATTAAAATATAGTCTATCTTACCAGAGCCATTATTTCAAATCTATTGCCACCCCAATGATTAAAAGCGGATTAGTTGCTTAGAAGCTACGATTGGACAAAAATAGATACAGAAACTACAAAAATCATTACCTTTCTTTTTGGCTTCGCCGTGGTCGAATCTTTCGGGTAAATAGGAACATGGCTTTTGGTATGGCATTGGACTATTTCTTGTCTCTACCCTAGTGTTTCTTGCCCTATCTCAAATTAATTATTTCCACTCTCGCTTATTAAGATTTCTATTTAAATTGATCGTAACGTTAAACTTCTCCTTAAATCTTGTTTTCACTTCCAGTTAGGCCTGTTTGGCCAGTAACCATTTTTTACGCTTTTTAATTCATTGTACGCATCAAATCAAAGAATGACAATGAATTGGTTGGTTTTTTAATCTATTAATTATGATTGGCTGGTAGCAGCTATGTGTTTTCCTAAAAAAAACATTGCCGTGATATTATGATTTTATCCAGAGGCCGTAATTTAATACAGTATTGAATATACAGTGTGTAAAAAGAGCAGTCACTATAACTTTGAGATACGATTATACTACCTTTCCTCATTTTGGAAATGTATTTTTTTTGTCAAAAACTAAAAAAAATTTTTTTTACTTTTCACCATTTCTTATTTTTTGTCGCAAAAATAACAATAAAGCAAAAAAAAATAATTTGAATTTTTTGTAAATAAAATAATAAAAAAAATACATTTCTAGAATGAGAAAAGGTAGAATAATCATATCCCAAAGTTATAGTGACTGGTCTTTTTACACCCGTTTCTATTTAAACAAAATGGCGCCACAAAGAACACTATAAATAAATAAATAAGTTTATTTCAGTTGAGACCCACGGTAGTCCGTAAAAATGTTAGTAGAATAGATAATATATTTTATATTAGTATAGTTAGTAAAAAAAAACTACAACTGAAACTATCCTAGGAACCAGAGCCTTAGCAAAATAAATAATGAAATATCTGGGACATGTAAGAGTGTTGATTATAATTTTGACCTTTAAGTTTTTGTGAAAGGTAATTTAACCTGTTTGTAATTAATAGCTTATATTACTATCTCTTACGTGAGCCACTAGTAAATTATAATACTTATTCGAATATCGAGCCTTTGACTGCAACAACTGGGGCCTACTTGTACCAGTTTGGGTTAATTAATAACCCAGAGTTAGTCCTTATTGCGGAGATAAAATAATTAAATATTTAGTCCTTATATGTTTTTACGATAATTATACTATTGTAGCTTCTAAGCTACTAATCCTGTTCTAATCAATAAGGTATAAATAGATTTAAAATAATAAGATAGACAATAATATAATTTACATAGATACCTCATTAATTAAAATCGGAACACTAGTTTAAGAGATACGATGTCTGACAAGACAAACCCAAGATATAGGACGTGATTCATAATTTTAGTATTACCTGTTGCCAAGCATTATATATTTATAAACTATTTGATTATGTTAAGGCATGTTTATTCAATTTGTAATTTTCGCGCTAAAATTACTAGATAAACTAAGTAAGTGCCAATGGGATTTTGTGCAAAATTTTACGATGTCAATCCTATCGAGCCTTAATCTAATTACATTAATTCATAGCAAAAAATGTATTACGATGTGATTGACACTATAAAAGCCGATTCTGAAGTGTTTTTCGTGCTAAGTATATTTTAATACATGCAAATGGCAAAATCATTTAACAATGGCCGCCATCTCTACTGTACACAGTTCACACAATCTCGCGGGGAAAACGTGTAAATGACAATATACCTATGTATCTGTGGATATTCAGTGCGTGTATACCACTCAACCATATATAGTACACTATACTATACAGTGTACACCCAAATACATATCTTTGATCAGAGAACCCAAGGCTGTATTATGCTAATCAGAAAATTATTTGAGTGCCGAGGCAACTTTTGCTGTTATATGTGTGCTCATTTGCTACGTGCAGTCACCGAAAAACTCTGTGTGTATTTTGACCTGATTATGATAATACGATTTATAAGTGGAGTATACCTACTTCGAACTACTTACTGCATGTTGTTGTTTTGATATGTGAAAAGAAATCTTCATATGAGATTGTGTATACTTCCAGTCTACAAGGTGTAAAATAAATGACTGAGAATACTTTAGGATGTGTATGTGCCTCCTATGTAGAGTATACTATGAAAGTACCAGCGCCGGAAGACTTACTTTTAACTGTATAAATTTTCCCATACAATAATTTTAAAAGAACCTCTTTCAACGCTGGTACTTTCACAGTAAACTCTATATACGGGACCCATACACACCCTCAAGAATTATCATTAATTAATGTTATAGCCTGTATACGTAGTGTATAATCCAAGATGTAGGAAATAATGAGAAGGTATGATAAAATACCTCAGACCAAATAAAAAAGTGCAGATAGAATATTGTCAAACAAAAACTTAAGCCTGTTTTTACGTAAGTGACGCGTGAGACAATTAGACTACTAATAAAATACTTCAGACCAAATAAGAGAGAGAGAGACAGCTCTGTCAAACAAAAACTGAAGCCTGTTTTTACGAAGGTGATGCGTGAAACACTTACACACACACACCACGACAGTTTGACTAACAAGGTAAAGTGTAGTTTCGTTACATGTGTGTGACCGATGTAAAACGACGAGGCGTAGTAGACGGGTATCAAACCGTGTGGATTGCAGAACTGTGTCTTAACTTTTGTACTTGATAATTAATCAATTTATTTTTCTCAGAACACAAAAGTTATATTTAAATAAGTCATTATTATTGACATTAGGACAAAGACCATCTGCTAAGTACTACACCGAAACTAAGACACACTGTTTACATTTTTAACTGTGTTTGTTCAAATTATCACGAAATGTTTGAGCTACGTGATAATAAATACAATTTACGTGCACACACACACTTTAGACTTTACAGTGTTGCAATACGTACATTTAAGTATGTTTACAATTAATTTTAAAAGTAGGTATATAATATATTAATCATAAAAAAATTTAGGCCAGTTACAGAATTGGCCAAACACTAAAAAGCTGTTTAATAAAGCAACCACTGTCTTTGCTTGGCAAAATAGCAGTGACAAGGGCCCCTCAATTAAAGTGGCTTTTTACTACTGGGCCGTAAGAGATAAAATAATTGTAAAGCTATTCAGTATCATTATTATGCTTTTAAAGTGGTAGCAGGTACTTCTGAAAGCTTGTATAAGTATTTATTTTTGGATATCCATGTGTGTGTGTTATATTATAATATCTTGTAGGTATTATGTCTAATCGTAAACTTGCACATAAGCTAACACGATTGATAAGCAAATAAATACTTTTGTTCTCAGTTCCCTAACGGCTCGTTGCAGAAACCCTAACCTAACCTAACCTATCTATGACAAAAAGCAAAGGAATCGTAAAAACCGCACAATTTTTGCGCCAAAAACCAAATTAAACAGGAGTGAGAGTTTAAAGTTTTAAAATTGAGAAAAATGAATTTGGTGTCCATGTTTGTTTGATGTAACATTTAATTAGTAGTTCCTATGACTGCCACTAAACTGTTTCGGCGCTAGTGTCGTAGCAAAAGTGAAGCAAAAGTGCATTCAAACAGAGCGAGCGATTAGCCCATTTTTTTTGACGTTCAGCAATCGACTAAGCTTCGATTTTTATATTTTATGCGTATCGTTCGCTATTTTTACCCGACTTCGGCGAAGCCAAAAGGAAGCTAAACTACTAGTCCAATTTTAATAAATGAGGTATCAATCGATTGGTGATGATACCGTGACTAACATAGATAGGCTTATAACATCAGTTCACACAGAATTACGGTAGAATAAAAAAGAACTTGAAAGAGCATATTATTCGTCTGCCGTTGTAAGGTTCGTTGCTAATAGCGGGTATACCTTGACCATTTTTGTACCTATTGCATTTCTGAATTTCAAATTGAATTATTTTCTTGTTTCAGCCTTTTCAGACCCATTTTTTGCGAAGTTGGGTTTTAGATTTTTATTGCGTAATCAGCCTGCGGTCTTGGATCAAAATCGATTTAATTTTGGGAGTAAGCCCCAAGCTTTAGGTTCAGGAACGGTTTGTGTATGTCTGCGTGTGTATATTATGTAATAATATATGTTAGCTTCGCGTGTTGTTGTTTATCTATCACTAATGCGGATACATTAGCACGCGTACCAATTCGCCTTCCGTTTGACGACGATCCGCTACCCAATTAGGTCCTTGCTAATTAATAGCTAGCGGATGACAAAGGCCTTGTACAGCAGTGCAATTCTCTAAGCGCAAAAATCGTGACAGTCAACATTCCAACGGCTTTAATAGCGATGATCGCCGAATCGGTATTGCCTAAGATTAGGTTTTATGCTATTGACAATCGCAGCCGACCATGTGACGTTCTTGATAGCGACGAGCACAGCATATACGGTAGGCTGATTATGTATCTCGCAACAGCAATTCGACATGCGTAATTTGTACAATTGTTTACAATATCGCTGTCAAACGTATACACTTGAGAGCGATATTGTACACAATTGTACAAATTACGCCTGTCGAATTGCTGTTGCGAGTTACATAATCAGCCTGCCGGTCGCTTAGAGAATTGCACTGCAGTAGGTAGACGCTCTAGATCAAGGACGAAATGGATATGAAATTTCGGATACGGATATGGATATTAAATTTTTTCGGATTATCCGTTTCATTCGAATAATTGCGGTTACGGATTACCTTTACGGGTTTCCTTTTTTCAGTAGCAAAAGTTTTATTTCGGATTTGTTACGAATAATTATTAGGGATGGGCCGAAATTCGTTTTAAATTCGGTTTAACCGAACTTCGGAAGCTTGAACCGAACTTCGTTATTCGGCCGAATTTCGGTTAAAATGCCGAACAATCGGCACTAATATACTTGCACTATCGTTATAGAAATTAATGAAAAAAACATATCTGTAGTAACTGAAATAAAATAAGTCTAATATATTATTCATTCATAGGCGTTTATTTGAATTAGAAAAGAAATCATACGTGAAAGTGAAAGACAAAAAACTTAAATCGTCCTTTTTACCTACCAGTCTCAAAAATCTTTGGTTATTTAATCAAATAAAACACAAAATTAAACCGCTCTTCTTACTAACAAAACCAGCAATCTTTCTTACTTAATCAAAAACAAAATTATACTGCCCTTCTCACAGAAATTCTGCACAAGTCTTAGAAATCTACTCTCACTTAATCAAAAAACAAAAATTAAACTACTTTTTCTTAACAATATAACTAACTACATAATCAGAACCGAAGTTCGGCCGAATTTTTCATTTTTACCGAATGTTCGGCCGAAGTTCGTATTTGGTTCAAACCACATTCGGCCCATCCCATATAATTATTTATATCGGATATCCGATAGTTTCGGTTACGGTTACGGAGCTCCCTAACATCCCTGCTCTAGATAAGAAGATAAATTAGTACCAATACATTCGGATTCAATGTGATATAAATGTAAACAGATCTCAATATTGGTAGCTATAATGCTTCTAATTTAAATGTTATTTACCACGCAATAAAGCTGTGACACATTCATTTGGTCGATTATATTTACGAAATAAAATAAAGGTAGGTATGCATATAAAAAATACATGTATTTGCTTAAAATAAATTAAGGTTAACTGGTTTGAAAATTATATTATGTGTCTGAAATAATAAAAATATATACAAAATTATCTCTATCCCCCTCATATACTAGTGTATGCAATTAAATTAATACAGAAATGTAATATCTATGGACACTTTGACACCACGACAAACAATCCCGTGCTAAATTCTCGAACTAATGTTATGTTATATTGTACAAGACAACGTAATCAATTATTTAAAAAAAAATCTATACATATGTTTTTTACCTCTATTTAATATCTATAGGGAATTTAATCTACAAAGATTATACATTTGATGTTCAATTGTTCAATTTTATTATTATATTATACCTACACATTGTAATAGTTCTGTTCTTCTGTGTTTGTCTCACACAAAACTTCTGTTCTCTTGGTGGGATTCGAAACCGCGATCTCCGGCTTGAGTACCGACGCGCTCAACCACTGAACTACCAAGCTCGTCATCAAATCTCAATCACTTATTAAATTTTGGCAACACAAGCTCATTATTACGTAACAGCGACTCACGACGGAAGCGGCAATCAAAGTACTGAAGCAATAACTTATAACATAACAGATCGATAAAACTCACATTAGCTCTATTCATGTTGAACTAGTTTTTACAATGGAGAATAGGTACAGGTAAATTAGAAACTTGATGTACTATCGAACAAATTGCCGCTCGACCAGGCATTAGATCGCCTAACAGCGCTGAATCGTACTCACGCACAAGTGTAGGTGATTTCAATCGCGTCTGCAGTCGATGCGGGCATTACCAAAGGTAAGTAAGGTGTTTAAATACTATGAGGTATTTTGGTGCAAGTAATGACTGGAAACTGGTAGTGTAGGAACATATTGTGCCTGTTAATTAAATGCTTCCTAACGTAATGTTTTTAGTTTATGTATGGATCCTTCTAAGGTTAGATGTGTTTTCTCTTCTTAGATAAGCTGTACTGAAGTACTTAGAGGAAACATCACAAGTGAAAGAAATGCGAAATAGGCATTTCTAAAATCTATTGTTGTCTCGCTGTGCCCTAGGTAGCGCTAGTGCGATAGAGACAAATACAGCTTGAACTGAAATGACGTATAGGTACGAAAAATTATTAATTCGTAGACCCCTTATTCCTTCTTTATTGGAAGACCAAAACTACTTAAATCGGTTAGGTTAGTTATTTTTTAAGTTTAAGTATTTTTTTCATTATATGCTCAAAAAAGGTTAAACTTATAATTTGTTTCCTGTTTGAACATAGCGGAATATCTGGCAATTTTTTAAATTTTAAGATTTTTTCCTAAATTAATTATTAAAATTTATGAAAAAATCGGGACATGCTAATAGTATACACAGATATGCAAACAGTAGACCTGAGTATTTGCTATGAAATTCTGTTTGATACCTCCACGCGTTCCTGAGAATCAGGGTCTTGACGGAATACAGACCGACAACAAACTGCTACTGCAACAATGTGATCCTATAAGCGGGGGAGCGACAACAGCATCCTGAAGATTGTGGCAGATGAACCGCATGCACCTATATTAAAGAGCTACGTGCGGATAATGAACGAGTTTGAGAGCAGTGCCTCCTCTAGGCTACCACCGCCCGTAGTTCTAATTAGGTGCATGTTACAATAAACAATTTTAAATTTATTTAATCCTTAAGTACTTTATTATTATATTACTAATCCTTAAATTTTTGTCAAATATGTAATACTAACCCATGGACCATAGAAGTCTGAAATAAAGAAATTTGTATTGTTTATAGGTATATAAGTATTTTCCTTTTGAGGTACTGAACCTTAAAATTGTTTCTTTAGCATATTATCCAGGGAGGAAACCAGGGTATACGTTTGTATGAAAACGGCACTCTTGTTTCCTCTTAAGTTTGCAAGTTTTATGTAAGCTTAAGCTCTGCAAGAGCTTAAGCTTAAATAAAACCGTTAAAAAGCAAATAAATATATAATTTTACAGCGGATGCCATTTTTTGTAAGCCCATTATCATAAAGTTATGTAACTATCTATAATAATTTAATCAATATGGTACATCCTATATAAAGTGATTATCAATATCGACTAATATGGTTTTCGATCTTTTAGAGGTTCTTAGACTATCGTAAAATGCTTATAAGTCAAACGATTTACGAGTATCATAATATTCTTTAGTCGTGATTATAAAGATAGAAACTAGATTTCTCCAGTTAATTATATTATTATATCTAATACTATTATGTGACTAAAACTATAAAAAATACTAATTTAGAACCCGTTTTTAGAAAATCATGATATTTATCGGTCGTATTTAGTATTTAGATTGAGATGGAGTTAGGTCTTAGCTACGATTTTATCAAAAACATTAATGTTAAAATAACCACACTTTTTTATTTATTAACTTGCTGACCCGTGCCCACTTCGTTGAGCATGAAAACCGTGTAAACCTTCCCGGGACTTCCACGAATATTTCAAGATCAAAAATAGCCGAATCAGTTCAGCTGATCTTGAGTTTTAGCGAGACTAACGAACAGGAATTGGTTTTATATAGCCTATTTTACTCAGTGATAATGTAGCTTTCTAATGAAAAAAGAATTATGAAAATGGGTCCAGTACTTTTTGAGTTGAGTCGTTACATACAAAAATACAAATCTTTCCTCTTTATAATATTAGTGTAGGTGTAGATGTAGATAAATTAAATAGCCTTAGATGTGAGTACCAAGTTCAAAAACAAAATATAAGGGATTTGACATAATCTTCGCTGTGTGAAATTTCGACGAATTGGTACGGCACTTAGCGAATTTTATGATAAATTCCATACATTTTGAACTTCGTCCGGGCGATTACGAATCTATTTACACCTCTTTCATTAAAACTTGAATCAGTAGTTTAGATGTTACGGTGGAACAAACATAATCATTACCCTTTTGGATACAATTTGCATAAATACGCTTTAATAATATTTTTATTTATAAAATTAACACAAGATTTAAATTATATTTCACATTAGGTAATGGACGAAGACATTATCTTTTTATGTATCTCACGATATAAAACTTTTTTGCATAAAATTACTTGGCTTTCTTAATTAACTGTCATTAGAGTTTTTAGTAGTAACTGATTAGTAATATATGGTTACATCTTAATAGATATCGAACAGGTTTCCAGAATTTCACTTGACTTAAATTAGAAAAAAAAAACTACGATTAAAAACCAACTTCAACAACTAAACAGAATAAAATAATATTTTTCTATAATGTTGTTTTAATTTAAATTAAAGAAGTGTTCTTCTTGGACTCGTTGTCAGCTAATGAACAACATCCTAAATCCTAATGTTGTGACCTATAAGTTGAAGTCGGTTTTTTTTCAACATAGTTTCTTTTTTTTTTCTAATTCAAGTCGCAGAAGAGTTTTTTATATCATGACACAAACAATAAACGTAATGAATAAATTTCAATTATTATTATTACAAACAAATACCTATTATCGCAACAACAAACGAAAGACCTCCTTAGAGATTTAGAGCTAGACTTAAATTATTGTTTTCAAGTTTCGTTTAGGCTTGCAGGCTGATCACCTGATTGACAAGAAAGATGATCCATGCGTAGGATGGGTATGAAAATAGTCGGTCCTGCGCCTGTTCCCTCGCCAGTCGTGGGCCCGACAAGACTGGCGATGGTTAGCCGCTGAGATTTTTACTTTTAAAGATTTCCTTTATCAATCTATCATTTCGTCTATTCCTCCGTCGAAAGAAACTATTTCTACAGATGTCTCACTGCGCGTGCACATTGCGCTACGATATAAAATACGTCTACAATATATTTAAAGCGAAACGGTTAAGTGCTAATTGCGTTGTAAAAAATTATCGTAAACGTCCACTTGAATTAACTACGCACCGCTTACCGTGCTCATGTAAACTAACGGATTTGAATGTGCTATAACTGGTTGCGGCTGCGCCGGCCGGTACAGTACAACACCGATAAATTGAATATCTTAGCGGCTTTTATTAAGCTGTATGTATGTAATTTTATCACTCTGTTGAAAGAAAGGAACTTTTTTTTTCCTAACTTCAAAAAGGGCTTTGTCGCTTAGCGATTATGTCACCCTAGTAAGTCATCAGTGGTAAGTTACGTTACTATGGTACAAGAAAACATTTTTATAATCGGGTTTCAATAAGTTGTAATAGTACTATTACAACCACCTACATGGTACAAGTAAGGAAGGAACTTGAATTATGAATAATATACCAACCGCATCGTGCTATCTCTGTTTTATTTTCGTATCTTTATTTAAAGGCATTACATCTTATAGATTAAGTCTGCCTAACTTTAGAATTATTAAAATTAATTTTCAAAATCTAGTTCCCTTAAGTGCAAAGAGTACATAACTTATAAATCTTGCACTAAAATCGATTTTAAAATTTGAATACAGAATAATATGATGAATAAAAAAGTACAAATCGGTACACTTAGTAAACTGCACAAATTCACGACGTAAGTGCTCGTTCCTCTCACATTCCATGAGCACGTGGTAAAGGTCTTCGTATCGTCCACAAACGGTGCAATTAGGACTGTCTATTTTATCTCTGTTAATATGAATTAAAAAAAAAATACATATATAAAGTTTAGATATCTATCGCCGAGCAAGACGTCGTGTAAACGAATAACCTTCCAAATAAAAGTCGGCCAAGTGCAACCGTCCGTAGTCGGTTAAAAAAACAAATATTGAGACAAAAGAATTGTAGTTAAACAGCTAGATGCATTATAATAATTACTGTTCGTAACATTGTCATGACTAGCTTTTTAATAAAAAAATAGGCAATTTTATCTAAAGACGGAAGATGTGTGCAGCGAGAGAAAGAAGTTATTGCAAATATTATATGATATTATTATTTAAAAAGAAAAGGTAAAACCCGAATTGTCAAGGAAAGCCGACGTGAAGGGGTGTTCTTAGGTATATATTATTATATCTGGTGAAGAATTAGGCCGGCTCTTTTATCTCGATTACGTGGGCTTTCAGAAAAAAAAATTAAAAACAGTTCATCAGTACGATGCCACAGACACACCAGACATGTCAAACAAATAACATCCTTCTGTTTTCGTCGGTGGTTAAAAACTACTTGGCGCTAGCGTCTTGTAGCGCCTCCGTGGTCTAGTGATTCTGAGCTTCGGTCTCGACCCGGAGCTCGTGGGTTCGATTCCCGCGTTGGAACAACAAAAAATGTTGTTTGTAAGTCTATTAGTATGTATAGTCTATTTAACCTGATTGTTTGACAAGAAAGATGATCCATGCGTCGGATGGGCATGTAAAAAGTCAGTCCTGCGCCTGTTCTCTCGCCCGTCGTGTCGGTTTACCGTTGGGTTATGAGAGTAAAAGGAAGACAGAGTGTCTTTGTGTGTTGCGCACACACTTGGTCACTATAAAATAACTCCTGCGTTGCTGGGCTGATTTCAATGAAATCGGCTACCGACACTGAAATCGTTGAGGGGAGCGATCATGATGATGATGACCCTCGCCGTAACCGTACCATCAACGGATAGTGGGCCACACGGCACCGTGTCGAACTCGGGAATCGAGACGAGACGAATCTGCCGACCATTTTGTTACTCGTGAAAACATTGTAAGTTTCAATTATCCGACCATTAGTTGCGGAAGGTTTTGTGTGCATTATCCGCGAACTCATTTTCCGCTATTGTCACATGGATTTGTGTTTTTCCGCAACTACGTTTGTTTGTTTAATCGAAAACGGAAGCTCAGAAAAAGTGTATTAAATACGCGTATAGTAAGTATGCGTAAATATTTACACAATAGTCCCTCGTAATCTACGTGAAGCAAACATTAGTACTCCTTTTTACGGAAATTGCAAAGTGCAAACATGGTTAAAATCCGTATTTACATTTTTTTTTATCACGCGCATTTGCCCGCAGGTATATGTGATGGGCCATTTGACCACACATTCCCGCCACTACAACTAACGTGTAGCCAGGAGGCCAAACAAAAACAAAAATGTATGTGATTTGACATACGGTTCGTTAACTGACAAGGAATTCGTACGATACGTCATCGAAGCTTGAGTTGAATCATTTTGTTTTCGAACTCGTAAGTGATAATAGCGATGGCATCTTAAATCAGTAGGGATCGACAGTGGCCCACGTCCAAATCCCATTGATAGGATCTCAGAGGGTGCCCGAGGGACATGCCAGATATGTCTTGCAACGAAATTTATCAGAATGTAGGAGGAGTAAGATGTGTGAATGCGCAATTGATAGAGGTTAAGGGAGTGTTTCGCCAAGCAATGTTAAAGTTAACGCCATGTTAAATATCATGTTATCCCTCTCGTGTTACCTGTCAATGAATGAGATGGCATGGTATTTTAACATGGCGTTAACTTTAACATTGCTTGGCGAAACACGGCCTTAATCTTATACATACTATAATTTTAATGAGTGATAATACTTTAGTATGGTAAAACACAAACTACTTGCACTTTTTTCAACTTTATTTGTTGTGTTTTACTATATAACATGAAATTCCACCAAGAACCTACAGTACATTCAATAAGATAAAATACTTTAGGGTATGCATGGGTCCCGTATATAGATTTTACTGTTAAGTACCAGTGCTGAAAGAGGTACTTTTAAAAAAAAAAATATTTAAAAATTTGTTATAATATATTTATGTTGGGGCATTGCTCATACAAACATAAAAATAAAAAATAAGTCTTTTAGCGCTGGGACTTTCACAGTAAACTCAACATAGGAGGCACATATGTGTATGTGCCTAAAGTATTATCACTCAGTTATTTTACACCTAGTATATGGTCGAGCGGCAACCTGATCGATAGCACAAACACCAGCAACAATATTATACACAGTATTATCTAGATACAGATTACAGACAGACAAATTCGAACACGGCGGCGCGGGCGTGCTGTTTAAACACCGTGAAAGAGCGGCTTGGTATATCGGTCATCAATTTGAGAATTACAGTGTTACGAATATTACAAATACATCATAATAACATGTAGCTGTAACTTGTAGTATTTGATATAATACTTAGGTAATATGACCCCAATTCTTTTAGCTCAATCAATCTGAAGCTCAATCAGCACTAGAGCCATCTATTGGAAAATTGATGAAAAGCAAATGAGTTATTTGTGTTCTCACTGATGCCATCTATTGAAAAACGTAGGAAAGAGAGATAGCAAGTTGAATAGCCAGTAGGGTGATACCGTTTTCTAGTACTAGGTTGTGTCTCTGTTTGTTATCTATTTTGTGGTTCAATCAAGCTTTGGTCTTCAATAAGACTTCAACGTCAGGGATGATAGGAAGCTCCGTAACCGTAACCGAAACTATCGGATATCCGATATAAAAAATTATCCGTAACCGAATCCGAAATGAAAGTTTTGTTACTGCAAAAAGGAAACCAAAATCCCTAATCCGTAACCGAAATTATCCGAAACAAACGGATAATCCGAAATAATTTAATATCCATATCCGTATCCGAAATTTCATATCCATTTCATCCCTGTTCAACGTTTAGGCTTCACGGTTGACGTTAATATTATTTTGTAAAAGATATTTAATACCTTGCAACGTCAATAAGTGAATAAATGAATAGATTTGTCTATAAAGAAATTTATACATTTGTATTGAAAAAATGTTTTTTAACTTTTTGTTAAATAAGTAATTTTCTATTTTTCCTTGGTTAATATTTTTTATTTGTACATTTTTATGTGTAGATTAGGAGGTAGTGTTATGTAGATATATCAAACAGTAGTCACTTTTCTATTTGACCCGAATTCCGTATTATATTACATATTGCATAGGAGCTAGGTATTAAGAAATGTACACAGCGCACGTAACAAAATACATCAGAGCTCACACATCCACACCTTTATTTTGTTAATAATAATTACAATTAGCTAGTATGTAATGACATAGAAAAGCTACATCAACAATCAATTTTAATAGACTAGACTTTCTATACCTATAAGAAACTTACGTAAATCACCCATAGTTAAAAATCTATCCAATATCACCTATGAAGCCATAATAGTTAACTTAATGTTAATAAAATTTAACGGAGTATTACATCACTATTATAAACATATATGGGCTGAAACCCATTATACATGTTATATAATATGGAGCTTTCAGTAATTATCAAATTTAATAGTTACTACTAAAGTACGTTTACTCACTTACATATACGATACTTGTATCATAAAAATATGAAAGAATTAAAAAGTTGCCTTCCGTTTTGATCAATATCTTATCAATAAATCCGCCAACCTGTTATGCCTTAATGTTAAAAGGTTGTAAGGTTAATAACCTGTTATGGGTTAGTAACAAATGTAAGTACAACGCGAAAGTGATGTTAATGGCTGTCGGCAAACGTTTTTCTATAAAAATTACAGATGTACCATATTATACGACCATTCTAGTTGATCAAAAGTTTGTTTTATTTCAAAAGATTGTGGCAAATGCGTCTAATGTTATATTACTTTAATATCATTAAATATCAAAAAATGTAAAACATATTATTTACATTTACAGTTTAATATGAAATGTTAATTTTATATTAAACTACATTTGTCACAACCTTCGGCTGTTAGTAAAAACTACTTATAGGTAGCATAATAGTTAGATACATATAATCTCAGAACTTCAACCTTTAGGTAAGTAGTTATTTCGAAGGTTTGTACATAATTGCAATTTTAATATACATCTGTATAATATGCAATACAAAATGTTTCTTTTCTACTCTAAAATAATAATTGAACCATTACTGATTGATATGTCAGTGATTGATGGCTAGAAACTAGCCACGACTCACGAGACTCTTTGCGTAGATCTAGGTCTAGACCTAGGAGGAGACCAAAAATATGTTACATATATCTATAGGCAATGTACCACAACTTTTATGCAAAATCGACGAAAAATATTTAAAAAAAATCAACTATTGATGCGTATTGATATTATAATGTTACTAAAGACGGCCCGATTGCAAAAGTCGGTTAAATAATAAATTCTATAATTACTACTATGCATAAACTAATAATTCCCCTAATTTAGGACCTTTCTCTGAGTTTATTATAACTGAGACTGGCACAAATGGGCCGAAATAAATACTAAATTATATAAAGTACGCTCGAGCTACTTTGATACTTCTTATGGTTCAATGTGTCATTGAGACAATAATGTGAATGTGCAATAGAAAATGTAATGTGAAAAAGCGAAACAATAACTAGCGCTCCCTCCAACAAACACACAGAAATGGGATGATCGTTCAATTGTCTGACGGGCGCGCTTCTCCATACAAGTGCAATGAGAATAGAATCAATAATGAAATTACCATCAATAAAACTGCAGGGCCGCTGCAGCCGAACAGAATGTCGTCGATTTTATGTTCTGCTCGGATGTAGCGGACATATTTTCAATTTTAAGATATTATATCTATCTTTCATTCTTTCAACTTTTTAATATTTGTAAAACATAAAGACTATATCGACCTAATATAAATCACGTTAGTTTAGGACAAACTTTATAGACCGCAACTCGGTTGGAATGTAGAAGTACAAGATGAAAACCTTGCCTATTTGTACTTTCACAACGCTGTTACAGTCGAGACAATTTAAGAGGCCCTTAAATGCATGCCATTAAATCAAGCATAATGTGCTTATGGATAAGGTTTTACACCGCAATAGCTTAAAAACTTTCTACCTCATTCGTTAATTCACTTTTTAAAATGAATGTATGCAGTATGTTATAAATATACTTACGTGTTATTTTTGCCCGATTACGACGAATCCAAAAGGATGGGTAATGATTTTGGAGTTTAAGAATGTGCAAAACGTTTATGAGAAACCGAGTGTTAAAATTTGTTGGCGTAATTCTCGAGTTCTGTTTTTTCGCGAAAAGTAGTTGCAGACCTTTGTAAAGGATAAGATTTTAGAGAAAAACGAATGAAAAAATGTAATTAGAGTAAAATATATTTAAATTACATTACATTCATATAATTACCTATGTTCATACGACAATAAAAATACATACATAGATTTTACACGAGCATTATGAAGTTTGTTGTACCGTACCGTAGGGCCTAAAGTATAAATCAATATTATATTAAAAATAACCCGGATAACAGGCAAAATAATGGTTAGTCTGATCAAGCAAATTCGGCAGTTTGTGAAATATTTCATAATTGTTTAACGTCACGTATGTAGCCGGCCTTAGTTGTCCTGGATGTGGTTGAAATTAATCTACCGTGTCTGTATCCTCGAGTTTAACTAAAAATGAATTATTAACATGAAGTACCGTTTCGAGTGTTACTTACCAAATGTATTTATCAACGACAAAATTTAATAATCCTACAGTATTTTGTTTAAACACATTATTATTTTGTATTTATTTTTATCTCCCTAGCTTTTTCTAAAAGTAAATACTAATACTTTATTACAAGAAAAGATTTGTCGCATTTATAAGGTCAAGCTACGTTCTTTATGGTAATATTAAAATCGTTGTTTTACTGTCTTATATTTCAATATTAAATGTTGAATCTGAAAGTATAGGCAACTCCCCCCCCCCCCCCCCCCCCCAGAAATATTTGTGTCCAGTGATGGACATCACTTTAATGATGATTTATAAAAGTAAAACTCCACCATTTATTTTGCCTCATCTGCTCAGATTAAAAAAAAATCAGCCTAGTATTTTCAGAGTCTATTCAATGCAAGCAGAAAAAAAAACAATTTTCCTCTTTATAATAATAGGTCTTTATATTATTAGACTGGTATAGATATAAAAAAAATATGTATTGCTAGTTGCTACTGGTTTCAGTTATACAGTAACGTCATATTTTACAAATGCTGATTAGAATGCAATAGAATCGTGCTGATTATTATCAGTCATTGCGATGTGTTACGATAAGGCTTTTAGCGTTTTCTGATAGATACCTACAGATACATTATAAGTGAAAAATAAAGAACTTGACTTTGCTTAGTTTTAGCAAATCCTATTAAATCGATTTACCTATATTATAATATTAAGAAGCTTATTCGTAGTAGAGAATGTCCAGCGTTCACTGTACCAGGAGCCTTACTCTCCAAGCTGATTCGATTTTGATTCAGATTCGATCGTGTCGCGTACTCCCGAATAGCCGAATACATTGACGTTTGTTTATTTTGATTCTATCTAACGATTTTCTTGAATATGGTTAGTTTCAAAGTAATCCACAAAATAAAGTACCAAAAGCCGTCGAGATCGAACTGATTCGATTCTCGATTGTGACGAGAGTAATCCTGCTGGTATCACCTGTACAGTAACTGCTGGACAAGTAGAAGTAAATGCATACTTTAATAATTAAGACCTAAAAAAATAAAGTTAAGATTCTTCGTAGTGCTACATAGTAAAAAAACAATAACATATACATAATATAATATTAGTTACATTGATATATTTTTATTGTTTTATTAAATTATATTGCAGTTATTATGACTAAGTCAACACTTTTAAGTAATATAAAAATTAAGTGTTTTCCCAAACGGCTAAATCGATTTTGATTTTTTTTTTGTTATTTGAAAGCTGACGTGATCAAGAGTGTTCTGAGCTGTAATTAATCATGATCAGTTCGATCACTGCTTGACTACTCGCGGTTAAAGTTTTTAGTTTTGTTTATATATTCAAAAATAGTGATTTGTAATTAGTAATTTATCTTCAAATGTCAGTGATCGATAACTCTTTCACACATCGCGTCGCATGTAGGTTGTGGTAGGTGTTGGAAGTAGGTGTAGATTGTTGGTATTAGGTACTACCTAGGTGGTAGTAGTAGTTTAGATAGTAGTACGTTGTAGGTACACAAAAAGTGCACATGTATAAAAGTACCCGGTACTATTACTCCAGTTCATACTTAGTTGAGACAGAACTACGTCTGTCGGGTCAGCCAATAATATTATATTTTAAGAATAATTTTTATTAAAAATAATGTGAATTTAAGCAATCAATATATACATATTTTGCATTGTTCTCCGTCTTACGATTACTGTATAGCCATTAACCATTTTTACTTTTCACAACCTTTATTAATCATCATTCGATTACCCTACAATGTGAACTCAATCCGATCAATATCCGTAACAATCGATCAATAAACTTCGAACAATTTCACTCACCAAAAACAATAAAGTCAAACAAATCCCGTTAATAAAACACAAGCACTCAAAACATTATTCGTGTTGTTTTGCCGGCATTTTCCGCTGCGGAGCGTGCGGTCGCGGCGAGCACTCACTAAGCCTGTGAAATCAGCTGTGGCTGTGAGTAACGGAGCCCTCCCCCCTCTCGCGTCACTCCTCAGGTCCCGCGATAAGATTATCACTGTTTGTTTACGATTTAGGCAGCGATCACAGCCAACCTGCAGCTCAGAGGTTCAATAGACTGTCTTAACTTCACACTTTAAATATTGATGTCGAACTCAATAATTGTATTATTAAAATATAGTTTTGGATGTTAATTTGTTTATTTGTCTGTTACGCTCTTAAAAATGATTTCGAACTTGCATTCTTACACGTTCAATATTTCTGTATTGAAAATCATACCTATAAATTTAAATGAAATATTAAAATCTTAATTATTGTAATATTTAAAGTATTTCAACATTAGACGCTAAGTGGTCGTTGATGAAGACATGAAAACGCTATGTATGTATTTTTTTTTCAACATTTTATAGTAAATTGTTATATTATAAATGTTTGCGTAAACATAACAACTTACATGGAAATACGAACACAAAAGTACTGCAATAGCCCTAAAGAGAGATTATTAAAACTTTAAAAATTGTGTTAAACGAATGAATGTATTATGTCCTTAAGGTACACACGAAAAACTGTAATCGTGGGAATTAGCTACGTCTCCAGCAAATTACGTATTTAGTTTTCATAACTTCACTAATGATCAACGCAAGCGTGACTTTGTTTTGAAATTGAGATCATTATATTGCTGCAATCCTAAACGATCATTAAGTTTTTGCATAAATACATCATCAGCCTTGTTCGTCAACCATATAAAAAAATATAGGTGTAATGATTAATATATGATTAATATCTGTTATCCAAAACCACGCGGTGGGACGTGCCGCAGGCTGCTGGATATATCATATAGGGCTCCACCATGGTTTGAAAGTATGACCTTAGATAAAAGTAAAGTATGACTCTTGTGACTATACACAGGCTTTCTGCAACATTCACCCGCGGTTTCCCGAATGCTATTCAAATGTATAATCAACTAACATGGCATTGACATCAACGACCTATATTGAACGCTGATTGGTGGAATATTATCAGACAGAAAGGAACGGACAGATATTTTATAATGTCAACTAATCTGTGTCTTTGGTGAATTTTTATCTGTGGAATTTTAACAAATCTTCGTCGGAGCGTGATGTTATTATAAAATATCTATCCGTTCCTTTCTGCCTGATATAGTTCTACCAATCAGTGTTCAATATAGGTTGTTGATTTGAATGTCATGTTAGTTGATCGTTCGTTTGAAAAGCGTTCGGGAAATCGGAGGTAAATGTCGTTTAAAAGAATTTTGTATTCACCTATAAGTCTTCTTCTTCTAACTTAAGAGCTTCGCTCTTGTCGGTGGAGTTTTCTCCATTCCTCTCTGCACTCCGCCCTTCTCTTGACCTCCTGATACGACACGACCATTACTTTCTCTTTCACCTGGTCCATAAAAGTTCTTCTTGGCCTTCCACGTTTTCTTCTACCTTCTATCTTTCCTTCAATTATTCTTCTAATAAAGTTGTCGTGCCGTATCAAGTGTCCTAACATCTTTCCTCTCCTATTCTCGATGGTTTTTAATATCTCTCTCTTTTCATTCACTAATTCCAAAACTTCTTCATTACTTTTCTTTTCAGTCCAACTTATTCTTTCCATTCTTCGCCAACACCACATCTCGAATGCCTCCAATCTCTCTCTATCGCGTTGTGTCATAGTCCACGTCTCGCTACCATACAAAGCAATGCTCCATATATATATTTTAACTAGCTTTTTTCGGATGTAACGTGATACACGGGCTTTAAAAAGGTATTTTTTGTTGTTGAAGGCTTTCTTTGCTAATGCTATTCTTGTTACTATGTCTGATGTACACCTGGAGTCACTTGTGATGAGGCTTCCTAAATATCTAAACTGTTTAACTTGATCTATTGAAATTGAGTTGATAGTTATGGGGTTATATTTTTCTCTAGTCTTGGATGTAATTAATGTCTTAGTTTTATTAACGTTGATTTTCAATCCAAATTCTTTAAATACGAGGTCCATGTAATTTACTAATTCTTCTAATTGTTTTGAATTTTCAGCTAGCGCAGCTATATCATCAGCAAAACGTATAAATTGGATATTTTGCCCGTTCATTTTTATTCCGCCTTTCCCTGACTCTACAAGTTTCCTGATTGCACACTCTATGAAGATGTTAAATATGAGTGGCGAGAGTGGACAACCCTGCCTCACACCTTGTCTGATCTTTGCTATACCTTCCTCTTCTCCTATCCTTATTACCGTCTCTTGGTTCTTATAAAGTTCAAATATTATTCTCCTATCTCTATAGTCAATTCCTGCTTGTTTTAAAACTGTCATCATAGATTTCCAATTAACTTTGTCAAATGCTTTCTCTAAATCAATGAAGGCAATATGTGTATCTAAATCTAATTCCATTCTCCTGTCTATTACTAATCTTAATGATAATATGGCTTCCCTCGTTCCTTTCTGTTGGCGAAATCCGTATTGATCTGGTCCCAAGTACTTTTCAGCAATAGGCCTTATTCTGCTTTGAATAATTTTAAGAAGTATCTTGCTAGCTTGAGATATTTACACCTATAAGTATTATGCTATAATAATTGCCGAAGATGCAAAGTGTCTCACGGACTCTCACCCCGTCATCTCACCAGCCGCACTAATGTAGTGTTCTGTTGATCGATAAAGGAAATCTAACATATCCACCTATTTGGTATGAAGAAGTAGTTTACAGTTTACGTCTGCCCTTCCGTAGACAGAGACCATGTCTACCGTGCTCAGATTAAGCGTGTAAATATAATTATTTTTACAATATTTCAATCGCTTAATCGATTTTATAATGATCACAGACAGTAAACTCATCGCTAAAGAATTCAGAACGTGACTCATTGAATTGAATCAAATTAGTATTTTACGAATGCAAATTTTGCAATGCCATTGTGGCCTGTGATTGACAAATATCGTGTTATTTACAATATTTGCACATTCTCCATATTTTATGCTCGATTGTGTACCATAAGCATAGCTAATTGTTATTAACATCCTTCTTAATTAAAAACCACGAAGTTATTTAAAATTACCATTAAAAATTATATAAGTACATGATACAATGTAATCTAATATATTTTTATCATCAGGTTTTTTTTGTCAAAACGCAGTTGAATAGAAAATGTATGAAGATCTATAAGATTCTATAATCTTCATATATTTTCAACTGCGTTACTTAGTGACAAAAATGGAGCATATTCGTCTGCCTTTGCAAGGTTCGATGTCAATAGCGGGCGCGACCACGGCTCTACCTTTCTACCTTTACCATTTTTCTACCTATACATTTCTGAATTTCAAATTGAATTAAGTATTTAGTTGTTTCGGCCATTTTAAGACCCAGTCAGACAGAAAAAAAGACTTAAAAAGTATTTTTTTATTGTAGAGAGTATTCTTAATGACCTTCAACGATCTCACTTTTGTTATGACAACTTCATCATTGGTTAATTACAGTAGATATGCCATTGCGTTGACAATATTTTACAGATGTTCCTTATTGTACAGATCTACCTACTATAATTCCTATTCCTATTTTATAAAATTCGAATATCCAGCCTCGATAAAATAGGATTACTTTATCAACCAAGCAGGTTGATTATTTGCCCACAACTAAATATAGAAATCCTATGATTATAACATATCTACTTATTATAACAAATAAACAAAAATGTGAAAATTTTGATATAGAAGAAACATACTAATATGTAACAGTAAATAAGTAAAATAATGAAAAATATATAACATAAAAATAAAAAAAACAAATAGAATAACTGGAAGATCAAGCTAGACCCACCCTTCAACTATTTAGGTACGTAATGCAATGCATCGTCACAAATACTAAGGAGGCCAAAATGATAAAACTATTATTACCTTGTTGCAATGTGTTACCAGTTACATTACAAGATTTATTTATTCGATTATACTTTTTTAACGGTTAACTTACTCTAGCAACGATGCTAATGAAAAAAAACCGGTCAAGCGCGAGTCGCACACGACGATACAAGATGAGCAAAATAATAACGATTGTTGTATGACAGCCGCCATAAATTATATCTATGGACGCTTCAAACCACGTCCATCTGGTCCCGTGTATCCTATTATACATATATTTAAGATTTTGATTATATTTTACACAAATTTAATACACATCCATGACCCAGGAACTTTGAAAACTTTTTGTTCCCTCGGCGGGATTCAAACCCCGCGCTCCGCGCTACGGAGGTCGTCAAATCATCTGTGAAAATTTCATCTATATCACTCTATCCCGGTTCATGATATACATCCTGGTGACAGACGGACGGACGGACAGCGGAGTATTAGTAGAGTCCCTTTGAGTACAGAACCCCTGCACCAGTGTTTTTTTAACAGTCTAAAATCCTACAATGGTCCATTGAAAATTGATTTAACTGTAACTAACTAATGAATAAGTAGACAAATCAAGGTAGGTATGTGTCTAAAGAATTGTAATGACCTTCACATTATTTGCCTTGATCTTTGCACGAATAACTTTGACCTATCAAAGCCTAAATCAGTTTCGTAAACATTCTAAAACTGGCATTCATTTGCTCTACTTTAACATACTTTTAAAATATCTTTATCTTAAAATACTTTCCGTCAAAAAGCCATCAAGAGGTGGCACTGTGATCGCAGAATGTAATGACCTCTACGATCCCAAATAAATACCGGTAAAAGGTAATATTTACTGAAATCAGGTCTTCTAATTTCTGGGTTACTCCTACAGCAAGTTAAAAATGACCACCAATCTGCAACGCATCTTCTTATCGTATCACATACAAAAAAAATCTGTCCGCGTGGTTATACAGCTACATTTGTTTAATAACGAACTGAGACATATGTTTTAAAACATTTCATGGTTGATTTGAAATCACAATTGAAACAAGCAAAGTGTATTTAAATTTTGATTATTAAAAATGTTAAGTGACATAATTAGCGATTTCAAATTAATCATTATGACACGTGTGAACGTTAGCAGTGTTCCAAGTAACCTAAATGGAATAACAGCACACTTTCCAAGTGAGCTGATATTCGTCGATACGAATTTCTTGCGCTGACGCGATATCTTCGCATCAGCATCGCATTGATGATCGAAGTCTCCAAAACATAAATAATATTTAATTCCATGAATTGTCGCAGAGTTTCTTTCACTTTAGGCGTGTTTCGTGTTACATAACGCCATCTGTTGAACACTGTTAGAAACCATAAAACGATTAAGCTTTATGGCGTCTTTCACTGAGCAATGTTAAAGTTAATCCTTCGTTAAATATCATGTTGTTCTCGTAATTCCTATCAATGAATGAGAAGGCATGGTATTTTAACAAGCCGTTAATACTAACATGCGTTGGTGAAAACGGGACTTAGGGCGTGTTGAAACACGCCAAGCAATGTTAAAGTTAATCCTTCGTTAAATATCATGTTGTTCCTCTCGTAATTATTATATAAAGTCCCGATTTCATTAGCAAAGTTGTTTATTGTCAAGTGACAACATTGGGTATTCAAGTAGAGGTTGCGATCGCTATTCTCGAAACCGAGTTTGAGACTTGCTTACGGATCTTGGGCTACTTTTCCACCAGTAGTAAGGGAGGAGTGTGTTTTTCAAGACCTCTAGCTTGGTTCTTGAAAAACACATTTCTCTCAACGCATCCTTGCTCGTTACTGGTGAATAAGCAGCCTTCGACGTCCTAATGCATTCGCTACCAACCACCTTTTTACACCGTTCATCGCAACTCGCGGCCAATTTAAAAAATAGTGTCCGTTACCCCAGCCAGATATTGTGGATTTTGTTAATAATATAATAATAATATAATAATATATGTATATAATAATAATAATATCTATGGACGCTTCGCACCACGTCAATCTGGCCCTGTGCTAAGTATCCGAAGAACTTGTGTTACAGGTACCAGACAACGGAAATATTATATTTAATACTTTTATACTATACATATATTTAAGATTTTTATTATATTATACACAAATTTAATACACATCCATGACCCAGGAACATTGAAAACTTTTTGTTCCCTCGGCGGGATTCGAACCCGCGACCTTTCGTTCGAGCACCTACGCGCTCAACCAACTGCGCTATGGAGGTCGTCAAACTTTTTACCTACGCTCAATTAGAGCATCGTCTTCTCTAATTGAGCGTTATATTTTCGTAATTTGCTTGATTGTAGTTTTCTTGAAAAACGCAAAAAACAAATCCGGCTGGAGTAATGTTTCCAAACGTTACTCCAGCCAGATAGGTACGTTGCTTTAAATCGTGGTTTCGAATTTTACAATTGTTTGAAAACTTTCCTACCTACCTGTCTCAAGAATTAATAAAGCAACTTCAGGTTAGTATTCACAAATCAAGATAATTATACAATATAGCGTGAAAATCAGGCTCTCATATAAGTACTTACACAACGATTAAGATGATATACATCTATTACTTTCTTACATAATCACACACGTAAGTCATAAAATCAGAATAATTTTCCAGACTATTAATTTTCGTAAGTCAATAAATAAACAATTGAATATCCATACAATACCTACATACAATATCCAGCTTTAGGAAAAACACACATTTTTTATAAATACTTTTCGATATAAATTTCTATTCTATTGATAAACTAGCTGACCCGTGCCCACTTAGTTAAGCATAGAAAAAAATTGTGATTATTAAACCTTCCCGGGACTTCCACGTCGGTTTCGCCGTTCTCGAGTTTTAGCGACACTAACGAACAGCAATTCATTTATATTTATAAGATAATAAAATGAAATAATTAAAATGTGATATTTGACGCCCTGTTGGGCTTCATAAAACTACATTTTTTATTGTTACAACGCGGGAATCGAACCCACGACCACCAGGTCGAGAGCGAGGCTCAGAACCACTAGACCACGGAGGCGATAAACGGTGTACAGTGTATATCCAAAATCCATGTCATAATAAAATCAAAAATTATATAGTTTTTTGACTATACTGAAAAGTTATAGTTTTAAAGATACAAGGTTGTGAACGTAAAGCGACGAAAGGCGAAAGTGAATAACTCCTAAATGAGCCGTAGGGGCTCCTGGAAGACCAAGGCGCAGACGTCCAGCCACAAACGTCCAGCCATAATCAGGGAGCTCGGGGCGATAACCTGGGGAAGTTGTCGCCCATTGCACCGAGTCTCCGAGAGGGTCGCGATGCGCAACGTACTCCTGCGCATCGCGACAAATGCAAGGGAAGGCCTATGCAAGTCCTAAAGGGGCCTCTGTTCGGCCTGTGGGGCGCCTGAGCGCCCAACATGTCGGGCCTGCAATCCCACAATGCAGCCACCCGTCGACGGAGTCGCGGAAGTTTTGTTGTCCCTGTGGCTTCGTCAACGGCGGTGGAGTCGGAGTACCGCCGAGTTTTAGTGGGTAGGGCTGCGTCCATTTACCATCTTTCGGACGCAGCGAGTCCTACATATCCGTGGAGGGAATCCCAAATCCCCTACGGAATGCTTAAAAGCATTTCCCAGCGATAAAAAAAGGGGGGGGGGGCTCCTGGAAATTGGTGAAGTTAGTTGTTGAAGTCGGTTTTCTTAAACATAGTTTCTTTTTAATGTTCAAGTTCTTATATTAGTATGATCATATTATTAAACCTACTATAATAGATAATTATCTACTGTATTGTCGTCAATACAAAAGAAATAAATTATGTGAACACTCTACAAACCAACATCAAATACCCAGATGGTACAATATCTGCACTCTGTATCAATGAACAGTTATCAAAAAAGTTGTAGTTGTAGGAGCCAGCATTTCGCGTGCATCATTTTTTCTCTGCAACTCAATAGAGCATGAAGTCCATTAACATTCATAACGTATACATTACTCAGTTTACAATTCAAAACTGCTTTCTTACAACTTATAATAATAAAAAGAATGCACAGAACTTACTTGAAAATCTTTATACGAGGTATAATTATTATTATTTTAACGATGGTATAATATATATAGGTTATTTTATTTCTCGGAAGACTTCCCGTAATGAACATAATATCCATTCATCCAATTACTAACTCATTTAAAGGTATACAATTTACATAAAACAAGCTCATTCTAATGAGCATCTATGGTGGGGACAGAATCCCCAGTCTTTCAAATTGTTCTAGAGTAGACGTAGAACAATATTTCGTTGTCCTGTTGTTACTGAAAGAAGAAAATGTCTTGTTTTAGCTCCAGTGCTTTATTATTTTGATGTAAGCTATGGACTACCATCCCATACAATCTATCTTTAATACAAAAAAAAATGCAATAGATGTCACTATTAACGTTTGTAAATTATAAAATGTAAATATGATGAATTAAGTAAAAATATTGACATTAAAAATATGAAGATAAGCATAACATCACGTCATTGAGCTAAATTCTACTCCTTAATTAAGAAGAAGATACGAAACGAAGTTAGTAATTAGTATTTTGTGTAGTAGTGTGTGTGTAGTGCCGCTAGATGGCGGTTTCCGGAATGTGTCTGGACTTCACCTTTTGCCAGTCACATTAGCAGTATTAGGATGATACCATTTTCTAGTACTAGGTCGTGTATCTGTTATACATCTACTTTGTGATGTAAACCCACCTTCATACAACAATTCATCTTCCAACACTAGTGCCAATTCTAATAATAAAACTTCTACCAACTTTCCCCGTTCACTTCGTTATAGTTAACGACCAATAGATAAATTACGTGGAGGTAACAATTTGTTGTTTAGACCGTATTATACACAATCATTACCTCTGTCTAAGGGTGGTCACACACGACCACGACATACTTTTGTAGGCCCATTTAGTCGCAGATTCCGTTTCAACGCACAAATATTATTACCTTATTTTATTGTATGACGTGTCGCATAGGGTATCGAGAACCGGTATAGTTTTAGGAACCGGGATTTTCGGTACCGGCACTAGTCAGAACCGGGAATTCCCGGAATTTCCCGGGATTTTCGGTATTTTCGTAATTTTTTTCTTACTTGACAAAAAACAAATACAATGGCTTCGAAAACTACTTTTTATAAATAAATCACACATTTTGGCATGTCAAGTTAAAGTATGATACATTAATTTGCTATACAATGATTAAAATATCGTTATAAATTCACCTTTGATAAACTTTGATATATATATATATATATATATTTAATTTAACGTCTCTAATATTAGGGCTTTTTCCCGCGGCTTCGGGCGCGTAGAGTAGTATTCGTAACAAAAAGTTCTTTATCAAATAACTCTATGGCTACAGTATCATTAAGATAATGTTATACCAATAATCATATGACTATCCACTATCCAGTTTCTGGCCAGATCATACGCACTACAATATTTTTTTCCGAGGCGTATATAAAACATTGCATATTATATCTACGATCTATCATGAGCCAAAAAACTATTTTACCGGTGTAAATCTTGAAACTTATAATATTGTAAAATACTGTGTAGAACAAAAAACCCAACCAAAACTGAGAAGTTTTATAAGTTTAAGTATAAGAAATTATATTTTGTTAGTAGGAATCAACATCACGTTATGTACGTGATGTTGAATCCTACTTTGCTCGGTAGTTTTGCCTCGGCGTTGATAAACTTATCGCCGTACCAAAATTAAACCAAATCGGTAAAACGGCTTATGAGTCTTAAAGTAACAGACATAGTTAGTTTCACGTTTGAAATAATATTAAGTATGGATAAAACATTTTAAAATTATTTTTCTGCTCAGCCAATCGCATGAAATGCGGTATAATATTTGGACAGAAATTAAAATTTTAAACGCAGATAATGTCAAAGTAAGTTTTTACCCTTTGAATGTAATATCGAAGTGAGTTTTACTGGCTAAAAAGATGGATCTTCCAAAAATGTTAACAACTTTGTCCAACAGATAAATTGATTCAACAAAAGTTCATAGCTTAAAGATATGTTATAAAATTGGTTTTTGCGATTTTTATTTATAAGTAGTAGCAAAAAGATTATATTATTTATTTTAATTGTTATATTTTAAAAGAAATCAGAATACAGATAAATACGATGATGCAAAAAATCAAGATTTATTTTTATTTTATAAGCAAGTTCAAAAATACAGCTTTTATAATTATGATCCCTTGGGACCCTTTTGTTTCCCAACAAAAAAAAATCCTGTTATTAATTTCATGGTCCAATCTACCTTTGTGCCGAGTTTCATTTAAATACGTCGAGTAGTTTCACTGAAATACCATCAAATAAGTAGCTACTGTTTTTTGAAAATCCAACGGGAACTCTTTCGTTTTTGGGACAATAATATCCTACTAATTACCCTTTAGGTTCGAAGCTATCGACCTGCTAAATTTTATTTTATTCCATTCAGTACGGACTCACATACGGACCGACAGACAGACAGTACTTTTTTTCATAATAATTATTTTTAGGTTCTATGGCCTTTATAGACCCCAAATCTTGATTTTGACTTAAATATATATTTAATGAGCTGACATTTCCCCTAGATTTATTTTAATATGTTGAGATAGTAAAATCAGTTAAGAATCTTTTGAATAACATCGTAACTTAAGTTAAAATTTGAAAGCGTTTTTCGCCGTCGGAAAGTTACGCCATCAACGGTGAACACAGGCTTTATTATATTTAAAAAAAAGGGATCCTTACTAAAACTCCAATAATGTAACCCAAGGTGTAAAAAGGATACAATTTATTAAGTTTTTATATGCATTGGATAAAATATAATGATACTCATAATATGTTTATTACTATAACATTATCTAAACAAACAATGCTGTAGTGTTATTTGGTAAAGAACTTTTTGCTACGAATATAATAATTCCACACGCCCTAAGCCGCGGGCCAAAGCTAGTAATATAATATTACTCACGTTTATAAAAATTGTTTATATCTATGTAAAACTTTAATGGAAGTGAATGTATAACGATATTTTAATCATTGTATAACAATAAATATATTATCCTTTAACTTGACATGCCACGATGTGTTATTTAAATACAAAAGTACTTTTCTAAGCCCGTTGATTTTATTTTTTGTTAAGGTAAAAAAAATCCCGAAAATACCGAAAATCCCGGTTCTTTTGCGTTGAGAATCGGTTCTATAACAGTAGTCAAAGAACCGGGAAATCCCGGGATTTTAGGTACCGGGATTTCCCGGTTCTGAACCCTAGTGTCGCACTATAATTTTACATAGAGGTAAAATAGAACATACTGATGTACGTATGTTCTATTTTACCTAGAGGTAAAATAGAACATACTGATAAGTATACATACTGATACATACCCAAAGTTGGTTACAATAAAATAAAAGATTTAAAAAAACTATAACCCGACTTCGCAAAAAAGGGCTATAAAAAGGCTGAAACATGAAAATAATTCAATTTGAAATCCAGATATGCATAGGTACAGATATGGTCAAGGTAGTTTTTTTAATCTTTTATTTTATTTTACATTTTTTTTGTTTCCACATAAACTATAACATTATATTTTCACTAAACTAACGTTAAATCAACACATAGAAAGTAACTAAACGCCAAGATACTATTTGTGCGACCGCATTTTAAACGTTTATTTTGAATTTAACAATAAAATATAATAATTAATTAAAACTTTAACCTATCATTCGATACCAAACACGATACAATTGTCTTAATTTAATTTCTTTTGGAGATAGTTTTTGAGGTATAATTTTCAAAATCCAAAATTTTTCGAAAAATTTTATAGCCTATGTTACTCGCGGGTCCACTACGAATCGATTGACATCTTATTTATTAACCACCAGTAGTTTAACCGCTACGAGGGAAGGGAACATACATACATACATACATACATACAAACATACATACATAGACTGCCAAAATCATTGCCCTTCCTTTTGGCTTCGCGGAAGTCGAGTAAAAATTAGGTTATGTGGGCACCCTAACTCACAACAATGAGCGTGAAGTCGCGAGCCACAAGCCTTGGCAACAATTTGCAGCTGAAACAAATGACCATCATTTGTCATGCACGTCTGTCCCAATAGATCAGGGCGTGATCGAATTTCACCGTGATTGCTGTCGTTCTGTGCCCACTTTCTTATAATCTACTTTCTGAGAAAGGGCTCAGACTGAAGTCAACGGCCAGTGGCAGATAATTTAGTATAAAATCTCTAAAGACATACTTTGTATACAAACTGATAGTGGAAATCTGTAAAATTGTATAGCGATCTATATTTTCTTAAAGACAGATAAATAATAAATAAATAATTTGCAAGAAATGTGGGTGAAAAGATGACATTAATGTGATTATGAGGTACCAACACAATTCGCTAATACATTTTAGCATGCAAAATTTTGAATATTTATAACATAATAAGTTCTAGTTATAGTCCTTAACTAATTACATTATGGCAATCGATTTATATAATGACAAAAAGGTAGTCAATATTAATTAATAAGCTGTGTCATTTAAAAAGAAAAAAAATAATATTTCAATATGTCAAAGCAACCAAGGTACACATTAAATTAAGGATTAATAATAATAATAAAACACTATACAATCATGAGAAGAAAAAAAATAAAAATGTCCATTTAAATAATTATCCAAACATAATATAGTCCAAATGAATATAATTATGTGACATATATTTTTTAAAATAGATAAAGAAGGCCTATTGCTGTTCCGCAACTGCCCTATTAAACCAATAGAGACAACTGCGGCGTGAACAGAAATTACCTATTAAAAGTACAAGAAATCGACGACCCTTGTAAAAGTAAAAAAAACCTAAGTCAAAAAAAAATTGGAGTAGGAATTCTCCAATTTAGGTTTTTTTTTACTTTTTTCATTATAAACTAAAAAAAAGGCTTTAAGTAGGTTTATATGTTTCGATTTCAACATAAAATGTTCTCCTATTTGTTTCCTGGATCCTTAAACAAAGCCGAAACTCTGCTAATATTTTTTTTGGTTTTTGAAAGTCTAATAATGAGTAATGAGTAATAAGTTTTAATAATGAATTTCGACCTAGCAAAGAACAAAGGCACATCTGCAAATTACAAACTTTAGAGAGGTGGAGCGAAATAAAGATTGATCGGGTTAATTTTTGCACTAACTTGTTTTTTTTTAATTGGTCTAGCCTAGTTTAGTATCTGACAAAAAATACATTAAAGGAAAGGTAGTATAATTGTATCTCAAAGTTATAGTGATTGTTGTTTTTACACCCTATAAAAATAACAAAATATAGAAAAATTGCCTCATTCGGATTATTAAATTACCGTTTTCCTGTTTAATTATCAAAATGCAACTATCGATACATAGCTAGGTATTGGGTAGGTTACTTTCAACACTTGTATGAATGTGACCCTAATTCTCAGGCCTCGAACTGAGTTTTTACTATCGGTCTGTCCCGCTCATGCAAATCAGATTTAGCGCGCTTGCAAGCGGGATATACTAATATTCGAAACTAAGTTCGAGGCCTGAGAATCGCCGCCCTGAATATAAATTAATATAGCATGCCTAAGCTAAAAAAATATCAACGTACTTAAGCGCGCTGCTATTTTAAAAACACAGGAACGTTAATAAATTTGAACAAATCGCTTTGAGCTAAAAGCACAGCTAAAGGTAGAAAAATAAGTATGTGTTAAGCTGTCAACAGAATGCTATATTATGGCGTAGTCTTTTCATATACAAGTATCTCATACACACGCGAAATTTTTATGCACATCTTACTTTTATACACTGTGGTCTCGCGCTTACCTACTAGTATACCTAGTACCATAAATTATAGTATAATAAACTAGTACCTACTTTTATAGTTTTTTTACGGGCATTGGCCCACCTCACATTCCCACCACTGCAACTCCTGTGAGCCAGGATTGACAGTGGTCATGGCCTACCATCCCATACAATCTATCTTTAATACAAAAAAATTGCAACAGATGTCGCTACTATTAACGTTTCTAAATTATAATATACAAACGTTAGTATTAGTAATATGCCGAATTAAGTACAAATATTGACATTAAAATAAAGACAAGTATATTTTTAAGCATGGGATATTATCATTACATTAAGCTTAATTCTGCTCCTTAATTATTTACCTTTGCCAATCGTATTGCCAGTATGTAGTGGTGATACCATTTTCTAGTACTAGGTCGTGTCTCTGTTATATATCTACTTTGTGACCAACCACGACAAACCCTTTGATATGATAAATCTAAATCTGTCTTGGGACACACAACGAAATTAATCAGAAGAAAAAAAGGAGGAGTAGGAAGCATTCTAGTTTCCCTCCCCAAGCAAGTGGGAGACAGTACAAAATTGTAATGACCCAAAAGTAAAAAAAAGAGAAATCATCACGGAAATATAGATTATGTCATTTTAAGCTAATTATGAGTTTGTCATTTATTCGGAATTTATTATTGATGAATGTTTCTCACTTTTATAGTTGTATCTATGGGTAAAGTTATTTGGTCGAAAAGTTTATTGCCACGAACATTACTCCACCCGTGCGTTTCCCTAAGCATAAACTAGTACCTACATAGTTTTACAAATAATCTTTGCCAGTTCATATACTCGTTTATTTAACGCCTCCGTGGTCTAGTAGTTCAGAGCTTGGCTCTCTACCCGGAGGTCGTGGGTTCAATTTCCGCGTTGCAGCAACAGAAAATGTGTTCAAGTTTGGTTAGGACAATGCAGGCTGATCATCTGATTGTCTGACAAGACAAGATAATTCATGTAGATGTACGTCGCCTGTTCCCTCGCCAGTGGTGTCGGGTAACCGTCCCACTGGGCTACGAGAGTGAAGGAAGACATAGTAGTTTTCTCTACTGCACATACGCTTGGGCACTATAAAATAACTCTCGCATACCCGGCCTGGTTCCAATGTAAGTGGCCACCCTCATCGGAATCGGTGTGGAGGCATATTATTATTATAACACAGTTCATCTTGTGGCATCATTGTAATAGGTTCAGTGCGGCTGTAGATTTTTTAAACTATAGCGCCTGGCGGCGAACATATTTTTGTGGCTTCTCTGAGGCGCCAAGCACCAGGGACTTTCTTGTCTCCTCTCGTGCGCCACCCGCCATGAAGTGTAACTTATCGCTTTTTCTCCGGATTCCACTTGTTATTGTTGTAGTCGCAACCCAACATCGAATGCGAACGGTTATAAAAGTTCGTTTTAAGTGTTTACGTGTGATTACATACGTGTTTTTAACCGAAATGGAAGGTAAGTGACTTGATTAATCAGGTGTCCTAAACCTTTGGTACATGTTTGACTGAATCCATGATTTGTCCTTATTAAATATCGAAATATTTCCGTGCTAGTCGTGTAAGTCACAAAATCACTGAATAGGTTAAACACGATACGAGTAGTTGGCTCTTCTTTGATACATTCTGAAATACCTACTTATAGATTAATACCATAATACTTAATATATTATGATTTATTTTAGGATTTTCTAGAAAAAGAAAATTTATTCCTGAGTCACATAAGAAACGCAGTGTGATGATGACGACTTCGAACATAATTCCCAGACTTTTGATTATTGGGATCTTAATCGAGAATATCAAGAAATTGAAAATATCTGTAATCTGTTGCAAAGCGGTTAAAAATAGCCACAAAGGATAATTCAACGTACACGGAAAAGAAGATGGACATTAAATATCAAGTCCCGGAGGTTCTCGACATTCATTGCAATTATTTTGGGCAGTTCGTATCAAATGAATTGTTACGATTTGATATCGACAAAAGATATGTTATTATGCAGAAAATTATAGAAATGCTTAAGAGAAAATAAGCAGAAACGGGTCGATATGCATCGATCTGTTTCTGCTATCTGTACTGCTGTTGAGTATGTTGATTACATTAATTAGTTGTATTGTTAAATTAAAAGGTAGTGCAAAGGGTTGTTGTAAATGAAAGTTGTTTATATTAACATATACACATATTTATTAAAACGTTAAATCTTATATCTAAGGTTAAATATAGAAATGATCAAACAGACTGATTATTATAAACATGAACATATTGTGACAATTGATTAAAAAACATATATCAAATATGTATTTGTATTCATTAATACCTGATTATATAAGGTTTATGACTCCTGAAGTATGCGTTTTCATGCAATATCCCGAAACTAACACTGGAATCATATCAATACGTGACAAATAAGGATATTCACAGAAAATACATATGGCGCCTCTAGGGCGCCTACCGCACGGAATTGGTTAATAAACCTATGGTTTCTGGTTAATAACAATTCGAATGGACTCAGACTAATATCACGTCAACATATTAATCAGCATATGAACAGTCACTAAGCTAAAATCCCATTGGCGGATTTTTGATTTTCCTGGAATATTGTTTCCTGTTGTTATTTAACTTTATTTCTGTGGTTGTCCACAATGCATCATATATATATATTTAATTATTGTTTTGTGTTTTACATTTTCCCTACAAGCGCGCCAATATACTGTATGTACAATAGTCTGGATTAGTGAAGGCATAGAGAAGACAATGCTCTAATTGAGAAAAGTTAACAAAATCGACAATATCTGGCTGGGGTAAAGGACATTTTAGGACTTTATTAAAGGACTTATATTATTGAAGTATAATATTATTGAAGTATAACTAGCGAAAGAAGGCACACGAACATACCCAGGTGGAAGGCGAATACCATGAAAATGTCTAATCAAAATCGAAACGGGCCTAAAAGCGCTAACTTTTGAAACTAGTAACAAGCTAGTAGAAAATGCACGGGCAGTGGTCTTTTAACTGTTCTACATTATGCTTATGTAGCATATATTGCTATTATTCTGCAAGTTTTGAGGTGTTCTTATTTTGTGTATTGTAAATTTTTCACATTTCATCCAAAGGGATACCCCCTACCAATTTTCTCTTACTGGTTGAACACGTCGGTGCTAACTGGTAAGGCTATGTTTCCACTGGCGCGGAGCGAGGTGGAATTGACCAATCACTATGCTCGAAATCTCCGCTCTGTTTCCATGGAAACAGCACGAGCATACTGATTGGTCAACTTGGGAACCGCTAAGCTCCCCTCCGCCCCGCTCCGCGTCAGTGGAAACATAGCCTTACCAGTTAGCACCGACGTGTTCAAACAAGGAAACAGTTCAATAAACTTGTTTATAAGTTAAAATCGGTCAAATAAAACAAAAAAATGGTGTCATATAGGTTTATTAGACATTTAAATTATCTTTAAATATTTGTATTATAATGCTACCAATTTTTTTTCATCAGCATCTTCTTTTGCATTTTGTATGAGTATCGTTCTGACATTTTTCTATATTAGACAATGTTCCTGCCGTTTTAAAATACCTAAAAGCACTGCACGATGTATCAAGATTCGGCGGCTTTCTTCAATGTCTTTATCAAGCTGCAACAGCCTGTAAACAAACATTTGTATTGTAATTTTGCAAAATGCCACGAGTCACGACCACTAAGTTGAAGATTATACTTTAGGTTTAACTCCAGATCAGAAGGTTGCGTGTTCAAATCACGTCGGGGTCACCACTTTAGGTTTAAAATATATAATATATATATATTTTTGGTTTTGATTATATAATTACTACTTTACACCAAATAGGTTTTGAGTAGGATATATTATTATATTGATTTTAGTATAAACCTAAAGACTCTTCTCAGAAGGAAATATAAATACAACATACGTTAACCCTTGAGCTCTTCTGTATATCGACTGTTTCTGGAGTTACAAAATATAATGGCCATACAAAATGCATAGCGCATTTAAAGTGTTACACTAATTTATAACCATATTGCCTACGCTTAATACAATGTGTGCACTGTGTCCCTACTACTAAAAATTGAGGTATTACTTTGGCCACCCGGGTAGGTACTTATCCACCAGTAACGCATTGCAAAAAAGGCAAGCAACTTTAGGATGTTGTTCTTTTAGCTTACACCGACACCAAAAAGAACATCAATTGTAACTACATTGTTAAAATCTTGTTTTATTCTTTTTAGTTGTTGAACTCGGTGTTAAACAGTTTAATTTTTTCAAGAATCAATATAATCGCTTTGCTGACTTGGTAACTACTGATGTATAAGAACCCTTAGGGGTATAAAAATAATTCAGCTACCTTTTCTCAGACCAACCGAACATTCTAGCAACATTTTATGCACATCTAAAAGACATTTCAGCAGAGTCTGGCTTTCGGTTGTAACAAGAGATTTTTTAAGGTAGGTATTACATAAGATAGAATCTGTCTCACACTAACCTATGTTTGTGTAAAAAATAACCTATATGTCTATAAGTCCATAACCTAAATGAAGAACTTCTTATTGCTATTATGGTCTATATTGAATGTAACTATGAAGTAAAGAAACTTACATGTAATATTTTTCAGTTCCTCCTTATTAGCTTTCGACAGGTCAACGATTATAGTTTTTTTGCCTCCAACATCCTCCGTTCTCCTACGTTTGACCGCGAGGGGTCCAGCCAGGCCTCGGAGCCTTGCCAGTTCGCTGTTGGCACACACGGGGTCAGGGAGTACCAGGCACGGCGGCTCCCCCAGGCAGCCAGTGCGTCTACAGTCGTGCTGCATGCCATTCCGCTTGATGCACGAGCAGCTGTAGTACATGATGCCGCCGCGCAACTCCCGACTCTTGATTCTTGTCAATGTTTTCCACTTATCATCTTTTTCCCCCGAATCCGCGTCGGATTTATCCTGAAAATGAGCATTCATTTGAATTGTATTTTGTTAGGCCCCCTTAAGCGCCTTACTTAGGTTAGATTTGTTGCGATGTCCGAGGTTAGTAGAAAGTTGAAAGAGACGTTTTCATGCAAGATGCTTCCAATGCAAAAATGGAATGAACATAGGAATGAATATTATGCTATAGGTGCTAAATTTGACGCTCTTTGACTCTGCATAAATGTGATTTGAGTTACATATGTGTGTCCGTGACATTATAGCCCCCATTCTGAAGAACCGATTTGATCCAGTTAATTTTATTTGAAACCTGACGGTGATAGAGTACCCTCATCTTTAAATTATCATCATCAGTTATCATTTTACAATTCGTTACTTCAAAATCTTATCACCTACCTATTTAGCAACATGGCGATCGTGGCTGATATGGCGAGCGTGGCGGGCATGGGGTGTAGCAACATGGGGAGCAACACGAGGGGGCAGACGCGCAGATGTACCGCGCGGCGCCTTGCGGGAGGAAGTGCACGTCCTGCAGTCCATTCCGCTTGAAAGCAGTCAAAGGAAGGCACCGCAGCTACAAACACCAGAAAAAGGGTAAGCTCCTTGAAGAAATATTCGGTGTTTACACCCGTAGATCTTCTACTACCGCCCTTATAACGTCACTTATGTATATTTATTACCTATTTTGTGGTCTAGGGTAGAGAATCTATAATGCTATAGCACGGTATATTCTGAAGAGGGATTGCAATGGATGACGACTACAACTCATTGGAAGTCGTCCAAAATTTATACAATTTGATATCATAGATAACTAAATAAGTATGTTGGTGATATGCCAAGACTTTGGTTTCGTCTCTTCCTTATAAAAGGTTTTTTATAATTTTCATCACTCGCTTAACAACTAGATTTGATCTGAAAGTTAGTGTGTAGTTTTCTGTATGTAGTGATGACATACATAAAAAACGTCCATATCTTATCGAACGTTTCGTTGAGTATATTATGTGTGTATATATGGCTAGGCGCAGTTTCAGTGTGTGGTTCGCCGAATTCTGTCTATACTTTTTATTTAGTCAGAGACAATTATAGTGAGTTTTGGTCTAGATGTAGGGCGACAGCTGACAAATTGTAAAACCTTTTCTGGCTACAGAGCCAAATTTGCACTGCCTACATATTACATATAAACATAGTACATAATATTATACATACTAATATTATAAAGCGGAAGAGTTTGTTTGTTTAAACGCGCTAATCTCAGGAACTTCTGGTCCGATTTGAATAATTATTTTTTATGTTGGATAGTCCATTTATAGAGGAAGGCTTTAGGCTAAATAATATTACCAATAGGAGCGAAGCAGTGAGAAATGTTGCAAAAACGGGGAAAATTATTTACATTTAACGACTTTCGTTGCGTGCGCTGCATAAACGGTTTAATTTACTCAAAAACCACGCGAACGAAATCGCGGGCACAGCTAGTAATACACGTTTTTATTTAGCCAGGGTGCAAAGTGTAAACATATTATACTGTTTAATGGGACATTATTATAAGTCTACTGACTTGTGCCCACTTCGTTGAGCATAAAAAAACCGTTTAAACCTTCCCTGGATTTCGAATATTTCAAGACCAAAAATAGCCGAATCGGTTTGGCAGAACAGTCGGCAGAGTCTTATGAGAAGGTACTGAAACAACAGTTCGAGATGCTTGTACAGCATCATTGGAAAATACTAGAGTAAGGGCATATTTGTCTCTAGTTATGAGTAGTGACTAGTTATAGTGACTAATGACTAGTGATACCTACTTAATAATAAGTATGACACCTCAGGACAAAAATAGGAACTGCAACATAATAACACTATGGACCAAAAATACTACATGAAGATCCAAATACAAACTTGAGTATTTAACTACAATTTTACATACAGTCACCTCCGCCAGTTTATTTATCAACAAGAGCTATAATCTCTTGTTGATAAACTGGCGGAGGCAGAGAGCAATATTGTATATATAAGTATGCAAACTTTTTACTACTTACTGGTGAACCATTGTCGGCATATGTGTACCCCCTAAAAGAAACAATACATTATAATATAGTACAGCGAATTTGAGTGCTAGCAATCACGGGTTACAAAATTGTTTTGGTCGCTCATCATCTGCTTTCCGATTAATAACTTTAGCAAGCGCAAATAGCCTACTTCTCCACAAAACAATCCATGTAAGTTTTCCTGTACGATTATGTTTGTGGGAAAATAAACTCTAGTTTGCGTGCGTCAATAATCGTAAAGCAGATGGCGGGCGAAAAAGACAATTATGTCATCTGTGCACGCTCGCCCTTACAGCGTATGGGCTCTCGTACAAAACCGGGAAATCGCATTGCATAGCATTTGAAATTGGACTGATGTTAAACGAGTGAATAAGAGATGCGGCATTAGTAAACTACTACACTACTACACTTAGTGTGGGAGCCGTTAAAGTACCGGTCGGATCCCGACGTCACACAGCTGCAGCCGACGACGTGTCGCCGCGACACTTTAGGTAGTTCTATGTATTTTTTTGACATTTGTAAGCTCCTTGTCGGTAGCTACGGAGGGAATATAATTTTTTTTTCTATAGTCGAGGCTGGCCTTGTCAGGCCTAGACGTCACTGCGACCCTTCTGGATCTATTGTGACTCCTTCGCTTTAAAGTACCGTCCCCAGTCCTATGTTGCTCATGAAGCGAACTATATGGTGGGGGATTACGTTGCGGATTTCCTCTGCTGTAGAGTATTCATGCAGCCCGAGGTACTTGCTCCTGCTTATATGAAGAGCTGGACAATCATAAGAATACATAAAACCAGAAGTGTCGCGACGACACGTCTGTTGCTGTTGCGTGTCGTAGGATTCCAACTTGCACCTTAAGTCCCGATTTCACCAAAGCATGTTAGTGTCAACGGCTTGTTAAAATCCTATGCCTTCTCATTCATTGATAGGAATTACGAGGGGAAAAACATGATTTTTAACGAACTTTAACATTGCTTGGTGAAACACGCCCTAAATGTAAACTCGAGTTTGCCCCAATAGAACAATCAAAGGACATTTTTAGCTTTATGTCCCGTCTATTATACTCGTATTATATTCCGTCTATCAAATATTATTCTATATCCATAGTTCACTCTACACTCACATCGTATCGTATAATGGAAATAGAGCTTTTTTCATCACGCGTACGATATTCTGATATCGTAGGTGTTTTGAAAAAACGTCGAAGAACCGACACAGATATTATCTATATAGACATGAGAAGGATGGGGATATTGAAAACGAAACATGTTTGCCGGTAAACATTTTTATCATACACTTGCTAACCCGTGCCCACTTCGTAAAACATGGAAACTTTTCAGGGACTTCCACGAATATTTCAAGACCAAAAATAGCCGAATCAGTTCAGCTGATCTCGAGTTTTAGCGAGACTAACGAACAGTAATTGATTTTATATAGCCTATGTTACTCAGTGATAAAGTAGCTTTCTAATGAAAAAAGAATTATCAAAATCGGTCCAGTATTTTTGAGTTTAGTTACATACAAAAATACAAATCTTTCCTCTTTATAATATTAGTGTAGACTATCAAATATTATATTGGTTACTGAAAAAACGCACACCGGACCATAATATATATAAGACCGGTGTATTATAGAATATCGGTATCAAGTAAAAACGATCATGTCTTTTCAAGTTATGCAAAAGCTGCTAAAGTATTTACACACATACTTACATTTTCTTAGATTTATGTTAAATTGAAGATGTTGGGAAGCTTTTCGATTTTTACTTTATTTAATTTTGTTTACCAATATTTTGTACAGCACTTAAAATTTTAAACTATCATCCAAAAATCTGTTTAGTGTTTTCGAAATTGTGCCGAAAAAATATGACACTGCCAATGACATTTCTTCTGTATTCAAAAATTTATTCTTTTTTCAATTTGCAAGCCAGGATTGAATTTAAGGGCGCTTTACATGTTGCCGTTTTGCAGTCGACGAGCAGTTTCCACTTTGTAGTCGGTGCGCAGTGAGTTTTCTCATTACGCAAACATCTAATATTCCTCGCGCGTGCGGGTTAGATTCGTATTTCCTGCATGCTGATCCAGCAGGTTCGCATAAAGGAGCCGGTAAATTCTCACAGGCCGGAGCGTTTTGACAGCCGGTCCTGCGGCAGTCGTACTGCAAACCGTTGCGACGGAGACAAAAGCAATCTGTGTACAGTATACTGCTTTTTAACTCGCGACTTCTACAGTTTCTAACGGGCGGTCTGCAACATGAACCCATTCTGAAATTTAAGTATGTAATTTGAACTATTTGTTATTGAAATTCCAAACTATTAAATATCATGTATGTATGTATATTATTATTATTATGTTTATAATTGTGCACGCCCTATCTGCTAACTTTTATCTCATAACTGTCCGTAGGGCTGCTGGAAGAAATTTCTTCTTAAAAAGCAAGCAGCACTTTCGTGTCGTCCTTATTTCTAAATTGTACTATTGTAAATGTTTCTTGTGTACAATAAATTGTTAATAAAAATTATAAAATAAATAAATTAGTATTTAGTGAGTAACTTAATTACTATAAATTGTTAAAAAAAACTAAATGAACAATTCAGTTAATTGAGAAAATCATATTTATTTTCTAACTAGATGTGATGCTTCGGGCATCACATCTAATTAGAAATAACGGAAAGTAAATCACGTCAAAACCGTAAATTTTACCTTCATAAAAATAGCCTATGTCTTTTACAAATTTAAACATCAGCATAGTAGCTTTTGAGACAATTCAATACAAACAAACAAAAAATATTTCCTCTTTACATAATATTATTATCTAATAACATTAGCATAGAAGTATAGATAAGGTATTATGTTACTCACATGCTATTTGCAACTATTGTACCTACTTATTATTTAACACAAAAATTTATTTCATGATATAAAAATACTAACAATTTTGATTATATTGTAAAACTAAATTTAAAAGAAAATCTAGATGGCTGAAAAATCTACATTTAAATGAAAACTCTCGTTGGCCACGAAATTATTGAACAATAAATAGTATTGAAGATATTTTGGCAACGCACTTTTTAACTCTTAGCGTTGCAGATATTATGCGCGCGTGCCATGCGTAACAGAGCATTCATCAGAAATTCCGTCTACTAATTGTTAGTAGTCCTCTATTTGTTGATTAAATCTCTTTTTTTAATGTTCCGTGAGGTGCTGGAGTAACAATAGCATCTCGCCATCAACCATCTTTCCCAAGGTTGTTGTAAAAGGCGACAGAGGAATAATAATTATATACTGTCAACAAGTTGTGCAATCGGGCTTTCGCTCTGGACACAGTACTGCGTTGGCTAATGTCACAGATGACACTCGTCTAGCATTGGACAATCAAATTTTAACAATACTAACCCTCTTAGATTTTAGCAACGCCTTCAACACGAAGATTTAATACTTTTGCTTAGGTTTCTTAAATTATTGGCATCTCTGGACGTCGACAGTGCATTAAAATTGACAACACTATAACCTCCTGGTATGACATATTTGCCAGTATTCCACAGGGCAGTATAATGTCACCATTACTTTTTTCAATTTTCAACAACCTCAATGCTTACAAAAAACCAATAATTTCTTCCTTAAACCACATGTAAAAAGACGACTTACAGATATACAGACATACTTCACTTCCTTCACCGCCATTTGAAATGGCTCAAATCATCAACGACCTAGAAAAAAATACAATAATGGACCTTAGACTATGGCCTACACCTAAATCCCACAAAATACCTGTGCATTATTATTGGTAGCAGACGGCTCATTGCTAGAGTAAACTTAAATCAGTTGCCGAATATCATTATGGATGGATCAGTCGTCCCTTATAGAACCTCGGTTAAAAATTTGGGGGTGAGTCTAGCACTTCCTGTCACAACAAAAATCAAACTTACGCAAACCCTTAGTGAACAAATTCTATTCTATATTGATCGTGTGCAGAACTTATTTATCCGGTTCATAGTCGGCCTCCGGAAATATGATCATGTTTCGGAATACCGAAGTAAACTAAAGTGGCACCGAAATACTCATAATATACTTCATCTTCTGTATCACATTATTTTTAATCCAAAGCCACTCATTATCCTTAACACAATTTAGCTTTCATGGTCATCAAAATCTTGTTCTTCGTTCTTCAAAAAAACTTACTCTTACTTTTTCGTCTCACAAAACTACATACTATGACTCTTCTTTCGCTATTTCCGCTATACGCTTAGTAATACTTTACCTCAGAGTTTTAAAAAATCACGAACTATAAAAACTTTTAAAAATTAATTAAATAGTAGTATTTACATCTGCTGGACTGATTTATACTGGTATTGTGTATTCCTACCATCTATTATTATATATTTTGTTGTATAATTTTAAACTTTTATTATTTTATATGTGTAACGTATATTATGTAGATTCAAAGTTATTAGATATTTTTTAGGTTGTCAGAAAGAGACTGCTGTAAGCAGTAATACCGCCTTTTTGTGCTGTTCCTCTTATTGCTCTTATTTTATGTTTTTTTATTCGGGAATGGGCAGAATGGTTTTGAAATTAACACTTAGATATTGTTATTACCTTAAAACTACCAGCCTACCTGTCAATCATGGCGAGTAAACCACAGCCCCATGAAATACCCCGGGGAGCTTGTCTAGCAGTGGACGTCATAGATGAAATTACGAAATTTTGTAAATACCTACGTATAGCATAGCATAATAATATAATTTACTATAACTTGACATACAACGCATTTTAAGCGCAATGATCTATTTAGGTACCCGCATTGTATCTCAATTTAATTAGTGGTATTTCGTTTGCAATGCATACGAATATTCTAAATACTCGTATACAAAAACCTACGAAAAAAAATTACTTATTCCTATACGAATATGTATGATGGCCTTAACGTAATTTGTTGTTGCTACTGGCCAGAAGAGCAGAATCGATGATTAAATTTTAAATTTTGTTCTGGAATTGAAATAGAAATCAATGAGCTGAGAATAATATTTAATATCGCCAGTTTATAAAAATCATCCGTGAAATGAACACATAAAACTAAATGTACCAAAAATAATAGTGTTTTAAAATACTAGAAATTTACTTAAATTCTACGTTTCTATTCAGCTTAATATTCTAAATAATCTTCAAATATGTGAGTAACTTTTTTATTCAAACGATTTTCAGATTTTACTACAAACAATAGAATAAATCTTGAGGGCAGCAAGATCCAATGATCCATGGTCCATGGTCTCGTTGACCAAACTTCACGATCATCTTTGCATATGGAGGAAAGGTTATCTTCCATGGCGGCCAGTAGGCCAGGCAGGGATATTCGAAAGCTTTGTAAAAGTCAAGTAATCGAATGTCAATTGTATGCAAAGTAAGACAACGTCAACACAATTAGTATTCGATCATTTTATTTTCACGTAGGTTTCAAATATTCCTATGGTTGGCACCTAGGACCGAAAAAAAGAAGGAAACAGAAACAAGGCTTATATTTCTCTGGGACGCCACGTTGCCAATGGGAACGTATGAAGCTCTAGTGTGTCCGTTTAGTCTTTATTGAACTGTATACATTTTGTTGGTAGCAGCAAGGAGCACCACCACGGTGTTCCATTGAAATATAGCACTAATTGAAATCGATTTATGAAATATTTTTTTTCGTTTTAAGGTCTGGTGGTGGTTGCTGTCTCCCTGCCTGCGGCCCCCGCGCCCCGTCGTGTGGCCCCTGTAGTCCCTGCTTCCCCCCCAGCTGCGGGCCCTGCTGCCCAAATGTGACTATCTACACGTGCTGCACGAAGATTTGTTAGCGTGGCTGTGTCGTGACGATGGATATTCCTTATTTTTGACCGTTAAATAAATTTTCTTAAAATTAAAGTTTCTTTTCATTTTTTTTTCCTTTGTAAATATGGGGGATAGAACCCCCGTGTGCGTGTAAAGGCTAGTTCGCTTTAGGCTAGTAAATTAGTCTTATAATTGGAAGCCACGGGCCACCTCTTGGACTATACAGAAAATACGATCCAAGCAGTTTCTTATAAAATTATGAAATATTAGCTGACCTGTGCCCACTTCGTTGAGCATGGAAACCGTTTAAGGGTTGGACCACATCTGGCAGCACGGAATCGCATGTGTCCGTTACCCCAGCCAGATATTGTTGATTTTGCTAACTTTTTACCTACGCTCAATTAGAGCATTGTCTTCTCTAATTGAGCGTTATATTTTCGTAATTTGCTTGATTATAGTTTTCTTGAAAAACGCAAAAAACAAATCCGGCTGGAGTAACGTTTCCAAACGTTACTCCAGCCGGACGTTTCTTTAAATAATAATATTTTCAAGAAAATTTTATGCGGATAATTTGAGCGTTCCGGGGCTGTAATTGAGCGTGCAAAAATTTCATTTGTATCTTGATCCGTTGTGAAGATATTCAAAATCCTGCTGAAATGACGTTTGGTGATTTCTTATATCTCGGAAACTGCTGGGTGCAGTTCAACAATTTTTAGCACACGGCTTCGCCTGAATTTGCTTGAATTTGCTTGGCAATAAAAAAATGTTAATAATACACCATTTAAAAGTTATTCGATATTTTAGAAAAACTACTTAGCACGGCCTTACACTTATATTAATCGATCTAGAGACCTAATTCAAATCGTATATTAAAGCTCATATCGGTCTTCAATTGAGCGTAACTTTTCATAAAGATCCAAAAGGTAACTATCCAGTTATGAAGAAATTTACCCAGAAAAGCGCACAATAATAGTGAGAATCTTTAAAATCATTATTATGCACATTTCCTATTGTTTGATGATACAAATAATTAGAGCGTTGCTTTAATTATATACAGGTAAATTTTTAGATGAAAACACTCAATATTTAAGGAGTTATGCGAAATAATAACAAATCAATAAATAAGGTTAACAACCCGACCAAGCTAAGATTGTCACAAAAAAGCGGCCGTTCTATACATTAAGCTGTCATTCTGAAATGTATTGGATATTATCGGCTAGGAAAGTACAAGTGTGTAAAAAATGTTTATGACATTCTCCATACTATCCTAATATAATCACATTTTGACATTTTAAACAAATTTTCAAATAAGTTTTCCTTAAATACGGGAATACTTATTTCAAATAATTATGTACTTAAAAATCATTACATATTATTAACAGTTGGTAAGTTTAAATTTTTACTAAATACCTAATCAAATACAAGGGCAGCCTAGTATTACTATAGTGTTACTATGATATAAGGGAATAGTATTTTCTATACTAATTAGTTTTTTTAATAGATACAGTTTTAGGATGTTTCATAAACTTGCTCTAGTTGTAGGTATAGTACTATTTTAAATTGTTTTATTTTATGACATATGACATTTTTTGAGGAATTGGAATTTAGTTATTTTGTAAATAACTTTTTCTCGCAACATCGTCCGAACGACATACATAAAACAATTAGGTACATTTTTTTGCCACAAATCACAATTCTCAATGGTTCTGCTTCTGTTTGTCGTAGTACGTAGTACCTTTAGGCTTCATGGATCGAACACTAAGATTTTTTTGAAATCTGAGCAGAATTTATAATATCAGTATAGACTAGCTTTTGCCCGCGACTCCGTCGGCGTGGAATTAGTTACTACGGCAGCTAATAAATAATCTGTTTATTTTGTGTAGTGAAATGCCTCCCATGTTGGTACTCCGTCGAAATGAACCTCTCCATTGCCGCTCCACATTTAAGACACGTCTTCTTTGCTACACATATTTAAAGATAAGCCAAAAAAGTAGAATTGAAAAATGTTAAAAGAAAATTAAAAATGATTCTTAAATACTTATTTAACGATACTCCAATTAATATTGTATGGTGCCCAGTAATCGCCAAATTGAATTTTCACTAATGTCACGTCTTTAGTGAGACTTGCTGTACAAAGAAGAATTGATTGATATGGAAATTATAAAAATCGGCCCAGCGGTTTGGTCTGTATAATGCTTTAAAGGAACATACGTACATACACAGGCTGTTAAATACTATACCACTCCTTTGCGTCTCACAGTCGGGTAAAAAGGATAGACCACTATAGTGTCTTATATTTTATGTTTATTATACTCCCTGTACATTGCTGATAGTTGTGAACTGAGAAGTCTTTTTTGTTGTTACCTTCAATAAACTTTATAACTCGCTAAGACCTTTAATTACTTATTAGATTTTGTTTTATACATTTTCCCTACCTTTTTTGGATAGTTTCATTTAATAAAGTAGAGTTTCATAATATCTTAGTTTGTAATTAATTAAAATTTTAACACTTTTTGCCATACCTGTACCAGTACTATCCAATATATTTCGGAATGACAGCATAATGTATAGAACGGCCGCTTTTTTGTGACCATCTTAGCTTGGTCGGGTTGTTAACCTTATTTATTGATTTGTTATTATTTCGCATAACTCCTTAAATATTGAGTGTTTTCATCTAAAAATTTACCTGTATATAATTAAAGCAACGCTCTAATTATTTGTATCATCAAAAAATAGGAAATGTGCATAATAATGATTTTAAAGATTCTCACTATTATTGTGCGCTTTTCTGGGTAAATTTCTTCATAACTGGATAGTTACCTTTTGGATCTTTATGAAAAGTTACGCTCAATTGAAGACCGATATGAGCTTTAATATACGATTTGAATTAGGTCTCTAGATCGATTAATATAAGTGTAAGGCCGTGCTAAGTAGTTTTTCTAAAATATCGAATAACTTTTAAATGGTGTATTATTAACATTTTTTTATTGCCAAGCAAATTCAAGCAAATTCAGGCGAAGCCGTGTGCTAAAAATTGTTGAACTGCACCCAGCAGTTTCCGAGATATAAGAAATCACCAAACGTCATTTCAGCAGGATTTTGAATATCTTCACAACGGATCAAGATACAAATGAAATTTTTGCACGCTCAATTACAGCCCCGGAACGCTCAAATTATCCGCATAAAATTTTCTTGAAAATATTATTATTTAAAGAAACGTCCGGCTGGAGTAACGTTTGGAAACGTTACTCCAGCCGGATTTGTTTTTTGCGTTTTTCAAGAAAACTATAATCAAGCAAATTACGAAAATATAACGCTCAATTAGAGAAGACAATGCTCTAATTGAGCGTAGGTAAAAAGTTAGCAAAATCAACAATATCTGGCTGGGGTAACGCACACGAATCGCATTTGTTCCGCCTGTGCTACCACGTGCTGCAGTACTGCCGCATGCGAACGCGCGCTTCGCATTCCGCAGACAAAAAATGCGATCGCACGCGTGCTGCAGCATGGGTGGCATATTGCCGCGTTCTTTCATGATCAGTTTAGTTTCAAGCGCGAGATGGATAGGGCCACGGGAGAGAAAGCAGTGATTCTAGCGTGTATTTCGCAAGAAATGCAAAATCAAAATAATAAAACGCATTCGCAAAATAAAAAGGAGATACTGGGTTCATCCTTTTTGGAAGCAGAGAGCGGTTCATGGACAATATGTTACGCATTTTCCGGATTTAGTAACATATCCAGATAGTTTCGTAGATTATTATGGAATGACTTAAAATGATTTTAATGAAACCTTCCCGGGACTTCCACGAATATTTCAAGACCAAATATAGCCGAATCAGTTCAGCTGATCTCGAGTTTGTTTGTTCTCAACATTTTTTAATTCTACTTTTTTTTGTTTAGGATCTATATAGATTTCAAGTGGCATTACAATTACTATTCTCACATAATATAGGTTTCGAGACATACATTTAAGATAAAAGGACGAAAACTTCTTACTGCCGAGTATGTTAAGCATGTTTTTGAATCGTGTTAGCATAAATAAAATAAAACGGTCAAACACTAGTGACTAGTCTAACTCATGCACCGAGTATTCTGTACCCATTACATTACACTACTATAATAAAAGTGTGAATAAGCTAGTCTTGTGAATTGTATGAGACCACGACGACTCTGATACTGATTGGAAATCTGGCCTGGTGAATAGCTAGGAACTCAATACTCATAACTAAAAAGTATAAAATAAATATAAAAATTTACAAAATCAAAAAACCCGACTGCGTGAAAAGTGAACGAAACTACATACCAGGTTTTTCGATTTTCAAATGTTTTTGCTTAAGTCTCTAATTATAAAGTATCGTGTCTCATAATTTTTACGAACAATTATTTTTCCTCCACGAATCCAAACATACTTATACTTCTTCTCAGTAGCTCTTAGTCTGGTGGCAGCATGAAGAGCTTTATTATTGGGAAATAGGTGCTCCGATATTATATATGTAATAAAATACCTAGCATTTTATTTGAAATAGGATTTATTACGTATTTAGAATAAATTGTTTTGAAGTCTATTTTCAAGACTGACAGAAATGATAGAAGAAAATGTTATCCAAGTAAGATACAGATAGAATTATTATTTTAATTATTTAAAGAATACAATATAGGAGGAACTAGAATAAACTTAATTGTCGTTTCTCGTATTTTCAGAGAAACAAAATGGTTTATTTTCCCTATGAGATATAATCTTATAAAACGACAATCTTGTTTATGAGATGGAGAAATTACAATTTAAATTTACTTTGTTACCCGGAAGCGACGGGAAGACAAATGTACTCTCTATAACGTCCATAACTACGCAATATGACAAAGAGTATTGTATACCTGAGGAGTTACAAGCAGCAAGCCAGCACAAAGAAATAATAAAAACCGCTACATATAGCAAAGTGAGAAATAGTTTGAAAAAAAGATACCAGACTAGGAGAGTCTGGATAAATATGACAAAGGAATTAACGGAAATTTATATAGATGAAGATGGTAATTTGCAGTTCGGAGATCAATATTTGGAAGAATTGACTATTGAACAGGTAACGCAGAAATATGATGAAAATTATCAAGACTTATTCCAAAATTTTGTAGAAAACGGAAAAGACAATAGACATCATAACCTTAGATATATTTCAGAAAAATTTATAATTGAAAAATTTACAACAAAAAATTCGAATGCAAAATTATGGATTGACACATTTGAAACAGAATGTGAGCGTTTTGACGTGATAACAGATGAAAAGAAAATAGAGATTCTAAGATTATTTTTAGATAACAATTGTCTTGATTGGTATAGTGCAATGATTATGAAGCTAACACTAAACTCTCAATGGCTTACCTGGAAGTCAAAATTTTGCGAAACCTTTGCATACAGAGGATGGAGTCCTGTTAATTTTGCTCTAACGTTCAAATATAAATACGGTTCTCTATTAGATTACGCTATAAGAAAAGAAAAACTTCTACTTGAAATGAGGACATCAATTGATGCAGGTACTTTAATAGATCTGGTAGCAGCAGGCTTACCAGAAAATATATTACATAAAATAGATAGAGAGGCGTTAACTGATACAACTGATTTGTTTAATGAAGTAAGAAGACATGAATTTATGGTAAAGAAAAGAATATTTACTTCAAAGAGGACGTATAGTCCTACTTACAAAGCTGAATATAATGAAACTTTAAGAAATGCTTGTAAAATTTGCGAAAAATTGAATAAGGGGTCACGTTATCATTCTGAAAGTTTATGCTGGTTTAGAACAAAAGACGATGATAATATTAAAAGAAAATTTATAAGACATGTGAATAATTCGGTAATTGAGGCAGAGTTAAATGAAACTGAACAAAAAAACTAGTAGTGACACCATTAATAACTGTCAAACTAATTGTAAATGATAAGCTACATTTAAATGGAGTTTATGATTCAGGCTCTAATGTTTCATTGATAAACTCCAAGTTACTTAAATTAAAACATAAAACAAGTAATAAAAATGAGGCAAGTCTGGTAACAATTAATGGTGTCCAAAAGACAACTGGTTTGACAAGATTAAATATTAAGATTTTTGAAATAGTCAAAGATGTAGATGTATACATTATTGATGAAAAGAACTTCAAATATGATTTTCTAATTGGATTAGATTTAATAAAAATATTTAGACTAATTCAAACTGAAGAATTAATGATTACTCAGAAAACATATTTTAATGATAATAATGAGATGGTACAAAACGAAGATGAAAACGTTGTAAGAAAAATGAATAGTTATGATATGAAGAATATTAAAATAAATTTCAATGAACATGTGATAGCAAATGATATTGAAATGAAAATGGATCATTTAAAAGAAGATGAAAAAGGTAAAATAAATGAACTCATTGATGAGTATAAGTCCGTTTTTGCTAAACATAAGTATGATATCGGCACTGTAAGTGGATATGAAGCTAGAATAGATTTATTAGTAGAAAAATACTGTAGCAAAAGGCCTTATAGATGCACTATAGAAGATAAAAAAGAGATTGAACAGCAGATAGCAAAATTGCTAGATAATAAGCTGATAGAAGAATCATATAGTCCATTTGCAGCACCGGTAACATTAGCATTTAAAAAAGAAGATAATAAAAAAACAAGATTATGTATAGATTTTAGAGATTTGAATAAAATTGTAGTACCACAAGCTCAACCTTTCCCGTTAATTGAAGATTTAGTGGTAAAGACCAGAAACTGTAATTATTATACAACTTTAGATGTAAATTCAGCTTTTTGGTCTATTCCGTTACGAGTCGAAGACAGAAAAAAAACTGGTTTCATAACACAAGAAGGACATTATCAGTGGACATGTCTGCCCTTCGGTCTAAAAACGTCATCAGCAATTTTTCAAAGGGTGCTAAGTAATATATTAAGAAAATATAAACTTACTGACTTTGCTGTCAATTACATTGACGACATTTTAATTTTTTCGAAGAATTTTGATGAACATATAAATCACTTGAGGATGTTGTTGGAGGCCATAAAAGTAGAAGGATTCCGATTAAAATTTATAAAATGCACTTTTGCCTCAGATTCCGTAAAATATTTGGGTCATATAATTCAAAATAACTCCGTACAGCCGTTAAAGGATAATATAATTTCAGTGCAAAATTTTCCTATTCCTAAAACTCAAAAAAATGTAAGACAGTTCCTAGGAAAGATTAATTTTTACGATGAATATATCCCAAGAAAAGCAATAATATTAGATCCTTTACATCAATTACTGAGAAAAGGTCAGAAATTTATTTGGTCTAGTGAGTGCCAAAAATCTTTTGAAGCGGTAAAAACGCTATTATGCTCAAAACCGATATTAGAGATTTTTGATCAGCTTTTACCTATTAATATTTATACAGACGCATCTATAGAAGGAGTTGGCGCGGTTTTAAAACAGATACAACCAGATGGGAAAGAAAGACCTGTAGCTTATTTTTCAAAGAAATTAAAAGAGAGTCAAAAGAAAAAGAAAGCTATTTATTTAGAATTATTGGCGATAAAAGAAGCAGTAACGTATTGGCAATATTGGTTAATAGGAAAATCATTTACAGTTTTTTCAGATCATAAACCTCTGGAGAACATGAATTTAAAATGTAGAACTGATGAAGAACTGGGAGATTTAACTTATTATCTTTCTCAATATGAATTTAAAATAGTATACTCTCCTGGAAAGAATAATTTAGAGGCAGACTGCTTAAGCAGGAACCCAGTACTGGATTCTGATGTAAACACAGATGAACAATTGAAAGTTATTAACTTAATAAAGATTGAAGACATTTTAAAAGATCAAGAAAAAAATAAAGAAATACAAGAAGGAAAAGATAAATTAGTAAAGAAACAAAACATATACTTTAAAAAGGTCGGAAAAAGAGATAAAATAATTTTGTCAGAAGAATTCAATTTGACATTTTTAAAAGATGTTCATGAAAATATGTGTCATATTGGGATAAACCAAATGCAAAAGACAGTTGGTAAGCTTTATTCCATAAGCAATTTGTCAAATAATATAAAGAAAATTTGCAGATCCTGTGAAACTTGTATAAAGAATAAGTCGAGAGGACATGATAAATTCGGGTACATGTCTCAACTAGGACCAGCCACGAAATCTTTTGAAATACTGTCCATAGATACAATAGGAGGATTTGGAGGTTCTAGATCATCAAAGAAATATTTACATTTATTAGTAGACCATTTTAGTAGATACGCATTCATTCTTACATCAAAAACTCAGACTGCTAATGATTTTATAAAGTTACTGTCTAACATAACGGAAACTGAAGAAATTGGTATGATTTTGACAGATCAATACCCGGGGATTAATTCGAGTAACTTCAAAAAATTTTTAAAAGAAAAAGATATACCCCTAGTATTTACAGCAGTTAACTGTCCATTTTCTAATGGCTTGAATGAACGTTTGAATCAAACATTGGTGAATAAGATTAGGTGTAAAGTTAATGAAAAAGGCAAAAAAAAAGCATGGACAAATGTAGCTAGAGAGTGTGTTAATAAATATAATGAGACTATTCACACAGTTACAGGATATGCGCCAACTTACCTTCTAAATGGTATCACTGATGTGACAATATTACCAAAAGAGTTTAGAAATAACCCATCGGATGATGATTGGACAAGAGATAAGAAAATGGCTCTTGATAATACAAAAAAATCTCATAGTTACAACAAAAAAGTATTCGACAGAAATCGGAAAGTATGTTATTTTGATGTAGGAGATTTTGTTTATGTTGAAAATGGAAACAGACTAAATAGATCAAAATTGGATGAGATATATATTGGACCGTACAGAATTATTGAAAAAGTGTCCAATTCAATATATAAGATAGACACAGGTCATAGAAAAATTGAATCAAATTATTTTCATATTACTAAACTGATTCCAGTACCTATATTTGATTTAGAGAAATGTTAATAAGAAGTAGTTAGTTTATATAGGTAGATTATTAAAAAATAGGATTTTTTTTTCCCTAAGGGGGGAGATGTAATAAAATACCTAGCATTTTATTTGAAATAGGATTTATTACGTATTTAGAATAAATTGTTTTGAAGTCTATTTTCAAGACTGACAGAAATGATAGAAGAAAATGTTATCCAAGTAAGATACAGATAGAATTATTATTTTAATTATTTAAAGAATACAATATAGGAGGAACTAGAATAAACTTAATTGTCGTTTCTCGTATTTTCAGAGAAACAAAATGGTTTATTTTCCCTATGAGATATAATCTTATATATATATTGGGCGTTCGTCCGCATCGATACCCAAGTGATTCGTATTTAATTTATTGTTCCTATCCTTAAGTTTATTAAATTTTGCGACAGCAGCAAGAAGATGATCACGCATTCTATTAGAGTTGAACTGTACGACAATTGAGCGAGGACGAGGACTTGTGCGATCCATTTTGGCATTGAGTAATTTGGTCTTATAAAATATTAAAGTAACGCTCTAATTATTTGTGTCATCGAAAAAGAGGAAATGTGCATGATACTGATTTTATAGATTCTCGCTATTATTGTGCGCTTTTCTGAGTAAGTTTTCGTCATAATTAGATAATTAGCTTTTGGATCTTGATGAGAAGTTACGCTCAATTGAAGACCGATATAGGCTTTAATATAAAATTTTAATTAGGTCTCTAGATCGGTTAATAGACGTGTAAGGACGTGTTAAGTAGTTTTTATATAATATCGAATAACTTTTAAATGGTATATTATTAATAATTTTTTATTGCCAAGCAAATTCAGTTTTTGAACTTGCTTCACAAATTGAAATAAATTATCATTTATTGTATAAAATCAACTTAATTAACTATATAATTAAAAGAAAGCCTTTCGCGATAAACTAAAAAACGGGCAATTAAGCGGTTTTTGGAAAGCTATTTATACCATCACGGTATTAATCCTTATCAATTTTAATACGTTAGTTGGCTTAAGCATTCCATGAAGACTATAATATTGGCCCTTTATACCATGCAAATAAATATGCAAACTATTATTAGTTTAAGAAATTTAGCAAAATTAAAATCGTTTCGCCGTGATTCGACCGGGCGCCGCGTAATGCAGGCTGCTGCGTGACGTCTTACGTCCGAGCCGGGCTGGTGTAGTGTAGGTATCAGGGGGTCTACTCGAGATGCCATCGCTAATTATCGCTTACAAAGTTCGATAACAAAATGTATGAGACTTAACATAAGGTACGCTAAATGACATACCAAATCGCGATCATTTAGCGTAGCTTATGTCAAATCCCATACATTTTGTTGATGCTGGTACCCAGTTGCTGGTAGGTAGGAATTTTGGCGAAGGTCAACCAAAGGAACTCCACCCCACTGCTGGGTAAAAAATACTATTAAAATGTGCTAACTGTGCCTGTGTTTATTATAGGAGACTTTTATTTATGCAATAGTACCCAAAACAATATATTTTTTAATTTTTGTCTGTTTGTCGGTGCATTTGTGCACGCTTATCTCAGAAACGGCTTATCCGATTTAGATGTGGTTCAATCATATTTGTAGTAATCTTGACTTAACATTTATTTCATCTGAATCGGTTCATAAATAAAAAACTTATGACAGTAAAAAAAATTGCTGGACGTTTGTATGAAGCGCGGCAGGAACAGCGCTGCAAACATTAAAATTTAATCTTTTTTTATTTTATATTTTCTTTAAAACTAAATTTTATTTATTTATATGTCGGAGAAGAAGAAGATCTCAGACGTCTTGTTTAACCACTTGGACGTGTTCAGTGACAGTTGGCTATGACAGCTCGTTTGACAAGTGTCACTTACGTCAGTGAGGATGGAGGGCTTGGTCGACGAGACCACGGGCAGGATATTCTCTTGGGAGAGACCATTGGAAGAGACCGTGTGAAGCGGAGGTTCACGCACGTTAGCCAAGTTGTCAGCTGACCTCGTCACGTCTTGAGATGAATCCGTTTGCATCCACGATCTGAGTTAATGTTTTAGAGTGAAACTATTTGTGATACGATGAATATACCAGTACTGTTTGTGCGGCTTATTATTTCCTGACTATACCAAACAATCAAAAGACGCTCACATTTAATCTCCCTCCGAAATCAGAGTGGGATATACCCGCAAAATCAAGATAGATGGTTACAGGGTACCTACAAATTGTTGGATTGGATATGGCCTTGCGGACATTCAGATCACGTTGAGACGGAACAGATTATATTACGGAGCCTCCACTACCAAAGGCAGCATGGTATATGCATAGCAGAAAGACGATTGATGGGATTACAGCGCTGCTGACGATGGTAACGTGCTGACAATGGGAATGTGACGATTTACAATCTGAATGTGACGATTGACAATGGGAACGTGACGATTTACAATAGAACCACGATATTGGCTAGTCAACGACAGGTCTTGGTTATAAGCTTGATGGCTTTGGTAACAGGTGGTAGCAATCTTTTTATTCCTCGTAATAATTTGGAAGCCTTCAAAGTAAATACAATTTCAAAGTTTCCATGAAATTGCTTGCCCAAAAATCTAAATAAACTTTAAAGTTTAGTGTTCGTTTGTATTGCTGTTTTGTTTTATTTGTAGATGGACAATACACTGGGATAGTGCTGGACTGGACGATGCATAGCCTTGCATAGCTTGCATGCTTGCCCGATGCATAGAATGAGCTTTGCTGGGTAACCAACCAACGCAGATGAGCATTGTGTATCTTATGGACTATTCTACTTGCTTCGCAAAGATGTGAACTGGTAGTATGAGTATCATTACTTATTTCATTGTAAAGTTCAGAATTAGTCTGGTTTTATAATCACAGTATTAGTAACAGAAAAGAGATTCAAAGTAAAAGATCTTACAGTATTTTGATACTTAAATTATGTGAGTTTTAAAACTTGTTATTATACTAGCTATATTCTTATTAATAGAGTGAAATCAACACAGTTAATAAAGAAGAAATCAAAGTTTGATTTTAATGATAATAATTATTATTACACAACAAGTAAAGGTCTTATGCAGGTGAGCACAAGTTGTAAACAAACAGGCTTATACAATAACATTGACATGATCTTTGTAAATATTGTTTACATGATAGTAAGTAGGTAGACAAGTTTGTAGGAGCGAGAAAGACTATTCAAAAAGAATTAAAAATTTATTTAAAGTTACAACTTATTAAAGTTTAAAACTTAATTAGAGTTAACATGCAGAGCTTTTACAAGTTATCTTCTGTCGGGACACAACCAAGCAGAAATTCATGCCACGATCAAATGTCCCCATCGGGAGCATTTACAATAGTTGAAACAAAATACAACAACACATGTGTGTTAAATAAACAAAGCTTTGGTCATAATTAATCTTGGGATGCAATTAATGTGTCACCCCTTAGTTTTTACGTGAAGTCCGTTTTAAAGTCAAGTGCTGAGGGCTTGACAAATCTCTAGTTACAACAAATCTTAAGAGTAGTCAATAAATCAATAAATTGATCATGGGGTCTTGAGGGTTAACATAAGTAGGTAGTTTGAAACTACATACTTAAATGTAATTTTCATTGGTGAGTTTAAAACAAAAACAAAAAAAAAAAAAAAAGAGTATCTTTAAATAATGTCTTGTACATTGTTATTTATTCCTAAGCTGGCTATAAAAATATCTGTTAAAGTAAATTTGGAATACATATTACCTACAGATTTAACAGACTTTTACTTTTTAGAACATTATGCAATATGGAATAGTTTAAAATTCGTCCAACAGGATAATATTGTTTGTGATATGAGTTTTATGGAATTAACACATTTTAATTTCATGTTTCAGAAGTTACTGTATGTAAGCTGGTACTAATGGTGAACAAGGCATCACACACTCAACGGTCCAAGAGTCTCAGAGGCCGTGGCAGTCCACTGATGCGGTGGAAGATCAGAAAGTTCATTGAGTGACTTCAGTTAGCTTCGACCAACTTGGTGATTTTGTAAAAGGTTGTAAACGCACTAGCGAGTCTTCAGGTATTATGAATGACGAATGAATTGCCTCCGTGGTCTAGTGGTTCAGAGCTTAGCTCTTGACCCGTATTTGTGGGTTCGATTCCCACGTTGAAACAACAAAAAAAAAGGTTGTTTTTAGGATTGGTTAGGACAATGCAGACTGATCACCTGACTGTCTGACAAGAAAGATGATCCATGCGTCAGATGGGCATGTAAAGGGTCGGTCCTGTGCCTATTCTCTGGCCAGACGTGTCGACTTACCGTTCCGCTGGGTTATGAAAGTAAAAGGAAGAGAGAGTGCTTGTGTGTATTGCGCACACACTTGGGCACTATAAAATAACTCTTGCGTAGCTGGCCTGGTTTCAATGAAATTGGCTACCGACAACTTACCGTTCGTTGGGTTATGAAAGTAAAAGGAAGAGAGAGTGCTTCTGTGTATTGCGCACACACTTGGGCACTATAAAATAACTCTTGCGTAGCTGGCCTGGTTTCAATGAAATTGGCTACCGACACCGAAATCGGTTAAGGGAGCTATTATTATCATTATGAACGACTCTGGGGTCCAGTGGTTTAGAACCTAGTACTCGACTTTGTGGGTTCGATTCCCGCGATAGTACAACTAAAAATGTTTATTTTTGTCAAGTTTAGTGAGGACAGTGCAATCTGATCACTTGTTATTGGGTGACTCTAAAGTAATAGCTTATTTTCATTCAATCAGTTAGATCATTGAAAGGAAATGAAATTAATTTTACTGCATAGTGAAATCTAACATTTTAATCTCATTGTTGTTTCTGATATTTAAACCGCGATAGTTTTGTTCTTGAGATACAGCCTGATTAAAGGCAGATAGACACAGTGAAGTCTTAGTAAATAAATCCCTAAAGGAACTTAATTTTAGATAGTCTGAACATTTTGTTGTGCTGTTTCATTTTGTGTACAGTGGATCGAGCTTCGAGCAACGCTAGCGACGCGACACGACGCGACGGAGCGCGGCGAGCGATGCAGCGCAGCGCGGTGGCGCGGCGGCGTCTGTACTTCGTTGAAGTATCACATTCGAAACCAAAATTATTTGGTGAGCGTAATTGTTTATCTACTGACTGTAGTGTGACCATACGCTGTGCATGTGAAGCATACGGGTAGCCGCGGTTAACACAAATGTGTTAAGCGGTTGACGTATGTCGGCGATGGAGCCGTGTCATAGAAGTCAAATTCTGATGACAGTATTTGACCTACCAAGCATCATTTCGCAGCAGCAACCATTAAAAGTCGGTACCTCTTGGGGCAACTCAAGTAGGACGTGGAGCGCAGCGGGCGTGTGATGCTGGAAGGTTGGGGTCTACACAGACCACATGATGTGTATTCAATGAGTGATGCACACGTGTTAGCCGTGGGGAGAACACGTCGTGTTACGCGGCTAACGTATTTCGACTAAAGAGCCCTGGTCATATAGGCATTACCTGAGACTTTGCGTAGTTTATTGATGTGCATTAAAGAAGTTAAAGTATCTGTTGAGATTACTATTAGAGAATAAACTAGCAAATTGGTCTAAAATTGTAGAGTCAGGTTAGGCCGAGCAAAAGGCTTGTGATATTGCAGCTGGTTTTCTCTTTTACAGGAGCAGCACACGAGGACGTGCGACTGGTCAGAATGGCCGTGTCGGAGAAGAAGAAGATCTCAGACGTCTTGTTTAACCACTTGGACGTGTTCAGTGACAGTTGGCTATGACAGCTCGTTTGACAAGTGTCACTTACGTCAGTGAGGATGGAGGGCTTGGTCGACGAGACCACGGGCAGGATATTCTCTTGGGAGAGACCATTGGAAGAGACCGTGTGAAGCGGAGGTTCACGCACGTTAGCCAAGTTGTCAGCTGACCTCGTCACGTCTTGAGATGAATCCGTTTGCATCCACGATCTGAGTTAATGTTTTAGAGTGAAACTATTTGTGATACGATGAATATACCAGTACTGTTTGTGCGGCTTATTATTTCCTGACTATACCAAACAATCAAAAGACGCTCACATTTAATCTCCCTCCGAAATATATTATTATTATACTTAGGGTAGGTTAATAAAAAAACGCTACTAAGGCCTCAGCCTCGAATTTTGCGGGCAGCGGCGCGGGAGCGGCGGCGTCGCGGGAACGGTACTCGTAAGGCCTCGGTCTCGAATTTTGCGGGCAGCGGGGCGGGAGCGGCGGCGGCCCAGGTGCGGTACTCGTTACCCGCTCCCGCGCCGCTGTTTTCGAGAACCGGTCCATTTGATTATACGCAAAAGATCCTGCCGCTCCCGCGCCGCCGCCGCTCCCGCCCCGCTGCCCGCAAAATTCGAGGCTGAGGCCTAAGGCCTCAGGCCTCGGTCTCGAATTTTGCGGGCAGCGGGGCGGGAGCGGCGGCGGCGCGGGTGCGGTACTAGTTACCCGCCGCCGCGCCGCTGTTTTCGAGAACCGGTCCATTTGATTTTAAGCAAAAGATCCTGCCGCTCCCGCGCCGCCGCCGCTCCCGCCCCGCTGCCCGCAAAATTCGAGGCTGAGGCCTGAGGCCTTACCCGCTCCCGCGCCGCTGTTTTCGAGCACCGGTCCATTTGATTTTAAGCAAAAGATCCTGCCACTCCCGCGCCGCCGCCGCTCCCGCCCCGCTGCCCGCAAAATTCGAGGCTGAGGCCTAAAACCGATCGGCGCGCCGAGCTGGGGCCTAACTCTCCAAACTGATTCGATTTTGATTCAGATTCGATCGTGCCGCATACTCCCGAATAAATTGACGTTTGTTTATTTTTGTTCTATGTCGATTGATATCGTCGGGTGTACAAAAAGTTACGTTCCAAAGGTTTTCTTTATCCTAATTAGTTCCAAAGTAATCTACCAAATAAAACAGCAAATCCGTTGAGATCGAACTGATTCGATTCTCGGTTGTGTCGAGAGTAAGCCTGCTGGATCCTCGACGGGGCGTGCCGCTGCGCCCATGTCTAACCGAGAGGTACGTTTTAAATACCTTAATAATTGCAATATATGTGTCAATTTATTATCTCAAAATATTAATGACAAAAACAGTAGTAAGTTCAAAAAAATTGAAAACAATTTTATGGTTTCGCAATTTACCCTATGTCGGCACTATTAAGACGTTGCTTCATATCAAATTTAGGTTTTGGTTCCCTTTGGAGTGTCGAAAATTAGCGACATAAACGGCTGAATCTTTGGGTAGATGTGGCTAAGGTGTCTGTTTTTTTCAAAGCCAGAAGGGACAGAAGATCCTGAGTATTTAATAGGATTGTTAGCTTGATACCTACACGTGTTAAAGTTTTGACAACCAGACAGACAGACAGACGGACATCGAAGTTAAATACTTTACTAAATTAACGTGAAAAATTCGTTGGGTCTATACGGTGCATTCGAATAATATTATCCTAACTTCGAATACCTTTGCTGACTTCTACATATTGTTCGAAGGCCTACTTCTTTTGCCGAGCTCCGAAAGGATGGTACTATATTATTATTATACCCTGCATATCAAGAGGCTTGCCGGGTACGTGACTTGCTGGATCGGGATCAACACTGGGATACACTGGGAAGTACCTATTGGCGAAAGTTGTCAGCGGTTGCGCCAATAAACTAAAAATATATTTAAAAATACTAAAGTGTCCTAAATCACTTTTCCACGCGTACGAAGTCGCGGGCACAGCTAGTATTTTTAGTCCATTGAAAAGTTACATTTTGGGTTGCGTTTTTTAGAGGACGCAATTTTATTTTTTTGATGTGTAGGGGGGGTCAGTGTAAAGCTAAAACCAAGTTTGTGGGGTCGCCACCCTTGTCCCACGGCCGCCATCTTGAAAATAGGGGTTGAAATGGTATTTACGATATATCTCTTAAACTATTTATTTTATAAAAAAAATATGTTAACATGTTTTGTTGCAAATTAAATTCTCTACAACTTTGCTTCAGTAACTTTCTGTCGTGGAACTATAAATAAAAAAGTTATAAGCGAAAATCTTCGGAAAATTGATCTTTTGCAAATGCAAAGGAAACTGTGGAGCGATGTGTGGATGCCGAAAAGCAGGAATGAAATGTTCTGCAGTGTGCTTCCATTGTTCTGGAGAGACTTGCAGCAACGTAATGGAACTCTCAGAATTAATAAATGAAGATGACATTGATGATGAACCGCCAAAATTAACACCCCTTCCTTCTCCAGTTCTCCCACTGGTATTTAATTCAGAAAGCCGATCAGATGCTGAGCCCCAGCCTGGTCCATCGAAACGACTGAGGACGAAGTAGTTCTAATTTAGAAAATCACCGTGGATTATGCCTATTGGGGATACCACGTAAAAAAAAACGCACCTCTAGACTCTACCTCGTGGGTGGTGGGGAAAAGAATCAATAATTAATTATTAATAATATTGCAAAATTTGTAATCAAAAAAGTTATAATAATAAAGTAAAAAAAAAGAAGAAAAAAAAACAAACAATAACTGATGACTTATCATAAGTACACACGTATAATATAGGTATAGTTAAGAGTACTGAAAAATAGTACTTCAGAGCGCTGTAAAACCTTAGCTATTGACTTAATGAAAAAATGATGCGAATAAAAGTTGTCCTCCCTCAAAAAACTATGTACAAAAATGGTCGGATATCATTTTTTCGTAAAATGATTAAAAAAAAAGTTACATCGAAAAATATATTTTTTTTTATCAAATTTCCGAAGATTTTCGCTTATAACTTTTTTATTTATAGTTCTACGACAAAACGTTACTGGAGCAAAGTTGTAGAGAATTTAATTTGCAACAAAAAATGTTAACAATTTTTTTTATAAAATAAATAGTTTAAGAGATATATCGTAAATACCATTTCAACCCCTATTTTCAAGATGGCGGCCGTGGGACAAGGGTGGCGACCCCACAAACTTGGTTTTAGCTTTACACTGACCCCCCCTACACATCAAAAAAATAAAATTGCGTCCTCTAAAAAACGCAAGGTAAGGCCTAAAAAATGTAACATTTCAATGGACTATTTATATAATACAGGCAGTCCTCGACTTACGTCGTTTCGACTTACGTCGTTTCAAGTTACGTCGAACAATGTTTTGACACTATTCCTCAATCATTCGTCATTTGTTTCGATTTGCGGCATAGGAGAATTCACTTGTCGCGTAACTTTCGTAGCCTTTGCAAAGGAGAAAGCCCATTTCAGGCCCAGAGCGGACAGCCGTCTTAAGAAGACTTAATTTCTCCAGAAATGTACCATAAAGAGACATGATTTTTGATAACATTCAAATAACCGCCACTATAATCAGTAATGTTCCAATAAAAAAATGAATTTTATTGGATTATTTGGAACCTAAGTAGAACGTTGACGTGAAATGTTACCCGATGATAAAACTCTAATCAATCAATCCGAATATCGATTTATAAACAAATAAAATAAACTCATGTGATATACAAATAACGGGTCACTGTTGGTAATTCTGTAAAGAATTAATCAAAAGAAAACATTTATCTTAAAACCATTGTTTACGTTTGTTACTATAAACGATAAAGATTAATAAAAAGTCATATTATATCGATTATTTTTTACGTAATCGATTTATCGATTTCATTTTTTTGCGACAAGCGGCAACACTGATGACTGAAATGTCATTTTTCAAACGAATGATTTCGACCGTTCACTTGTTGCTCAAAGATGAGTTTTGTTTTGTTTTCGATTTTTTTCACCGCAATCTGGCTTTCTCGCCTGAACTTGTTTCGGCTTTTCACATACGACTTTGGCATTGTTTTACTAGTTTTGTTCTCTCCTTCTACGATTACTTAGCCCTGGATTAAAGGATTACGCTATTTGATTGTGCATACCAAAATGTCTGAAGAACATTGTATTTGTTGTGGTAATAATGTTACCGAGAACCGTATTTTAGAGCCCGAAGAATTAAGTGTCATACAGCAGTGGGTTGCACGGCAGCAGGTAATGATAATATTATAATAAAATGTTTCTATTATTTCTTTCATTATGGTTTAATCGTTAAATCTTTTACGGTTGAAAATATTTATCATTAATGTTAATATGTTTTAGGTGTCAGGCGATAATCTTGTTTGCCACAATTGCTGGGTAGCAATAACTGAAAGTCTTGCACTACAACAAGGGCTATCTTATTATATCTTACTATTATAAATTATTGAAAAGTCGGAAAAGGCCTTGAAAATAAAATAGACAAAAAGTAAAAAAATATATATTTCTACAATAATGGCTGCATTTTAAGTTTTTTTCTCAGATATCTAATACTATTAACATTTTAGAACACTCATTTTTAATGCGATTTTTTGATGTCCACATTGGGCCTGAGACACTATGGAGAGTGGGCTTTCTCCTTTGGAGAACGCCATGAAAACTTTTGAAGAAAATGATCCTAGTTTTGAGAGAAGTTTTAACGTTGATAAAAAAAATTGTGCAGCCTACCAGTGTTACCAAGATCTTTATGAGCAGGAAGAAAGAAGCGAAGCAATCTAGAATTGACAGTTTCTTTAAACCAAAAGATTAATTTGTTATTTCTAATTACATATTTGATTACATTTTAAAGTTTTATAACTATTATTAAAATTAATAACACACAAATACCAAAAGTAACTAGCTATTTCATAAGTGCATAATATATAATTATTTTAAGAACTTACTTTTGATAATAAAGTATAGTACCTACTACAAAAATAATTTGCGAATTTGTCTCTTATTGTTAAACTCGATAACGATTCATCTACATCCGTAATCGTCAATCGTAGATACATTTTCCAAACCATTGATAGTAAGTGTATCTTCAAATTTAATACCGTCCCTGTCACGTACAAAATTGTGCAATATGCAACACACTTCAACAATATCCTTAGAAAACTGCAAAGATATGTTATAACATATAACATATCTTTGCAGTTTTCTAAGGATTCTAAGGATTCTAAGGATTCTAAGGATTTTCCATACCCCAATGATAAGTTCATTGGGGTATACCCCAATGAACTTATCATTGTATAGTTTACGTGATCCAAATATTGCGTTAAATTTATTTTATGATAAAATTTATGAAGCTTTTGACGTTTGCGTCCCTCCAAAAAATAATTATTTAGGCGCCAAGTATAAATATCCCGTTTGGTACACTGCCGATATTATTAGAAATATAAAGCATAAATACGAGTTACACAAAATTTATAAGACGAGTAAATTGACAGCAGACTACGCAGCTTTCTCTCGGTGTAGGGCTAGGGTTAAAACGGAGACTGCTCGAGCTCATGACCGCTATTGTGAGAGTATGCAAAACCATCTGGCTACGGACCCACGGGCCTTCTGGAGCTACGTGAGATCTAGGAAAATCAATTCGAGCGCAAAAAAATTGATAGTTAACGGTCGGCAATTAACAGAGCCTGAAGCCGCGAATGAGTTCGCTCGTTATTTTTACTCGGAATCGCCCACGCTAAGCGTTGAGGCGGCGAGCGCAGCGGCGTCACCTCCGCCGGGTGCGCACGTGCAGCTCACGCGCCTGCGCCCTACCGACGTGCGCCGCGCGCTCTCCCGCCTGTCGCCTAAGCGCTCGGCTGGCCCGGATGGTATACCGGCATATATCTTTAAGGACTGCAACATGGTATTAGTGAAGCCTTTGACACATTTATTTAATACCTGCATCGAAACTGCACAGTTCCCTAATCGGTGGAAACTCTCCCGTGTCGTACCTGTGCCGAAAAGCGGTGGTGGTCCAGAACCAAGTGATTTTAGGCCTGTGGCGGTTCTTTGCACTCCAGCCAAGGTTTTTGAGGCGGCTATTCACGGCGACCTCTACACGCAGGTGAGTAGTACGTTGTCAGATGCACAGCATGGCTTCCGCCCTGCACGGGGTACGACAGGGAATTTACTGGAACTGATGTCACATCTTGTGCCGGCTGTAGATACTGGCACGCAAGTAGATGTTGCATATTTTGATTTCAGAAAGGCTTTCGACACGGTTGACAATGATATTCTTCTATCAAAGTTGGCTGGTGTAGGATGTGCTCCGCATACGCTGGCTTTCTTTGCCAGCTATCTACGGAATAGATGTCAGTATGTGGACTGTGATGGAAGCCTTTCTGAAATGTATTTCACAAATTCTGGAGTAAGTCAGGGTAGCAATTTAGGTCCTCTCCTGTTCATTTTATTTATTAATGACCTACCAAAAGTCGTCAAAAACTCGACAACCCTATTGTTTGCTGATGACCTGAAAATTATTAGTAGTGTTGAAAAGGACACTGGTCACCACAAAATACAGAAGGACATAGACAGGGTTGTAGAGTGGTCTAATGATAACAAGCTATTTTTCAATGCAGCTAAGTGCTGCGTGTTATCATTTAGCCGCTCACGCTCCCCTCGTCACTATCAATATTTCATCGAAGGAAAACCTTTAAAACGTGTAAATGAGATTAAGGATCTAGGAGTTAACTTCACACCTGATTTAAACTTTAGGAAACATATTGCTGACGTTTGTAAAAAAGCTTATCGCAATTTAGGGTTTTTGCTACGACAAGGGCATCACTTTACCAATGTTGCAGCTTTAAAAGCACTATATGAGGCTCTCGTGAAAAGCCATTTGGAAGGCAATTCGGTGATTTGGTCTCCACACGAAGACAAATATATAATAATGTTAGAACGTATCCAAAATAAATTTATACGTTTTATATATATGAAGCAGTTCGGAGTTTACCCCGGTTATCCGCTACTATACCCGACGCTATTTGTGCTGGGTATGGTCGGGTACAACAAATTAAAGGTTAGGAGGGAAGTAGCCCTGGCTACCTATGTATTAAAAGTGTTGCGCGGCATAACGCACAACCCAGCTGTGTTACAAGCTGCTGGGCTGTGGGTGCCGGACGAGTACGTGGGGCGACGGCGCCGGCCGCCGCTGCTGGTAGTGCCGCGCGCGCGGACCAACCTGATGCAGCTGGCTCCGCTCACGCGGGCGCTTCGTACGCTAAACACGGTTGCGGACAATGTCGACTTATTTACGTGCTCATTGGACGAGTTCACCAAGGTCACATATTGTGTAGTAAGTAAGCTAGATGATAAGTTAAAGTAATTTTGATTTTTGTTACACTCTATTGTATTAGGTTAAGTACCTGTGATGATAGTTGTAGTTTGTAAATAAATAAATAAATAAATAAATAAATAAATAAATAAATAAATAAATAAAAAACTATTTGTATATTGTTCTCATGTAAGTGGATATTGTATCTTTTATGAGAATAAATTCTTTAAACCTTATATGCTACGAAGAAAAAACATGAGGAGTCGCTGCGCTTCAACTTCCCAATGTGAGTTGAGCCTTAAAATTTTTTGACAAAATTTGTCAATCGAAACCAAAAAAATGTTTCGAAGTGTGCGTGTGTGCATTAACCCATCCAGATGTTGTGAATTTTGCTAACATTTATAATAACATCGCCTCCGTGGTCTAGTGGTTCAGAACTTCGCTCTCGACCCGGAGGTCGTGGGTTCGATTCCCGCGTTGGAACAACAAAAAAAATTTGTTTTCAAGTTTGGTTAGGACAATGCAGGCCGATCACCTGATTGTCTGACAAGAAAGATGATCCATGCGTCGGATGGGCATGTAAAAAAGTTGGTCCTTCGCCTGTTCTCTCGCCAGTCGTGTGGGTTTACCGTCCCACTGGGTTATGAGAGTAATAGGAATAGAGTATCTTTGTGTATTGCGCACACACTTGGGCATTATAAAATAACTGCTGCGTAGCTGGCCTGGTTTCAATGAAATCGGCTACTGACACCGAAATCGGTGAGGGGAGCTATTATTTTTTTATTACTTTGCTAACGTTTTACATACGCCCAATGCTGTAAACATTGGCTTCTTATTGAGATTTGAGCGTCATATTTTCAGAATTTGCTTGAATGTAGTTTTCTTGAAAAACGCAAAAAACAAATTCTACTGGAGTAGTTACAAATGATGTTGTTTTGCTCCTACGCAGGGAGAATATTATTATCCTTAAACCGATTACACAGAAACAGGAACACTTTGTGGTTTATGTACTATCTACTTACTCACTACTCATTAGTCATTACTATACAAGTTATTTCATTTGTTTTCCTCTCTTTATATCACATCAACGTCCAGTCAGTGCGTACAAAAATGATATTATTCGTGGCGCTTTTGACGTTATGGCCAATATTAGGCCTAATTGAAAACGTTACGGGTCAACATGTCAAAACTCAACCTGTCTATTACGTTAAAGAAAATGAAAAAGATGTAGTATGTGCTAGCAAAGTATGTGTTGGCAAATGTTGCCCACAAGGACAGTATTTGTTGTGTGATAATCAAACTTTCCTGTGTGATTGTAATGCTACAAACGTAAATATTGACTTTTCAACTGTACAAGTGTACAGTGATAAGGAGTACGGTGAAAAAGTGGATACAAAGTTCAACGACGCTTTCGTTATTTTACAATCGTTTTTACCCAATGCAAGTGATAAATTCCGAAATGAAGCTATACCGTCCTTATTATTAAAACCATATTCAAGGTCATTCATTGGAATGGTAAGTATGTTTTTTTTTACTATTAGTCCCGATTTCACCAACCCTTGTTAGTGTTAATGGCTTGTTATTAGTATCAGCATTGTACCCGTGCGAAGCCGGGGCGAGTGGCTATTAAATTAATATATTATGAAGGTGTCTGTTTAACTTTAAAGTTGTTTATTTTCTTGAATCAGGTGCAATACAGTAAGTTTCTTTCAAAGTACTTAAGATTGGTGTATTTAATGAGTACCTATTAGAGAATGCAATCCCGATCCCGCGGGATCTCGATCTAGCGAGATTTCGTGTAATTTTTCGGGACCAATCCCGACGCATCATATGACGAGATCCCGTTCGAGATTGACGGGATTGGGCGGCAGTGGTCAGCGACGCTACTCACGTCCTAATTCCTTTTGAAATATGCTTATTGTTTATTATTTATTTATTTATTTGATTAACTAAGTCTAAATTACATTTCTAATTTACTTCTGCCAAACACAGCAGATGCAGCTCCCATTATATCTAGGTAATTAGTTATCTTTTGGTTTCTTTAGGAAGTACTTATGTATAGGTAGTTTCTTTTTGATATTTTTTTTGTTAGGCTACATTCCTTTTCATCAACTGTTATACTATTAAATAATTTTGGCACTATATATTTTCTACACCTTTGCCCGTAGTAGTATTATATTTACGTATTATACCTACTTACGTCCATACAATAATTTTTTATGTCTATTTATTTCCAATCTACAGTGTTGCTTAGGTATATCATATTTTAATCTCGTTACTGAAAAACTGTTCAACTGCAATCTACTACTACTCATGATTGAACAACATATCACATTCCAGAAATAGGTCTTGATAGTTACTGTTTTTACAGCGTTTCTTAGTGTTTACATCAACTAGTAACCAAGTTATTTGTATTGATTGCATTTTATCCAGGTAAGTCTTATAGGTGCAACCATAGCTTGCCAGTCCATACGTGAACAGTGAGTCTACCAACGCATAGTAGACGGTGTACAGTGTAGCTCTATCAACAACAAACTTCTGATGAAACTTCACCAGTATTGATCTTTGTCACATAAGACCTCTATATGGAGTTTCCACGATAAATTTTTATCTATTATCAGAGTCCAGACCCAAGTACCTGTATCTGTCTTTTGATTACCTAATTTACCTATGTTAATTTCCTTAAAACCTGATAATTATTTAGTTGGTAAGATAAAAGAATAAAGGTCTTTATTTTCTTTTCAGTAATATGTTATTTTAGTTAACCTTACTATGACAAACAAGCAGTTATTAGCTTTTTCAGTCATACGAATTTAACTTTTTTTTTAGACGGGATCCCGAAAATTCCGGGATGCCGCGGGATTGATATGTGTAATCCCGCGGGTTCTCGAATTTGCAATCTCGAGTCGGGATTGCATTCCCTAGTACCTTATATTATATTATAACATGCTTTGCAAAATAGTAAAGTATTTTATTTTTAAGGTTACCATGTTTTATAAATTATAATTTAGGTATCTATGTTATGTATTAAATATTAAACACTTTGATACTTTAATGAAACTATTTTTTTGTTGCTTTGGCACCTAGGCTTACGAATGAGTTAAAAATTTTTATTAAACAAAACATTTCTCTAAAACGAAATAGAAACAGTCTAATTACGTAAAATCACCGAGATCAATATCTACGAATTAGGAATCGCTGTAACAAAATGTGTAGGGATGCCCAGCGCCGTCACATCCGCTCTTCTGTGGAAAATGGCGATCCTTGTAAAGTCTGAAAGTTTCTAAGGACCCTTGGAGTAGGCAAAAGCTCTGATAACAGTTCTTGTTTGATGAATAAGGATGATTTAAATAAACAGTTGACTTCCACTTCTAAGACCTTTGATCATTCTATAAAGCAGGGACCGAAAAGGTTACCCATTTTGGTGTTTTAAACTGTTTAATTTATACGATTCTCTGAAAAACCCTAACATGCGCTTCAGCCGTATATACGGCTGAATCAACGGTATAAATAAACCGTTTATGAATAAGGTTCATTTTCGTTCGTTTTTCTGTGTTAAAAAAGGATGCGTGATAAGTAAGTACCGCGGAACGCTATTGGCTGAATTTGTTCCATCATGTCACAACTAGACTGGCGCACCATTTTACGCAAAAATGAGTGTGCGTTACAACTGCTCCGCCACGGTAGAAATATGATGAAAATGTTCGCCCAAAATTTAGGCGAAATTTGACAAAATCGATGGGTCCAAACCAAAAATTTGTCGAAGTAGAAACAAAGAAGTTATAAGGGTTTTAAGTTGGCCGCGCCAACGTAACGTCCACGATGGCGCGGCCATGGAAATCTCAGGAACTACGTGGGTTAGAGATCTAATTCTTTTTCTAGTATGAAGATTGAATTTGGCGAAAATTGTCGAAAAAGAAATTATAAAGTAGAAATCGATATTTTAAGAGATATTTACCTCAGAAGACGTGGTGGCGCAGACGTGCACTTCGTGTTTCTTTGATGTTGATTATTTCTTTATATCATAAGACTTAGTACAAAAAACTGATACAGGAAGTAAGGGCTTAATTTGTCGAAACTAATGAAAGCAATAAATACAACGAAATGTTATTTAAACAGACAAATCGGACCGAAACAAAAAATAACATGGCCGCGCCAACGTAACGCTTCTTTGTACGCTGATATCTCATTATATGTAATTGCTGGGATTTCAGTTTTTATATCCATTTATTCGGCACATTAACCTGATTAGAATGGCATATCGTTTTACCCTCAGAATAGTTTTTAACGCGTGTAATGTCCAAAAATGTGCTCTCTCGTACAATGTTTGAGTAGGGTAACCATAATTTCGATTTTATTTGAGAATACTTTTTACTCTACTAGACGAAAATGTGTCTATTTCTTAAATAATGCCAACAAATGGGATTATTACTATTAAATATTTCACACATAAACGTAAGTATGTAGTTAGTACCTATGCCCGTAAGTGGTCAGTTGTAGATATGATAATAATATTATGTTAGGTAAGTATACTGTACCTAGGCAGGCTACTTAATATTATGGGTTTCTTGCCCTTGAAATTAAGTACATACTTATCTACGACAAGTATCCTCATTCCCTGCAGCAAAGCAAGCCGGCGTAACGCCGGTTTTCATAGAGACCCATGGCCGTGGTTAAGACTCGCTATTGGAATTAATATTATTCCAACGGCAGACGAATAATATGCTTTTTCAAGAAGGCACTTTGTTACCGTATTTCGGTATGAAGTGACGCATAGATTTTATTAGCGAGTCCGACCTTGTACTTATGCATTTTTAGTCATCTGCCTAATATTAACTTTCTTGTTTGAGCCTTGTTAGACCTAGATTTTATTTCTGTATCCATGATGTTTATAAAAGTACTAGCTGTGACCGCGACTTCGTACGCGTGTAAAAGTGATTTAGGGCACTTTAGTATTTTTAAATATATTTTTAGTTTATGAAGACTATCGTTTGGGTATTATGCTTCTTTATACATGGTCACACGGAGGCCGATGAAGTAATAATAATAGTTTCAAATAATGGCTCAGATATGCCATATTAAGACATAGGATTAACCCCAATAGACGTAACAGTACTCCAGCCCGGCTCGGACGTAAGACACGTCATGCAGCGCCCGGTCGAATCACGGAGAAACGATTTTAATTTTGCTATATCCTAAAGTATTCATTATATTTGCATGGTCTAAAGGGCAAAATATGTAGTCTTCAGAAATGCTTAAGCAGAATAACGTATTTTAAATGATAAGGATTAATACCGTGATGGTAGATGGCATTCATCTAATTCAAATCGCCATTTCATTGAGAGACTATCGTTTTTATCGAATGACATATTTATATATATAGTGTGTAAAGAGAGCAGTCATTATAACTTTGAGATACGATTATACTACCTTTCCTCATTTCGGAAATGTTTTTTTTTTTGTCAGAAACTAAAAAAAATGTTTATTTTTTCTTTTTACCATTTCTTTTTTTTTTGTAATAATAAAAAAAATAATAATAAAGGCAAAAATAATTTATTTTTTAATTTTTGTAAAAAAAATATGAAAAAAAAATACATTTCTAGAATGAGCGGGTGTTCCCCAGGGTGGCGTACTCTCTCCCCTCCGGTTTTCTATATTTATTAATATTATTTCCTTATTAATCAACTCAAATTTCCATCTTTACGCAGACGACCTGCAATTCTATCGTCATTCTAATATTGATGATATTTCTAATACAGTTGCTGGTATTAACTATGATCTGCAGAGCATATCAAATTGGGCTAAATCTTTTGGTCTGTTGGTAAATCCCAAAAAATCGCAGGCTATGATAATAGGCTACTGCCTATTATCATAGGATATACTAGTAAGTATATAACGCAACGTTTACACAATGTGCCTGTGGTCAAATATGATGGTACTATTATCGAATTCAGAGACACAGCTAAGAATTTAGGGTTAACTTTGGACAGCAATCTCTGCTGGAATCCGCAGGTTAGTGAAGTCAGCAGAAAGGTACACCACTCGTTGCACATGCTGAGGCGCCTTCAAAACTTTTTGCCTTTGCAAACCAAAATTTTCCTCGTCAAAACTCTCATTTTTCCTATCCTCGACTATGCCGACTCCTGCTACTTAGACGTTACCGAAGAGCTGCTAACTAAACTGGAACGCTTGCAGAATCTCTGTATCCGTTTCATTTTTGGTTTAAAAAAGTTTGATCACATATCAGCCTTTCGGATAAAACTCAAGTGGCTTCCTATCCGTCTCCGTCGCAACTCCCATATCCTCTGTTTACTTTACAATATCCTGTATAACCCTCTCTCTCCTTCCCATCTTCGTGATCGATTTAACTTTTCCCGGCCCATTGATATCCCTTGTAGGTCCAAATTCAGAACAAACCTTTACCTCCCATCACATCGCTCTAATTTCTACTCCTACTCCTTCACCGTTCATGCGGTCAGATTGTGGAACTCGCTTCCTCACACCGTCCGTGATAGTCCCACCATTGCCATATTTAAAAGACGTTTGAAGAAGTACTATTTTGAATCCCAATCCATATCATAACTAAACGGTATTATATATATTATATTTTTATTTTATACGTATTTATTTATGTATTTAGTAGTTATTTATATATTTATTTATTTTATTGTATTAATTATATATGTATTATAATTAATATTCATTATTGTATTTATTTTTGTACATGTATCTATTCTGATTTTAATATAATTTAGATGTAATGTATTTGTATGTTATTGTGCACGCTCTATTTGATATCTTGTATCCCATATCTCTTCCGTAGGGCTGCTGGAAGAAATTTCTTTCAGAAATAAGCAGTATCTTTTTGTCGTCTTTCTCTGTAATTTGTACTATTGTTAAGTGTTTCTTGTGTACAATAAATTGTTAAAAAAAAAAAAAAGAGATAAGATAGTATAATCATATCCCAAAGTTATAGTGACTGCTCTTTTTACACCCGTTATAGCTTCTCAAAACCGCTAAATTGTCCGTTTCTTTATGTTTATCCCGAAAGGCTTTCTTTTAATAATACCAAAAGTTGATTTTATACAATAAATGATAATTTATTTCAGTTTGTGAAGCAAGTTCAAAAATACAGTTTTTATATTATTGGCACTGTGGAAACACTTGTCTTTTTAATAAAATCATGTTAGTTACTTATTTAATGTTCTAATCTACTTTAGTGCCACGTTCTATAGCTTCGCGTCACTGTGTAAGCGATCCCCCCGCGCGCCCCGCCCGAACCGTTCGTCCGCAGTCGCGCGCGAAATTCATCGACTTGCTTCAAAGTTATCGTCACTGCTCGGCTCCTATGTATCGTATCGTTATGTTATATATCCTATAACCTGCCTAGGAATATGGTCTTCAATCGTAATAAGTTTGGTTAAAATCCCTTCCGTGGTTTTTGATGTTGCACATACAGACAGATATAGAGACAAAAAATATAGATGAGTGTATAAAAGAATTATAACCCGTTTTCGCAAAAACGGATCAAGGGCAAGAAATGCATAATATTAAGTAACCTTCCTAGGTACAGTATACTTACCTAACATAATATTATTATCCTATCTACAACTGATCGCTTACGGGCATAGGTACTACATACTTACGTTTAAGTGTGAAATAATGATTAATAATAATTGTTCCGTTTGTTGGCATTATTAAGGAAATAGATACATTTTCGTCTAGTAGAGTAAAAGGTATTCCCAAATAAAATCGAGATTATGGTTACCCTACTCAAACATTGTACGAGAGAGCACATTTTTGGAGATTACACGCGTTGAAAACCATTCTGAGGGTAAAACGATATGCCATTCTAATCAGGTTAATGTGTCGAATAAATGGATATAAAAACCGAAATCCTAGCAATTACAGATAATGAGATATCAGCGCGGCCATGCTATTTTTTGTTTCGGTCCGATTTGTCTGTTTAAATAACATTTCGTTGTATTTATTGCTTTCATTAGTTTCGACAAATTAAGCCCTTACTTCCTGTATCATATTTTTGTACTAAGTATTATGATATAAAGAAATAATCAACATTAAAGAAACACGAAGTGCACGTCTGCACCGCCACGGCTTCTGAGGTAAATATCTCTTAAAATATTGATTTCTAGTTTATAATTTCTTTTTCGACAATTTTCGCCAAATTCAATCTTCATACTAGAAAAAGAATTAGATCTCTAACCCACGTAGTTCCTGAGATTTCCATGGCCGCGCCATCGTGGACGTTACGTTGGCACGGCCAACTTAAAACCCTTATAATTTCTTTGTTTCTACTTCGACAAATTTTTGGTTTGGACCCATCGATTTTGTCAAATTTCGCCTAAATTTTGGGCGAACATTTTCATCATATTTCTACCGTGACGAAGCAATCGTGATGCATACCAAAAATGATCATAATTGCGTATGACATAAGTTATAAGATGATGTTATTTAATGCAAGTTCTCGTCCATTTTTGTTTATTATTGTTTTTTTTCCATTCTTAGTCTTTCCTTGATATTGATTTGGTAAAGAGCGAAAAGTTAATTCCCATCTTATTTTTTTTCTAATTATACGGAATTGTAATTTAGGTAATTCAAATTACTATAAAATATAAGTATGTTAAAATATAAGTATAATATTAGTATAAAATATAAGTGCTGTGCATTGTGCAACATTGATTTGGTCACTTTAAACATTAGTTTAAAGTGACCAAATCAATGTTGCACAATGCACAGCAAGGCTATTGAAACCTCAAGTCAGTGATGAAAAAAACCGCTTTTCATAGATTTGATCCCAGCCACGGCGTGTACCACAAATTTTTTGTCTCTTTCGGTTATTGGCGCGGCTGTATTAAACGGTTTAATACCGTTTAAGACAAGCGCATAGTTAAAAACCCTTAATATGGGTATTTAAAATAAAACGGTTTGTATTGATACCGCTACAGCCGTATAGCGGATTAATCGGTCCCTGCTATAAAGTGTCAAACGCTTAATCATCTGTCAAGATTACCTATTCCTGATTTCCCACCATTCGTACTTAGCCTAGTGACTGAGGATGATGTCAGAAGACATGTCATGTCCATCGCCTCAAATGCCTTAGGTGATGATGGCGTAAGTCGCAAGATGAGTATTCCTATTCTTGACACCATTACACCTATCTTTAATTATTGCATTGATGTCTGAGTTTTCCCAAGTGCATGGAAAGATGCTAAATTATATAGTTATTCCATTACCTAAGACCTAACGGCAACCTTGTGGGTCGTCGTCAGAGAGTTAAAGTGGCTGATAATTTTTTGATCTAAACCTCTGTCACTGCCGGTGTACCCCAGGGCGGTGACTGGTGTCTTGTCCCCACTTATTTTTGCAATTTAGATTGATAGATCACCTCTGATGATTTCCAAGTCTATAACTCAATCTTCCCTTATTAATATATTTAATGGTATTGACACCCTCAACAGAGATTTGGAAGTAGTTCTCGTATGTGACTGGAGCAAGCGTTACGTTCTCCTTATTAATCCAGCAAAAATGCAACTGGTTGTTATTGGAAGCCCTTGCGACAGTCATAGGATGGACGTGCTAACAGACAGACGTATCTGATATATGTATAGTGGTATTGCTGACGGTACACGGAGCCAGCCCTTTTATGTAGATTAGAGCACACTACAGTGTCTTTCTTTGTAAATAATACTATTGTAAATGTTTCTTGCGTGCAATAAATTGTTAAATCAAAATAAAATAAAATTTAATCGAAAAGTGTTCAAAGAAGTCTCAAGGTCGATTAGAAAAAAGCAATAAAGGATATTTGTTTATAACCTTTGTTTAGTTCCTCCTAGTAACACATAACTCATATTCATAAGAGAAGCCATTCTTTAACTTTATTGACGTCAATTTGATACGTTTTTTACAGGACGGGAAGATTCAACTCGAAAATTTGAACGCTTACGACAGGTGGTATATTTTTGAGACAGGCAGTTATTGTATAGATCTCATTGATGACAAACAATTAATATATGATAACTTAATTTTACTCCCTGCCACTCCATCATCAGACAACAAACTATACATGTATGGTAAGTAATAAAGAAGGTTTAACCAAACCCTGTCTGTAAAATCCTAATGAGGTTTTTACATATCGGACTACTTTAACAGACAGTCAAAATATGTTCTATGTTCTATGATGAAATTTTAACAGCGCATTAGTAAATATTACATTTAGTTAAATGAATAACTGCTCAACATTTTCTTAACGTTATGAAGCGACCTAATTGAAACGATGGAGTTTCACTCGACATGCTTTTGATAAATGAAAATTTATATGATGTATCAAATGTAACCTGACGATACTACCCCAGTATACGAGTACGCCGACTTCAGCGTAAGGGTGCCTAGCCCCGGCCAGCTTTTTGTACGCCGTTTTTCACTGATTTCGCGCCATACAAATACGACAGATTATTCGTGTGACGGCTGACTTACACTATTTGAAATCTATTTATGTTCTACACATGTTCTACACCTACAAATGACGGTGACAAAAGGTATGCCGTGTGATCAAGAAGTGCACCCTTACCAGTATTTTTATTTATTATTCGAATGTATGAAACAACCACGGCTCTACCTTGACCATTTATGTACCTATGCATATCTGGATTTCAAATTGAATTATTTTCTTGTTTCAGCCTTTTTAGACCCCTGTTTTGCGAAGTCGGGTTATAGTTTTTTTAAACTTTTATTTTATTTTACATTTTCCTGTTTCCACATAAACTATAACATTATATTTTCACTAAACTAACGTTAAATTAAAACATAGAAAGTAACTTAACAACTCCTGGATACTATTTGTACGACCGCATTTTAAACGTTTATTTTGAATTTAACAATAAAATAAAATAATTAATTAAGATTTTAAATACTTATTTGTAATGTGCTTGCCAAGACCTATCTTTTGATACCAAACACGATACAATTATCTTAAATTATTTTTTTTTGAAGATAGTTTTTGAGGTATAATTTTCAAAATCCAATATTTTTTGTAAAATTATATAGCCTATGTTACTCGCGGGACCACTACCAATCGATTGACACCTTATTTATTAAAATCGGACCAGTAGTTTAACCGCTACAAGGGAACATACATACATACATACATAGACTGCCAAAATCATTAATTACCCTTCCTTTTAGCTTCGCCGAAGTCGGGTAAAAACAGTAAATAATGGAACAACGTCTAATAAAGTGTTATATTTTCAGCGATGTTTGTATCGTCATTTTTCTTAATGTTGGTACTTGTGGTGTATGCCGTTCTGCCGGAGCTGCGCAACCTTCCTGGCAAGATACTCATGGCCTACGTGATCAGTCAAATAATGGCATTTTTTTCACTTTGTATGATACAAGTGATGAGTTCCTTGCCACCATTGTCATGTGAAATTCTGAGTAAGCAATACAAACTTTTTTATTTAAATAATAATAATAATAGCTCCCCTCCCCCCCGATTTCGGTGTCGGTAGCCGATTTCATTGAAACCAGGCCAGCTACGCAGGAGTTATTTTACAGTGCCCCAGTTTGCGTGCAATACACAAAGACACTATCTCTTCCTTTTACTCTCATAACCCAGTGGGACGGTAAACCGACACGACTGGCGAGAGAACAGGCGCAGGACCGCATCCGACGCATGGATCATCTTTCTTGTCAATCAGGTGATCAGCCTGCGTTGTCCTAACCAAACTTGAAAACAACATTTAAAACATACTTAATAGTTATTATTTAAAATATAATTTTTAACATGTGATGTATTACTTGAAATAAACATTATGTCGTAGAATAATTGCAATAAGGTTTTTTTTTAAAATCCCAGGATCTGAAGGCTTTACTTCAGATAATTAGCGCGGCGCTAGATTGACGTAGTATGAAGCGTCCATATCAATAATAATAATTATTAATTTTTATGAATTTTATTTCAGCTTCATTCATATATTTCAGTTTCTTGTCAAGCTTTTGTTGGTTGAATGTTATGTCTTACGACATATTTTGGACGTTCCGGTAAGTTGTTTTCAAAATATATATTTTATAATATTAATATACTAGACTACAAAATAGATATATAACAGAGACACGACCTAGTACTAGAAAATAGTATCACCCTAATACTGGCAATGCGACTCGCTTTGATTTCTTTGATTTCCAATAGATAAAGGGTGCTGTCCAGGCACATTCCGGAAACCGCTATCTAGCGCCACTATTGGAAAATACTAATTACTAATTTCGTTTCGGATCATCTTCTTAATTAAGGAGTTCTCTCTTAATCAGCCAACCCGCCTGCTATAGGCTAACTAACCCTTCATAGAATACTTTCGGGCTGAGACTTATATCCAGAAGTTATCATCATACATCGTCTTGTATATCATAATATATAGCAGACCGTCAACTACTCTGACACTGGCAAATCACCTCGGAGCCATTCAGAAAGAAGAAGAAGAGTCTTTTGTCCAGCAGTGGACGTCATTGCTGAAACGACGTCGTTATGAATGTTAGGATCCACTTCACTGCCCAACCTAACCCGCTGTAGGCCTGAAACTGTGTTAAACGGGCGCCCGTCGCGGGGCCCGTCGCGTGGCCCGTCGCGTGGCCCGTCGCGTGGCCCGTCGCGGAGCCCGTCGCGGAGACCCGACTTACGCAGTGTCTCCAGTTTAATTTCAACAGTTTGCATGTACGTCGTTCAACAGTCGTATCGATGGAGAACTTAATATTATGATTTTTCTGCGTCACTGAAATTTTCGAAATTTTCAAATAGGTAATTATTTGCAAATTTAGAGCCATGCTGCCGTCCGCGCGCCTTGGTCTTTATATAATTCATTCGCCTGGTTCCAAATGACAGGGTGTAGAGGATGTACGTCTATAATCTGCCAAGTTAAGCACGGTCGTACCCTCTTTTTCTCGAAGCAGTTCAGGCCATTTTCAACCTATAACTTATAACTTTGTTGTGGGTTAAACGAGAAGCCTGCATTTTTAGTTACGGTCTAATTTCATTCAATTTGAAACAGAAGTTTAAGAATTATAACTTGTCAAACTTAATTTTCTCACTAACTCACTCACTCACTGACCGAGCATCAAAAGTATTAGGCACTTCTAGCAGACATAGAAGCTTCAAATTTGGAATACAAGTAGCGTTTAGTATATAAATGACGGAAAAACCTAAACATTTTGGAATTTCTGTCTAGTTATCTAAATACGCTAACTGCACAATTAACTTTGTAATCCCTAATAAACCTATAGGATTACAAAGTTATATTTGCACTTTTTAACAAAAACACGCGTTTTAGTAAATTTTCTAGAAAAAGAAATCAGTTCCTATCAAAAATATATCTTGTAAAAAGTGCCAAGTCTCGCTACTTCGTTCTTCTACCGTAAAAAGTTGTGAGATACATGTTATGACAAGTAGGGGTTAGTCGGTCGGTCTAACAACATCTTATAGTGATCATAATCAATATTATTAATAATCTTTCATATTTAAAATAAATAGTAGATTGACTTGGCAATCGCACTAAAAGATCTGATTTAATATACGTATCACTGTGAGATAAATATTATGTTGTTTTCATGCGATTGCCAAGTCAATCTACTTATTTATTTGAAACATGAAGCGGGCACCCGCGCGGCTACATACAAAAGTGACCCGCGCGGGTGCCCGTCGCGGGGAGACGGGCTCAGTAGCGCGGGCGCGCGGCCCGCCTTCCCGCGACGGGTCTCCCGCGCGGCTTTCCGCGACGGGTCACTTTTGTATGAAGCCGCGCGGGTGCCCGCTTAACTCAGTTTATGCCCGTACAGCTAACCTTTTTGCACTCTGACGTTGGCAACTCCTAACGATGGAGAGCATATGCCAAAATAAAAAGAAGAAGAAACACAAATATTTTTTCTCTGGGGATATTATGTGGTAAATTTATTCATTTCACATTCTGGCGCGCGATCACGTAAGCTGTGTAATAATATGTATGATTAATACCAAATTGTTTTTAATATTTATAGAAGTTACGCAAAAGCACGAGAGCACAGACGAGGAGAGAATTTCAAGTTTATGATGTACTGTATCTATGCATGGGGATTACCGCTGGCAACTACCATCATGATGATAATGATGCATAAGGCAGAATTGTCTCACAAACCATGGATCATAAAACCATTAATAAATTTGAGAGGGTGCTTTTTAATGGGTAAGCAATTAGTACCTTCTTACTCAAAAATTAAAAACTCACAAATTTATCTTCACTTCTTCGACGCCAAATCTATAAACTACGTTACATACCAACTATGTTAATGGATATGTCGCAGTCATCTAATTGAAATCGCTATTTCATTGAGTGACTAGCGTTTTTATCGAGTGACGACATTAAATTGAAAGACTAGGCCGAACATTGATTGAAAAATAGTTAGTCAACGTCCAATTAGTTTATATAGCGGATTGTAATGTTGTATTGTCAGTCAGGTGATTGAAATTTTTTCTCACTGCGGCGTAGTCACCAAAACAAATTTATGATGTCAAACAGCTGGCACTGATAGCACTGTGTTGATATTGTTTTCATTAAATCTACATTAAAGTGCGATACTCGTTATAAAATAGTGTGACAGCGTGGATTTATCTATTATTACGTCGCCGCCGGCTACTCTTAAAGAAAAATTTGAGGTGAAACTGACTGAGTACGAACGACATAATGAAGGTCAGTTTTAAACATGCTATACGTCATCGTTTTATTAATAATTTAGCTGATAAAACATACAAAACTACACTAAATGGGTGTATTTGGGTCAATTTCAACAAATATTATATTTTTATCATATCGGTGAACTTTTCTATTTATATATATTTTAGATACTTTTCAGGTTTTATGTATTCCTTAGGACACAAAATGTCCCAAAATTTAATATCATTAACGTATCATTTAAGACTAACGAGAAAATTCAGTTTGAATTCTGTTTTCCACCGAAATGATAAACCGGCACCGGCACCGGCACCGAAGGCTTAAATTACTTTTATCCAGCGATATGACAAAAATTCTTAGGACAAGTACATTTATGCCTGTAAGTGACTATAATCGTTAATTATATAATAAAATATGGTGTACAATAATAGATAAACTAATATTCTATGAAATAATATAAGTTATATCCTTAACTTATTCATATTTGATGGTATACAAGCGTATTTGTTTGTAAAAAAAAGTAGAGGGACAGCACCGATTTGATAAAAAATATTTTTTTAAGATAAAAGTTATTTTTTTCTACCTTTGTAATAGTCCTAGGCATATAATATTTTTTCACAATCCTATAGCAACCTATTGAATACTAAAAAAAATAATTTACAACAATATTCCCTTTTTTTAATAGTAATTTCAACGAAGACAAAAAAAAGCCATTTGAGAAATTCACCCATTTATGTTATATTATTTATACTAGAATTTTCAAAGTGACATTTATCGATAAATTATAGTGTGAGCGTAAATTAGAAAAAAAATTACACCGAACTAGATTCCATAAGTCGGTAATTCCTGAGAGTAATTCAACGACTATTTAGACGTTTGACGTTACAATAAACCTCAGATTAATAACTAAAGTATATCCTATTTCTATGCAATAAACAACATGATGAGTAATTGTCCTTTAGTCAATTTAATGTCGTCATTCGATAAAATCGCCATTCGGCGCCAGAAGTAGGGTTATGTTTTTCGTGAATAAGTATGTTTGTATGAATGTATAATAATTGTTTGTCACGCTCTGCAGCCTGAACGGAAAATGAAAATGAAATAAATGACTGACTCGATAAATTTCAGCTTAAGTGATGTCGTTAGATTCGTGTGTAATTACGGTTATCTGTGATAGTTATCCTGTATATACAAACGCGGACTTTTGGTGCCAAATAAAAACGAATGTTTTAGTAAATTTTAAATAAAAAATTACACAAAATTGCAATTAAGATTTTTATAATTTTAAATTATACTTTTTATGTTTCTCATTTTAGACGGACAAAAGTTTGTTTACTTGTATGTGCCTATGCTCATACTGATCGTATGCAACTGGGTGTTCTTCTTGCTCACCGTGTTCAACATCTGGCGGGTGAGCCGCGCCACCGCAGTGGTGCGCTCCTCGGCGTCCGGCAACACTGCGGCGCACCGCGCTCACAAACTTAGGTACGGACGGTTCCAATTTCAAAGGCAGGGAAATTTATTTTTAGAGATATTTTACATCCTATTTTAGCCAGTGAGGTAGCGACGTCACGTCATACTTGACGCTCATTGGTTACGCTTCCAATGGACATGGAACACGCTGGGCCACAAATTTAAGTATTCGGCCAACGTAAAATAATTGTGATACGATACGACGAAATCAAAGTCTACAATAATCGGAACATTTATAAATTTGAATGAAACAATTTTTATAAAAATACTATAGAATATTCTTAATTTTTTTTAAACGTTTTGCTACTTAACTAGCATGAATTATTATGAGTGACATTAAGGTTTATTTTATTTAGTCACTGTCTGAATTAATTGCACAAAATATTTTCAAGCAAATGCTAGTCCATACAAGCCACAGTCGGTGGCATAGGTTAGTCCACAGTCATGGCGTAGTATGAATGTAATTACGAGAAACTCATAGACGCTCGTAAAAAATATATTCTGATAACAATAATTAGTCTACTACTTTCCTACGACGTATATTTCTCTATTTTTGGATAGAAAGAAAACATTTCTCCGGTACTTATGCTAAGCATTTAATCGCAACGCACCTGAAGAATTATCGCTTTAAAATAATTATTTTCTTCTATTTCAGGTTTGTTCTCTACATAAAACTCTCAGTAATAATGGGAGTGAACTGGCTTCTTGAAGTAATCGGTTCATTTTATCCTGAGCTCCATGGATGGTGGGTCGCAGACATGTACAATCTTCTCGTTGGCTTCTCTATATTCATGATATTTGTATTCAGAAGAAAAATTTACAAGGACCTTCAATCGAAGTAAGTTCTTATTATAAGCGAGTTTTTGCATTATGCGAAACGATATCATTGTAGTACTAACCACAATGATAGCGAGTTCTTGTCATTAATCATCGTAAAGAATTTTTATGGCCTCGAACTAACTAACTAAGGAACATAAAGATGGAAGTTGATGGCCGACGACACGCATCACCAGCAGATCACGTGTTGTACAACACTACCTGGCCCTTATTTAAGATGCCATCGCTATTATCATTTATGAAGTTCGAAAACAAAATGTATGAGATTTGACATAATATGCTTCGGTAAGTGATCATATGAATTTGCGTGTCGTCGCTAACTTCGTCGTGCGTGTTGGCTACGGAGGGAATTCCATATATTAATTTATTAATAAACCAGTTGTATCGCAACGGTATTTCATTTCGTCGGCCACCAACTTATTGTCTTTGTTATTATAGATACGATATCCTTTCTTTAATGAAACACTAATAGATAACGTGAGTTCTTGTATACTTATTGTATATTAAATAATGTTTCAGATTTAGCAGTGTTGGTCTTAGCCGGCGGTCCACAACGAACAGCACTATTAACAGCAGCATCAACAGCACCACGGATGCGTGTCTCAGCCAGGACATCTCCATGGTCTCGAAACACCCGCGTGGTTCTAGTCGAGATAGAAACTCTGATAGAAGTGTTTGATAATTACGATTAGTTATATAAGATTAGTTGTATAAAGGTACCGGTTAAAGCCCGACGACACGCAGCAGCAGCAGGCGACATTTTATTTCTATGTATTTGACATTCCTTTAAAAAAAATGCAAATTCAGTCTCCATAATATGGCTAAAACAGTTAGATATCTAACCCACGTAATTCCTGAGATCACCATGGCTGCGCAATCGTGCACGATACCACGCGGCCAACTTAAAATCCTTGTATACTCGTATGTAGTATGTCCGAGACAAATTTAACTCATACGTAAACAAAGCCATCTATGACACAACCTTAGATTAATCAGTGATGCCAATTGGCCAATATTAAGTGTCCGTTACCCCAGCCAGATATTGTGGATTTTGCTAACTTTTTACCTACGCTCAATTAGAGCATTGTCTTCTCTAATTGAGCGTTATATTTTCGTAATTTGCTTGATTATAGTTTTCTTGAAAAACGCAAAAAACAAATCCGGCTGGAGTAACGTTTCCAAACGTTACTCCAGCCGGTCGTTTCTTTAAATAATAATATTTTCAAGAAAATTTTATGCGGATAATTTGAGCGTTCCGGGGCTGTAATTGAGCGTGCAAAAATTTCATTTGTATCTTGATCCGTTGTGAAGATATTCAAAATCCTGCTGAAATGACGTTTGGTGATTTCCTATATCTCGGAAACTGCTGGGTGCAGTTCAACAATTTTTGGCACACGGCTTCGCCTGAATTTGCTTGAATTTGCTTGGCAATTAAAAAATGTTAATAATACACCATTTCAAAGTTATTCGATATTTTAGAAAAACTACTTAGCACGGCCTTACACATATATTAATCGATTTAGAGCCCTAATTCAAATCGTATATTAAAGCTCATATCGGTCTTCAATTGAGCGTAACTTTTCATAAAGATCCAAAAGGTAACTATCCAGTTATGAAGAAATTTACCCAGAAAAGCGCACAATAATAGTGAGAATCTTTAAAATCATTATTATGCACATTTCCTATTTTTTTGATGATACAAATAATTAGAGCGTTGCTTTAATTATATACAGGTAAATTTTTAGATGAAAACACTCAATATATAAGGAGTTATGCGAAATAATAACAAATCAATAAATAAGGTTAACAACCCGACCAAGCTAAGATGGTCACAAAAAACCGACTTCAAAAAAAAAACACAAACGACAAAAACTTTAACCAAACAAAAACAGTACCTACATAACTAAAAAGCGATAAATAACCTAATTTATCTACTTAATGCATATTATATATCTACAACTATTTAAATATTTACAACTAAATACCTAATACTATAACAAAGTCATCTTTACTATTTAAATATTTACAGTTATCACTTATTTTTGAAGTCGGTGCCAGCCAAACAAATAAATTTAATTAAGAAAACACTAAAATTTTTCAAATTTTCCAAAAAGAATTTTTAAAATTGGACCAGTGGTTCTTGAGATTAGCGCGTTTAAATTAAGAAACAAACCCTTCCGCATTATAATTTATTAGTATAGATTGTATTTTGCCGTGTGTGTGGCTTCTCAAACAACACAACAGACTACGTTACCTAGGCTGCAGGCTGGCACCGACTTCAAAAATAAGTGATAACTGTAAATATTTAAATAGTAAAGATGACTTTGTTATAGTATTAGGTATTTAGTTGTAAATATTTAAATAGTTGTAGATATATAATATGCATTAAGTAGATAAATTAGGTTATTTATCGCTTTTTAGTTATGTAGGTACTGTTTTTGTTTGGTTAAAGTTTTTGTCGTTTGTGTTTTTTTTTTGAAGTCGGTTTAATTTTTTTTTTAAAAGTCAGTTTATTTCTCGATTTTTAGTTGTGCTAATGCGTTGTGAACTTAAATAGATGCTAGTTCATTTACTCAAGGGTTTCAGTTTATTTAATATTATATACCTATAGTCACTAATTACAACGTCCGTTTGACGAATTGTTCATATTTTTAGGAAGCTATAATTATTATTAATAGGTACTTGAAAGAGTTTGATATTACATATTAGGTATTTATATTTTTTATTATCATAGGTAGACCCAACGACATTGACAAAGTTATAATATGCAATGGCACACAGAGCCAAACCTGCTGCAGTTTCAATTTCGTCAATGTCGTCCATACTGCATAGGAAACAGATCTCAAATGAGAGTGTGAATAAAATGCTTGTTCTCGCGAGAAGGCCCGGCGAGACTTCTCTGTGAGATTTCTCGCCGTGAGTCTGGATGGTATATTACAAATATGACGTTAGCCCTACATATTAAGTCCTTACATATGAAATTGGCGTTTTGTATTGGAGGAACATAAAGGCGATTTTTTCATATTAAAATATATTTTATTAATCAAAACTATTGCAATCTATACACTTTTGCCATCTTATAGGTAGTTCATTGATCCCTTTACTAAAAAAACCATTCGGACGGGAACCAATGAAATCTTTGAAAGCGGTTTGGACTGCCTCATCGGAATTGAATTTTTTTCCTTGCAAGAAGATATCCAAATTTGGATCCGTCTGTTGGGCCGTGTGTGGTCTAGCGTTGTCTTGAAGCAGCAGTGGCGTAGAGCGATTGACATGTCTCGGTTGTTTAACGACGAGCTTTTCCATCATGGTTTGCAGTTGCTGACAATAGACATCAGCCATATTCGTCTGACCAGATTTAAGAAAGCTATAGTGTACGACACCGGCACTAGTCCATCAAACTGTAAGCGTTTGATGGACTAGTGTATGTATTGTAGTAACTTTTTTTGAGTCTATTCTCGCTTGTGGCAAGACTTTGCTGGTTCACCAGGGTTCAGCCATTGTGATGAGCGTTTACGATTATCGTACAGTATCCACTTTTCATCACATGTAATGATCCGATTTAAAATTCCTTCATTTGTGCCGGTTGAGCAATGTAACGCAGCAGTCGACGCTCGTTTGTCGGTTTGCTTCGCTTAATTCATGAGGTACCCACCTTTCAAGCTTTTTCACCTTCCCAATTTGCTTGAAGTGGATTAAAATGGTTTTGTCACTAACACCGCAGCCTGTAGCTAACTCTGATGTGGTTTGCGATGGATCTGCTTCCACAATAGCCTTCAATTCATCATTATCGACCTTGGTCTCCGTCCGTCCACGGGGCTTGTTCTGCAGGTCGAAATTTCGAGAACAAAAGCGTTGAAACCAAAAAACGCACCGTGTTTTCTTTTGCGACACCACCCCTATACACATAATTAATTCTTCGAGCCGTTTCTGCAGCACTGGTGCCACAGTGCTCGTACTCGTAAATAATGCGATATTTTAAGTTATCCATTTTGTGAAATGAGTGACGTAGAAAAAAAAGCAAAAGAGAATAAAACAAATGAATTACGGTGTTCAAAACACAAATGCATGAGTAAATAGCTGTTTAAATTTGAATTTGGAATTCCTAACTAAACAGGATATATTTAAGATCAAAGTGGCCAGAACGACAAAACGCCAATTTCATATTATGTAACCTAATACATTCGATCGACCAATTACAGTACTGCTCCCAACTCTTAACCGTTAAGGAGTACTGTAGCTTCATTATCAGCACAGCAGCATCAGATGTTGATTCAAGCATACCTCACAAGCAACATGTTAGCCCTACATACTACGAAATAGTTTACATCGACCAATTGCAGTACTGCCTCCCAACTCCTTACCGTTAAGGAGTACTGTAGCTTCATCATCAGCGCAGCAGCATCAGATGTTAATTCAAGCATACCTCACAAGCAACATGTTAGCCCTACATACTACTAAATAGTTTCCATCGACCAATTACAGTACTGCCTTCCAACTTCTAACCGTTAAGGAGTACTGTAGCTTCATCATCAGCACAGCAGCATCAGATGTTGACACCCTGAAGCATATACCTGAGTAAGACATAATTACGTAACAAAAACACCATACGAGCATACAATTTTTGGTGGTTGCCCTCGATTTCTCATGGATCCCATCATCAGATCCTGACCTGGTGAAAATGGGACCACCCCAGAAGTGAACTCTATCCAACAAAAAAAAAATTTTTGAAATCCGTCTATAATTGACGAAAATATCGGTGAACATACATAAAAAAAAAAAAAAAAATATTATACATACAGACGAATTGAGAACCTCCTCCTTTTTTTGAAGTCGGTTAAAAAGCGGCCGTTCTATACATTAAGCTGTCATTCTGAAATGTATTGTATATTATCGGCTAGGAAAGTACAAGTATGTAAAAAATGTTTATGACATTCTCCATAATATCCTAATATAATCACATTTTGACATTTTAAACAAATTTTCAAATAAGTTTTCCGTAAATACGGGAATACTTATTTCAAATAATTATGTACTTAAAAATCATTACATATTAACAGTTGGTAAGTTTAAATTTTTACTAAATACCTAATCAATACAAGGGCAGCCTAGTATTACTATAGTGTTACTATGATATAAGGGAATAGTATTTTCTATACTAATTAGTTTTTTTAATAGATACAGTTTTAGGATGTTTCTTAAACTTGCTCTCGTTGTAGGTATAGTACAATTTTAAATTGTTTTATTTTATGACATAAATCGTCGTACACATTAGAATATCTTTTGAGGAACTGGAATTTAGTTATTTTGTAAATAACTATTTCTCGCGACATCGTCCGAACGACATTAAACAATTACATTTTTTGCCACAAAATATCACAATTCTCAATAAGGTTCTGCTTCTGTTTGTCGTAGTAATACCTTTAGGCTACATGGATAAGGATATCGAACACTAAGATTTTTTTGAAATCTGAGCAGAAATTATAATATCAGTATAGACTACCTTTTGCCCGCGACTCCGTTCGCGTGGAATTAGTTACTACGGCAGCTAATAATAATCTGTTTATTTTGTGTAGTGAAATGCCTCCCATGTTGGTACTCCGTCGAATTGAACTTCTCCATTGCCGCTCCACATTTAAGACACGTCTTCTTTGCTCCACATATTTAAAGATAAGCCAAAAAAGTGGAATTGAAAAATGTTAAGAGAAAATTAAAAATGATTCTTAAATACTTATTTGATGATACTCCAATTGATATTGTATGGTGCCCAGTAATCGCCAAATTGAATTTTCACTAATGTCACGTCTTTAGTGAGACTTGCTGTACAAAGAAGAATTGATTGATATGGAAATTATAAAAATCGGCCCAGCGGTTTGGTCTGTATAATGCTTTAAAGGAACATACGTACAAACACAGGCTGTTAAATAGATACTATACCACTCCTTTGCGTCTCACAGTCGGGTAAAAAGGATAGACCAATATAGTTAAGGATAGACAAATATGTCTTATATTTTATGTTTATTATACTCCCTGTACATTGCTGATAGTTGTGAACTGAGAAGTCTTTTTTGTTGTTACCTTCAATAAACTTTATAACTCGCTAAGACCTTTAATTACTTATTAGATTTTGTTTTATAAATTTTCCCTACCTTTTTTGGATAGTTTCATTTAATAAAGTAGAGTTTGATAATATCTTAGTTTGTAATTAATTAAAATTTTAACACTTTTTGCCATACTTGTACCAGTACTATCCAATATATTTCGGAATGACAGCGTAATGTATAGAACGGCCGCTTTTTTGTGATCATCTTAGCTTGGTCGGGTTGTTAACCTTATTTATTGATTTGTTATTATTTCGCATAACTCCTTAAATATTGAGTGTTTTCATCTAAAAATTTACCTGTGTATAATTAAAGCAACGCTCTAATTATTTGTATCATCAAAAAATAGGAAATGTGCATAGTAATGATTTTAAAGATTCTCACTATTATTGTGCGCTTTTCTGGGTAAATTTCTTCATAACTGGATAGTTACCTTTTGGATCTTTATGAAAAGTTACGCTCAATTGAAGACCGATATGAGCTTTAATATACGATTTGAATTAGGTCTCTAAATCGATTAATATAAGTGTAAGGCCGAGCTAAGTAGTTTTTCTAAAATATCGAATAACTTTTAAATGGTGTATTATTAACATTTTTTTATTGCCAAGCAAATTCAAGCAAATTCAGGCGAAACCGTGTGCCAAAAATTGTTGAACTGCACCCAGCAGTTTCCGAGATATAAGAAATCACCAAACGTCATTTCAGCAAGATTTTGAATATCTTCACAACGGATCAAGATACAAATGAAATTTTTGCACACTCAATTACAGCCCCGGAACGCTCAAATTATCCGCATAAAATTTTCTTGAAAATATTATTATTTAAAGAAACGTCCGGCTGGAGTAACGTTTGGAAACGTTACTCCAGCCGGATTTGTTTTTTGCGTTTTTCAAGAAAACTATAATCAAGCAAATTACGAAAATATAACGCTCAATTAGAGAAGACAATGCTCTAATTGAGCGTAGGTAAAAAGTTAGCAAAATCCACAATATCTGGCTGGGGTAACGGACACAATATTAACGCAATGATTATTGTTGGCTACATAAATCCTATATACTATATTCTACAGTCGGCAATGTTAAAATAGGGTATTTTCACTGTGAAGATTTTTATTTGATGTTTAAATATTATTATTTGTTTCATTTTATAAAATGTATTGGATAATCAAGTATGATCCTTAAATATTTGTGAAAGTGTTGATAAGTGTTCACAATAATTGAATAAGTGAAAATTTCGTTGTTTTCGGTTTGTTTACCTTTAGTTTTAATACTACGAACTATAACTTCTATGTTTCTTCTTCGACAAATTTTTCGTTTGTTCTCTTCGATGTTGACAACTTTCGACTATTTTTTGGCGGACTTTTGTATCTTTCGATATCTTGGCGAAGCAATGACGCACACTCCTATATGAAGAGAATTTCACAGGAATACAATTAATATAAACCAGTCGCGACGACTGCTGTTGCTGCTGCCTGCTGCTGCCGGTCATCAGGGTCTCGCCAGTACCTCAGTGTCCTATTATTATTATCTGTAATTAAATATATGTAACGTGATTATACATAGATTATAAAAATTACATCGCTTAGTGCTATCTTTTCATAGACTTCGTTCGCGTGGACCCTTATTGCACTCCTCTAGTTTTTAACCGACTTCCAAAAAAAGTAGGAGGTTCTCAGTTCGGCCGCTTTTTTTCTGTTCAATTCACGTAAAACTGTACCTAAAGCTGTTTAATATATTGACACAATAAAACGTAGGCATGTCCGCACAACACGCAATCATCATCCTTTCAGCTCATCAGCTGTAACATCCACTACTGGACATGAGCCCCCATCACTCGCCACGTTTGACAGGTGGGTTGGTCGACTCTGTCACCTTTTACAACACCCACGGGAAAGTTAATAATTGATGGGGAGGCGCTATTTTTTCTCCGGCACCACGAATACACTTCACACGAAACACGAAAGATCTTCTCTACTGTTGATGATATACACACCCTGGAACAGCTAATTTTGTCAAATATGTAACACTAACCCATGGATCATAGAAGTCTGAAATAAAGAAATTTGTATTTGTATTTGTAATTGAAAAATGGTATGAAGGACAGAGAGATTATAAAAAGCTTTCGACAATCGTGTCTCATTCTAGTACTGGAAGGAGCTTATAGAGCTAGGTGTAGAGCTAAGATACATAAAGACAATTAAAAGTATATAATATGACAACAACTTAAATGTTATATAATATGTTGGACAAATCTCCCCTATAAAACCCGATACCTCCAAAATTATTTATAGCCATCCTAGAGTCAATTATAAGAAACTTGGACTGAAAAACTTCTGGACTCTGCTTATGAGGGAAATATTTAAGCCACTTACGATTTGCCATCATTTGATCAGAATCAGGATCGCAACTACAAATGATGACACACTCGCTAAATGACGTAAGCATGGAAGTAGGCTTAGAGATTAATTTGTCTAAGGGCCGATTTTTCAATCGTCAGATAACTGTTATCTAAGGAATAAATATGTGGCTTTGGCAGATTTTGTATGGCACAAATGTCAAAGTCACATGTTTATTCAACAGATAAAAGTTATCTGACGATTGAAAAATCGGCCCTAAAACGATAATTATGACAAACAGATCTGAAATAGATAATATAACAGTTGATAAGGAAGCACTGAACTACTACACAAAAAGATACGTTTATTTTGGAAAACAGACCAGTTTCGAAAATGACATCTTTTTGGAAATACAAAGGAGCATCCAATTGTCATGGAATAATATAAGTACTGGAGTCTCAAATAATTTTTTAAAAGCAACTTGCCAGTGAACTTAAAAACCAGAATCATGACTAGCTGCATGATTATACGACTTCGAAAGTTTTTACTTTTTACAATTTATGTTTTTTTAGTCGCAAGAATAACAGAAAAGCAAAAAAACATTACATACATTTCTTTTAGACATGTATGTTTACTAGTCTACCTCAGAAGACTATTAAGTACTTAAAATGCTACTTAAAATGACATACAATTTTTAAAGTGCATTTATTTATTTCATAGTTGTTGGTGTTGCAAAATATAAATGTTTGATGACTTGTTCTATGCGAAATTCGAAATCGGCTCTATCCTTCGTTGCATGCTTTTAACCCTGAAACAAAAAAAAATATTTATATTATAATTATGGTCACTACATTTTATTATTTATCGACCTTTGGGTCAATTGATTGTACCTTTTACCATAGATCAATGATGTATTATTAGGTCCTTTAATATGAAATTGGCGTTTTGTCGTACTGGCCACTTTGATCTTAAATATATCCTCTTTGGTTAGGAATTCGAAATTCAAATTTAAACAGCTATTTACTCATGCATTTATTATTTGAAAACCGTAATTCATTTGTTTTTTTCACTTTTGCTTTTTTTCTGCGTCACTAATTTCACAAAATGGAAAACTTAAAATATCACATTATTTACGAGTACAAGTTCCACCGTGGTACCAGTGCTGCAGAAACGGCTCGAAGGATTAATGATGTGTATGGTGGTGGTGTCGCAAAAGAAAACACGGTGCGTTTTTGGTTTCAACGCTTTCGTTCTCGAAATTTCGACCTGCAGAACAAGACCCGTGGACGGCCGGAGACCAAGGTCGATAATGATGAATTAAAGGCTATTGTGGAAGCAGATCCATCACAAACCACATCAGAGTTAGCAACTAGAAGCTTCAATTTGAATGTCTAAGACATCCACCGTACTCTCCGGACCTTGCTCCAACAGATTACCATTTACTCGTATATAACTTCTTGCAAGGAAAAAAATTCAATTCCGATGAGGCAGTCCAAACCGCTTTCAAAAATTTCATTGATTCCCGTCCGAATGATTTTTTTAGTAAAGGGATCAATGAACTACTTATAAGATTTCAAAAGAGTATAGATAGCAATGGTACATACATTGATTAATAAAATATATTTTAATATGAAAAAATCGTCTTTATGTTCCTCCCATACAAAACGCCAATTTCATATGTAAGGACCTAATAAGGACATTGAGGGTATTATTGGTCCATGCTATTACTGATCTTAAATTATTATCATTCACAGTAAAAAAAATATAAGAAGGCTTTACCTGCATTCATTTCCGAGTATTAGAGCTCTAACACATTCTTGAAAAGGTACAAGGAGGGCAGCGCGATGTGCAGGTAGGGACACAGGTATTCTGAAACAAACAATATTCTATGTTAAGTTTATTGAACATACTGTCAGGCCCTATCTTCATAATATCAGCAAGTGATTCTGAGACTGATGAAAAAAATATGGCGTAAATAATAATAAATTATTTTGCTATCCAGGCCCTTATACAAAATGCTTGATTGCAACTACATATCAATCATCCCTTATTCAAAATGCATCGTTGTAATCACTTACGAAGTTCGAAATCAAAAAGTATCGGATTTAACAAAAGCTTCCTTAAGTGACACGTCGCGTGTCACTTAGTAAAGCTTATGTCAAATCTCATACATTTTGTTTTCAAACTTCGTAAGTGATTACAACGATGCATTTTGAATAAGGGTGATTGATATGTAGTTGCAATCAATAATCAATATCCCCCAATTTTGTTATCATCCTAATAGTGTCCCTAGTTATACTGTGAGCAATTTCAAAGACGTATTCGCGTCAAATAATTAAAATAAGGGTATAACTTACGCAACAACTGGGACGCGCGGGCCGGCAGTATGGGATGACCGGTGGATAGTAGCACGGTGTGCAGCTGCCAGGCCTCGGTCTTTCTCTTTTGATACCGCAAGGAGGACAGCAGGTTCGGCAGCATTGAGGCATCTTGTCAAGCAAGATTACTGCTTATCTGAGCTTAAGTAAAACAATAACCGTGTTCAGTGGATTGTTTTTTGCCGCATGCGCCAGTAAAGCACCAATGGAAAACCTTTATTTTCTATTACCTGTTTACTTATTTAAAAATTGTAGAGTCAAGTTGTGACATTATTCGACATGTACAGGCGTTAAAAGTGTAAACGAACACTACCATTACTATTATTCTCTTGGGCGCAGGCGCTAAACGCGTAAACGAACACGACCATTACTATGATTCTCTGGGGCGCAGGCGCTAAAAGCGTAAACGAACGCGACCATTACTATGATTCTCTAGGATGCAGGCGCTAAAAGCGTAAACGAACACGACCATTACTATGATTCTCCAGGGCGCAGGCGCTAAAAGCGTAAACGAACACGACCATTACTATGATTCTCTGGGGCGCAGGCGCTAAAAGCGTAAACGAACGCGACCATTACTATGATTCTCTAGGATGCAGGCGCTAAAAGCGTAAACGAACACGACCATTACTATGATTCTCCAGGGCGCAGGCGCTAAAAGCGTAAACGAACACGACCATTACTATGATTCTCTGGGGCGCAGGCGCTAAAAGCGTAAACGAACGTGACCATTACTATGATTCTCTAGGATGCAGGCGCTAAAAGCGTAAACGAACACGACCATTACTATGATTCTCCAGGGCGCAGGCGCTAAAAGCGTAAGCGAACACGACCAATATCAAACTCGATCTCTCAATCAAAAAAGTATGTAACTTATGTTAATTTGTTAAATTTTAAAAGTGAAACGAAACTTTATTTTATTGGTCTACTAGGTTCTCCAGTAGAGGTTACGATCGGTTTTTAGACCGAATTTGTGACTTGCTCTACCTCTCCACTCCTAAGGCCCGTAGCCTTAGTGGATGAGGATGAGCAATATTATTTGTCTAATATTTATGCAACATTTACATTTGGTTCAAATGTGCGGGAATGCGATATATATTATGGATTAAACTCTTGAAATGCCTGTACTTTTCTCACATACCTGGACATTCGGGTGTAGTGGCAAATCATTTTGACAAAACAATTCGATTTAGACTGAAACTGTTGATTTACCTGATGAAGATGTTTTGTAGAGTCGGTTTTATTACGAGACGCTTGAAAAACTATAAAGCATTCTGTTGATAAAGCAATGTGTCCATTTCCAGTTTAATTTAAATTAAAAAGCACATTTTAGACCTGCAGTGCTGCTAGCCGCATGCATCAGAAAAAAACTGTTCTGATTGACGTCCCCTCTTTGATACGTCCTATATAATTTAAATTTCGAATAAAATTACGAAAAAGGTCGTACTGATAATTTTATTACGCTATATTGATTTTCATACCTTAGATAAAGATAGCTAAATAACCTCAGCTAATCATAATGGAAAATACAAGAATCAGAATGCTATATTAATACATTATGTTTCAATGTGCTTTTGTATTTATCGGCGTGATAACGGACTATTGGATGATATCTGAATTAGATTAGGAATAGTGCTGACGATACAAGAGTGTTTTATATCCTTCCTCATGTCTCGTGTGGACTGACCTTTGACCACTGAGACTCAGTGGTGATCATGCCCGAATTTATTATCTACTGTGTGCCCGAAGGCTCATTATTTTAAACAGGTATGTAGATTTTGTACAATTTCAATAGTAATTAAAATACTTATAAAAGCCAGAAAGTTAATTATAAATTTCAATGATTATTAGGTCCAAAAATTTATAACAATCAGTGTAAATCAAAATCTATAAAACATTGTAGAACTGCAATCGTAACGTCACAATACGAATCTGATAATCCAGGGATTTCGTGAAGTGAAATGAAAGACATTAAATGAAGTCATGTGTTTTGCTACAATTTATTAGGTCTTATGCTACAGATACAATCCAATCAGCGTGCTGTCCGACTCGCGCGTAGACTCCCGGATAGTTGGCATACCCACAAGCGGTTCCGAAGGACCCCACGCCAACGATGACATCATTGTGCAACAGTGGGCCCCCGTAGTCCCGAGAACAGATGTCCCGACCGCCGACGCCGAGGTAGCCGGCACACATCATGTTGGCGGTGACTCTCATTGAAATGAGGTTGTAGTTCCGTCTACACGTCTCCTGGTCTACCGTCCAAATGTCCACGGAGCGCAGCTGCTCCGACGCTGGACCGGCGTACTGAAATGTTACATCGGTGCTTTATTTAAAAGCTTTTATTCAACTTGCCCTGCAGGCTTACTTTCGACACAATCGAAAATCGAATCAGTTCGATCTCAGTGGCTTTTGGTATTTTATTTGGTGGATTGCTTTGAAACTAGCCAGGACAAAGAAAATCGTTAGATCGTAACTTTTTGCACTCCCAACCATATCAATTGACTGAGAATCAAAATAAACAAACGTCAATTTATTGGGAAGTACGCGGCACGATCGAATCTGAAATAAAATCAAATCAGTTCGGCGTGTAAGGCCCCAGTTAGTATGTTAGTGTGGCACAAATCTTGCGAGTTAAATCAGAACCACTTCCTGTAGTTAGCTTAGGTTGAAATTTGGTTTACTAACGTAACTTCGGTAATAATGCATATGGTATCATGAAGCTGGTCTCAATATGGAGTCGGAAGGTGGCCGTAGGAACTCCTAAACTAAACAAGATAAAACCGTCGAGTTTGGACTCGATTGAATACTCTTCACAAGCACTCGAAACATTCAAAAGCTTGTTTTTAAAAGTTTTTTTAAATGAATATTTAAATGATTAGGTCATCATTGATTAAATTAAGTATCATTTTAAGATGATGAATTAAGAAGCTTAGATAGGTTTAGGGAATTTAAAATTATATTTAACAATCATGTATTTTTGCAGATAACTATTAACTTACTTCAGTCTCTCCCCAGCCAATAGCAGTGACTGGAGTATCGTCTTCTAGAATATACCCTGCGCCTCCTATACGTGCCGCCTGGACGTTATTTCCATACACAAATGCTGTGGTTACATGTATAACGGCTATGTCATTATCCCTATATATGGATTCATAGGATTGGTTGATCAAAATCTGTGCTATTTCATGCACGTTGCCGCCAATGTTAGCAAACGAAGATCCGACACGAACACGCCATGACTTGGTTGCTCCACTGAAAGATTTATATTTTTTTATTTAAATACTTTTTAAGAATCTGTCTTTTTAAGAGTAGGTATCAAACTAAAACAATCGTTTTATTATTCGTGTTGTTAAAAATAGTGACATTATCTAACTTCTAATGCCCTTTATATCATTAAATTATATTATAGCAATAGCTTCCTATATTTTGATGAGCGCACACGTCCCTATAATAATTTTATCTGGGGGCACGGCAGTGCCCCCGTCAAGACGAGCCAAGCGAAGCGCAAGGGTACTACCTACCTTTTCTCGAAAGGTTTCGTCGTTTTTTTGAACTCTCATAACTTTGCTTTGGATGATGCTACATAGTTGAAAATTTCAACATATAATGACACCAGTAAAAACATGAAACATACAAAGTTTGAATGTTGTAGCTATTATACTTTAGATTTTATCAATGTCTAAAAACCCCAGATTTCGTCACTGACGTGATACTTGACCGTTTTGCTACCGTTACGAACATTTCATACGAATTCATTAATCGTGTGCGAAATAAAACGGCCAAGCATCTCGTTTTAACTGCAATGTAGCGTAAGTGAAGTTAAGCCTGGTGAAGTAAGGGCGCATAGATCAAGAATTTTGGTTCTACGTGAGATCTGACCACTTTTTCATAGATTTTGATTAAGGTGTAGTGTAGAGCTTGGCTTTATACGATATCTGATAACTTTTTCACAGGGTAAGCTATGTAGGCTCGTCTTGACAACATTTTTACATGAAAATGTTTTTGGTGGGATTATATCTTTCTACGACATCACCGAAATATGTTCACACAATGTTGGTAAATTTTATCATATTTTAGTGGAGGGGGTAGCTTGTTTTATACTATAATTTATATCTAGATAAATGAATATTAATTATAGGTATGTCTCTAAGGCCTCAGCCTCGAGTTTTGCGTGCAGCGGGGCGGGAGCGGCTGCGGTGCGGGAGCGGATAACGAGTACCGCACCCGCGCCGCCGCCGCTCCCGCCGCCCGCAAAATTCGAGGCTGTGGCCTGATGGGGTTAAGATATAACCGTATTTTGTACTCACTCAAAACACGACGCCGCTGTCAGGATAGATCTGTTATTGATGATTGAACCTCCACAGAACTGAACGTAATTTACACCATCTGTTGAACTCATTAACACCACCGCGTATGGAAACCTATCAATAGTGGTTTCAGTACCTCCAATTATCCTTTGATCAGGTAAACCTGTGAACAAACACTAATAATGACCAAATTATGCACAAAATATTTGGATAATCAAGGCTAACTTATCGTAACTTCTGAATGGACATGCAGTGAGCTAACTGATGGTGATAAATTATTAAAGCTAAAAACACTCTTGATCGTGTCATCTTTAAAAAAATTGCATAATATAGCACCAGCTAAGAGTAATAATGACAAACATTCATCAATAACGCATCGCATTATACCGTTTGTGTAGAGTTTATTGAAGCTTACCTGACACTGAGGCAATAGCCAGCGAAAGTCCGCACAAGAGCGTCAGCATTATCGGTAGCTGAAATTAACACTTACAGATTACATTGGTGCATTGTAATCCGATATATTTATAGTCAATCTGCGATTACAGATACTCATTGATTATGATGGGCTATTACTTGATAAGATAATCAAATTAATTATTTTCACCTATTCAAGTTACAAGGAAAATACTTTGGGGCTTATGGCGTAAATTGTCATGCACTTTTTTATATATGTAGGTGCCGGAGAAAGAATAAAACCGTCTACTTTTTTTTTATATCTCTCCCGGAGGTGTTGTAAAAGGCGATAGTAAGAATATGTATCTAATTATCTGAATTAATTGATTGACTAGGCCGAACGTTGATTGAACAAGCGTCACTCAATGTTCAACAAGTTAGCGGACTGTAACAGAGCCCTTTTCTTTTAACAGTGCGGACGTAAAATCAGTCGGGCTATTGAAATTTAGTTCTTTTTTTAACACAGTGGCGCAATTAGTCACCAAAACAAATATGGCGGTAAACAGCTCGCACAGATAGTACCTACATAGTTGATATTTTCATTTTCATTTGGTGTGACATGTCATGTCCTCGTTTTGAGGACACTCCTACCAAATCTTACAAAGTATGCTATATTATCTCATTCAATGACTATGCTAAGGACGTTCAGTCAAGACGTTGAACGTTACATTAAACAAGTTGACGAGTTGTCCTTTAGTCATTCAATTAAATGTCGTCATTTCATAAACGCGCTAGCCGTTCAATGAGCGGTTTTTATTTTGACAGTTCTACTAGTTTTAGAAAAATGCTGATAGATGGCATTAAACCTAAGTAATATGTCAAGTCCTATGTAAAATGTCAATTTCCGCTTTGTTTTTTGTTTGTTTACCTTTCAACTTTCTTTCTTTCACTTGCAATAGTTTATTATTTATTAATTGTGCCCTGAGAACTAAACTAAACATGGCTAGTCCATGCGTAGTAGAATTTTGTAAAAATATAGGTAACCACCGCTTTCCCCAAGATGAAACTCGGAGATCAAGATGGATAGAGGCTATCAAACTTATAAAAACAGGATTAACTATAATATATTAATAACTATAAGAAAAAAATCCTTCATATGTTCAACTCACTTTACGCCAGCAGATTTCATCTCTCCGTCATCACATTTGGCAAGAAGGGCTCTTATTTTTTAAGAGATAAAATATCTTATTTTAAGAGATAAAATATTTATCTTAGCGTGCAATAAGAAATAATAATAAAGTTTATTGACATTAGACTTAAATTAGTTAATTTTTTTTAATTTCTTAACCTAAATATAAGTATATCTTTATGTTTGTTACCTATCTTGGGTATCATAACTTAATGGAAACATACTACAGTAGGTACCTTAGGAGTTCATACCTAAAAAACCAAACTTTTAAGTTTGCAGCTCATCGCCTAAAAAACTTAAAAGAAAAGCTGTTCCTTCTATATTCCCATGGAATAAAGCTTGTCAGCAAGCTAACCAGCTCCAGCAGCAGTCAGAGCCAATGTTTAATCCAACAGCAGTTCAGGCTACATATTCTCAATATATATATACCGACCACTTATGAGTCGAGAATACTCGGCAGCAGGCTGAAATTTGGCATGTATATTTCTTATAATGTAAGTATAGGGGAGTACTAAACAAGAACTTTCCGAAATCCCTACGGAAACGGGAAAAAAGTGTGATTAATTATTTGTTTAAAAAATCAAAGATATTGAAGCCAGCAAACTATAATGTATGTGGGTTTCCTCGGAAGTGTAGGAGATCACTAAGAAAGGAATTTGAAAGGATTATTTTTGTGTATGAAACAGCATCTGGCAACTACCACCCAACAAAGATCACAGATTTTTTGACATATTACATTATGCAAGCGCCATCTTACGGTAGTCTCTGTACCTAAAAATGACACTTCGAAAACCCCTCATTAAACTTCTGAGGGGTTTTCTTTCTTATCAGTCAAAACTGTCTAGTTTGAAATACATAATAATAGAAAAACACTAAAATGAATTCTTCATTGTAAGTATACAATAAAGAATTCATTTTAGTGTTTATTCTTTTTAAATTGTAGAGTACTACAATTTAAAAAGAATACACGAAACAATACTGAGCCGTGAAACATGGCACGGTACTTCATAGACCTAGAGTCTAGACCATAAGACCCTCTTTAGATGCTGCTATGCTACTAGCCAAATTAGAATATGTTTTATAAATTCAATATCAAGCATAATTTCTTAATTCAGATCCTAATTTATGACGGATTAATCCGAGAACAAATGTCAGGAAGTTAAATGTAACTGAACAAACTTACCGTTCCAATGATTGCCCTTGCATATGGTTCTAACAGTAAAGACATTCTTGCTTCACTTCGGAATTTATCACTTGCGTTGAGTGAAAATGATTGTAAAATAACGAAAGCTTCCTTGAACTTTGTATCCACTTTTTCACCGTACTCCTTATCGCTGTACACTTGTACAGTTGAAAAGTCAATATCTACGTTTGTAGCTTTACAATCACACAGGAGAGTTTCATCATCATACAACAAATACTGTCCTTGTGGGCAACATTTGCCAACACATACTTTGCTAGCACATACTTCATCTTTTTCATTTTCTTTAACGTAATAGACAGGTTGAGATAGACCCGTAACGTTTTCAATTAGGCCTAATATTGGCCATAACGCTAAAAGCGCCACGAGTAATATCATATTTGTACGCACTGATTGGACGTTGATGTGATCCCCATAAAGAGAGGAAAACAAATGAAGTAACTTGTAAGTTGTATGGTAATGAGTAATGAGTAAAATGCAAAAAAACAAAAGTTAGTAGATAGTACATATACCACATAGTGTAATCGGTTTAAGGATAATAATAACAGGCCACAGCATAATATGGTTAGGGTCCGTTCACACATCCAATAATACACTTGGCTTAATATATTATTTTTATTGAGTGACACATAACATAAGGACTTATAACTAGGTACATAGTTCCTACTCCGATAACCTCTCTGAGAGGACTATAGATCTTAAGCTTCAAAGTCAAATTTCATATTTGACATTACATTGTTTTAAGCCAAATTAAAAATGGCATATATCATTATGTAGCAATGTGTAATAAAACTATTACACAGTAAATGTGCACAGGCGAATACTGAACCCTATCTATTATATATTTTTATTACTATTATCAAATACTGGAATCACTCGCAACACAAAGTAGATAAAAAACCCGCAACTATCTCCGCGCCTTCGCTGGGCTTATGACGTCAATAGTAATCGCTGTGATATATATATTTTATACACTGTGACTGGTGAGACATGTGCAATCATTGTGCAATACTTGAGGACGTGATATTTGGCTATTATATGAGATGAAAAAAAAATATAAAAAAACTTGAATAATTATTTACAGACACCGCGCGTAGATACACTAGATACGCGCCCGTACTAACGTTGATGTCGCACGCCGCCGCCCCGGGCCGCGCCGGCTGCACAGGTATGCCTACTTGCCTAGCCGCGTAATTTTCAATGTATCCATGATTAATTTATTTATAGGAAAATTAAGTACCTAATTTTATTACATATTTATAATGGGAATCGAGTACTGAGTACTCTCCGAAAGTATTGCACATGTCTCACCAGTCAGGCTGTATTTTTACTTCATACTTTAATCTAAACGCATCTTGTCAAAGTGCTTTCAAGACACAGAGCTTCAAAAGCGTAGGTTCAGGACTCTAGGTTAATCTACAGGTTATAACATTTAATAAAACTTCAATCTTCAGTATATAATAATCAATAATTTATTAACTCTTTACACTTGAGTAATAATTAGGGCAGCAATATCTTGTCGAGCAAATTACAAGACCAGTACTTTCACCTTTAGCGCCTCCACCAGAATGACGGCGCCCGACTGCCCACCACTACCTCACCGCTCCTCTCCCTTCACACCCATCAAGAGATGAGGGTGGGAGAGTAGGAGCGGTGTTGCCAGATAAATAAAATAAAATCATGACAAACATTAATGAGTGATAATACTTTAGAGAGTGTGTGTATGGGTTTCCTGAGAAAGTTTGGTACCATCGCTGAAAGAGTTCCTTTTTTTAAATTATTGTATGGAAAACTTATATTGGGGCATTTCTCATACAAATTTGAAAGTCAAAATTAAGTATTTCCGCGCTGGTACTTTCACTGTATAGTCTACATAGGAGGCACATACGCACCCTAAAGTATTATCACTCATTTATTTTACACCTTGTATAGTCCATTGCGTATCGTATGTCCGTGGTGCCGTAGATAAAATAGCACTTCCCCGTCAATTATTAACTTTCCCGTGGGTGTTGTAAAAGGTGACAGAGTCGACTAACCCACCCGTAAACGTGGCGAGTGATGGAGGCTCATGTCCAGTAGTGGATGTTACAGCTGATGAGCTGAAAGGATGATGATTGCGTGTTGTGCGGACATGCCTACGTTTTATTGTGTAAATATATTAAACAGCTTTAGGTACAGTTTTACGAGAATTGAACTGAGAACCTCCTACTTTTTTTGGAAGTCGGTTAAAAACTAGGGGAGTGCAATAAGGGTCCACGCGAACGAAGTCGCGCGCAAAAGCTATGAAAAGATAACACTAAACGATGTAATTTTTATAATCACGTTACATACATTTAATTACAGATAATGATAATAGCATAATGAGGTACCGGCGAGAACCTGATGACCGGCAGCTGCAGCAACGACGCGTCGTCGCGACACTACCTACTGGTTTATATTAATTGTATTCCTATGAAATTTCCTCAGTATACGAGTGTGCGTCATTGCTTCGCCAAGATATCGAAATAATAAAAAAGTTCGCCAAAAAATAGTCGAAAGTTGTCAACATCGAAGGGAACAAACGAAAAATTTGTAGAAGTAAACAAAGAAGTTATAGTTCGTAGTATTAAACCAAAAGGTAATCAAACCGAAAACAACGAATTTTTCACTAATTTACTTATTGTGAACACTCATCAGCAACAACACTTTCACAGGTATATTAAATGATCATATAACATTTAAACAAATAATAACATAATTATGAAAAACCTTCACAGTAAAAATACGCTATTTTGACACTGCCGACTGTAGAATATAATCTAATATAGTCTATGGATTTATGTAGACAATAATAATAATTGCGTTAATAATAATGGCGGATTGGCATCACTGATTAATCTATAGTTGTGCCATAGACGGCTTTGTTTACGTTTGAGTTAAATTTTTCTCGGACATACTACGAGCATACAAGGATTTGAAGTTGGCCGCGTGGTATCGTGCACGATTGCGCGGCCATGGAGATCTCAGGAATTACGTGGGTTAGATATCTAACTGTTTTAGCCATATTATGGAGACTGAATTTGCATTTTTTTTAAATGTCGCCTGCTGCTGCTGCGTGTGGTCGGGCTTTAACCGGTACCTTTATACAACTAATCTTATATAACTAATCGTAATTATCAAACACTTCTATCAGAGTTTCTATCTCGACTAGAACCACGCGGGTGTGTCGAGACCATGGAGATGTCCTTGTTGAGACTCGTGGTGTTCGTGGACCGCCAGCTAAGACGAACACTTCTCAATCTGCAACATTATTTAACACAACAATAAGTATACAAAAACTCACGTTATCTATTAGTGTTTCATTAAAGAAAGGATAACGTATCGATAATAACAAAGACAATAAGTTGGTGGCCGACGAAATGAAAAACCGTTGCGATACAACTGGTTTATTAGTAAATTAATAAGTGGAAATTCCTTCGTAGCCAACACGCACGACGAAGTTAACAACGACACCCAAATTCATATGATCACTTACCGAAGCATATGTCAAATCCCATACACTTTGTTTTCGAACTTCATAAATGATAATAGCGATGGCATCTTAAATAAGGGCCAGGTAGTGTTGTACAACACGTGATCTGCTGGTGATGCGTGTCGTCGGCCATCAACTTACACCTTTATGTTCCTTAGTTAGTTAGTTCGGGGCCATAAAAATTCTTTACGATGATTGATCACAAGAACTCGCACTAACCACAATGATGTCGTTTCGCATAATGCAAAAACGCGCTTATAATAAGAACTTACTTCGATTGAAGGTCCTTGTAAATTTTTCTTCTGAATACAAATATCATGAATATAGAAAAGCCGACGAGAAGATTGTACATGTCTAAGACCCACCGTCCACTGAGCTCAGGATGAAAAAAATCGAATACTTCAAGAAGCCAGTTCACTCCCATTATTATTGAGAGTTTTATGTAGAGAACAAACCTGGAACAGAATAAAATAATTGTTTTAAAGCGATAATTCTTTAGGTGCGTGTATGCTTAGCATGACTATCGGAGAAATGTTTTTTTTTTCTAACCAAATATAGATAAATATATGGTTTAGGTTTAAGGCTTTATTTCTCACAAAAAATAATACTTAAATTATTATAACAAGGCGAGAAACACAGGTTTACACAAAATAAGCATTACAATTATTAATAAAAAATAGGTACATACATACATTCAACGCCATCATTGACCTATACTTAATTATTATCCAATATATTAAACAATTATATATATTTTTGAATTATACCTATAGGTATAATTAAAAAATATATATAAAAATAAATATAAAAATATTGTATTACTATAGAATACAATTTTTTTATACTTTTTTCCTTAAAGACATTATGTACATATTACTTACTTACAGTCATTTTAACATTTAAGCTTATTCTATACAATATTATATATTACTATGTAGATATTTATTTATTACAAAAAATAATACTTAAATTATTATAACAAGGCGAGAAACACAGGTTTACACAAAATAAGCATTACAATTATTAATAAAAAATAGGTACATACATACATTCAACGCCATCATTGACCTATACTTAATTATTATTATCCATTAAATTAAACAATTATATACATACAATTATACCTATAGAATACATTTTTTTTTATATATTTTATTCCTTAAAGACATTATGTACATAATACTTACTTACAGTCATTTTAACATTTAAGCTTATTCTGTACAATATTATATATTATTATGTAGATATTTATTTATTATTGATTTTATAATATGAGTATATTGTAACAATTGAGTACTTGACTTTATTTTTATTTATTACATAAATGGATAGTGATCTGTAGACAAATACCCTATTAAGTGTTACTTAAGATATAAAACTTAAGTTTCTTTTTAAATAAGGCCATTGATTTTATTTCCTTTATATCTTTTGGTAGACTGTTATACATTTTAGCACCTTCAAACATAATATTCTTAATCCCATAATTAGTGCGTGGTGTATATAGGTTTATATTATTTGCATTTCTTAGTTGCCGGTTATGAATTTGTGATTTTTTGGTAAAAATAATGTTTGAGTGTATATCTTTACATAAAATTTTTCTAATTAGTAAACAAGTATGAAATTTATATATTTGTAACGTAGTCATAAGTTTAGTCTTTTTGTAAATAGTTTCAGTCGGTGTCAAGAAGTCATAGCAAAAAAGTGATTTTATAATTTTATTTTGTTTTATTTGTAGTTTTTTCATATTAGCTTTGGTGGTAGATCCCCATACTTCAATTAAATAGGTCAGGTGTGATTTAACAAGGGAGTTGTATACAAGATATTTAATATTTCCTGGAAAACAATACCCACTTCCCTTCAAGATTCCCATTAATGAAGACAGTTTATTACATATTTTATCTATATGTGGTTTCCAAGTTAGATGTTTGTCGAGAGTAAGGCCAAGATATTTCTCGGATTCCACTTCATTTATGGGTTCATTGTTAATTGTAATCGGTATAAAATTAGCTGTATTTTTTTTATTTTTAGAAGAAAATACGATGAAATTAGTCTTTTTTATATTGATTGTTAATAAGTTGTATTTAAACCATTCGTTTAACACAATGAGATCATTTTGAGCTTGTGTCACTATATTTTCAATTTTTTCTCCAAAATAAAATAAACATGTGTCATCAGCGTAGAGGGTTGTATCAGCAGTTAAGTTTAGTTCTTTAATGTTGTTAATGTAAATTAGGAAAAGTAAAGGTCCAAGAATCGATCCTTGTGGAACACCACAAGAAACAGAATTAATTCTACTCAAGGTTTGGTCAACTTTGACCATCTGCTGTCGATTTTTTAAATATGACTCAAAAATGTTGTATGCTGTTCCCTTTATACCAATTTTTTGTAATTTGTGTAGTAGCAGTCTATGGCTGATTGTATCAAAGGCTTTTTGTAAGTCTATGAATATTCCAAGCGCTACTTGTTTTTTATCAATGCAACATTTTAATTTTGTAACTAAGTCAATGCACGCTGATAATGTATTCGATTTGTTTCTAAACCCGTATTGTTTTGAGTAAAGGATATTATATAGGTCCAAATATTTAACTAGTCTGATATATATTATTTTTTCTAAAACTTTTGACAGTACAGGAAGCACTGATATGGGTCGATAATTGCCGGGTTGAGATTTATCACCTGATTTGAAAATTGGAGACACTTTAGCGACTTTAAATGAATCAGGAAAACTTCCTTTTTCGAGGCAGTCATTTATACAATTAGTGAGTTCATATATAATTCCTTTTTTGACACATTTAAGAGTCCTACATGAGATTCCATCTAGTCCAGTGGCTGTATTTGTATTTAAACTATCAATTATTTTAGTGACTTCTTGTATTGACGTAGGCTCGAATTTTACAAGTTCACGATCTACTGGATTTTCTGTTTTCTCATAAAGCTGTTTATAAATATTAATGTCATGGTATTTTTGTGGAATTTTATCTGCCAAAGTTGAACCAACGTTACTGAAAAACAAATTAAAACAATTGCATATATCTGAGACTTCAGTGTAGGAGGCAGTAGGAGTTTCAAGTCTGATTGGTGCATTTGTGTATTTGGTTTTATTAACACTTAAAGAGTTTATAAGCTGCCACATTTTTGTAGGTTTTTTTATATGTTTTTATGTGTTTATATGTCGTAGGAAAGCAGTTCTTTATTAAAGTAGTAGACTAATTATTGTTATCAGAATATATTTTTTACGAGCGTTTATGGGTCTATTTTGTAATTACATTGTTTGGCGAGACTCAGACAAAGACGAGTCACATTGATACTAGGCCATGACTGTGGACTAGTCTATGCCACCGAATGCGCCTTGTATGGACTGGCATTTTCTTGAAAATGTTTTGTACAATTAATGTGTGTGACTAAATAAAATAAACCTTAATGACACACAATAATTCATGCATATCTGGTTATGGAGGAAAACATCTAAAATTTTAAGAATACTCGTTATTACTTTTACAAAATTTCATTTGATCCATGCAATAAGAAACAGTCAATTTGATTCAAATTTATAAATATTCCAATTGTTAAACGACCAAATTTGGGCCACGACGAAATCAAAGTCTGCTTTGTAGACTTTGACTTCGTCATATCGTATTACATTTTTTACGTTGGCCGACTACTTAAATTTGTGGCCCAGCGTGATCTATGTCCATTGGAAGCGTAACCAATGATCGTTAAGTATGACGTGACGTCGCTAAACGCCCACATTGGCTAAAATAGGATGTAAAATATCTCGAAAAATAAATTTCCCTGCCTGTGAAATTGGAACCGTCCGTACCTAAATTTGTGTGCGCGGTGCGCCGCAGCGTTGCCGGACGCCGAGGAGCGCACCACCGCGGTGGCGCGGCTCACCCGCCAGATGTTGAACACGGTGAGCAAGTAGAACACCCAGTTGCATACGATCAGTATGAGCATAGGCACATACAAGTAAACAAGCTTTTGTCCGTCTAAAATTAGAAACATAAAAAGTATTATTTAGAATAATAAAAATCTTAATTGCGATTCTGTGTAATTTTTAATTCAAAAATATACTAAACTATTCGTTTTTATTTGGCAACAAATACGAGTCCGCGTTTGTTTATATACTCGTATTTAGATATACGCCGGATTACTATCACAAAAAACCGTAAACACGAATCTAACGACACCTCCACCACCATAAGGGTCGCAGTGACGTCTGGGCCTGACAAGGCCAGCCTTCGGTTAAAAAAACAACGACATCTCTCAAGCTGTAATCCATCGAACTGTTCATACTTGCACATACATACTCTTGACATAAGTTAAGAAAACATAATCCTACTTCTGGCGCCGGTATATCCAGTAACATAATTGGTATGTAACGTAGTTTATAGATTTGGCGCCCTAACATGTTATGAAGTGGGGATAAATTTGTGAGTTTTTAATTTTTGAGTAAGCTGGTACTAATTACTTACCCAACAAAAAGCACCCCCTCGAACCTATTAATGGTTTTATGATCCATGGTTTGTGAGACAATTCTGCCTTGTGCATCATTATCATCATGATGGTAGTTGCCAGCGGTAATCCCCATGCATAGATACAGTACATCATAAACTTGAAATTCTCTCCTCGTCTGTGCTCTCGTGCTTTTGCGTAACTTCTATAAATATTAAAAACAACTTGTTATTAATATACAAAAACAATTAATCGAACATATTCATGCATCGTGAAAAAGAAGTCTTCTAGACACGACGTTGTGATCTTCTTCTTCTTTTTTTGGCATTGCCCCCCCCCCCCCCCCCCCTTCAATAGGAGTTGCCAACGTCAGAGTGTAAAAAGTTAGCTGTATAGTGGGTTGGGCACATGGACGTAGTACGTTGGGCAGTGAAGTGGATGTTTCTTATCGACGTCGTTTCAGCAATGAGGTCCACTGCTGGACAAAAGACTCTTCTTCTTCTTTCTGAATGGCTCCGAGGTGATTTGCCAGTGTCAGAGTAGTTGACGGTCTGTTATTTATGAAGGTCTTATGCCAAAACAAGTCGATGTATGACCACTGCTGTAATCGACGACTAGCATTTATCAGGGTGCGGAAAAACCAGTAATGGTTTATGTTACTCTGTGTAGATTAAGTTTTTTATGTATTTCTTTTATTGATTAAATAAGTATATGAAAATATATAAGTATCAGCCACAAAGTATTATAATAATTATTATGAAGAGCAGTTAGCCTATATATTCGCCACGCTAGGCAGGCGGGCTGTCGAAATCGATTTTCGTCTAAAAACCATGTCCACGGAAACGCTACTGGCAATTTCCGGATATAATATATTCCCTCTGTCGCCTCATACGACACCCACGGTCTTTCCCGTTGGCTGATGAGAAGGTACTAGACCATCCACGGACAGGGGCCGTATTATGATCTTTTACAATACCAGCCTGGTTCCAGGCAATTCAATAATAGAACCTTAAACTGCCTTGTTCTTTTTCATATTTCAACGACATGTTATTCTGAATGGATCCACCCTAGTTTGGTTGTCTGAAAGTGACATTCGGAAGCAAGTCAAGTGTCACAAGTCCGCTGACTAGCTGTCGTCATGCAGTTATTATGTGATCGTAATACGAAAATTCCAGGCAGCCATGTTGTATGGCGTATACTGGCTGGAATTAAGAGCTTGTAACAGGCCCCCAGGTCTCAAGTCATAAATTGTTTAGTTTATTAATATCCATATTTTGGAAACAACTTACCGGAACGTCCAAAATATGTCGTAAGACATAACATTCAACCAACAAAAGCTTGACAAGAAACTGAGATATATGATTGAAGCTGAAATAAAATATATTAAAATTAATAATTTATACGGACATGTTAGGTCAAATTTTAGAAATGTAATATAAATTATTATTATAGCAAATAACCGTTTTAACTATTTATTTAGTAACATTTATAATTTTAGGATTTTTGTAATTGGCAATACTAAAAGTGTGGTTTAATTGTATAACTTAACTATGGTAAAATTGTAAACTATTATTTTTAAGAAAAGTAATTACACGGTAATTAAGTATTGCATAATTATTTGGTGTGGATTATGATTTTTAGAATGTTTTATAAGTCTTTAAATGTATTTGATTGATAATTTGTTTGTTAGCGGAAGTGACAAATAATAAGTTGTTAAATAGTGTAAAATGTAATTAATCAGATCAACTGTATAAAAATTAGGAAATATCATTATTATAATTATGTAATTGTGCAATATTTATTAAGACTGTGTGAGGATTTTTATACTATTGTAAACTTAAAAGTACATTTGATATTCTCATATTTGACTTATATTTGACTTCCTTCAGAGAGTTAACGCTGATACCAGTTGGAGGGAACAGGCAGGGGTTTTAGTATAAAATAGGGAGTTTGAGCCCTGTGAGGTCAATTCTGGTATCAGCGGTGGCCTCAGCAGCTCATTGGTAAGTCATAGTCTCTTTTATAAAATGGTTAATGTTAATATTGTTAAGTCGATTTGCTGTTTAGTATTAAATGTGTTATTCTAAAGATTTATGTGATTATATGTGATATATGTGATTATAATTATTAATAATTATATAATATTAATGGAAAATATGATAGCAATAAATATTAGTAACCAGTGATAATTTATTAATATGGAAATTAATGTTATAATAGAACATGTATGTAGGTATGTTTAAAAATATTTGAGTTATGATGAATAGATAATTTATAATAAATACACTATGAGAGATCTGGAGTTTTACTACAGACACTTCACACTACGTCAATCTGGCGCAGTATCCAAAGTATCCAAAGAACTTACCTCAGTGTTACGAGGACCAGACAAATAAAACGTAATGAATACTTGTACACGTACTACACAATACACACACACAATGCACATAATATTTTCTTTGAATTGTAATTTGTACAATGTTATGATGGGTAAATGCTATTTGTTTGTTTGAAAATTAAGTATGTATGTCGTTACAAAATTAAGTTTTTGAAAAATGGATATTGTTTGATTCTGAATTAAATGTTCCTAATCTATTTCAGATGGATCGGCTCGTAGCATAAGAAAGTTTAAATTTCATGTACTGTAGCATCTTTGACCAATCCGAATAAAGATGCACTCTTTGCACCAGCCAATCCGGTTTGCAATATGTCCAGACGAACAGAACCAAAAATCCCAGGATTATTTGGTTCTGTTCGCTAGATTATAGTCATGTTCAAAATTATGATTGTAATAATAGCTTTTAAGTATAACGTTATCATTATTTAAATAAAAAAGTTGGTATTACTTACACAGAATTTCACATGACAATTGTGGCAGGTCAATCATCACTTGCAACATAGAAAGTGAAAAAAATGCCATTATTTGACTGAACACGTAGGCCATGAGTATCTTGCCAGGAAGGTTGCGCAGCTCCGGCAAAACGGCATACACCACAAGTACCAACATTAAGAAAAATGACGATACAAACATTGCTGAAAATATAACACTTTAATCGTAACATAATTGATTGTTTTTCTTATATTAAACATTGCCACATACTTTTTATCACCTACTTTTTGTAGGTGTAGATCATATAGATTTCAAGTAGTGCAACGCACACGTCATACGAAAAATCGGTCGTATTTGTATGGTGCAAAATGGTGAAAAACGGCTTACAAACAGCTGGCCGGGGATAGGCACCTTTACACAGAAATCGGCGTGATACTGGGGTGGTATTGTCAGGTTACATTTGATACATCATATAAATTTTCATTTATCAAAAGCATGTCGAGTGAAACTCCATCGTTTCAATTAAGTCGCTTCATAACGTAAAAAATGGTTGAGTAGTTATTCATTTAACTAAATGTAATATTAACTAATGCGCTGTTAACTTTTCATCATAGGACATATTTTGACTGTCTGTTAAGATCTTATTAGAATTTTACAAACAGTGTTAGGTTAAACCTTGTTAGTTACATACCATATGTGTATAGCTTGTTGTCTGATACTATCTTCTTATCATCAGTGTCTTTAGATAAAATTAAGTAATCATATATTAATTGTTTGTCATCAAAGAGATCTACACAAAAACTGACAATCTCAGAAAAATCCCATCTGTCGTAAGCGTTCATAGTTTCGAATTGGAGCTTCCCGTCCTGTAAAAAACGTACCAAAGTGACGTCAATAAAGTTAAAGAATGGCTTCTCTTATGAATATGAGTTATGTGTTACTAGGAAGAACTAAACAAAGGTTAATATAGTAATAAAATGAATAAAATATCCTTTATTACTTTTTTCTAAACGACCTTGAGACTTCATTGTCCACTTTTCGATAAAAGTTTATTTTATTTTGATTAAACAATTTATTGCAAGCAAGAAACATTTACAATAGTACAATTTACAAAGAAAGACACGGAGGTACTCCTTATTACTAAAAAGTCATAGTTTAGACTTCACTATATTTTATTTATTTATTTAAACATCATGCACATTTTGTACATAGGCGGACTTAATGCCTCAAGGCATTTTCTACCAGTCAACCTTTAGGTGATTTAGAGACAAAAAATAAGTAGATAGTCATGTTAGGCTCTGGCAACCCTAGTATTAGAATAATTGCTAAGTAATGCCTAGCTTAACATTTTAGGGATCCCAGCAGTATTAGGTTACCTGGGAACTCTAGGATGAGATAACTACTTTTAAGACTAGGATAGGACATTCGTGGAGAGCATCCAACTCTGCTCACACGTGTCATTAGTTATTAATTATTATTTTAATTTTAAATTGTAATAGTTTAGTAAGTTCACTTTAATAAATTTTAATTTTTTAAAAAAGTGTTTTCCGCTCCCGTAAATTTGACTGGCGCAGCCGGCGCGGATTTTTCCCAAAAACGCGACCTTCAAAATCAGGACGACGAGGGGGAAAATCCGGAACCATCAAATAAATTTTGTCAAAGTGAAAAGCGGAGGCCGAAAGCGATGATTGCAGCGGGTTGGTGAGTACAACTTTTCACCTTCCTGTCCGTTATTTTCGGGATCAAACCTTGTCCGTATAACGTTATCTGGTTTTTAATTAATTTTAGATTGAGAATTGAATGAAAAAGAAATTTAAATAAAAAATTGTGTAAGTGTTAAAATATTAAGAAATAAGTAAAACGTTTAAATTTGAAAGAAATATTAATTTTAATTAATAATTACGAAATTAATTAATTTAAAATAAATATTTAAATATGAAAATAATTTAATTTTTATAATTAATTTTTTAACAAACATAATTATCGATACGAATATCAATATTCAATTAAAATTATTGAGTATATTTTTAATAAATATAATATTAAATTATATTATTTAAAATTATTGTGTTTTAAATTGTTTTATATAACATTTTAATTATTTGAGCCACTACATTTCATCACATTTATTAAAACAATTTCCGTGTTAGATCTAAGTAATTTTATATTTTTTATTCTGTGCATTTTTGTGTGTGTTTATTTTTGAATTATTTTACTTCGTATTTTCTTTTACATTTTATTATTTTAAATTCTTTTAATTAAAAATGGAGCAAATAACATTAATACCCGGTGAATTCTTAAAATTAATTCCTCTTTTTAATGGTGATAAACGACATTTAAATCTTTATTTAAGAAAGTGCGAATATGTTATCGATAGATTTAAGGGCGGCGAGGCTCAGAATTTATACATAATGCAATGTATTATGAGTCGCCTAGTAGATAATGCAGCCGCGCTTATCAGTGAACGCGAAGATATTGTTACATGGTCCCAGTTTAAAGAAATATTAATTCAACATTTTGGTGATCCAAGGAATGAGGAGTGTATAGCGATAGAATTGGAAAATTTAAAAATTAAGCATGGAGAAAGTTTTCTCGATTTTTGTAATCGAATTCAAGCTGTGCGTTCAGTGTTAATATCTAAAGTAAATCAAATTATGAATGATGACATAAAGCAGAGTAAGATTATTATATATAATAATAATGCATTAAATGTATTTCTTTATAATTTGCCAGAGTATATGGTCAGAATAGTGCGTTTAAAATGTCCAGACACATTAGAAAAAGCTCTAAGCATAGTTTTAGAAGAAGTTAATTTCCATGAGCAGTACAGTGCCAAAAATAAATTTACTAGTATAAAGCCACAGATGCATAATTCAAATTTTAGAAATTATAGTAACATTAATAATTTTCCTTTAAATCAAAATAAATTACAACAGGTCCCAAAGTTTAATTTTGGTATACCACAGAGTAATAAACCACAATTTAATAGTTTTGGAGCTCAGCCTAGCTCACCTCATTTTGGTTACAAACCAAATTTTAATATGAATAACCAATTTGGTTTTAAACCTAACTTTAATAATTTTAATAATAAGGGCAATTCATTCCCTACTCAAAAAATGTCTTCACAGCAGTTCGGTCAAAGGCCACCACAACCGAATGGCTTTAGACCACAGCAACAATTTGGTTTTGGACCACAACAACAATTTGGTTTCAGACCGCAGCAACAATTTGGCTTTAGACCACCAATAAATTATGGCTATAAACCTGTGATTAATTCTCAAGACACTGACGTGTCAATGAGAACAGCACCTTTTAATAAGCCTTATCAATTAAACGAAATTCATTTTAGCGAAGATCAAAATATTCATCCATATTATAATAATGAATTTAATAACTATGATCTCAATTTACATAGCGAAGTTGTTGATTTAGATTACGATCAAAATTATACAGAGCAATCTATTGAGGAAATTACAGAATCTAATAGTCAAAATTGTAACGAAAATCAATACACTAACGATGAAATTGAAAATTTTCGTATAGAGGCCTCGACAAGTTGCCCATCGAAAAAATAGAAATAAATTGCGACCCCAATTTAAAATTACCGCACATATTTATACCAGAAATTAATTCAAAATTTATGATTGACACCGGAAGTACAAAATCTTTTATTAGACCCGATATAGCATATAACTATTTTGAACCGTATATACAACAAGAGCCATTTGAAGTAATTAGTACACATGCATCTAGTAAACATAATGAAGTCATAGAAATACCGCCATTGCCGACATTTAAATCCGATAAACTTCAAAAATTTTACGTGTATAACGTTGACTCACGGTATGATGGGTTAATAGGCAATGATCTATTAAAACAATTAGAAGCCGTAATAGATCTTAAAAATAAAACACTTAAAATTAAAAACGTACAAATTCCCATAGTATATAATGATTCCGAATATAAAATTAAACTTCCACCACGTTCAGAATTACGAGTAGCTTTACCTACCACTCAAAATTCAGGTGATGCAATTATTAATTATACCAATTTTTGTGAAGGTGTACGCATGCCAGGTGCAATAGTCAGATGTACTAATGGTTACGCTAAAACAGTTATTCAAAATTTATTAAATAAAGAAATGACCCTTACAGTAACATCCCCTTTTGAAGTAACTAAGTATGAAAGCACCGAATGTGAAGTCAATGAAATAAATAACATAAGTGATTTAAACCATAATACAGAAATAGATATGCTATTAAAACAAAATTTAAATAAATTAAGATTGGAGCATATGAATGAGGAAGAGAAAGAAAGAATTTTAAATCTATGTAAGGAATATAAAGATATATTCTATTGCGATAGTTTGCCACTTACCTTTAGTAATGATGTGAAACATTTCATTAGAACAAAAAATGAGGATCCTATATTTATTAAGCCTTATAGACATGGTATTTTTCAATCAGAGGAAATAAAAAAACAGGTAGAAAAACTTTTACATGATAATGTTATTGAGGAATCCTTTTCACCTTGGAGCGCGCCTGTACATTTGGTTCCCAAAAAAATGGACGCCTCAGGTGAGCCTAAATACAGAATGGTTATAGATTACAGACGCCTTAATGATATTACCGTAGACGATAAATACCCATTGCCGCACATAACAGATTTATTTGATAAATTAGGTAAGAGCACATATTTCTCAACAATAGACCTTGCAAGCGGATATCATCAAATAGAAATTAACGAAGCCGACCGTCAAAAAACTGCCTTTAGTACCCAATCGGGACATTATGAATTTAGTAGGATGCCTTTTGGCTTAAAAACTGCCCCAGCAACGTTCCAACGTACTATGGACAATGTCTTGAGAGGTCTTCAGGGCATTCATTGTATGGTTTACCTCGATGATATTATAATTTATTCAAAAAGTTTAGACGAACATATTAACAGTTTAAAAAAGGTATTTAACAGATTGCGTATTACTAACCTTAAGGTCCAATTAGATAAATCTGAGTTTTTGAGAAAAGAAGTTCTTTATTTAGGTCATACCATCACAAAAGATGGACTCAAACCCAATAATGATAAAATAAATGCAGTTTTAAATTACCCCATTCCGAAAACTATAACCGAAATCAAAAGTTTTCTTGGCTTAGTAGGCTATTATAGAAGGTTTATCAAAGATTTTTCTAAAGTAACAGAGCCATTGACATCATGTCTAAAGAAACGTAATAAAATTGAAATTAACGAAAATTATATACAGGCGTTTCAAAAATGTAAAGAGCTTTTAGTAAATGCACCCCTTTTACAATATCCAGATTATGAAAAACCTTTTATATTAACCACAGACGCTTCCAACGTGGCCTTAGGAGCAGTGTTATCTCAAGGTACTCTTGGTAGTGATCACCCAGTCGCCTATGCTAGCAGAACTCTCAGTGACACAGAGAAACGTTATAGTACCATAGAACGAGAGTTACTAGCCATTGTCTGGGCCGTAAAACATTTTAGGCCATATCTTTTTGGAAAAAAATTTACAATATACACTGATCATCGTCCACTAGCATGGCTATATTCAATCAAAGAACCCAATAGTAAACTAACCAGATGGCGGCTGAAGTTACAAGAATATGATTTTGAAGTAATATATAAAAAGGGTAAGCAGAATACAAACGCAGACGCTTTGTCTCGAATTAAATTAAATGCCTTAGGCTCTAATTCTGATGATAGTGACGTTTCAATGAAGGTGAATGTAAATGACAGAACTTTAAGGGAGTCGAAATTGCAAAAATATCTTAACGAAATTACAGGTAAAATAACACACTTAGCAAAGAAAAAAGGAAGTGATGACGATGATAATATTATATCTATTAATTCTGATAGCGATAGTAGAACTTTAACCATCTCTGATACATCTAAAACAATTTCGGTTAGTCCTAGGGAATTAGATCAAATAGAACAATACCCCGTACCATCAGTATCTAGCCATACTGATACTATACATTCTGATATAGAATTGGACAGTGCCGGAATACCAATTTTAAATGAAGCTATAGATACAAAACCAAACCAAATTTTAGTTTTCTCTTGGTTTAAAGATGAATTACACGTTAAAAATTTATCCACACCTAAGCGCAAAATATTAGAAGTATTTTTACCTTTAAATAACATGGAGTTAATAAAAGAATTTTTAAAAGAATATATTCGTCCGAAAATTAAATACTTTATTTACTTTGAAAATCTTCAACATAGGGCTGATTTTGCTAATACTGTTACCACATTGTTTAAAAAAGATACAATTAATTTGATAGAATGTACAGAAAGAGTAGTCTTTATAGATGATGAAAACGAACAAAAAGCTATAATAAATAAATATCATGAGGGTAAGACATGCCATCGTGGTATTAAAGAGACTACAGTTAGAATAAAGCGCAACTATTTTTGGGAAAATTTACAAGAAACCGTAGCAGCCGTAATTAATGCATGTGAATTATGTAAAAAACTTAAATATGATAGGAAACCAATCAAACCCTTATTACAATTGACACAAACGCAGGATGCACCCTTCCAAGAAATATTCATTGATTTATTTAATATAGAAGGAAAGTATTATCTAACTTTAGTAGACGCTTTCAGTAAACTTGCTCAAGCGATTAATATTAGTAACCGGTCTACCCCTGAAGTAGTACGTGCTTTAATTATATATTTTTCATTTTATGGCATACCAAGAAAAATTTCATGTGACCCTGGCACAGAGTTTAATAATGCATTAATGCGAGAGTTAACTGACATGTATAAAATAGAGCTTCATATATCTACACCCAATAATCCAAATTCTACGGGAATTGTAGAGAGATTCCATTCTACTTTAATTGAAATATATAGATTAGCTAAATACGAACAAAAATTTACAGATGCTGCTTCTGTCATGACTTACTCTATAATGGCTTATAATAATACAATCCATAGTGCTACTAAGCTTACCCCATTTGAAGTAGTTTTTGGTCACACTGATTCTAATAGTACATTTAATATTGATTTTAATAAATTTTATATGCAACAACTACTTAAAGATCATGCAAAAAGAACTAAATACTTATATCAATATATATCAAATAAAATAATAGATTCAAAAGAAAAGGAGAGATTAAAAAGAGGTGGTGAATTAGATATTAAATTTGAGGAAGGAAATTCTATTTTTGCTAAGGCGGTAAACAATAGGAAAAGTAAGGACAAGCCGTTATATCAAAAGGCAAAAGTGACAGGAGAAGTAAATCGGAATGTTATACCAATTCAATTAGGAAATAGAAAAACAAAAGTTCCAATTAAAAATATAAAACGCCCTCCACAGGTGGTGCGTCGTAATCCTGGTGATGATTCGGGAAAACCAGGCCCTTCAACTTCAGAAAATTGAAGGAAATCCGGGGTTACTACCAGTAAAAAGTGGTAACGCATATATGCAAGAAGATAAATGGGTTATTGTTAAGACTTTAAATTTAGAAAGAATAGCAGATAATTTAGAATATTATATTGATAGTTATAAGGAATTTAGTAAGTTAATAAATACAAGTAAGCCATATCCCAACGAATTTATAAACCTGAAAAATCAAGTAGAATATATTCGTGATTCAACAATAAATAAATTTGAACAAATTTTACCGCTGCAAAGATTTAAGCGTGGATTATTAAATCCCCTTGGATCTGTCATAAAATCTATTACTGGCAACTTAGATAATGAAGACGCACTTCGTTATGACAATCTTATTCAAAACTTATATAAAGAACAAAGCTCTATACAAAATAAATTCACTTTCATCACTAAAATGATTGATCATCATATTAATAGCACAGAAGTATTGTATAATAATACTTTAATTTTTAATGAGCGCTTAAAGCGTATCGAAAGAATGTTAAAAGAAATCAGTACAAAAGAAAATAATTCAATTTATTCTACTTATGTGTTAGGTATGTATAGTACTTTTATTAATAGTTTTCGTATATTGTATATTACTATTAATGAAATAGAAACAGCTTTAGCATTAAGTAAAGTTGATGTGTTACATCAATGTATTATTAATTCCACAGAATTATTTGAAATATTGTCACAAGTTGAAAAAGTTAATAATTTAGTATACCCTGTATCTAAAAACAATTTAGTTAAAATAGAAAGAACTATGTCTGTAAAAGCATATATTAAAGAAAACCAGATCACGTTTATATTAGAGGTTCCGCTTATCAGTAACGAAACTTACGATTTTTATAAAATATTTTCGTTACCAGTTTATGATCAGATAAAAAATAAAACATTTATAATTATCCCCGAATATCCTTTCCTAATGGTGAAAAGTTCTAAGTACGTATCACTAATATCGCCTTGTCAGCAAATTTCGGAAAATGATCGGTACTTGTGCACCGAAAAAGAAATTGTTCCCTACACTTCTACAACATGCACCGAACAGATGATGGAATATCAAACAGATGCAACTCTCTGTATATCACGGGCTGTACATATAGAGGATATAAAAATACAAAGACTTTCATCATCCCGATATATTATATATTCAAGAAATAATATAATTATTACCGAAAGATGTTTAAGCGAAATAAATAAGACGCCAGTAATTGGTACATATATTATACAGATTGAAAATGGATGTGAAATTATAATTGGAAAAATTCGTCTACGCAACGAGCAACACCCCTTTACAGAGATAGATTATAAAAAAATGCCAAGATTACATTTTCCGAAATTAAATATTGAAAATACCGATAACCCGCCACTAGACATAAAAGGAGTTAACCTAGATGATTTGAAACACCTGTCGGCGATACTTAAAGTGCAGAATTTCAGTGATAGTGAAAAAGTGAAAGTTATAAAAGTCAATAGTGTCAGTGTTGCAACCCTTGTATTGTATGTCATAATTTTATTTTCCTGTGTATCCTTAGCGTTATATAAATTTAGAAATAAATTAATATCACTTAAAAATCGAAATCCTCAGAACTCGAAAAATTCGTCTGATGATTTCGAACTTAAGGGGGGAGGAGTCATGTTAGGCTCTGGCAACCCTAGTATTAGAATAATTGCTAAGTAATGCCTAGCTTAACATTTTAGGGATCCCAGCAGTATTAGGTTACCTGGGAACTCTAGGATGAGATAACTACTTTTAAGACTAGGATAGGACATTCGTGGAGAGCATCCAACTCTGCTCACACGTGTCATTAGTTATTAATTATTATTTTAATTTTAAATTGTAATAGTTTAGTAAGTTCACTTTAATAAATTTTAATTTTTTAAAAAAGTGTTTTCCGCTCCCGTAAATTTGACTAGATGCTTTCCAAACGAAACAAAATAGAATAATTTAGGAAATTCAATATTCAATTAAATTATAAGTACATACATTAAATCAATAATACATATACACCCATATATATATATATATATATATATATATACATACATACACATATACATAAATATATAATTATACATATATATTATATTATACATATTTACAGACAACATAGGAATAAACAAATTTATATTTCCTAATAATACTATTATAAAATACATAATACTATAACATGTACAATAGTAAAATACTATCTTCTATACATATAATAAATCTGTAGAGGGGTCATGTCTGTACATTAAGAATATTTAAGTGTAAATTAAAAAAAGGGGGTCTATATAAGCCACAGAACCTAAAAATAACATTTTTGAAAAAAATGTCTGTCTGTCTGTCTGTCTGTCTGTCTGTCTGTCTGTCTGTCTGTCTGTCTGTCCATATGGGAATGTTTGTCGTCGCATCACGCTAAAACCACTGTATGGAATGAAATGAAATTTGGCAGGCAGGTAGCTTACGACCTGAAGAGCATTATTGGAAATTACTAGCTGTGCCCGCGACTTCGTACGCGTGGAAAAGTGATTTAGGGCAGCAGTTCAAATACATTTTTAGTTTATGAACACTGTCGTTTGGATATTTAAAGTCAAATAATGGCCGTTTTTGTCGTAAATGTTTTGAGGTATTTTTTCTATGAAAATGCTAACAATTCCTACTACCAGCTCGAAAAATGACCGTGTGTTATTAACCGACTTCAAAAAAAGGAGGAGGTTCTCAATTTGTCTGTATGTATAATATTTTTTTTCTTTTATGCGAACGGGACTACTTGATAGTACGCTCATATACGCGACGAAGATCTCTGTACTGAGATTTATATGGACTTTACGCCGCAGCGACTGCAGACGATGATCGTTTTCACACCGACGCTGCGCTGCTGGCGCCGAGCGCCAAATTTTTTAAAAGTCTACTCTTGGTGCGCAATTCCAACTCGGGCTTGCCCGGTTTTTTATTTATTAATTACCTACGCTAACAAACATGTAGCCTACTTAGGGACTTTACGGTTAAAGTACTAACTTCCTTTAGACGACAAAATAACAAATGTCCAAAAGAAAGAAAAACCCCAAGCCGTACCTAGCATGAAAACTAATAAATAAAAATATCATGAAAAACATAAATCTTACTTATATTGACATAACTTTTCTAATTTAAATGTACCTATGACATCTCATTCATATCTTGAAAATAAACTATCCTACGCCTATACTTTATTAATCGTATTTGCAAAACCTAAGTATAATAATAAATTACTTCGCACAAAGTAATAATTATTTTCACTTGTACTGGAAAATAAGTATTACTTTGTGCGAAGTAAATTTAATTGTTCCTTTTAGTTTACCTTTTGAAGTCGTTTTTTTTTGTTTAAAATTATTTAATTTTCAGATTTTTAGTGATGGGTATAGACTGAGTAGGGATAATTCTCGAATGATCAGACGACGATTATTTGAGGACGGAAAATAAAAAACAAAAACAATTAGATAAAAAAAAATAGTAGAAAGAGAAAAAGTCTACCTAGCCTAGCCTGGCGTAAGCCACAGCGGCGCAATTTTTTTTAATATATATATATGTATATTATGTATATTGTATATATAGTTTACTGAAACGCGAAATTTTTTGATATTATAGATCCAGGATATGGTGCAAAACCTTACTGTTTGGTAACATATGCTTAGACTACTTTAGAAAAAATCAAAATCAATATATTATTCCACATAAATTTTGAGGTTTTACTTCGATTCCTCACGGATCCCATCATCAGGTCACCATTTTGGTGACAATGGGACCAAATTTAAATTATATCCTACACAACATAAAAAAAAATTAAAATCGTTTCAGAAACGATGAAGATATTCGCGAAGAAACATAAAAAACAAACATATATTTACGAATTGAGAAACCTTCTCCTTTTTTGTAAGTCGGTTAAAAATATTGTGTTGGTTATTTCATGTTACAAGTTTCATTTAAATACGTTGAGTAGTTTGGCTGAAATACCGTCAAATAGGTAGCTACAATTTTTTGAAGATCCCACGGGAACCCTTACGTTTTTCGGGATAACAATTTCTTATAATGCTCTTCAGATTATAAGCTACCTGCCTGCCAAATTGCATTTAAATACGTTAAGTAGTATGGCTGAAATACCGTCAAATAGGTAGCTACAATTTTTTGAAGATCCTACGGGAACCCTTTCGTTTTTCGGGATAACAATTTCCAATAATGCTTTTCAGATCATAAGCTACCTGCCTGCCAAATTTCATTGAAATACGTTGAGTAGTATGGCTGAAATACCGTCAAATAGGTAGCTAAAATTTTTTGAAGATCCCACGGGAACCCTTTCGTTTTTCGGGATAACAATTTCCAATAATGCTCTTCAGATCATAAGCTACCTGCCTGCCAAATTGCATTTAAATACGTTGAGTAGTATGGCTGAAATACCGTCAAATAGGTAGCTACAATTTTTTGAAGATCCTACGGGAACCCTTTCGTTTTTCGGGATAACAATTTCCAATAATGCTCTTCAGATCATAAGCTACCTGCCTGCCAAATTTCATTTAAATACGTTGAGTAGTTTGGCTGAAATACCGTCAAATAGGTAGCTACAATTTTTTGAAGATCCCACGGGAACCCTTTCGTTTTTCGGGATAATAATTTCCAATAATGCTCTTCAGGTCGTAAGCTACCTGCCTGCCAAATTGCATTTAAATACGTTGAGTAGTATGGCTGAAATACCGTCAAATAGGTAGCTACAATTTTTTGAAGATACTACTACTTAACGTATTTAAATGCAATTTGGCAGGCAGGTAGCTTATAATCTGAAGAGCATTATTAGAAATTGTTATCCCGAAAAACGTAAGGGTTCCCGTGGGATCTTCAAAAAATTGTAGCTACCTATTTGACGGTATTTCAGCCAAACTACTCAACGTATTTAAATGAAACTTGTAACATGAAATAACCAACACAATATTTTTAACCGACTTACAAAAAAGGAGGAGGTTTCTCAATTCGTAAATATATGTTTGTTTTTTATGTTTCTTCGCGAATATCTTCATCGTTTCTGAAACGATTTTAATTTTTTTTTATGTTGTGTAGGATATAATTTAAATTTGGTCCCATTGTCACCAAAATGGTGACCTGATGATGGGATCCGTGAGGAATCGAAGTAAAACCTCAAAATTTATGTGGAATAATATATTGATTTTGATTTTTTCTAAAGTAGTCTAAGCATATGTTACCAAACAGTAAGGTTTTGCACCATATCCTGGATCTATAATATCAAAAAATTTCGCGTTTCAGTAAACTATATATACAATATACATAATATACATATATATATATTAAAAAAAATTGCGCCGCTGTGGCTTACGCCAGGCTAGGCTAGGTAGACTTTTTCTCTTTCTACTATTTTTTTTTATCTAATTGTTTTTGTTTTTTATTTTCCGTCCTCAAATAATCGTCGTCTGATCATTCGAGAATTATCCCTACTCAGTCTATACCCATCACTAAAAATCTGAAAATTAAATAATTTTAAACAAAAAAAAAACGACTTCAAAAGGTAAACTAAAAGGAACAATTAAATTTACTTCGCACAAAGTAATACTTATTTTCCAGTACAAGTGAAAATAATTATTACTTTGTGCGAAGTAATTTATTATTATACTTAGGTTTTGCAAATACGATTAATAAAGTATAGGCGTAGGATAGTTTGTTTTCAAGATATGAATGAGATGTCATAGGTACATTTAAATTAGAAAAGTTATGTCAATATAAGTAAGATTTATGTTTTTCATGATATTTTTATTTATTAGTTTTCATGCTAGGTACGGCTTGGGGTTTTTCTTTCTTTTGGACATTTGTTATTTTGTCGTCTAAAGGAAGTTAGTACTTTAACCGTAAAGTCCCTAAGTAGGCTACATGTTTGTTAGCGTAGGTAATTAATAAATAAAAAACCGGGCAAGTCCGAGTTGGAATTACGCACCAAGAGTAGACTTTTAAAAAATTTGGCGCTCGGCGCCAGCAGCGCAGCGTCGGTGTGAAAACGATCATCGTCTGCAGTCGCTGCGGCGTAAAGTCCATACAAATCTCAGTACAGAGATCTTCGTCGCGTATATGAGCGTACTATCAAGTAGTCCCGTTCGCATAAAAGAAAAAAAATATTATACATACAGACAAATTGAGAACCTCCTCCTTTTTTTGAAGTCGGTTAATAATACACGGTCATTTTTCGAGCTGGTAGTAGGAATTGTTAGCATTTTCATAGAAAAAATACCTCAAAACATTTACGACAAAAACGGCCATTATTTGACTTTAAATATCCAAACGACAGTGTTCATAAACTAAAAATGTATTTGAACTGCTGCCCTAAATCACTTTTCCACGCGTACGAAGTCGCGGGCACAGCTAGTAAATAATATAAAAATAGTGACAGCAATGAAAAACCATATTATGACTCTTCCAAGAGTGTGAAATACCACTCACGGCAACGCAGGATGCGTTTGAAAGCCTCCTTAGTTGTAGACATCCTGATTTCTATAGGGAGAGCGTTCCAAAGTAGAATAGCCTGAATGTTAAAAGAAGAGTGCATAAGACTGGACTTATGAGGCGGACACAAGAGAAGAGCATTGTTTGTTGAGCGAAGATTTTTATCATGACTGCTGCAGAGAAATTTAAAGTGAGAGGAGAGATAGGCAGGAGAATGAGGAGAATGTAGAAGTGAGTAGAGCATACTCAATGCCCGTGCCGAGCGTCGTTGCCTTATCGGCAACCACTTCAGCTTAGAGCGGTAGTATGAGACATGGTCATATTTTCTTAGGTTAAAGACAAATCTAATACAGCTGTTAATATGACGATCTAGTTTATTAAGTTTATCTGCATTATAATAATAATATAATAATAATAATATCTATGGACGCTTCACACCACGTCAATCTGGCCCTGTGCTAAGTATCCGAAGAACTTGTGTTACAGGTACCAGACAACGGAAATATATTTAATACTTTTATACTATACACATATTTAAAAAAATTTATTATATTATACACAAATTTAATACACATCCATGACCCAGGAACATTGAAAACTTTTTGTTCCCTCGGCGGGATTCGAACCCGCGACCTTTCGTTCGAGCACCAATGCGCTCAACCAACTGCGCTACGGAGGTCGTCAAAAAGCATTGAGATCGAAATAGCACACATCGCCGTAATCTATGATTGGTAATATGAGCGTCTGTACTAGCAAGATCCTGGTCGTTATTGGTAAAAAGTGTTTTAGTCGGTAAAGAGATCGCAATGTTCTTGTAACCTTGTGAGAAACATGAGAAATTTGGGAATTCCAGTCAAGAGTGGAGCCTATATGCAATCCGAGATCTTTGACGCTGGAACTAAATGGAATGACCGATCCGTCAAAAGTGACTTGTGGTAAAGAATTTTTGTTCACTTTACTGATTGACCGCGGACTCACGACCAATATAGCCTGACATTTAGTAGGGTTAACAGATAACCCAAATTTACCTGACCAATCCTTAATAGCGTCTAGATAACGGTTTCCTGCATCGAAAGCCTCCGATAAAACTTCCACTCTTGCTGGACTATAAAGCTGTAAATCATCAGCATACAAGTGATACGCAGTACGAAGTCTATTAGTGATTGAGTTAATAAATATGGAAAAAAGGAGAGGAGAAAGAATGCCACCTTGAGGGACACCAGAATGAAGATGTTGCCAGGTGGATGTAGACTGATCAGTACGTACTGATTGGTGGCGTCCCTGAAGATACGAAGCGAACTATATAATACTTGTTCTCCTGTATATGGGTCAAAATCAAAGAGGTGGAAATCATGCTTTTTAAGATTTTCTTAATAAAATATCGTGATATAACTAAAAAATCAATTTAGAAATAAAGGTTCTGTACATAATCACAACGCACTTATCATATTTATTTGTCTACGATAATATTATATTCGATTTTAAACAAAAATGGTCTAAATAGTCATTCCGGGGACGCGTCCTTATACCATGTTTCATAGTTGAGACCAGTTAAAAATATTTACAGGTAAGACATAAAATTGTCATTTTTTAACATTTTCTTTGAAATTCACTTAATAAAAAAAATAAAAATAAAAAGTTAACAACTTCTTTCATATTTTGACCATTTAAATGCTGTCTGACGTTCATTAAATCATTCCGTCAACGCGGTGGATTCCGGTCGATTTAATTAAAACAAAACACGCTTGGTTGCGTTAGCGAGTAACACTGAAGTTCACTTGTCAAATGAAAAGACGTATAATACTGTGTTTACTAAAAAAATGTTTTTTTTTTGGTAAGTACTTTTTAATTTCATATTTGGGTAGAGTACTTTGATTCCCTGTCACTTCAAGAACGCTGTGAGATGATTAGTTTTTCAACAATTTGAATGACTTTACGCCAAATTCTTATTAATATTATATCTCACGTGTTCCTAACATCTAGAACCTATATCTAACATATCGTCGTCAAGCGTGATATGAAAATATACAATATGGTATAGTCATTTCGGGAACGCCCGTCGTTTCCGAAACGCCGATATAGGTGTTCCTGAAATGACAATTATCGGTCAATATGATGCTCTAATGATTTTAAAAACTTATAGCCATGTAGCTTTTGGTTCTAGGAAACCGTTTTGAAACCAAAAAAAAAGATAGATGAAGAGACTGTAAGATAGACTGATAGAGAATGCTGAAAATAAAATTAAGAAATGATATGACAGATAGACAAAAGAGGAATCAAATAAAGCTGTGGAGAAAAAAATATTTTAATTCATAATTAAGATGTTTTTTTTATTATAATTGTTATATTTGTAATAAATGTTATTGATATTGTGCAATTATTATTTATTCCTAATATATAATGTTTGTTAACTGAAACTAGATGGTTTATAATTAGATTTCAAGTTTAATTTTGGATTGCTAATTTTTAAGTATAAATAAAGGTTAATATGCAAACACCAGATTTTGCAGGCATTTAGAAAACTTCATTGGCATTTTTGGAACACTCTCATAATTTTCGGCAACATAACAAAAAGGGAAAATTTATCACTAATGAGTAATGCTACAGTTAAATATTGCACGTACAACCTGAAATGACCTTTCAACATTTTGTATTTATGTTATAAAGTGATAAAGTACTGCAAAAATATACACAATAAATTAAAAAATTTAAACAAAATTTACACTTATTGAAAATTTATAGAGAGTTGTTTGAAAAATAAGTATTTATACTATAAAAATGAAACAAAATAACAGCATTTACGGATAGCCCGGCGATAACGTATTGGCAACCACTTCACTCTGGATCGAAACGCTGACACATGGTCAAATTTTCTTAGGCCAAAGATAACATTTTATCAAAATATTTTGCAGACGCTCGAGCTAATTAGTTGATCTTCTGTGAGATTTGTAAAACATGCATCTGAATAATCGAGAATTGACAGGAACAAGCATTTAATTTAGCTATTTTAATCTTAGTTGGAATGGGAAGAAGGTAACGAAGGTGACAAACAGAGAACCAAGTTGCAAATATCCTCTTGCTAATCTCATTAATATGCTGAAACCACGATAATGTGTCATCGAAATAAACACCTAAGTTTTTTACAGATTTACTGAAAGGCTGTGTACGTTGTTTAAAAGAACGGGTGGCAAGCTGTTCCAGTCAATCCTAGACACAAGCCAAGGGCTTCCAATAACAATCACTTGCGTTTTTGCTGGGTTAATAAGGAGACCGTTACGCTTGATCCAGTCACATACTACTTCCAAATCTCTGTTGACGGTGTTAATGAGAGTTAAAATACATGGATTAATAAAGGAAGATTGAGTATAAACTTGGAAATCATCCGCATATAGGTGAAACGATGAGGATGTAATGGAATTTGCAAAAATAACAAAAAGAAGTGGGGACAAGACACCACCCTGGGTGACACCGGCAGTGACAGAGGTCCAGTTCAAAAAATTATCAGCCACTTTAACTCTCTAACGATGACCCACAAGGTAACTGCTAAATAAGTTAATAACTGGTGGAGACAGGTTGATAGACCTTAGGAAACTCAGTAGAATATCACGATCAACCGTGTTAAATTCATTGCTAAAGTCTAGCAGGGCTAGTTTGGTAACTAGCTTATAGTCCATACTAAGGCGAATGTGATCTGTAACCTTAACTAAATCGGTCGTGGTCGACCACGATGAAATCCAGACTTAAAGGAGCTGAGTAAGTTATATAGTAGTATAGGTAGAACTGAGATAGGACGGAAGTCCGACACCAACTGAGGCCGTTAGGTCTTAGGTAATGGAATAACTATTGCATCCTTCCATGCACTTGGGGAAACACAGGCATCAATGCAATAATTAAAGATATGTACAAGGACAGGTGTAATGGTGTCAAGAATAGAAATATCATCACCTACCCCATTCGAAGCGATGGACATGACATATCTTCTGTCATCATCCTCAGTCACTAGGCTAAGTACGGATGGTGGGAAATCTGGAGTTAGGTAATCTTGACAGGTGATTAAGCGTTTGACACTTTATAGAATGGTCAAAGGAATTAGAAGTGGAAGTAAACTGTTTATTCAAATCATCCTTATTCGTCAAATAAGAACTGTTATCAGAGCTTTTGCCTACTCCAAGGGACCTTAGGAACTTCCAGACTTTACAAGGATCGCCAATTTCCGCAGAAGAGTGGATGTGACGGCGCTGGGCATCCCTATACATTTTGTTACAGCGCTTCCTAATTCGTAGATATTGATCTCGGTGATGTTCACATTTAGGTACAGTTTATATTTCGTTTTAGTGGAATGTTTTATGTTTTTGTTTAATTAAAAATTTTAACTCATCTGTAAGCGAAGGAGCTAAAACAACAAAAAAATAGTTTTATTAAAGCATCAAAATGATTAATATTTCGGTCATTCTCCAGATCGGCGTTATTTGCCTAATTACCGTAACCGATTTTTTTTTTTCTACTAATCTGGATTAAACACACTGAAATATAAAACTTATGAAAGATACAAATACAATAATTAATGAGGCATGCAACAGTTTACTATAGTTCTTGAGATAATGAGACTTTAAAATTGTATGGGTACGGTAATTAGACAAATGTAATATTTAATGTTACGGTAATTAGAAAGAGTTATTTATTATATCTAAAAGATGATATAAAACTCTGATTAATAAGTTCTACATAATATTATGTAATTATAACTAAAGATCGGGTAAAATTAGTTAATTTAAACAAGCATTGTTTTATTTTCGCAAATAATATTTATTTGAACAATAAAAGTTTAAAAAACTTATAACCCGACTTCGGAAAAAACAAGAAAACAAATTCAATTTGAAATCCAGAAATGTATAGGTACAAAAATGGTCAAGATAGGGCCGTGGTCGGACCTGCTAGCAAAATCGATTGATATCAATTTCTTAATACGTCAATTGCGCATTACAGCTTAACTTTCGCATTGCAAGTAGATCTGGTCTTGAGGAACTCCAAATGACTTGGTGGACTTTCATTGTGCCCTTATACTATCACTGGAACCCTTGAACCCTTATAAAACGTATTCATTTTTCATACAACGGTAATTAGCAAAATACGGTAATTAGTATACGGTAATTAGAAAAAGTAAGATTTTCTTAAAAATTTCAAAAACCAATAAAGTTTGCAAAAACTGTCTTGAGACAACTTACGTAGGCCAAAATACTGTCTAGATTTATATGATCAACTTAGTTCTATTTTAAATTTTAAATATTTAAATAAGAACAACGGTAATTAGAAAAGTCTATTACCAAAGCTACGGTAATTATATACTTACGTGCTTCACTGGCGGCACACAAACATTTACGACCTGTGATGGCTGTCGGGCTGTGGCACACACGGAGGTGTCGCGACACGTGCGGCAGTGATGTCCCAAATCCTGTTGCTTTGGAGTGTGCACCCAAGAACAGTGTGGGTTACGGTAATTAGAACATTCGATGGGACACGCTATTATTTCAGGATAATTATTTATAGACTGGACCTATTAAGTCGATATTTTTTATATTGTTATCCTTTGTATTGTTTAGAAAGTTAATTGGATTAAAGTAAATATGTACGTAAAAAAATCACAAGGAAGTTTTCAGATCCAGTTGATGTCGGGACACGTTACGGTAATTAGAAAAAAGTGCTTTTTCAACGCAACTTAAAATAATTTAGTCTTAATCACTTAAAGCAGAAGCCTATATTTTTGTTTACAGCTAGATACGGATGCTATCTATCAAATAAAAAGAAAACATAGATACATATAACAATAATACAGAGTAGACAAGCCCGGGACACGTAAAAATTTATAACCGGAGAATGGCCGATTTAATACATAACATAGATACCTAAATTATGGTAACGCAAGTACGACAGTTATTGTGACGAGTCCCTCGTGTGAGCCGTGAAACGTGGCACGTTACTCCACAGACCTACCGGCTAGTTCTCTTTTGACGCTGCTACTAGTGCCAAATTATAATATAATATCGAACTTGGCAAGTACGACAGTTATTGTGACGAGTCCCATAGACCTAGACCATAAGACTCTCTTTAGATTTTTTTATTTTTATAATATAATATATAATATCTATGGACGCTTCACACCACGTCAATCTGGCCTCGTGCTAAGTATCCGAAGAACTTGTGTTACAGGTACCAGACAACGGAAAATATATTTAATACTTTTACACTATAAACATATTTAAGATTTTTATTACATTAATACACAAATTTAACACACATCCATGACTCAGGAACATTTAAAGCTTTTTGTTCCCTCAGCGGGATTCAAACCCCCGACCTCCGGGTCAAGAGCCAAGCTCTGAACCACGTGAACCACGGAGGCGTCTTTAGATGCTGCTCTGCAACTAGCTAAATTAGAATATGTTTTATAAATTCAATATCAAGCATAATTTCTCCTAATTTCTTAATTCAGGTCCTTATTTATGACGGACGAATCAGAGAACAAATGTCAGTAAGTTAAGAGTAACTAAACAAACTTACCATTCCAATGAGTACCCTTGCATTTGGTTTTAATAGAAAGGACGGTATAGCTTCATTTCGGAATTTATCACTTGCGTTGAGTGAAAATGGTTGTAAAATAACGAAAGCTTCCTTGAACTTTGTATCCACTTTTTCACCGTACTCCTTATCGCTGTACACTTGTACAGTTGAAAAGTCAATATCTACGTTTGTAGCTTTACAATCACACAGGAGAGTTTCATCATCACACAACAAATACTGTCCTTGTGGGCAACATTTGCCAACACATACTTTGCTAGCACATACTTCATCTTTTTCATTTTCTTTAACGTAATAGACAGGTTGAGATAGACCCGTAATGTTTTCAATTAGGCCTAATATTGGCCATAACGTTAAAAGCGCCACGAGTAATATCATTTTTGTACGCACTGACTGGACGTGGACGTGATCCCCATAAAGAGAGGAAAACAAATGAAGCACTTATATAGTAATGACTAATGAGTAATGAGTAAAATGCAAAAAACAAAAGTTAGTAGATAGTACATATACCACATAGTGTAATCGGTTTAAGGATAATAATATTCTAATAATATCTACAATGTATAAATAATACCTACAATGTTTATTTATCATTGGTCTATGGTAAAAGGTACAATTATATATCTTTATTTATTTAACCATTTTTGTGTACATAAATGACAAAAAGTTAACATATAAAGAAATACGACACAAAAGGACTACTTATCTCTAAAAGAAATTTCTTCCAGCAGTGCTACAGAGAGAAATTACATGAGAGATATCAGGCAGGGCGTGCACAATTGCAGATAATATAATAATAATAAACGTAATAAAAATACATAAATAATGATAATATCATACATAAATACAGTTTAATAATCATATTACGATTCACTGTTAAGATAGTGTTCTTTTACGCGTCTTTTAAAGACAGTGATGATAGGACTGTCACGAATGGTATGGGGAAGGGAGTTCGCTATCCTTGCAACAGTAAAGGAACCCAAAGGTCGGTAAATAATAAATATAGTGACCATAATTATAATATTTTTTTGTTTCAGGGTTAAAAGCATGTAACGAAGGATAGAGCCGATTTCGAATTCCGCATAGAGCAAGTCATCTAACATCTGGGGGCATGGGAGTGCCCCCGTCCAGACGAGCCAAGCGAAGCGCAAGGGGACTACCTACCTTTTCTCGAAAGTTTCGTCGTTTTTTTGAACTCTCATAACTTTGCTTTGGATGATGCTACATAGTTGAAAATTTAAACATATAATGATACCAGTGAAAACATGAAACATACAAAGTTTGAATGTTGTAGCTATTATACATTAGATTTTATCAATGTCTAAAAACCCCAGATTTCGTCACTGACTCATTTATAGATCATCAAAATTCATAAGGTACTTCCTGAAGTCCTAGTAAGCTGATATTATTTATGTAAGCTGTTATTGCTACGAGACCAACAAAAAAATTATTAAAATATATATGCCGCCATTTTGAATCCAATATGGTGGACGGTACAAAATGGATGTTTAATATGTTTATTATACGGATATGATCTTTAATACATAAAATAAATATTATATTATACAACAACAAACAACAATTATACAAGTACATAAAAATAAGACCTACTTTTGGAAGGACCGATAATCGGTCAGATTTTTGCTCCATATTATTTCTATCCAACTTTATTTATTTGAGTGCGTTGCACTACTGCAATCAGTATGTTCTATTCTATTCCGATTATTAATCGGTGACCGACTTTTTATAAATGAAAAATATATCTATGAGAAAATTAGTTTTTTATGCACTTATTTAAAATTAGGTATTAATCTTTTGGGAAGTAAAAATTAGGTAAGAATTAACAGGCAGGAAGTAGTAATTTGTTGTCAGTGTATATAAACAAAACATTACGTCATCACTTGAAATCGGTCCGGCATAAGCTCCCGCTAATGTTATAATAATAACATATTGTTTATAGAAGGATAATTGGAACCTTATATACCAATGTTTTAAGCTTCCATAAAATCTTATGTAAAAACCGTTCGACACTTCGACAGCGCGATGCAGGTAGCTAACAGCGCAACCTATGTTTAGAACTGTGAAACATCTAAACATACTTTTATCAACACATTTAACAGTCGGTAACTTTATAATGATAACAATAATACACGATCAATGTATATATAATTTTAGTGTTTAATCTTATGACTATTAACATAATAATAATATGATTTTTAACACGTCACGTCATGACGTTTAAAGATGGCCATAATCAAAAGAAAACCTTAAAGCTATTTTTCAAAAATAAAAATAAGTACATTTTTTTTCCTTCAAAAATGCTAAGTTGCACTTAGGTGTATGCACTTAGCATAAGTTTATAAAAGCCCTACAAGAATTAGTACCTCTAGTGACCAACAGATGGCGGTGACCGTCGTCTACATACGATATTATTATTGACTTACTGTATTATTTTAATGAGTATCAACATGCTTTATTAAAGGCAATCTCCCTCGTTTATAATATAAGTAATTCTCAAATTCTCGAATGTTTATTAGTGTTGAATATAATACATATAAGACTAGTGGCATCCTAGGATATCCAAATAAGAAGTTTCACTCCAGCAATAAAATAATGTATATTTTATATTTATATATAATATATAACATAATAATATAACAAATAAATAAATATGGACGAGACATTTATTTGAAAATCCGCCTCTACCTCTTAAAATTGCGGTGAAAGTTTTTGGTGGGATTATATTATACGGAAGTTATAGTAACTATTCTTTTGAACTAGGCTGGATTTTTAAAAGTATCCTACTTTTAAAAATCCAGCCTAGTTCATAATACCGATATACCATTACCATATTATATAAGTACGACTATATTTTAACCTCAGGAATCAACTTGAGCTCACTTTATAAACCAAACCAGTCGAGGACCTATTTTGTACTGACGTCAATATGGACTAAGATCCCAGAGCAATCAGACATAACTTATTTTCACACGAATGAAACCTGATGTTTTCAGTAGCGTCTCGTGTGCCTTGAATACCTACGCGCTTTGTGTAATTTGCCGAGTGACACCTGGGCAGGTACCAGGTGAGAAAGGTAACTAAAAATAAGAGTTATTTAACTTATTTTCACATGGCTGATTTTTATATATATGGCTGATTATAAGTGTCATACTTTTGATTGACCAGAGCTTTAGTCAGACGCTTTTAAAGTACCCAAAAAATAAAATATGAACTTTACTTATTTTTACACGTCTGATTTTTTAATATGTTTTTGAAGTATTTATTTAAAAGTTATATTCAATCAGTCAGACAAATTAGAATGACCAAACATCACCTAAGACAAAAATTATTCAGCCAGAAGTATGAGGGCGAGAGCACTATGCGCATGTGTCTCAAAGTAAAAAAAAATAATGTAAGTACTAAGCATACTTACTGTTTTCAATCTGAGATTTTTGCATCTATATTTCAACAAAATTAACTTTAACAAGGAATTTATTTATAGTATTCTCCGAAGAAATATTAAGAAAGTGCAAAAACATTATATAGCAAATACATTTTTAGCATTAAGATTTTTGTTTGGTTGCTTTTTGGTAGCCTCGTACCAAAAAGCAACCAAACAAAAATTGTTTCGTTAAACTATGAATTCAAAGGATATCTTAAACCTGCTTGCGCCGGTCTGGATTAAATTAGAACCTAGAGTTAGCTGATCCATTACATCAAAGTCTAACTCCAATTTAACCGAAATATTTTTGACTTACCACTTATTTTAACCTAAAATGTAGTTTTAAAAATTAAACACAGATTTTAATTTATCCTAGACTGGCTCAAGTAGATCTTAAAAAGTAAAGGCAGTTAAAGTAATCATTCCTTTTGTCTAAACTAGGAACAAATAAAAAAATTGGCAACGTAGCGTTTACTTATTACATATTATATGAATATTACATGAAAACTGTCTTGATATTTAGGTATTCTTTTTATTGCTTGATTTTCGAGGATATTGCTGGTTGCCGAGTGTCCTTTACACATAATTTCTTCTTCAGGTTTTTCATAAGTTAGACGTCGAGGTTTCACACTCACAGTATCTGAGTGTAGCAGCTGTATATGTTGATGCAAGGATCCGCCTTCACGCACCTGGGTGGTGGGCAGGTTGTGCAGCACATCGGGGAAGACGGGCCGCACACTGTTGCTGGAATCTGGGCACACTTAGTAGAATTCATATTGATTACACTTGTAATTTTCTTTGCAATTGACGAAATGAAGGAAAAATACTGAGATCGGCCTATTTATTGTAATATGCCCACTAGATTTCTATGGATAGTCTAGTTGGCTGGTCATCACTATGGCTTGGCTAAGGCTCGCCTCACATCGGCGCAGAGTCGTCGCGATGCGTCGTTTATAACGTTCCGTGCCCAAAGATTAAATATGTAACCCTGTTACTGAGCTTCGTCCGACTGTCACCAGGCTGTATCTCATGAACCGTGGTAGTCAGATATTTGAACATTCCACAGATGAAGTACTTTGATTGCCGATATAACAACAAATACAGAATAAAGTAAATATTTTTGCGCGTTTTGTACAAAAACCCTGCGCGAGTGTGACTCGCTCATGGGCGGTAATTCTATACAAACACCTATAACGCAACGTTTCTCTACATACATAACTTGTATCTTATTAATTTAGAAAATATATACATACCTATGGGGATAAAAAAGAAAAAACGCGACGCTTCGTTTGTGACAGTGTGAGTTAAGCCTAACCTTTTTTTTTTTTTTTTTTTGATATCGCAAGGGAAATGCATTACGCATCCCCTCGGGAGGGTCCCCGAGGGGTATGTGGGACTCCCGGCTCGCTACGGCCGGTTTACCCACTAAAACCACTTGCGGATTGCCATCAGTCGTTATGTTGGGTGGAGTGCCTGGATCTGTCTAAACACAGGCCACTCCTCCCTCGACCGGCCGGTTCACCTCTATAGGGACCGGACTTCCATCAAATTAAGAGAGCGCTCCGGCAAACTGAAGCGCTCTCCTCGGCGCCGAGACTGACAAAGCCGGGGAGGTTACCCATCCCTCTACCCGGAGCCCCGTACTAGACGTGAGATGGGAGGGCCGCAAAACGACGCCTCCGCACCCCCGTCCTGCGCCGGCGAAGCGGAAGAGAGAGAGGATCAGTCTCTCTGTCCCGCTCCGAGGCCTCCTTCTGCGACATGACGAATTCACAAAAGGAGACCACCGCCTGCCAGGCCTCATCACTCTCGAGCATGCAGCGAACCACACTCGAGAGCGAGAGGTCCTGCCCAATCACTGCCACGAGATCGTGGCGCTGCACGGCCCATCGATCGCACACCTCTAAGGTGTGCTGGGCCGTGTCCTCCGCAGCGCCGCATGCGTGGCAAGCTGGCGTAGGCTCTCTCCTGGCAATCTTACACAGGTACGCACCGAAACATCCGTGTCCGGTGAGTACCTGTGTAAGACGGAAGGTGAGGGGCTTTCTCTTACGGCGCATCCACGCCGCAAGAACTGGGCGTAGTGCCTTGGCCGTATGTTGACCATACGGGGACTGCGCCAGAACCTCACCCCACCTTCGCCTTGCAGCCTCTTCTCAGCGCGGAAGAGGTGCACTTCGGCGAGCACCGACGCCTCGAGCTCCCACGGCGGATCTCCAGCCAGAGCAGTGGCTGCCACCCAGGAGACTGTACGGTAGCCCCTGATTACCCTCACCGCCGTGATCCGCTGCGCTTTCCGCAGCTGAGCCTTATTGCGGACGGTAAGGGAATCCGCCCAAATAGGGGCTCCGTACAGTGCTATACTCCGACAAACTCCGGAGTATAGCCGCCCCCCACATTGGTAGGAGCTGGCCCAGCGCAGAGGCCGCCCTAATGACCTTCGGCCCTAGTTGTTCAAAATGGGGTCCGAAGGTCCACCTCCCATCCAGGGTGAGTCCCAGACACTTGAGTGTTGGGCTCACCCTGACCTCCGTCTCTCCGATAAGGAGTCGTGCACCCGGTGGGGGTCCTTTCCTCGAGTTAAGCCTAACCTTACGCATTAGACCGTAATGGAACAACGCTATGCAACCGTGCGATCAAAGTTAGTTATTTATATTTTGAATAAAAAACAGTTTCTCTCCAAGTCTACTAATTGACAGCGAAATAAGCGTGACACTAATTATAAGTCCAACGAGATAAGAGTCTGATTCAGTCGTAAAACCTAAATTTGCAGCTACCACAATCAACAAACCACACAGTACGTACGTGTTATTCGGCACCGCAACCGATTGCACGTTCATTAAATGCCCTAAGGACAATAGAATTATAATATTATCCTACAGGAAGGAAATATTTTATTGAGAAAATAAATCAAATACAATTTAGGACCGTCCTTGTAAATTATTCGCTAACGCATTTGTATTTCCATTTAAGAAATAGATGTTACATTAGATAGACCTAAACTGGTAATTAATAAGGAGCCAGATCACTACTTGACCTAATAGTATCAAACAAATATCACTAAAATTGTCGCGCAATTGATCTCGCTGCCGCGCCGCGCTGATGTTAAGGCGGGCTTACTCCCGACACAATCGAGAATCGAATCAGTTCGATCTCAACGGCTTTTGATATTTTATTTGGTGGATTACTTTGAAACTAACCAGAATAAAGAAAATCGATAGATTGTAACTTTTTACACTCCCGACCATATTAATCGACTGAGAATCAAAAAAACAAATGTAAATTTATTCGGGAGTACGCGGCACGAATCTGATTCAAATCGAATCAGATCGAAGAGTAAGGCAAGTACCGATAAATAGCATTTGTCCGATCCGATCACAGTATACATATCACTGACGAGTATCATCTTACTAATATTACAAACGCGTAACTATTTAGTAATCTGTGCAAACGCGAAATTTTGTAAGTATAGATGGATGGATGTTTATTAAGTACTTTTTCACGTAAAGTCTACATCGGAAAAACATCGTGGAGGAAACCCGCATATAATAATAGCTCCCCTCACCGATTTCGATGTCGGTAGCCGATTTCATTGAAACCAGGCCAGCTACGCAGGAGTTATTTTATAGTGCCCAAGTGTGTGCGCAATACACAGAAGCACTCTCTCTTCCTTTTACTCTCATAACCCAGTGGGACGGTAAACCGACACGACTAGCGAGAGATCAGGCGAAGGACCGACTTTTTACATGCCCATCCGACGCATGGATCATCTTTCTTGTCAGACAATCAGGTGATCAGCCTGCTTTGTCCTAACCAAACTTGAAAACAACATTTTTTGTTGTTCCAACGCGGGAATCGAACCCACGACTTCCGGGTCGAGAACGTAGCTCTGAACCACTAGACCACGGAAGCGATATGATGAAACCCGCATATGGTTAGCTTCAGACGCATTGACCAGTCATGGACCTCTGGACTAAGCCGACTATGTTGTGAGAATGCCGTATGTGCTGAGCAATCATGCGACACTTAAAACCGCCGTTCTAGGCCCTACAGTATTTACTTTGCTTGGAGAATTGCAAAGGCTTACTTATTTGTCGCCTTTTATGACGCCCGGAAAGATGGTTCATGGGGAGATGCTATTCTTTCTCCGACACCCCACGAATAACTAATAGGATAAGTCCCACCCATAAATAAATAAAATAAATAAATAAAAATAAAAAGTCTTTTATTTCGTTATTTTGCAATTTACAATTGATTTAAATAGTTACATATATTTTTAAATAATTTATATAAATTTACTAGACATACTAATTAGATTTTAAATAAATATAAGACTGTAATTTTTACTTTATTTTACATATTTAACATTTATTTTTTTATTACATCATTTTATTAATTTTATAATAGTAGACTAGAACGAACCGCTTTTTATTCGAGGGTGAAGGCCTCCTCCGGTCAAGTCCCAGCCATACGTAGATATAATTCTGAGTCGGCGAACCCACGATGTCCAGCAATGTGAAGATGCCCGGACCAGAAACACGGAGTTCGGGAACCCTCGACTCTGTTCCATGGTATTAAACCTTTATTGAACTTTATTTAATTCTCGTTTTAATTTTAAAAAATGCAATAAGTCTGCATGACATTTTCAGTGACAGTAGCAAATTCGATCACAAAGTGTACATCAAAATTCGCAGTAATTTAATAAAAATCAATTGATTGAGCCAAATAATAAAACCAACGCTGAATTCGTGTACTTTGCTAACTGGGGCCAGGGTTCGAGAGGTATGATATACTGTCAATTTTTTACACGGCATATAGCATTTGCCTGCTGTGGGCTCATATATAAGTAAGACAATGCTTGTCTGAAAATGTAATTTGCAATAACACTTGTCTTAATCACTTAGTACATTACCTCAATAACTACAGAGAGACCCCCCCCTGTATGGCCAGATTTGTGGGGCAGAGGCAGACGCCACCCGCAGGCGCCAGGCGAAAATCTGTGGCCCATTTCTCTCCCATCTTTGTTTTTTTCACTCACACATCTTTGTTAATACCGATTAATTTTATGCCAATATTTATTATTTTAAGGCTGCGTTTCCACTGACGCGGAGCGGGGCGAAGAGGAGCTTAGCGGTGCCCAAATTGACCAATCACTATGCTCGTGCTGCTGGCCTACTCCCGACACAATCGAGAACCGAATCCGTTCGATATCAGTGGTTTTTCGTATTTTATTTGGTGAATTACTTTGAAACTAATCAGGATAAAGAAAATTGTTAGATCGTAACTTTTTGTCCTGCCGACCATATCGATCGACTGAGAATCAATATAAACAAATGTCAATTTATTAGGAAGTACGCGACATGATCGTATCTAAATCTAAATCAAATCAGTTTGGAGAGTAAGGCCCTGTTTCCGTGGAAACAGAGCGGAGATTTCCAGCATATTGATTGGTCAATTCGGGCACCACAAGCTCATCCGCTCCGCGTGAGTCGAAACGCAGCCTAAATTTATACAAAACGTTTATAGGAATCATTACTTCTTTCAGAAAGTCACCTTGTGTTGGTTAAAAGTGTAACTAAATTCAAAGTGATGTGTAACAGGCAGACTGTTATAAATCAACTGCAAAGCATCATATCATCAATAGAGTAAGTAGCAGATGTCTTGTACTGTAAACATCATCACCGCTAATCATCATTATCATCATAATATCTACCGTCGTCCACTCCTGAACTGAAACTGTCAGTTACAGCTAGATAGATATAATCAAAAGGGGTCGTTAATTATCTGTAACAAAATAAATAGTTCTTTAACTATTAGTTACAGATAAATAACGACCCCTTCCATACATAATAATTATGTTGCATAAGTAAACGTTGTGTAAAAGTATTAATAATGATGTTTTTTTTTAGTTGTACAAGGGCTAGTTGTCCCTACCAGGCTGCACACTGCTGCCGCCCGCCCTGCACCAGTCGAGGCTCCCTGCTCACAGTTTACAGTCAAGTAGCCCTCATCCAGTGACCATAGAAGGCAGATTAGTTTTAGATATTTTTTTTACATCAGTTAAGTCTTAAGGCTATAATATATAATCGAGTAATAGGCATACTTATTTAAGAGGATGCTGTCTGCATATTCCATCATGCCATGTTTAAATAATGATTAACATAGTAAACGTCCTGTGGAATTTGACTAGTTAACCTATCATCAACTTAAAACTTTGAGCGCTGGCGTTTAGGATAGTCAGGGTTCCCCCGTACATAGTTTTCACTTGATTAGTATCATGCAAATTTTTCGTGAGTAGGTACCTTAATTTTGATGAGTCGCCCACGAATTTCTTGGACGGAACTCTTGTTTGTGGTAGCTAACAGAGATAGCAAGAATAAAGTTTGTGGATTTGGATCTAAAGATAATGATCTAAATTATCCGAAAAAATATTTGTCCTAGTAACAAAAAATCTATGGTTTGATCCAAGTGTTCCCTCTTGCCAACTTGTATCGATAACGAGGTCATCTTAAATTATTAGTAACCCACTGATTTTGTTATTATTACTTGGTTAATATTAATGTATTTCGGCAGACATAATTGTCCTACACATTGCGTGGTACGTTATGCCGGTCCTACGCTTGAAAGTTGAGATTTTTTTTCTCCTTGATAACTCTGTTAGCTACCACAATCGAGAGTTCCGTCCAAGAAATTATTGGACGTCACATCAAAATGAAGCTACTAAAGAATAATTTGCTTGATACTAATCAAGTGAAAACAATGTATGGGGGAACCCTGACGAGGACGGATAGTCGGGTTCGAATCCCGCCAGTTAATTAGATTTCAGTTTTCCTTTGTTGTCCACAGTAACTCACGAGTCACGACCACATTACTCGTATTATGAACACTATATTCAGTGCTAGTTTGAGGAAATACACAACATTGGCATAAATATCTCAGTAGGTATGAGGGAAAACGAAAGCCAAAAACAAAATGTAGTTGAGCATTACATCAAAAATAGATTACAGTAACACCTAAATGTGAAAACCGAATGGCTAAAATGTTTTCCGCTACGTTCTGATATTGTGAAGTGACGTAGAGCAGATAATGCATATTATTTTTGGCACATATGGAACCATGTTGTATCTGAAACGCGCAATTTAAAGCTTACTCAGGAAAGCAAATATTCTTCTTTTTAGTCGAATACCCAATACAATATTAATGTTATATGCTGTTCTCTTATTTTTAATATATTAATAATAGTTAAAAGTGCTTAAAGGCCCAAGGTTTTAGTTAACAAAAATAATTAACTAAAACAATAAAAACGAGGAAGAAATTATAAATATGGTGTCTGTCAGTCTGTCTGTAGCATCGTAGCTACCAAACGGATTTATCATTTACTTTGACTTCGAGACACTAAAAAGTACAAAAAAAACTACGTTTAAAAAAACCGACTGCAACAAACAAAAATCATACTGGCAGCAAACGTGAGTTTCAAGTCCTTAAGGATGTTGTTATTTTAGCTGACACCCACTCCAAAAAGAACACTAATTGTAACTACGTATAAAACTATTATTTTATGTTTTTTAGTTGTTGCAGTCGGTATTTTTAGAGGTAGTTTTTTTTTATTTAGATTCCATAGACAACATAATTATTTATGCGTATTTAAGCGGCTAAAGAAACCGAAAAAAGTTTAAATATCAGGGACGAATTTCAACGACATGGCACGCACGATATGATAATAAGAATTTCCTCGACAGATGCGGTTCTAGCAGTCGGCCAGCCTCCCGTGCCTGTGGCAGCGTTCGACAAGGCGGTCATCGCCGTTGAGTACAAGTAATAGGTCTTATGTCACTGTGGAGTTAATGTGTTTTTGAGTGCTGTTTTAAATTGTTTAAAAATATATCTAATGATCTACATTTGTTGTTTAATTAACGGTATAGTAATAATACATAGCAATGACGGGAGAAGGAGATTCTTCAGAGGCATGTCCTAGCCTACAAATAGGTAGAGGTTTGGATGGGGGTCTTTAAAAATTAAGGGCGTAGTGAAGCCGATAGGTATAGAGTTACAGGAAGAAGCCACAAAAAACTGTACATGATATTGATCCTAATTGTACTTAGCTCTCATAATAGAGTCGAAGATGATATTATTATATTATGACGTCTTGAAAATTCGATAACATACTAACATAATATTATACTTCTATAATGTAGGACTCTAACCGCATGGAAACTAGAGGTAGGAAAATGGAGAAATTATTTTAAGAAAGAGCACTGCCTGGTTTTTACTGAGTCAGACGAGAAACGAGGCAAAATATTACTTCTGAAATGTGTTTAATTTTTGGGATTTTTTAAATTATACCACAAAGTAGATAATAAAATTATACCTACTGTAATGAGGGGTTTTCGAAGTGTCACTTTTAGGTACAGAGACTACCGTAAGATGGCGCTTGCATAATGTAATATGTCAAAAAAATCTGTGATCTTTGTTGGGTGGTTAATAGGGTTGCCAGATTATAGCTTTTATCCATTTTCAGGTAGTGAAATTATTCATAAAGTGGTTAAGTCGCTGTAGGTATGCTGTTTCATACACAAAAATAATCCTTTTAAATTCCTTTCTTAGTGATCTCCTACACTTCCGAGGAAACCTACATACATTATAGCTCGCTGGCTTCAATATCTTTGATTTATCAAACAAATAATTAATCACACTTTTCTCCCGTTTCCGTAGGGATTTCGGGAAGTTCTTGTTTAGTACTCCCCTATACTTACATTCTAAGAAATATACATGCCAAATTTCAGCCTGCTGCCGAGTATTTTCGACTCTTAAGTGGTCGGTATATATGTATTGAGAATATGTAGCCTGAACTGCAGTTGGATTAAACATTGGCTCTGACTGCTGCTGGAGCTGGTCCTCTATCCATCTTGATCTCCGAGTTTCATCTTGGGGAAAGCGGTGGTTACCTATATTTTTACAAAATTGTACTACGCATGGACTAGCCATGTTTAGTTTTGTTCTCAGGGCACAATTAATAAATAATAAACTATTGCAAGTGAAAGAAAGAAAGTTGAACGCAAACAAAAAACAAAGCGGAAATTGACATTTTACACAGGACTTGACATATTACTTAGGTTTAATGCCATCTATCAGCATTTTTCTTAAACTAGTAGAACTGTCAAAATAAAAACCGCTCATAGCTACCTACACTATTTATGTAAATAGGTCTTGAGGGTCTTATGCATCATTTACATTCAGCCCTGTTGGGACGGGAAGTGAGCAGGGAAGTGGGAAGCGCGAGAATGTAAACAGGTGATTCGCGTTGACGCTGCCGCTGCCGTTGACATTGCCCCGCGCTCCCTCCATTGTCGGTTTTTCGCGCGGAAGTCAAAGGACGGTAACGCGAACACGAGCGAGTGTTTACATTCAGCAGAAATATTAAGAGCAACGTTCCCAGCAAAAAGTTCCCAGCTGAATGTAAACCGTACATTAGATAATATTTATTAAGAACAAAGTACATGAAGAAATGCAAGTTGCCTGTGCAGCCTACGTCGACTGTAAAAAAATATGTCATATGTGGAAAAATAAAAAAAAGTCCAATTAGATTTTATTAAATAAAGTGTCGTACTTCAAAATCATGGAAAAGTGAAAACTATTAAAATTTCACAAAAATCCAAAAACACATTCAAAATTCTAATGTACTTAAATATTTAGTAAACAATCCCAACAAGCTGTAACTTGTAACTTATTAGGCTAAAAATTACCAGAGGTGTATAGAAGTGTCCAATTTAGATATTAATTTGCTGTAAAATAATTTCAAACTGTAATTATACAAGCTGAGGCGAGCCAGGACTTCGCCAGATATATTTTTGAATACTTCAGGTACATATATACGACTCATTTCTCTAACAGATTTTTATAACAATGTGATATGTATGCAGCTTTTCATAAAAGAAAATCCTGTCACAAAAAAAAATTCAAATTTTCTTGAAAATTATTAAGTTGTGTTTTCCTTGCACACTCTTTGCTACAATTTGACCTACAGAACAAAGCTCATCATTTATTGAATAACTAAGGTTTAACTGTTTTCTTTCATTTAAAGGATGTCTCCCCGATGTGTGACTACTTGTTACAGGAGTGCTATTATCGAGCGCACTAGGTGAATTTCATTACTTAATCATTATTTAATCGTAGGTAGTAAGTAGGTCTCAGTGCTGCGGGTTCCAACTTGTGAGTTCCTCGTTGCGGGTTCCGGGTTGCGCGTTGCAGGTTGCAGGTTGCGCGTTTCGGGTTGCGGGTTGCACGTTGCGGATTGCAGGTGTAATTGAATTTGATCAAAAGTATAACTGTTGTTATGGATAACGAGTCAGCTAGTAAATACTTAAAAGCCGTTATGTAAGTATATTATATAAATAAACAAATAGTTATTTACAGGCCATGCATTTACGATGCACCTTGCGTTGCCCACTGCTATAACACCGACCCATGTGTCAGGCCAAGAGGGAGCTGTGACCCGCGGGTGTACCCCAGCTACGTCTGTCCAGCTGTACCCGCCTGCTACACGCCATGCTGCCAGAACACATTCAGAACATGCTAGAATATGCAAATTAATGGCATAATTTAGAGTACTGCCAGCATAATTCAAAACAGAACTCGGGTCAGAAAACTGTGTAGTGCCAGAATGCATTCAGAACACCCTAGAATTATTTAATGAATGGCATAATTTAGAATACGGCCAGCATGCTCTCAAATTCAAAACAGAACTGGGGTCAGAATACCTACTGACGGACACATTTATATCCTGATAAAAACTTGTAATGAATGGCATAATTCATAATACTGTTTGTATGATCTAACTATACAATTCTGATTATAAAATTCAGAACAGCACACTAGTTAAGCTGCCAGAAGCCGTTCAGGACATCCTAGAATATTTGAATGAATGGCATAATCAAGAATACTGCTGGTAATTAAGTATGATTCTAACGTTCTCTTCTGAACTCTTTAAAACTACCGCCAAAATAATGCTTGAATCCGTTAAAAATTTAATACTGAATTTCTGAAATATGCGAATGAAGCACAGCATTAGGTAAGGAATATATATCATTTTGTAATACTAGGTATAATAATATGCTATAGATCAAATACACATAATAAAAATGGTCTAGATATTATGAGCTGACGTAATGTACTCTTATACAGAATGATTCATGGTTCATATATAAAGCCGAATATAGTGTGAAGAGAATGACGCGTGGAGCATTGTTTGTTTTGGCACCTCATATAAATTATTTACCATAAAGCGACACATCACGATTAAATATCTCCATAAAACTATACACGCCCTTCTCTTCACACTATATTCTGCTTAACATATGAACCGTGAATCACCCTCTATACAAAATTCTACTGTCACAGTGTTTGTAACATAATTCCTCCGAAATTGCTTAATGGACCAATATTTATGCAAATAAGAATAGGTTGTAGGCTATTTTTCATACCCTTAATAAAGCCGAACACCTGTTTTCATTCTAGAAGTTCTACTAATAATGGCAATCGCACAAACGCTGCCCGTTAAGGTTTAGTTGATAAGAATATTTTTATTATTCAAAACAGTTTGTGTTTAGAAAAACCATTACATAAAATCACAATATAAGTAAATAAAAAAATGCCAGACTTTAGAAAGTTTGCCAGGTTGAGGTAGAGCAATGGTTTTATAAGACAACTACTATCCTATCCTAGCGATCTAAATTAGTTCTATGCTTGTAATAAATAACCTCCTTATTCGACGGTAAATAGTTAGTTTGAATAATTTTCAATGTCGTCGACATTGAAAACTATGCACTATTTTTACTTATTGAGTGCGTGTCGCGGTTATTATGAGGAAGCCATATTTGTGACACAATGAAATCTTAATAAAATGTCGTAAACTGATTAAGGGTTTTATCAATAGCTTATTACCACAAGGCCCTATTCATAATAAATTGTGTAAATAGGTCATTTAAATTGACATGTTTTGGATGCGATTAACAAATCATGAGTCCATAAACTGTTAATATGTTCAATCGTTCTGTAACTCTACAGAGAATTTATATACCTTATATTGAAAATATTCTGTAATGAATAATTATACTCTTTCTAAACAGCTGGACTGGTTTGATAAAAAAAATGTGTTTTCGTGCGAATTCGAGAATGTTTAGATTTTCAATTCAGGTGGGTATACCTATGGTACTTATAATAGGTATATTATAGTAGGTGTAGATGTAGTTTTCAGTGTATGTTGCAAGTGTAGATGTGTAGTTATTTATTTATCCAGTTTAAAATAGCCCCTCAAAATAAACTACACTAAAACAATGGTATATTGCCTACCCATAATTTTTTTTTTTAAATCGATTATTATTAGGTTTTAGTGACTTACAATAATTATATTTTATTCACTTTTCATAATTTATTTAAAGTGCCGTTTTGAAGATAACATAACTTTTCCAATAAAGCCAGTTTTGATTTGATTTCTTTTAGTGAAGCCTGGAACGAGGCAATAGTTAAACTATTCTCTAGTGGCTGGAATGCTGATCAATTTTCGCATGCTCTTTCTTTTCAGACTTTGGCATTAGATTCCATACCCTAGAGATTAGGTTCAAAGCGTAGCAGCTGATCATGATGATGAATGATTGTTTACATATCATAAGAGGCGATATGTATAAAAACTTTATGCATTAAATCTGACGAATCGCCCACACGCGTTTTGCTTGTCGATGCAAACCATTTACAAACAGTATTAGATGTGCGCTTTTTGCGATCAGTTGGTTTAGATACAATATTTAAAAATAAATAATAAAACGCATATACGAGTACATTAAATAATTTCATATCAATAAGTATTTACAAAATAGATAATTAATGAGTTTATTCTAACGAATTTATTTGCTGCCGAATGTGTGAAGATGTATATTATTGTTTCAACTTTTCTAGTGATCTGTGTTAGCGGTAAGTGATTTTGATTTGTTTGACTGTTAATGGAAATGTTGAATTATTGTTTGATATTATTTATATTTTTAATTTGATAGTAATTATGGCAAGATATTAGATAGGTAATATTATTATTTGTGAAACACATTGAGCCTATTTAATTTCAACATTGGACCTTTTCAAAGTTTATTGGCAAAACGTAACAAAAGTAATTAATATATCTATCTATTAGGCATTTAATTACTGTTCAAACTATTCAAAGTTGAAATCGTTGATTGATTTAGGCACATAGTTTTAACGACCTAGGCAAACATATTATATTATTTACTCATAGTTTTAAGCCAAAAATTTTTTTTGATCATTAAGAGTCTAAGCGCAGCGAAGCAAAATTATGTAAACGTAATTTATGGAATTCACTCTATCGTGCACACCGCGCAAATTTGCGCGAATGCCCGTGCATTCACGCATCTAGTATTTTTGTCACAAAAGGAATATAATATACTGCCCTTTACCTAATCGTTGTGGACATCATATCAGGCGGATTTCAGAATTTTGCCGCGCAACGGTTCTACGCTACTAGCGCTTATTGGCTTACAAGAAAGGTTACTTTTTTAGCACTGTTTATTTTTTATGATTTTCACACTATGTAGATAAAAATATCCGTACGTAATTTACCATAGTGAAATATTTCCCCTTTACCTAATCGTTGTGGACATCATATCAGGCGGATTTCAGAATTTTGCCGCGCAACGGTTCTACGCTACTAGCGCTTATTGGCTTACAAGAAAGGTTACTTTTTTAGCACTGTTTATTTTATATGATTTTCACACTATGTAGATAAAAATATCCGTACGTAATTTACCACAGTGAAATATTTCCACGTCAACAGATCATAAAAATTGTCCTCCAAAAGTACACCGATACGATTTTATTCGTATAATATTTCTGTTCGAATTTATTATACTTCCGACCTCGCAGCCACCACCTGACTTCCGTGTGGAGTAAAAATATGCCAAATAACTATTGCAAAATAAATTTCTTGATCTTACCTAGTGGCTAGTACATTTTTTTACATCTATATATATAAAAGAAAGTCGTGTTTGTTACAACACTTATAACTCGAGAACGGCTGAACCAATTTTCATGGTTTTTGATTCGTTGGATTTGTCTCCTCCCCGAATAGCAGAATACATATTAAAAATATTGAAAACTTGATGTGTAATGAATAATTAATCATGTAAATAAATGCTCATATTTTGTTCATCAAATGTCAAACATTTGTTGTCAAATGATGTAACAACTATGCGTTCAGAAATCTATTAATGTCAGTTTGTAACTTTCAATTAGCAACGTTTTTCTAAATGCATATGACATTTTAAACGATATTTTCTTCTTTTTTTTGGCATTGGCAACGATATCTAGGTACTGAAAACGAAAATGCAGATATTATTGATAACTCAAGAACGGCTTTATCGATATGGCTGAAAATTGGTGAGGAAGTAGCTTAGAGCAAGTAGACGGACATAGGATACTATTTATTCCATTTGACAGCGTTTCCGTGAACGTTACGGGTTCTGCGTTAGGGTTTCGCGTTGTGGGTTCCGCGTTGCGGGTTCCGGATTCCGCGTTGCGGGTTTCGGGTTCCCATGCTGCGCGTTCCGCGTTGCGGGTTCCGGGTTCCCGCGGGTTCCGGGTTCCCGCGTTGCGGGTTCCGCGTTCCGGGTTCCGCGTTGCGGGTTCCGGGTTCCGCGTTGCGGGTTTCGGGTTCCCATGTTGCGGGTTCCGCGTTGCGGGTTCCCGGTTCCCGCGTTGCGGGTTCCGGGTTCCCGCGTTGCGGGTTCCGGGTTCCCGCGTTGCGGGTTCCGGGTTCCCGCGTTGCGGGTTCCGGGTTCCCGCGTTGCGGGTTCCGGGTTCCCGCGTTGCGGGTTCCGGGTTCCCGCGTTGCGGGTTCCGGGTTCCGCGTTGCGGGTTCCGGGCTCCCGCGTTGCGGGTTCCGGGCTCCCGCGTTGCGGGTTCCGGGTTCCCGCGTTGCGGGTTCCGGGTTCCCGCGTTGCGCGTTCCGGGTTCCCGCGTTGCGCGTTCCGGGTTCCCGCGTTGCGGGTTCCGGGTTCCCGCGTTGCGGGTTCCGGGTTTCACGCGTTGCGGGTTCCGGGTTCCCGCGTTGCGGGTTCCGGGTTCCCGCGTTGCGGGTTCCGGGTTCCCGCGTTGCGGGTTCCGGGTTCCCGCGTTGCGGGTTCCGGGTTCCCGCGTTGCGGGTTCCGGGTTCCCGCGTTGCGGGTTCCGGGTTCCCGCGTTGCGGGTTCCGGGTTCCCGCGTTGCGGGTTCCGGGTTCCGCGTTGCGGGTTCCGGGTTCCCGCGTTGCGGGTTCCGGGTTCCCACGTTGTTTTTTTTTAGTTGAATTTCATCATAAACTCTTTATGCTCAACGAAGTGGGCAAGGGTCAGCTAGTATTAGATAATAATTACTTACGTACAGGATTATTTTTAATATTATTAATCGGCTATTTGGCTGAGTGAGTCGCACAGAAGTATGACACAATACTTACATTATTATCTAAAACTAATAATCTCACAAATCAAAATATATACTCTAACCAAATTTCCCCAACCTTTTAAAATGGTTCAGGGGGCCTAATACAAGCTCTTAATTCCAGCCAGTTTACGCCATACAACATGGCTGCCTGGAATTTTCGTATTACGATCACTCATTGACAGCCAGTCAGCGATCACGTGACACTTGACTTGCTTCCGTCACTAAGGAGCCATTTTTAAAAAGAAGAAGAAGAAGACTTGCTTCCGAATGTCACTTTCAGACAACCAAACTAGGGTGTATCTGTCGCAGTCATCTTATTGAATCTGGTTATTTAATTGAATCACTAGGCGGTTATAAAATGGCGTCAAAAAGCTCGTACAGATAGCAATGTGTTGATATATTTTTTGATTAATTTACTTTAATGTTCGTTTTATTAGTACTCATTCGGAAATTTCGAAGTTTAAAACTAAAATATTAAATGGCTGTCCTAGTCTCGGATTCTAAAATTTGTTGGTAAAAACAGGATTCAATGAAAGCGCTAGTCATTCAATTAAATAGCGGATTCAATCAGATGACTGCGACATATCCATTCTGAATAACATGTTGTTGTAATATGAAAAAGAACAAGGCAGTTTAAGGTTCTATTATTGAATTGCCTGGAACCAGGCTGGTATTGTAAAATATCGTAATATGGCCCCAGGAATTGAGTTTTGCCGTTTTTGTCTGGCTGGAAAGAGGGTGATGAATGTTTGTATAAAGAAACTATTTTTTGTCATTTATGGCTTCGTAAAAAGGTATATATTATATCTTTTGGAATGCTAACAACACGCCCTTTCATATTATGATAGTTTAGTTACTTCGACACCCTATTTTAATGTTTTAACCACAAGTTTTTCATCCTTAGTTTATCAGAATAGGTTGTTGCTTAGTTTGACATAATATAACATATTATGTAATAATATGTATTTAAAATTAGGCTCTGACCATTGAATTTCAAAATCATGATGATGTTCGGCTCGCGGAAGTCATCAGTAACACATACCGTTTTTTTTTTGCAACTATATCAATATCCCATATAATTATACCTACCCTTAGGTTTCAATAAAATCGTCGAATTAATTAATATGGCAATAATTGTTTGGCCGTATCTATACATATAATAAATCTGTAGAGGGGTCATGTCTGTACATTAAGAATTTTTGAGTGAAAATTAAAAAAAGGGGGTCTATATAAGCCACAGAACCTAAAAATAACATTTTTGAAAAAAATGTCTGTCTGTCTGTCTGTCTGTCTGTCTGTCTGTCTGTCTGTCTGTCTGTCTGTCTGTCCATATGGGAATGTTTGTCGTCGCATCACGCTAAAACCACTGTATGGAATGAAATGAAATTTGGCAGGCAGGTAGCTTACGACCTGAAGAGCATTATTGGAAATTATTATCTCGATAAACGAAAGGGTTCCCGTGGGATCTTCAAAAAATTGTAGCTACCTATTTGACGGTATTTCAGCCAAACTACTCAACGTATTTAAATGAAATTTGGCAGGCAGGTAGCTTATAATCTGAAGAGCATTATTGGAAATTGTTATCCCGAAAAACGAAAGGGTTCCCGTAGGATCTTAAATAAATTGTAGCTACCTATTTGACGGTATTTCAGCCATACTACTCAACGTATTTAAATGCAATTTGGCAGGCAGGTAGCTTATAATCTGAAGAGCATTATTAAAAATTGTTATCCCGAAAAACGAAAGGGTTCCCGTGGGATCTTCAAAAAATTGTAGCTACCTATTTGACGGTATTTCAGCCAAACTACTCAACGTATTTGAATGCAATTTGGCAGGCAGGTAGCTTATGACCTGAAGAGCGTTATTGGAAATTATTATCCGGAAAAACGAAAGAGTTCCCGTGGGATCTTCAAAAAATTGTAGCTAACTATTTGAAGGTGTTTCAGCCAAACTACTCAACATATTTAAATGAAATTTGGCAGGCAGGTAGCTTATGATCTGAAGAGCATTACTAAAAATTATTATCCCGAAAAACGAAAGGGTTCCCGTGGGATCTTCAAAAAATTGTAGCTACCTGTTTGACGGTATTTTAGCCAAACTACTCAACGTATTTAAATGAAATTTGGCAGGCAGGTAGCTTATGACTTGAAGAGCATTATAGAAAATTATTATCCCGAAAAACGAAAGGGTTCCCGTGGGATTTCCAAAAAATTTCATTTAAATACGTTGAGTAGTTTGGCTGAAATACCGTCAAGTAGGTACTTGACGGTATTTCAGCCAAACTACTCAACTTATGACCTGAAGAGCATTATTGGAAATTATTATCCTGAAAAACGAAAGGGTTCCTGTGGGATCTTCAAAAAATTGTAACTACCTATTTGACGGTATTTCAGCCAAACTACTCAACGTACTTAAATGAAACTTGGCACAAAGGTAGATTGTAACATGAAATAACCAACATAATATTTTTAACCGACTTCCAAAATAGGAGGTGGTTTCTCAATTCGTAAATATATGTTTTTTTATGTTTGTTCGTGGATATCTTCGTTGTTTATGAACCGATTTTAAATATTAATGTAATACCACTACTACTTAGACTTAAATTTCGACATCGTTTATACTGCAAGCATAATATGGTAATTAATAAATAAAAAACCGGGCAAGTGCGAGTTGGAATTGTGCACCGAGAGTAGACCGCCGACGCCGAAAAATTTGGCGGTCGGCGCAAGCAGCGCAGCGTCGGATTGAAAGTCGGCGTCGGGCGTCGCGGCGTCGGGCGTCGCGACGTTGGGCGTCGCGGCGTCGGGTGTCGCGGCGTCGGGCGTCGGCGTCGCGGCGTTGGGCGTCACGGCGTCGGGTGTCGCGGCGTCGGGCGTCGGCGTCGCGGCGTTGGGCGTCACGGCGTTGGGCGTCGCGGCGTTGGGCGTCGCGGCGTTGGGCGTTGGCGTCGCGACGTTGGGTGTCGCGGCGTCGGGCGTCGCGACGTTGGGCGTCGCGGCGTCGGGCGTCGCGGCGTCGGGCGTCGCGGCGTCGGCATCGCGACGTTGGGCGTCGCGGCGTCCGTCAGCGTCGTGACGTCGGGCGTCGCGGCGTCCGTCAGCGTCGCGACGTCGGGCGTCGCGGCGTCCGTCAGCGTCGCGACGTCGGGCGTCGGCGTTGCAACGGCGGGCGTCGCGGCGTCGGGCGTAAGCGTCGCGGCGTCGGGCGTCACGACGTTTGGCGTCGCGGTGTCGGGCGTCGGCGTCGCGGCGTCGGGCATCGGGCGTCGGCGTCGCGACGTTGGGCGTCGCGGTGTCCGTCAGAGTCGCGACGTCGGGCGCAGCGGCACGCCTCGTCGAGGATCCAGCAGGCTTACTCACGACACAACTGAGAATCGAATCAGTTCGATCTTAACGGTTTTTGGTGTTTTATTTGGTAGATTACTTTGAAATTAATTAGGATTAAGAAAACCGTTAGAACGTAACTTTTTGTACACCAGACCATATCAATCGACAGAGAATAAAAATAAACAAACGTCAATTTCTTCGGAAGTATGCGGCACGATCGAATCTGAATTAAAATTGAATCAGTTTGGAGAGTTAGGCCCCAGCTCGGCGCGCCGCGCCGATCGGCTTTAGTAGCGTTTTTTATAACCTACCCTAAGTATAATAATAATAATATAAATAAATGAAATTTTGTTTTAAACAAAATATAAAATAAAAAAAGAATAAATTTGAATGTTTGAAGCAGCGCGGTTCCCGCCGCGCTTCATACAAACGTCCAGTACTTTTTTTTTATTGTCATTTAACTTCAAATCAAAGCGACATCTATACGCCATACGCCGTACTTTTAACACGATTATTACTGGGGGCACAGTTAGCGGCTGTGCGTGGTTAAATTCATACTACCGGTACTGCCTGTTAGCACATTTTAATAGTATTTTTGGGTGGAGTTCCTTTGGTTGACCTTCGCCAAAATTCCTACCTACCAGCATCTGATACCTACACTACACCCCGACTCGGATGTAAGACGTCACTCATCAGCCTGTATCGCGCGGCGCCGCGATGCGGCGGTCGAATCACGGCGAAACGATTTTAATTTTGCTATATTATCTCCTAAACTATTAATTATACTTGCTAGGTATAAAGGGCAAATATAGTCTTCATGAAATGCTTAAGCCAACTAACGTATTAAAAATGATAAGGATTAATACCGTGAGGGTATAAATAGTTTACCAAAAACCGCTTAATTGCCCGTTTTTTTAGATTATCGCGAAAGGCTTTCTTTTAATAATACAGTTAATTAAGTTGATTTATACAATAAATGATAATTTATTTCAATTTGTGAAGCAAGTTCAAAAATACAATTTTTATATTATTATTACTTATGACACTGTGGAAACACTCTTCTCAGAAAAAAAAATCTGTTAGTTAGGTACTTATTTCAAGTTCTAATCTACTTTAGTGCCACATTCTATTGCTTCGCGTCACTGTGTAAGCGATGCCCCCGCGCCCCCCGCATGAACCGTTCGTCCGCAGCCCGCGCGCGCGAAATTCCTCCGACTTGCTTCCAATTTATCGTCACTGCTCGGCTCCTATGTATCGTAGCGTTATGTTATATAGCCTATAACCTGCCCAGGAATATGGGCTACAATCGTACCAAGTTTGGTTAAAATCCCTTCAGTAGTTTTTGTTCCTATCGCGCACATACAGACAGACAGACAGACAGACAGACAGACAGACAAAAATTTTACTAATTGCATTTTTGGCATCAGTATCGATCGCCAATGATCCTCCAATATGTATTTTGAAAAAATATTCAATGTACAGAATTGACCTCTCTACAGTTTTATTATAAGTATAGATTATTATTGTAAATATATATTTTTAAAAAGAACAATTTTGGCTACCCTTTTTGTTAAAAGGTGGCACTCGTGCGAGTTTCTTACGCCGGTTCTTCTCGCCGGGTTAGGGTTCCGAACCGGTGGTAACTGGTAACTGTAATTGTAATTTATTTTCAAAATTGACCTTCAAAAAACAAACTTTATGTTTTAATTTTGAATAAAAGCTTTTTTATTATTATTTATTATTATTATTATTATAGCTTTATGGCTAGGGAGCCGATATGGAGATTTTGGGAGTTACCTACGTGCTCGAAAGGAAAGATACCGTATATTATATTGATAAGTATCTCCACCGAGTATCAACTATTGATATTTTAATTCCCCATAGCGTATATTCTATATAGTCAGGGTTCCCCCATACATGGTTTTCACTTCATTAGTATCAAGATAATTTTTCGTGAATACCTTTATTTTGATGAGTCGCCCAAAAATTTCTTGGACGGAACTCTTGTTTGTGGTAGCTAACAGAGGTATCAAGAATAAAGTTTGTGGATTTGGTGATTTACCCACCTATTTATAATTTTTTTTTTTGTAAATCTCAAGATAATGTTCTAAATTATTCGAAAAACAATTTATCCTACAAAATCTATGGTTTGATCAAAGAGTTCCCTCTTGCCAACTTGTATCGATAACGAGGTGATCTTACATTATTAGTAACCAGCTGATTTTGTTTTTATTACTTAGTTAATATTAATGTAATTCAACAGACATAATTGTCATACAAATTGCGTGGTACGTTATCCCAGTTCTACGCTCGAAAGTTGAGATTTTTTTTAATCCTTGCTAACTCAGTTAGCTACCACAAACAAGAGTTCCGTCCAAGAAATTCTTGGGCGACTCATCAAAATGAAGGTACTCACGAAAAATTAGCTTGATACTAATTAAGTGAAAACCATGTATGGGGGAACCCTGACTATACCGAATAGAGAGCTACATGAGACCCACTTGTAACAAAAAGTTACTAACTCTGGCTTATTAACCCGGGTTGTTATTTACAATTAATCAAGGTATTAAATAACACATCTAAAAATTAATGTTTTATACATATCTTTCAAAATTAGTTTAAATTAGTATAGTAGGATATGGTTTTTGGTGTCGTATTACTTAGTAGGTGTTTATTGTATATGTAATTAGAATTCAAGAAATTGTGTGTAAATGGCAACAACAAATACCTGTAATCAAGTGCCTACATAACTTTAAGTTTAATTAAGTGGCAAATTTTGTCTTTAATGATAATAGATTTCTTAAGAACTAAGTGTGGACAGAAATATGCACTGTAGTATTATGATGAGTAATAATGTTAATTACCTTAATACCTACAGATGACACAAGTTACATAACTCGTATTATGCGGATGTCGGTTTTACGCAGTATTACTATTACAATCTACTTTGTAGATAATAAAATATAGATAATTTATATTTAAATTTAGATTATTACATTACGGACTGTATCTGATTTTGCAAAGATTTATCTACTTATCTACTTGATATAGTAAAGTAGAAATAATTACAGTAGCGATAGTCCTGCAGGCAGGAACATTCGACAGCTGCATTCGAATGATAATTGTATAAAAAGCAGGACCACACCAATACAATTGACATTATACATTATTTATTATCTACACTTATATTATAAAGAGGAAAGATTTGTATTTTTGTATGTAACGACTTAACTTAAAAAGTACAGGACCGATTTTAATAATTCTTTTTTCATTAGGAAGCTACATTATCACTAAGTAACATAGGCTATATATAAATCAATTGCTGTTCGTTAGTCTCGCTAAAACTCGAGATCAGCTGAACTGATTCGGCTTTTTTCGGTCTTGACGGTTTCCATGCTCAACGAAGTGGGCACGGGTCAGCTAGTACATTATGCATTGACATTCGATGACGTTTCTTTTGCGGAGCTATCAAATTTTAATGTTTCTGCTAGGCACACTCACTCAACCATGGTCACTAGAGCGCTGTGTCTATAGCATCCAAAGAACCGACAATATTTAGGCTCTATGTATTCGAATGAACGGTACTCCAGAACAAAAAGGTTTGGGCTTAAAAGACATGCAATCCAAATTTAACTCGTCTTGTCTTGTCTATCTACTCGATTGCTAGTTTATTTCATAACCACAATTAGAAAACCTGAGCTGACCCAACTACGTAAACTATAAAGCCTATGTTTCGTCGGCTATTATTACAAAATAATATTATATTGATACTTCCTTCATTTTCGAGATTCTTACACCGGTTCTTCTCGGCGGGCTAGGGTTTCAACCCTGGCCCGGTGGTAGCCTTTTTTTGACTTTCCGAATATAGCTTGTTAAGTTTCATTTGGAAATAAAATATTTTGATTTTGATTAAAATCAGGTATATAAGATAAAGGTAGAAAACATATTATAGAGCGCCGAAATCATTACTTATACCTTTTGGCTTTGCCGCAGTCGGATTAAAAAATCGTACGGGTTCGATTCTCTATCAGCAGCTGTTGAGATTGCCTTTACATTCTTGCGTGTTACTTTAGCAATTATAATATTATTTTTTTAATATTTTAGGTAATAACGGAGCGCGGCCAGCACACATAGACATCAACAGGTCAGTGAAGTGTTGCCAAAATTTTATAACAGCATTGATCCATAATGATCAATGCTGTTATAAAATTTTTTTCACAAAACAATTTGCTCCAAATCCACTGACATGCTTTGATCAAGATTTATGTTTTGTCTATAAATATTGTTGATAGTTTTAGATAGCAGTAGACTTTAAAATGAAGTGAAAACAGATTTTGCACATAAATATTTTTTATACATTTTTGTTTTGTTTGTTTAACAAAAAAAAATAGTAACTTTATGTATAACGTATTTACATAAATTTACTATTTTTTTTTTTTTGTAACATTCTTCCATCTCCCTTTATTTTTAAGCTGAAGCCATTTGTAATGAGTTTTCCATTTCAGAATTCAAGTTTTGCCCAACGAAGTCCCTACTATCGAACGATCAAACCTATTACGACGGTCTTTGAGCACAAATGATTACGATGATTATAGCGGCGGGCACGTCCTGCTGCGTTCGCCACTGCCACAGGCCTCCGAGACGCAAGCCCAAGCCGAAGCCCTCAAAATCCACCAGCCCAAAGAAGATCCCAAGCTTTTCTATCAATCTGAAGCATATCTTAAAGAAATTAATCAAAAAAATAATGTGAACCGTGACGTATCCTATATTTACCCCGGACGGGAGGTTATAAGAGCTGACGAAGACGCCCCTGCGCTGTTAATGAAACACGATATGAAGCGGCTGCTGCGGCAAGGTATTTTTAATTAGGACAAATAATAATATCGCTATCGATAGAAGAGTCCATACTCTTTCTTATCGGTGCTTTAAATCGGAGATCGCGGGGCGTCCAGCTTAAGCACCAACGCGCTCAATTATTTTTTTTCTAGGTTCAACATATTTATATCTATCAATGTAGAGTTATCGTTACTATTAATAATGTGTACCAGAATGAATTTCCTGATGGTGGACGGATAGCCCACACATGACAATAATTATAGATATACTGAACTGTAACTTAACTGGTGGGACATCAGGACCAACTATTTACATGCCCATCTGACCCATGGATCGTCTTTGTTAAAGCGTCCATAGATATTATTACACAATAACAATTTTTCCAGGTAATAAGCTATGCATAAAATGTCCTTCTGATAGGACACTCGTGGCAAAACCAGGGTCAGATCGCGTTCGGTTGATGTATCCACATTTGACCACGTGCTCCGGCCGAAAGGCGCCAAAAAGCGTGCGATTCGAGCACACATATGGACCAAGATTTGGCTCGCTGGTGAAGGAGGGAACTCATGCCACTGTCGGACGTATAATGCTCAAGCAGGAGGTAAGTAATAAATAAGATAATAGACGAGTTAAATAAATTAAATTATTATTATTATATTTATTATTAATCTAACATATAACCCATGTACAGTGTTCAGAGACTTACCATTTTTAACAAATGAGGTGTCTATCGATTCGTAATGATGCCACAAGGTAAAACTACCGTATTTCGGTGTGAGCTGACGGTTAGATTTGTATAGCGGGTACCACGGGGACCACGGCCATAACTGGACCGTATTATTTGTAGGTATCTATGCATTTCTGGATTCCAAATTGAATTTTTTTCTTGTTTCAGCATTTTAGACCCCTTTTTGCGAAGTCGGGTTATAGTTTTTTTTTTACTTTTTTAATTTCATATTTTTCTGTTTCCACATCGAACATAACATTATATTTTTATTAAGTTAACTATAACAGAAAGTAACAAAACAACTTGTGCGACCGCATTTTAAACATTTATTTTGAATTTAAGTGACAATAAAATTAATATGTACTTAAAATATTTAAATACATATTCGTGGTACTTGCCTAGACCTATATTTTGCTACCAAACACGAAACAAATAAACTACTTACTTTAAAAAAATATTTAGGTTTAATTTTCAAAATCCAAAATTTTTTACACCATCGCAAATCGATTGACACCTAATTTTTTAAAATCGGACTAGCAGTTTAGCCGCTGCGAGGGAACAAACAAACATACATAGACTGCCAAAATCATTACCCTTCCAGTTCTTTTTGCCGAAGTCGGGTAAAAACAGGCCGAATTGAGAACCTCCTCCTTTTTGGAAGTCGGTTAAAAATATAAATATGTAGTCACTTTACAGACTCAAATGATGAAGTTGTCAATTTATTATTGTTATTCTATTTTTATACCGGTAATGTAATCTGCTTTCTTTCAGATGCTTCAGTACTGTAAAATGCTTGTGCACGTAATTGTCCAAAGCTGTCCGGTGCCGAAATATTTAAAATTACATTGCTCTGAACACAACAGTACCTACCAATTCTCATGTCGTAACCGTACCTCAGAGCTTCATGGCGCGAACCACTTGACATGTAACGAAGAAGAAATGAAGTGGAATGGCATCCTTCCTACTTGTTCAGGTACTACTTTTCAATTTGCCGAATCATGCTGCCATAGCCTATAGGTATGAGTTCATTAATTCGGAAACGGAAAACCAAACTTTGTTAGAAAAATATCTGCGTAAAAACGCATTAAGTTCCCTTTTTTCTCAATACTGGTCTTATTGAAAATAGTATTTGCAAATTATCGATTTCTTTTTTAAAACGAGTTTTTAATTTTTATGCGATCTTAACGCGCCGCGGTCGACCTTTCTCGCCATACAAATTATAGTCGTCCAAGGTCATTGGCGTTATGCAAAGCCTTATTTAATTTATATTTTTATATTAGTCTATTTTCATAATTACCTACTTATAATCTATCTCGACATTTTTCCTTAAAAAATTAATACTAGATAGGTACCTACTTAAAATACTATGGTCACAACTCACAGATCATAAATTTACAAACAATTTACAAAATGTTTTGTTTGAGTTTAAAAAAAATTGTTATTAGAATAGAAAAAGGTAAGTAAATAGTAAATGATAAAAAATCTACTTCATAAAATCTATTCATAGTGAAAATTTGAATATTTATTCCTATTTCGCTCAGCCAATCACAGGTAATGAGCGAAAGAGTACGAACATTTTAAGAGCGCGATGTGGCGCGATCGGTATGTTTGCACCATAGATGAAGAATACATAGATTTGCTACAATACGTCAATAAAGTGTGTGAACGAGATCACAACATACAAAAACTTTAAGGAAGGAAAAGGAAGGCGACAATATTGCCTGTCTTTGTCAGAGTTCCTGTTTTTGTTTGTTGGGCACAACTGCTATGTGCCCAACAAATCAGTTGACAGTTCGGTCACAGCTCGTATCTTCCAGGATTTTTTGTGAATAATAGTGATCTAAGTGGTGAAAATAAAAAGAAATTTAAGTGATACATAATACTAACCCTGCTTTACATGGATATATGTTAAATAATCGGCTGTAAAAGCCGTACTGAGCAAAAAACACGAAATATTTCCTTTCATGCGTAAGTACAATTTTTAGTAACAAATACACCTTGCTTTGATAAAATATCGACAGGTTGTGTTCCGTAGCACACTAATATGCTATTAATACGTTATTGTGAATAGAAATAATGAATTAAAATGTTATTTAAAATTACAATAATAAATGTATTATCCAACCAATGTATGTGACAAGGTTAAATTGTCATCCTCGAAACAAATGTCAGGCAGTCCGCCATTTTAAACTACTTTTTGACTTAGTAATGTTAAAGATTTTATGGGGATACCAGCTAAGGTACTCATAATTTACCCTAAAAGTGGGGTCTTTTTTAACCGACTTTCAAAAATAGAGGAGGTTTCTCGATTCGACCGTATATATATTATATTTTTAATTTTATTATTAAATCTTAAGCTGTGCAATAGTGAAACTGTTGTTACAGATTTCCAAAGGACTCTTCAACCCGCCAATTATGGATTCGTGCCACAGGCTGACAAAACTAGCAACCAACCAAATATACTCGAGTATGCTCTAGACATTTTGAACAAAGTTGTTTTAGAAAAACAGCAAATATGACATATTTAAACCCGTTATCTATTCCTACGCGTCATGTCATCGAGCAGGTTAGTTACTTTTATGGTATTTATTTACGTACTATAAAAGTGATTATTATAATGTTATAAACATATTATATTCAGAGTCTTGTGTAGAGCCTACTGAAATTTACTTACATAAGTTCACTAAAAGTACTATTTTTTTACTGTAAAATAACGATGGAAATGGAAATCTTGACTACATTTAACGAACGCCTCTACTACTCCTATTTTATATATTATTGCTTTGTTTTAGGAAAGCCGAAGAAATATTTATTGGAAGACGTATAGTGAAGATAAGTCGTAAAAGTCACTCCAAAAATTTCCATTCATGAACTCTTGAACTGCGGTGAATAGTCGAATGAGATTATATCTATAAATTGTAGTTGGTATAAGAAATAAATTAAAAATTTAAATGTCCCCGGAAATGCTGGTAAGGGATCCACACTATATACAGGCATGAAAAGGAAAATACCAAATGCTTAAACGAGGAGGAAGAAATTCGTGCATCTACTTCCAATAGCAAACGGTATGAATACAGTTACGGAAATAATCATTTTGAATAACGACCCATAAATGTTGTAATATACCAATAATTTAAAAAAATGCAAATAATAAAGTCATTTAAATAATTACTATATGCACAGATTACCTTTAAACACCTTATTTTTTATTTTATATACTTTTTTACATAATATATATATACTTTATTAGTGATTTTACATTAATTTAAATATTTTTATATTTGTTAAAATACACGACCAGTTTCGATGTCGAAGTCATCGTCGGTGTAGGTATATATTATAATAAAGTGAAAAAAATTGCAAGTACATAGTTTGTGTTTTATTACTACATAAAAAGAATGTCCGCCAAGAAATGTACTATAACATTCGATAACATAAATAGAGTACCGACATACATAAATTATTATTACGTCCGCGTCTGTGATGAAAATAATTATGATTTATGATGTAAAGATGTTTTTTTAAAACCTTGGGTTTTGTTGTATGATATGTTTTGGGCATATAATACTTTATATTTTTTTCCGCTACTGCAGCCAATGCTACTTTTTATGCGCAAATGGGAACCGTTGGTACATTTACACGTCATAAACGTAACATATTATTTCCTGCTTTATCCGTTCCAAATTTCATAATTTAATGGAAACAAATATATAGATGAACAAACTTTCTCTCTTTAATAAATTTGTATTTTACTGTTCTGTACTAATCTTTGTTAGTCCCGAGTAGTAAGATTCCTGAATAAATTGGGTATATTTAAATGGGGTTGGCAACACAGATATTGCATATACTTTTCGTTTGTCCCTGTCGGCTGTGGCAATGTGTCAAATCTATAGGATTCTTTATCTAAGGTTTGCACTGTGCAAACCTGAGGTGCAAACATACCGATCGCGCTCTTAAAACTCGACCGGATCATAGTCTGTGCAAATTGCACAGACTATGATCCGGTCGAGTTAAACGTCTGATGTAACTATCAGGATCAATTTTTAAAGACAAGTTATTTTTAAATAAAATAAATATTTCGACGATATTTTGCTTTAAGTATATTTACCTATTCGCTAACATTCAGTACTTATTGAACGTTTTCATTGACCTGCAGCCCTATCTGGTATGATTATTAAATCTAGACCTAATTGTATGGCATACCTAGACATAGATAACTACTAAGAGCTTAGTACACAAATCCGCGATGCGACGCCGCATCGCAGAAATGACGTCACGCAGCCATAGAATTATCACCCGTGTCACACCCGTATTGTATGGGCGTGTGACGTTGTTTCTGCGATGCGACGGCGCATCGCAGTTTTGTGTACAAGCCCTAGAGAATAAAAAAATGATTTATTTAAAATTTGTACTTAAGCATAATATTTTCAGCAGCTCGAAAAGGATGTCGTCCCTTACCACCACCAGATCACGGACACATTAGCTGCAAAGGGAATACAGACAAGCACGGTGCGTGGTTAAAAGAAGGATCGAAATGTCGTCTCCGATGCCCTACTGGCTGGAGACTATACCCGCGAAGTGTGGCAACATGTCGTCAGGGCAAATGGACAAACATTCTTCAATGCCAACCGAAACATAAAAAATATTAAAAAGAAATTAATACCTAGTTAGTTTTTACTAATAATATAATTAATTAAATAATATGAAGCCAAAACAAAACTAAAAAAGTGTTTTATTTTCCCTTACCCTATTTTCGTTATAAAACACCGACAACACACTCGCAACTCCGCTAGGTTTTAAGGTTGTGTATAATTGTTACCTAGTCGTTAAAGTGTGGTTTACTGCTATACACAATATTTTTGGGCTTTACATTTAAGTGTAGTTCCAGTAATATTATAATAAAAATTGCGTAAGTAATTACTAATTACTAATGGCCATTCACGCGTTTACAAGTCGCAAGCCGAGTATTAGCAAGTTCCACACAAATAGATGAAACTTACAATAACTCTCACTCATTTTTATTGAAGTTTAGAACTGAGCATAATTTAAAACAATCTATTAATAATCATATTATTATTTATTGCAAGTTTCATAAATATTTGGCTATTAATATCATACTATAATATTTAAAGAATAAAATACGGAAAAGTAGGAGAAGAAGGAATTACTAAATTTAAATTTAGAATCTAGTTTGACAGTCGTAGCCGTTAAATTTTGTAGCTCTATTTTGTGCGACTAGCTAGTAGTATCAGATTTACCATTTCTATAAAAGTTTGTAATAGTTTTTGTTTTAATATCATATGATGAAAAAATAGATTTTAATCCATACTCTTGCAAGTTGTCATATTGTAATTGGAATAATGGGAAGTAATATTAGCAAATCTAACGAAACAGCTGAACAAGTACAAAAGAACAACACCGATAAGGACATTGGCGGCAATCCCGATCCTCGGTCGCCGACTCCGGAAATAACTAGGACGCCACTTCAGGTATATTTATATTTTCTAACTTATGTATTGAAATAAACCTTCGACAATATTATAGGTAGATGAAATAATTTGTTGAAAGATCCGATCCAAGCTTACGTTTGTTTTTAAATAACTAATACCAGCTTCCTCAATATTTGTTTTCATCTGTTCGCTACTTTATATTTAATAAAGGTATTCCTAATATATTATGTTACGTCTAGTGTCCACGTGTAAGGCTAGTCTAGTATCTAGGTAGCATAAAAATAGTCATTCTAACTTATTGCAGTTTAATATGGGTATGTATAAGTGGGACTTATACTCTTAACGATCATACTGAAATCAAATAGGCCATGGTTCATGTTGTTGTTAATAATTACAAACTATAAATCACTATATTTTTTCTTTTCAGGGCAAAAATGGTGGTAAACATAATATCACAAAAAATGTTGACCTCCGCAAAACATTTGAAAATGGCAAAACAGAAGAAAAGCTTATTCACAACAACCCAATTTTATCTGCTGTTATAAAGAATCATTTACAATATTATGATCCTCGCTCACCAACACAAGATTTCGAGAGGACACCTATAGTTATATCATCAAATGATGATATTTGCAAACGAAAAGAAATGGAAGTACATTGTGGAAGTCCTTGTCTCAATAATGATTCAATTGAAAAAACCGAATATAATAAGACACTGAATGAAGATGAAGTTAGCCCAGAATTAATAATTCCCAAGAATTTATGTAATGGTTTTTATGATATGACAATAAATGAAAGTCTTAAAGAGACAGATGAGCCTTTGGGGTCCTCGACTGCATCAAATGAAGCTATAGAAGAAAATATAGAATCTCCCAATGATAAAATTACTACATTATTAGAAACTAATTTTGATTATGTGGATGCTAGTGATAAATTAGAAGAAAACAATGAAGAATTATCAAAAACATGTGATGTGCCTTTACCTGAGTATGTCAAAAATATACCACTGTTTAAAATCTTAAATGAGGATCCAAGATCTCCATCTATAGACATAGACAGAACTCCAATAATAGTACCAAAAGTTGATGGAAATAACAGTGATGAAAATGTGGAACAAATGTCTGATGACTCTCTTATCAAAGCATTACAAAATACAAACACTGAACTCCGACAAAATGTAGCAGAAAAGAAAGATGGAATATTAATATACGAGGATGAGGTTGTACCTTGTGACACTCCTAAAAAGTCCAACTTACTCAACAATGGTGGCTCAAGAACCCCATTGTCCTGCATGAAGAACAAGACAGATGCAACACTGACTAAAACAAAATCTTCCAATGGTAAAGATTCTAATACATTGCCTAAAAAAATATCTCATATTCCAAGGTTAAAGTCTTTGAACAATCCAATCAAAATGTATCAGAATGGCAGTACTCTTTCACTTAGAGCAATTAGCAAGCCTTCAGTTGCAGGTGATTGTGAAAACACTCCGCCTAACTCACATCGCGGCAGATGGGACAAAGAGAGCAGCATAGTTCTGTAGTAATAATACTAAGAGGATACTTTTAATCATTTAACTTTCAGTAAAAATACATTCTGTATATGATTGACTTGCAGGATTAATGCATGTGCATTTCCAATAGAATTTTTGCAATAGAATTACTATTACTACAACAGAATAATAGTTATGATTAAGTATTATATTAGGTATTTTTTGTTAATATTTTTGACATTAAAATTATAGCATGTTACCAGCTGCTGGCTAAAAAAATTTTTGTTGCATTGTTTCAACAAAATTTTTTGTGAAAAATTCTTCACTATTAAGGTCATACAATTTTAAAGTGGAGTTTTATAAAATGTTATACTAGCCTAGGTCAAACTAAAGTTATTCTGCAGTGAAATATCTAACATTTAATGGGTTAACAAATTAAAAGAGTTATTTGGCAAGTTTTTTGACTATGTAATAAAAATGTATTAAATATCATTACTTTGTAAATACCTAATACATATTATTATAAACCCTAATCATACCCTACAATATTATCTTAGTATTATAATATTATCTTAGTAATTTTTCTCACATATTTCTTAATATTATAGTGACAGATAATATATTATCTACATTTAACTTTATTTAATTTGTATGGAGTCAACTTCTAGTGGCAAAAGAAATCTCATGCAAATATTCTAGAAATATTGTGGTAAATTTTATTATTTAACGAGACAATTTCTAGCGTATAAGTGACGCGGCACCGTATGAGGGATGAAATGGATATGAAATTATTTCTGATTATCCGTTTGTTTCGGATAATGTCGGTTACGGATATTAAATTTTGGATACCTTTGACAGTAGAAAAACTTTTATTTCGGATTCAGTTACGGGTATTTTTTTATAAGGGATATCCGATAGTTTCGGTTACGGAACTCCGGTGAACTCCCTAACATCCCTGGTACTAATGATATTTGCGCGACACCGCTGACCGCACGTTATATAGCTTAGGTTCTCGTGGTTTACACTGTACTTTACATTTACGCAAAATTGGTCTAGTAATTTTGGAGCCTCTTCAATGCATACATTTAAAATATTAGTGTAGACGTAATATTATGAATTTTTTTTCTCTATAATATTTTTTGTCTTAAATGTAAAAGGTTTTGTTCAAAAATAACAAAATACAAATATTGAAGCTATACATTTATTACAGAGACAACATAAATTAACCAAGGATTTTCACAAAAGGAAATACAATAATTATTACGATGGAATGATTTAGTTATATATTATGTGACACATAAAATGATGAATTTTTAAAAGCAACATACCGTCGTTGTCAAACCAAAATCTGCTATGTGCACATTTTTGAGATTTTAACTTTTTGACGTCTACGTCTAGAACACTGTTATATCTACCGTATGCAAAAACTGCTATGTGTCTATGAACACTGGGTGACAATCTACAAGGTTCTTTAAAAATATGCTATGTGCAGCTGCTTCATTTTTGTCAAATAAAAACTGCTATGTGATACACTGCCACATAGCATATTTTATTTGACCACACTTAATCACTACTTACTAGAAAACAATCTGCTATGTGTTGAGTTTAAACAAATATCACGTTATTAAACCTTATATAATTATATAATATTAATATTAAATAATAATATAACGATAAAATTGCCATATTAACATGTTAAAAATAGTTTTTTGTTCTTTGAGACTTCTCCGTTGTAAGAATATTGGAACTTCCAAGTACTGCACTGTTTATTTGCATGTACCACCAAATTTCAACATCTAAAATAATTTTGCCTTTGTAATTTTCTAAGCAGTCGGTCGTGATAGCTACTCGCAGTTCAGTAAACATTATATTGTAAAGTTAAAAGTTAAGTTATACATTGTATTGGAGTGAGTTATACCATGAGCAGAGGACAGAAAAGTGTCGATCTGGCTTTAAGGGAGAATAGAGAATCATCGATTCTGAATCATGAACAAACAAATTATGATCAGATAATAGATCCAGCCATCTACAATCTTCCGGCGTATTATGTGCAACCATATTAGTAATTTCATCTCCGCAACGGAGCAATAGTTCATCTTTTCCTACAACCACCAAACGAAGACGCTACATTTACAATAATGATTCAGATGAGTGTCCAGTACAAGTATAGTGATCGCTGAAATTACGAGCAGCGAACCAGCCCCACAATTCACTCAATCTAAGGCTAGACGGTACCGCTAAGAAGACTATGATACTCATATATAAAAAAAAGATGAAGCACGTCATGCGAGGAATACAGCAATAGAAAATTTGGAAAATAACCTGGATAGCTTAGTTATAACTGTTGACGTACAAAGTGTTCTTTTAGCTCCAAAATTACTTGCTGGTGCACTGAACTAAACAAAAATTACAATGTCATAATTTTACAATTTACAACTCTCGTACTGGAGATGTCTATACCTTTATATTTTTGGCATAAAGCTGATAGAGACGTCACATAAACAATAAATTTACAAGCTGTGTAATAGATTATCTTAAAACTACATGCGGAGCTTATAAACACATCACAATAATTAGTGATGGATGCAACTACCAAAACAGAAATAAAGTTCTAGCTGGTGCATTGTGTGACTATGCATATTCATTTAAAGTAGAAGTAGAACAAATTAATTTAGAAAAGGGACACACTATAATGGAGGTTGATAGTGTACACTCCACCATCGAACATTACATAAAACCCCTTATTTATGCACCTCAGGATTATATTACAAGAATGCGTCAGCGCGACCGAAACAACCCTATGATACTAATATCTAACTTTAAAAAAATATGCACTGTCACACAATGCACTAGCTAGAACTTTATTTCTGTTTCGCTAGTTGCATCATAAAATTAGTGGTTAACTTCTCATAGTCCTTAACCACTATTATCAGTCTATAAGACCAGGTAAAAGGAAACTCAGCGAGTTTTTATATAGTACTACTGGTGAAGTATACTTCAAACTTCGTCATCCACAGGATCCAAATCCTTCCGCAACGAAGGCAAATTCCACAACGGTATCCTGAGCCTGCGACATTATGTTATGGTCCATTGGTATTAAACTAAATTCAAGTTCGATCAATTGCAAGAATTAAAACGTTTTATAGACCGTGATTACCATAGATTTTATGATTGCCTTAAATTAAGATCTGATTAATTTTTGTTTTCATTTATTTAATTTCTACTATTATAAATCTTCATAAAAACTATTATTATTATTATTCATTAGTTATCTGTATTAATAATTAAATATTATTTAAAAAAACAGATATATTTTATTGAATACCTGTTATGTGCCTAATAATAATTGACCATTTAAAATATGCTATGTGCATAATTTACGCTATTATTGAATTTAAAAATTGAATATTAAACTTCCGAATTTAAATAACAAATCAGTTAAATTTTAACAGCTATAGCATCCATTTGATATAGTTTTTAAAATGCAACTTCATATAAAATTTTTCAGGAGAAAGTTTTTTCTCAATATCTCCAAAGTATAATTTTGCCACATAGCAGTATTTGGTTTGACAACGACGATACAGTAAACAGTTTATATTGCAATTAATATAATTTGTAATGGGTAACATATTTTGCTAACGAGATGACCTAAGTATATGTACTTACTATATTATACTTACTAGTTACAACATAGTTATGTATCAGTATATTATACGCAAAAGTGACAAGTCACAACCAAACATATAAAAGTAACATTATATTATGAATAAATATTAATTTGGCGAATGTAGATTTATCTTTATTGTATTATACAAATATTAAGTGAATGTATAAACAGTTTTTGTGTAACCCTAATGAATGGACAAAACAGTCCTAAGCTTAAAAATAATAATAAGTAGCACTGGTCAGACATCAGACTTCTAAAAATTTCAAGACTAGTAGGTATTGCCACATTTAATAATGTTAATAATCCATAAAAATTGATAAACGGACATGTATGTTGGCACAGTTGATAAAGAGTTCATATTTAGGAAATGTAGGTATTTATAAATTTCTTAATTTGTTTCAAAGTTAATATTGTCAACAATACAAATTTTAAAAATTATTGTTTATGTAACATTATTGTTTAAAATCTTTGAAAGATTGTCTAAAATTGAAAACTCTTAACAGTTATAAATTTTTTAATTGGAAACAAGATTTTCTAAAATACTGCTAAATGTTCATACTAAATATTTTGTTTAAAGGATTTTCTGTGCAGTCTACAGCCGTACTAAGCCATGTTATCAATTAATACAATATTATATCCATGAGGAAGTTTTACACTAAGTGGATACATTTCTTTGAAAGGATGTCTTACGTAGTGTAGGAGAAATCTGGCTTCCTGTCACCCCAACATACAGCCCTGCACATAATATAAACAATTATTATATATAACCACAACATTCCTCGGTGTAGATAGAAAGTCCAATTTTATAGATGTTAGAACCTTTTTTATTTTTATGAGCAATGAGTATGATAGGTTATAAGACTTCACATTTGGTACATAGAACTATTTTAATACTTTTCCAACAGTATAAAAAGAGAAAAATTGGTCATTGTTAAATGCATAGTATGACTGAAGTTCTACCTATCTTTAGACTTCATCAGTAACTATATACATATTATATTGCTATAGTCTATTCACGTTAAGAAGTTCATTATACTATTTATCTGTAGCTACACAAGTATAACATGAGCATGGTAATGATAATAAAATTATTAGTGATTCTAATAAATCTAGTAACTACTTATCGAAACACTTTAATTTACTAGACTTAGACATGTTTAATATGAAACTAGTAACTACATAAAAATATATTGTTTAAATTGCTACAGGCAAATAAGCAAAGAAGATAATATTTATTCACCATTTTTTTTGATATTCAGTATTTAAACCATGGTAAAAAGTGGAGCTCTTAAAATTTTTTTACGTCCTATTATGCGTTTTTGTTTATTATGTAAGTAAATACTAAAATATTTCGTATAATTTATAGAAATAGAATTTACCAAAAAAATAGACTAGACACTTATTGCCTAAGCATTATGAAACATCATACTTATAGCTGTTTATGAACTTGTCCTGAAAGTGCTTTCCCATTAATAAAATATGGAAACAAACATTTAATGTACAAAAGCATAATCAGGAGAAATTGTACTATACTATCATTTAAATGTTTTTAATTAGGCTTACAGCCTAAATATATTATATTTTCAGGTAACATTTCTATAACTATTGGTAAATAATGCTTCTAATTGCTACAGTTAGTATAATACTCCAGGTAACTGCATAGATGCAATTGGGATATGGGTTCCATGCAATGTTCACTTGGCCTTGGTGGAGTTTGGTTCTGGAATGTAAGTATTAGTAACTCTTAGTAACATACACATTTAGCTTAGGACATACTAAGATTTGCAAAAAAGTCACACAAAAAAGTAAAAGTACAGTAATGGGCCAAAAAATTTTAAATTATAAAAAAACTGGTTTTATAAGTAAAAAACATCTTTAGCAATATTCTGTTTTGAAATACAATGTAACAAGAATTTTTTATTGAGTTTAAACTCTCAATACAGAATAAGCGCATGCAGGTGAAATTAATAAAACAAAGAGTGGAAAGCTTTGAAGGAGAAATTATATTATAATGTTACAGCATGGTAATTTCCTATAGAAAAACAATTATTGCTAAACACCATTAGCAATTTGTTTTTATTGTATTGTAGTTAGTCTGTGAGGTATTTTTAGCATGGGCCTATGAAAAACATGTGGATTATTTAATTGTATAAAGCATTAAAAGGTTTTATTTTAATATTGATATTATATAGGTACTATCCAAGTGGATATTATATGAAAACTCTTTGATTGTAAATAATTTTGTTTACCAACAATAGGTATTGTATCATAATTTCATAACCAAACCCAGATATTAATTATTACTATTATAACTTTTTTAACATATGATAAGTAGCGACAAAGGTCGCACAGTAAACATAATATTTTTAATAGGTTTAAATACTTATAATCAAGTTTTAAACAAACACAAGATAAGTTTGATAATCAATTTCTTTGTTAACAAAATAATTGTTTGTGTATTTTATAAGCATTTATAAAAGTTTTTAAAGTAACAATGGGGCTATCAGATACTTTTGTATAGAGTCTTCCATATTATAAATACAAAATTATTTTTTTCGCTTTTAATAAAAATTTAACAATAATACACCAAAACAAGTATTATGTAGCCACACTTTTGTTTTAATTATAAACACAAAACACAAACTGTCAACCCTTTAAAATCTTTTATTGTGTAATAAAACAAACCCAGTATATTCACACTTACCTTCATCTTTATGATTAAAGTTTTGAGAAATAAATTCACGCAGTTCAGAATAAGCTTTATCCAAGTTATCATTAATAATTGTAATGTGAAAGTTGTTAGGCACCATTCCTGAAAATATAAATTATTTGTAAGTTACTTGTCTATTTATTACCTATTATAATTGTATTTTTAAGTAACAATCTGATGCTGTTATAGATTTTAACTATACTACATACATTAAATACATATATTCATAACCTAGGTTTTCTTTATGCCTGGTGGGATTCAAACCAACAACTTATGTTTGGCCAGGAGACATCTATCTATACATATTATAATAAATCTGTAGAGGAGTCGTGTCTGTACATTGAAGATATTTGAAAAAAAATATGATAGGGGACCTTTATTTACGCAATAGTACCCAAAACTATGATTTTTGAAATTTTTGTCAGTTTGTCTGTTTGTCTGTGGGTTTGTGCACGCTAATCTCAGAAACGGCTTATCCGATTAAGATGTACTTTTCACTAATATATTGCGGCAAGCTTCACTTAACATTTAGTGTTTGTTTTATGTAAATCGGTTCATAAATAAAAAAGTTATGACAATATTAAAAGATCATGTCGTTTTTGCTGGACGTTTGTAGGAAGCGCGCGCCGGGCCCGGGAGCCGTGCGCCGCCGCGCGCGCGCGCCGCTTCAAATTGCATTAGCAGCAAACGCACCGGGGCCGCGGGGGTGACTTTTATTTGTTAGTTTTAGGCTTGCTAGGTAGGAACAATCTAAGATATTTTTTCTTGAGTTTATTACGGAAGTTATTTGTATAAAAATAGTTAGTACTTTTACTGTACAGTCCTTTGTGATAAGTAGGTACTGTATACATATTTGTTAGCGTAGGTTAGTAATAAGTAAATAAATAAAAACCGGCCAAGTGCGAGTTGGACTTGCACACCGAGAGTTTCATACAAACCTGATTGACATAGAATTTTGATTTGGTTACAGCTTGAATATATTAGAGACCTAAGTATTTGTTATAAGTTTCAATTAAACACATTCATGACAAACGGTACGAAGTTTAAAAAAATCAAAATATTTTTACTACTTATCTATATAATGTTACTAAAAACGTATGGTTTTAGACGTTGCTTGGTTTCAAATTTTATGATTTTGAGTTCACGGGAAGTACCCTTTAGGTTTTGATTCCCTTACGAGTGTCGAAAATGACGAAATTTAGCGACATAAGCGACTGCTTTTGATTGCATTGGCTAAGAAGTCTGATTTTTTCACTGCTTCAAGGAACAGTAGTTCCTGAGTATTTTATATAATTTTCATCACAACACGCGTTTCTGAGTAAAAGGGTCTTGACAGACAGACGGACATGGAAATGATCTTATAATATGTGTTTCGTTTTTTCCTTTTGAGGTACGGAATCTTAAAAACAGTTTTAAGATTTTCATAAATATATTGCTCTTTTTTTTGTTTTTTCTATTTAATAAGATAGACGTTAAAAACGTCTCGATAGTTACTAAACTGTGTTACAGGGGAAAACTGTTGATACAACTCGATTCCAATCGAGATACCTTTTGAAATTATAGCCTTTTGCGGCCTGCCCTGGATATGTGTTAACAGTGTGATTATTATGGGTTTTTTTGTCAAATATCATAATATTGATAAAGTATTCTCTTATACAAATCTATCTATACGCCAAATGCCGTACTTTTAATACAATTATTTATAGCAAAGTTGAGTAGGTACCTACATTTATACAATACGTTCTCCGAGAGTTATACTCAGCGTGCATCATTAGCAATGTATAATATTATTTTGCATTCTATATTATAGTTCTCATTCCGTCCGTTTAAATTCATACTACAGCCTACTATTACTGTACATTTTTATAGTTTTCTTTGTCCAAATTATGTATTCGATAACTGCATAATATATAGAATTTTGATTAACATAAGTAGTGTGTTTACAGTTAAACTAAAAAAGTTATGTCAATATAAGTTAGATTTATATTTGTCTTGATATTTTTATTTCTTAGTTTTTATCATGGACCGAATGGTTTTTATGTTAGGTACCTACAACTTAGGTTTGTTTTCTTTCTTTTGGTACTTTCTATATTTTGCTACTTTTCTGTATAAAATCAGTTAGAAGGTACTTTAACAGTGAAGTGATTTATAATCAGTACCTACATGTTTGGTTATTAATAAATAAAAAAACCGGGCAAGTGCGAGTTTGTCAAGCTGGTAGTAGGAATTGTCAACATAAAGTAGTTTTTTAAATACCTCGACGACAGTTTTTATAACTAAAAATATTTTTAAAACTGATTTATTATAACACTGCCCTAAATCACTTTTCCACGCGTACGAAGTCGCGGGCACAGCTAGTTATTAAATAATATCATTGTTTACTGAGATTATATGGACATATTAAAAATAGGTAATACATAAAAATTAATTTTTTAAATACCATATTCTATCTCCCTTCGTGCTGTATCGAGACGTTTCTTTAAAGACTCTTCAGTTTCTGTGTTTCTCATACGTAATCTTCTTTCCAGTTCTTCAATGGATGGTGGCATCACAAATACAAGAAGAGGATTTAAATCGGTACGCTTAATTTGTTTGACTCCTTCAATTTCAATATCCAATATACATGTTTTTCCAATGCGGGATACCTCTTCAACAGCTTTCTTACTGTATATGTTAGGAAATTTTGTATTAACTTACAGTAGTCTATTACATACAGTAGCCTATACAGAAATATATTATATTTTAATACATACTAGGAAGAATTAAGGGGATATTTAGGTATATTTAGGAACATTTTCAAAGAATAAATGAATTTATGTTTCTTTACAGGTTCTTCAACTTATGAAGGCATACCTGAATACTATAAATAGTGAATTTGTTTGTTACTATATTATTTATTACATAGAATATGGATGCAAACTACTTAAATTGTAAACATTACAATTTATTTATACATTGGGGTCATTGTTGTTTGTTATTGTGATATAAACAAGAATTAAAAAATTGGCTACTTTCCAAAATGTAAAATACATGAAGCACATGGATAAAAGTTACCTTGTCCCATACATATTCCCACTGAATGTTGCTGATTCTATAAACTCTCCGTTTTCAATAGCAGTTTGCATATCATTTGTGTTAGTGAAATGATAGTGAACACCGTCCTTCTCGCCGGGACGTGGACTTCTTGTAGTATGGGATACACTAAATCCAAATTTATCAGGAAACTCGTTCAAAAGACGTTTTAATAAGGTGCTCTTTCCCGAACCGGAGGGTCCACACAAAACCAGTGGCCTAGGTCCCTTTTGCACCATTTTTATATCTACAATCCATAATTTAAAAGGCTTTAATCTTGATATTATTCTAAACACATTAAATTTTAATTTAATTAGTTATAAGCACTTACATCTTGCAAATAATGAAAGCAGAATGACTATAATTTAACCGAAAATAATTATATTTGATATTTCACTCTGTAGATCTTGGTTTATTCTATTTATTTTTGAGATACAAATTGTAAAGACGAGATTCGAGGAAATCAGAATTCAGAATATTTGAAAATTAAAAAAAAGAAAACTCAAGTTAGGTTATATTTACTTTTTAAACTAGTTCATTGATGTTGCAAAGGACATAGGTAATTTGGATAAGAATTTGGAGGATTCTAAAGGAAGAAAGAACTGTTTATAAAAATTATAAGAACATAAATAATCAAGGTTAATGTAAGATTTAAACAGTAACTTTAGTGTCTATAGTCTAGTACCTACTATAAATTATAATAGAAATCTATGATTACTATTGTGTACTATGATGTCATTAGTATTAGCATTCTATTATTTCTCATTCAGCTTGGGACAGCACTACAAATAGTTTCTAACAAAGATTATTAGTATCCTATAGGAAGTTTCTAAACCTATATGAAGTATACATTCTAAAGCATACTCCTACAGAGGTTAGCTCGAGTTTATTTTTCTACTACACAATATTAATGTTTCTATAAAAATATATCTATCGCAGTCATTTATTGAGCGGTTTTTATTTTGACAGTTCTACTAGTTTCAGAAAACTGCTGATAGATGGAATTAAACCTAAGTAATATGTCAAGTCCTGTGTAAAATTTCAATTTCCGCTTTGTTTTTTGTTTGTTTACCTTTCAACTTTCTTTCTTTCACTTGCAATAGTTTATTATTTATTAATTGTGCCCTGAGAACTAAACTAATCATGACTAGTCCATGCGCAGTACAATTTTGTAAAAATATAGGTAACCACTGCTTTCCCCAAGATGAAACTCGGAGATCAAGATGGATAGAGGCTATCAAACCTAAAAAAACAGGATTAACTATAAGAAAAAAATCCTTCATAATAATATGTTCAACTCACTTTACGCCAGCAGATTTCATCTCTTCGTCATCACATTTGGCAAGAGCCCCAAGAGGTAAAATATTTATCTTAGCGTCGAGTCGAAAATACTCGGCAGAAGGCTGAAATTTGGCATGTATATTTCTTAGAATCTAATTATAGGGGAGTACTAAACAAGAACTTCCCGAAATCCCTACGGAAACGGGAGAAAAGTGTGATTTAATATTTGTTTCAAAAATCAAAGATATCGAAGCCAGCAAGCTATAATGTATGTAGGTTTCCTCGGAAGTGTAGGAGATCACTGAGAAAGGAATTTGAAAGGATTATTTTTGTGTATGAAACACTCAGAACAAAGATCATAATGAAACAGCATCTGGCAACCACCCAACAAAGTTCACAGATTTTTTGACATATTACATTATGCAAGCGCCATCTTACGGTAGTCTCTGTACCTAAAAGTGACACTTCGAAAACCCCTCATTGAAATCGCCATTTCATTGAGTGACTAGTGTTTTTATCGAATGGCGACATTAAATTGAAAGACTAGACAACATGTACTTTGTGGCAATATTAAAAAAATAATCACATTATAATTTATATTGTATACAATTACCAAATGACTAATCACGTATAAGTATGTGAATGATTGTTTTTAACACGTTAAGTGTGAAGCGAGGCCTAAATCACCCCTGATGCAACTTCCCTGTGGTGCGGCAAGCAAAAACGTGAGTTTCTCTGTCGTGCGAATGGCATAGCTTTGGTTTGGTCCAGTGTAGGAAAGAGATAAATATATATTTGAGATGCGCTAATGGTTCCGGACTCGGTGGTGTACCTACCTTGGTACCGGATGTCTTAGGCCTCGTGCCGCACTGAATTAATATAATTTTAATGCAGTGCGGAACGAGGCTAAAACGTCCCATATCCCCCCTGACCTCGTACCGCACCCAACGCGAGCTTCCCTCGACCAGTGTTGTGCATCACGTCGATTGGAGAGCACGTCCTTTTACAGCGCCGAACATGTCTAGACGCCGAGTACAACATATATATTGCGATTTTTATAAAAAAAAGTATATTGATACTGATTTTTCAAGTTCTAATAAGTGTATTTTTAAAGCCCGAGGCAGAATAAATAGGACAGTTTCTTTTCTACTTCTGGTTGCCTTTTTTTTTCTATTCTGTGAACCGCATTAAGATTTTCATATACAAATAGATAGATAAACCATATGCATAAACCGTGATCCATTATTTTCTAATAATAAGTCTGTAATAGGTGCCTCTTAATGGTATAGAATGGAACGCTTCGTGCGCGAGTCCGACTCGCACTTGGCCGGTTTTTTTTTCTTTATGGCGCCTTCAAGCACAATTTAGATTATTAAAAAAAAAATGTATCCTTTGATAGCTTTGTGTTGTTTTGCCAGGTTTTGCCCTTAAAACGATCTAATGAGATATAATTGATCAAAATCGGTCAAGTCGTTGCGTAGTTAAGACAGTTTAAAAACGTCGATATTATTTTTCCCATCACTAATCTCAGCGAAAATTTGCCCTATTTCAGTGCGTTACGAGGTGTATAAGATCCCATATTTTGTTTTGCTAATAATTCCTAAACTAGCCATCAGATCCCGGGGCGACGGTGGATTAGGGTTCATCAATTCACTGTCTATATCAATAAGGACCAAAATTTTCATTTATCTTTGATTTCGCGCCAGAAAATGGATTTTAGTCTGTAAAAGGAGGTGGGGTCTAATAGACCGCGTGTCGCCCTAACGTCTGGTCACGGTACGGGCCGATTATACCTCGTGCCGCAGGAACGGAAAGTATGCAAAAATTGGTGCCGCAGCTAACGTGTTAACCTTAGAATGAATACTCTAAGTTTTTATGAGTATAGAATCTAAGTTTTTAACGAATAGCGCTGTTTGAATGGGCGTGTAATCTGTGCCTAATGTTTTTTTTTGTTATGCCTGTCCGAATCCATAGATAATTTTGCCTTTAGCTATCAGCTGTTGTGAATTATGGTTTTGAAATCGCATTTCGGAAGTCATGACAACATTTTTTTAAATATTTAGATGAGTTAATTTACTGTAATGAATATAAATAGAAATATTTGCTGAAATATTTACAAATTAAATGACGATTTAAAATATTTCATTGTTTTATTTGTTACGATTTTGGAAAAATATTACTATCTTGATTCATAATATTAAATGTAAATAACTTCCGGTTGCATTAACAGTTGACCAATCACAAGCAAGAAATTGCAAACAATTGAATGTGACCGTTGCTCAAAACGATATTACAAATTTTATTGAGCTTTCGGAATCAACACGGTTTGGAGATATCTTTTGAAACGATTTTAATATTATATTATCCTTTATCTTGGGGCTTTTAAGCCAGGAAATTTCTTTATCTAGGCTCTTACTGCCTTTTTGACAAAATGGAAGTTCAAACGAGAAGAAATAGGACTGTAAGTGTAATTTAAAATATTTTTACTAAAATTTACCTCACTATACATTACACGCTGTTTTATTTTGTACACTCTTTGTTACAGGTATTGATCCACGATCAAGAAAACATTTACGCTAACAAAAAAATTAATATAATTGTGCCGTCGAAACGACAAGGTTTGACTGTTCGTGGAGCCCTAGGCGAACTTAATACAAATATTCAATTAAATCGGGATGTGAACGTCGGAAAGGTAGCAGTAACAGCAGCGGAATATGAAAAGAAGGCCTCCTTGAACCGAAATGCCGTTAATAAAAGGTAATATAAATTTGAGATGCCTACCCTCTCCATAAAAAAAAAACATGTCTTTTTTTGTACTTAATGTTAATACTCTACTATTAATATGTTAAAATCGTTGCTGAATAATTTTCAGCAACTACAGCCATGTACAATCTAAAATAGACACTGGGCTTGCTGCTAAAACTGTTATACAACCATCGTCTAGACCACCTCTAAGAAGGGAGGAGAGCACCGCAGGTCTTGCAGCAAGGGCCGTAGTACGTACTAGGGTATGTATAAAGTAACTAAAATTAACCCTGTTTGGGCATACTAAAACTCATACCTTTTTTTAATGGCTTTTACCATTTTAAACTACCTTACTAAGTAGTTACTTTTTACTCTTTTGAAATGTATAATAGTAGTGCGAATATTTTATATATATTATTTATTTATTTTCAATTTTTCCACAACGTACAATGGCAGACTTAATTCATATTAAAGTATTACACTTTTTTTTTATCTAGGCGGCCCTCAAAGATGTTCAGGCCAAGCCTAATGAAATAAAAGAATCCATTAATCTCCTGTTACAAAATAAGAAACCCATTGAGGTGAAAAAGACTACAAAACTACCAACGTTGAAGGAAAGCACCAAGGAAAAGAAGAGCTTACCTAAACCAATACTCAAAGAATCCACAGGAAAACTTGGAAGGCTCAAAATAAGCGAAAAGACAGATAGTTGTGAAAAACTCCAAAGGGACCTACTTCTGGAAGCCACCAAGGTTGATACACCGGAACTACCAGATGATATTGAAGATATAGATGCCAGCGATTATAACAGCCCCTTGCTTATGTCAATATACATTAAGGATATTTATTACTACTTGACACAACTTGAAGAAAAGTATCCCATCGAAGAAGACTACCTAAAATCACAGGTAAGTAACAAAATATTTGTGTGTATAAAGTATAATGCTACTGATTTAAAATGTCACTGATGCAACAAAGGAATGACACAATTTAAATTAAATTGTAACTGACCAGCATAGGTCTAAGTTACTAAATAATTAATTCTTTCTTTTCAGAATGTTATAACTGGCAAGATGCGGGCAACTCTAATAGATTGGCTAGTAGAGGTGCAAAGACAGTTTAAATTGGTCCTGGAAACTTTCCACCTGACTGTTGGCATAATTGATCGTTACTTACAGGTTTGTTTTATTCTTACCAATACTTTTTGAATAGTTTAACCAAATTGATAAACTACACTATTATATTAAAGAATTCTGAAGGATTCCTGTGTGGTTGCACTAAGTAGAATAAAAAATCACAGACAATATTGATTAAATTTGAACCCGATGGAGTAGAGGGGAGGTACAGGCAATTTTTTATACTTAGTAAATGTAAGGTGTCTGGGTGATTAATATTATGGTGTGCATGAAGTTGCAGGCAAGATTTTATTTAGACTTTATAACTATAATTTTATGCATCACGATTTAAAGCATTGAGCCACTTGCGTTATCTTTTTAGTCCAAAACAAAATGAAATATATCAGTTGTAAAATTTACAGTAACTACCCGGTCTTTCTATCCTAAGCCTTCAGGAATCAAAAATGTATGGGATTTGACATAAACATAATAAAGTTGTTTTATTTTTTAACTTTATCACAATTAGCGATGGCAACCTGGCTGAGCATTATTTTAAGAATAAAAATAACTGTCTTATGCCCTTTGTGTGACTTCTTCACAACTTCCCTTTCTTGGGTTGTTGGTAGTCGGTATCGGGGCTACGCCCCCTCACCGAGGGATACTCCTCGCCTCACAACTGTGAGACCGTCTCTAGGGTGAGCATAAAGCTCCTGGTTGGGCGCGTTGTCCTCTGGGGCAAGCTGCTCTCTATCCTGCTCTGCTTTCCCTGTACCGCCCCCGGCGGTCCACCCCGCCAGGTGAGATCCCCGGTAACCCCGGGGAAGGCCCAGCGGAGGCTGCCAGCGACAGGAGCGGTGAGCTCAGGTAGGCAGGCAGGAGAGTCCGGCTTGCAGGTGCATGCTCTTCGAGGCTGTGTTGTGATAATCATTATAATCAGGATTAAAATATTCATAAAAATTGATTTGTCTGTCTTATGCATCTTACATAAATCTTTTTATAGGTGGTGCCCAATGTACAAAGGAATCAACTGCAGCTTGTAGGAGTTACGGCTATGTTCATTGCCAGTAAATATGAAGAGATCTATGCTCCTGATGTAGGTGACTTTGTCTATGTAACAGACAATGCCTACACCAAAGCCGATATATTCCAATGTGAAAAGGATATAATAACAAAGTTAGGATTCTGTCTTGCAAGACCTATTCCATTGAGCTTTTTGAGAAGGTATGTACATCATTCATATGTTATTATTATCATCACATTAATATCATATTTTCATAAAGGCGAAAGATTGTGATTGTGTGTCTGTTTGTTACTTTTTCACATGCAAATTGACTTGACCAATTTTGATAAAATAATTCTATGTAGGAAGCTGATACCAAAGATGCTTCTTACCTCTATATGTACAGTGTCCATACTGTCAGCCAATTTTATTATAATTGGCCTAGGCCAATGTGAGATGTTTTTTGTTAGTTATGGGTAAATTTCATTTACCAATAAATAACAAATATCTCACACTTAATTTATAATATTAGTGTGATAGCACTGACCAGTAATATCTTCATTGCTGGGGCCTGAAAGTTTAGTATCAATATTAGGCATTTTGGAATATTGCATTATTGTCTTAAAATTAACAGTATTCTCTGAATTTCGATACATAATATGTATAACATTACTAAGCTCATATATTTTTTTTAGATTTGTGAAAGCTGCACGTGGAACATCAAAGAACCATCATTTGGCCAAATATTTCGTGGATCTATGTCTAGTCGAGTATTCCATGGCACACTACCACCCATCTCATCTTGCCGCCTCTGCTATCTGCCTCTCTCTTTATCTTCTATCAGGAAAACCTCTTTCCGACGTCTGGACACCAACATTATCTTTCTACTCCGGCTACAGTTTAGAACACATAGATCCAGTTATGAGAAAAATAGCCCAAATAGTTGTTAATGTAGAAAAGTCGAAACATAAGGCTGTTTACAATAAGTACACGGATCCTACACTAGCTAAAGTGTCAACTCTACCTCAATTGAAGGGAGAAACTGTATTCGAACTAGCCAATTCAGAGTCGTTAACATAATGTTAAATTGTGAAACCATTTTAAGGTAATATTAGTTGAAAATGTTTTTGAATGGACTGAGTTTTTAAATAGGGTTTGTAGGTACTGTTTGCTTCGTAATATTTTTATATTTTAGATGTAATTTTATGTTAGATATTTTTTACCCAAGACATGACATGATTATGAATGATTTTGTTGTACACAATGTTGTACGACCATTAAAATGGCAGTATTGTCTGTTGATGTCTCAATAATTCAGACTTAGTCTTCTCTATTGAAAATCTATACAAAATCAAGACTAAACAAATGTTTTAATGTTGCAAGCCTTATTTATATAAAAATATTATCTTTAATATATTATTTTGTGTTAACTGTGCACCTCCTATGACTAACTAGCAAATTTTTTATTTGCTCTGTGACAAAGACCAAAACTGCGCCTTCACTAGATTTTGATAATTGTAGATGTAATTGTACCTAGATATTTAGATTAATTTATACTGTGATTAGAATTTTGAAGTATGTAATTTGTTGATAATAAAAAATGTTTTGTAACAAATAAATCTTTTAATTACCTCTGTGCATTTTAATTTCTATAATGACATAATTAATATAGGACACCTACTTTAAAATAAAAGAATGTGGAGGAAAAATAAGACTAACCTCTAAGCAAAAGTACAAACTACTGTAAAATATTATTGTTATTAATGGCATACCTACTCTGCAATCTTTGTTTTTCTCAAGTCTCAACGATGATTTTGGAATTAAAAAATAAATATTTAGGAGTACCTATATTTTAGCCTACCGTTAAATTACCGACCACAACCAACTCATACCCCGGCGAAATACAAGTGTTACCCCTTGGCGTTATTACCCCAGGCATTAGATGGAATTCCTTCCAGCTACAAAAAGACGCTCCAACGCAAATCAACATTTTTACGCTAGATGTCTCTTAAACTACATTAGTAATGTTGTTATTTAACACTAGATGGCGCTTATAACAACAGAATTATTTTTTATATAAACAATAACACTTACACGTATAATTACACGTGGGGTGCCGGAGACATAATAGCACCTCCCAACCATTTTTCAGGTGTCGTAAAAGGCGATAGATGAATAATTATAACAGGAAATGGGGAGCAGCGTTTTTGCGGACATTGACATTTTGATCTCAAAACTGCACTTGCCAACCCGATAGCCACACGTGGTTATTATACGCAAATAACACCTTTGAAACACTAAACATTATCCAGTTCAGATGGCAATCCGCAAGTGGTTTTAGTGGGTAAACCGGCAGTAGCGAGCCGGGAGTCCCACACATACACCTAGGCTACGGGACCCACCCTGGGGTTCCCTTGCGAAATAAAATAAAAAAGGCTTTTCAGTCAGGCAGTTCCAGTCCAGTTGCGGACATCGTAGCTGAACTAATGGTGATGATGGTTATTAAACTCGTCGCTATTGACCATTAGATGGCGCTTCAAAGGCGATGTTAAAAAAATATTCGTTTTTTATTCGATAGTTTTGATTTTTTGAAGTATGAGTCAACATTATTGTAACGCTAAAACATTATGTCACTTGATGTAGCCCACGATTCGGTGTACGTGCGAAAGGAACCGTACACTATGCCGCGATAAAACGTAGTAATAAATTGTAAATTTAAACACTTAGCTACAGGTATAGTCAGGGTTCCCCCATACATTGTTTTCACTTGATTAGTATCAAGCTAATTTTTCGTGAGTAGCTTCATTTTCATGAGTCGCCCAAGAATTTCATGGACGGAACTCTTGTTTGTGGTAGCTAACAGAGATAGCAAGAATAAAGTTTGTGGATTTGGTGATTCCAAAATATTTTTTTTGATAAATCTCAAGATAATGATCTAAATTATCCGAAAAAATATTTGTCCTACAAAATCTATGGTTTGATCAAAGAGTTCCCTCTTGCCAACTTGTATCGATGACGAGGTCATCCTAAATTATTAGTAACCAGCTGATTTTCGTTTTAATTAGTTAATATTAATGTAATTCAACAGACATAATTGTCCTACAAATTGCGTGGTACGTTATCCCGGTCCTACGCTCGAAAGTTGAGTTTTTTTTATCCTTGCTAACTCAGTTAGCTACCACAAACAAGAGTTCCGTGCAAGAATCTCTTGGGCGACTCATTAAAATGAAGCTAGCTTAGCTTGATACTAATCAAGTGAAAACCATGTATGGGGGACCCTGACAATTTTTATTTAAATTTGGCTCAGATAAAAATTTGACCACGGGGAAGTAATAAAACAAGAAAAAACTTAGTCTCGTACTTCGTGCCTACAGTAATAAGTAGGTATTAATATACCTACTTATTACTAGTAGTATTATAATTAATTGGTCCGTGGAACGACCATGTTTTAAAATATCTTTTAGAATTTATCGTTTTTTCGTAGCTTTACTGTATTCCATTTCCATTTTTTCTGGGAATCGTCATTGTCATTGCGAATTTCTCCCCTCACCGATTTCGGTATCAGTAGCCGATTTCATTGAAACAAGGCCAGCTACGCAGGAGTTATTTTATAGCGCCCAAGTTTGTGCGCAATACACAAAGACACTCTCTTCCTTTTACTCTCTTATCCTAGTGGGACGGTAAACCGACACGCTGGCGAGAGAACAGGCGCAGGACCGACTTTTTACATGCCCAACCGACGCATGGATCATCTTTCTTGTCAGACAATCAGGTGATCAGCCTGCATTGTCTTAACCAAACTTGAAAACAACATTTTTTGCTTTAGTAGCTTCATCCACGGCTCTATCTGCCTATTTTTATTATACCTAATCTGATTCTAACAATAAGTATAAAATAAGCAGCCCCTTCTAAAATGTCTAAACTAATTCAATACTTTAAGGTGCTTCATGAAAGAATGTCGGAAAATATTTCATTACGCTTCTTGATAACATTTGTAATTTCCTACCAAGTTGGAAAATTGAAAACTACGAAGTTCCATGTTTAAGTACGTACCTGACTGGAATACCAGCGCCGGTTTGTTTGGTAACAAAGTGTCCCATATTATTGTCGTGTTATACTTTTCTACTTAACGTCGAGTCGCAAGTGTCTTCGGCGTTGCTTGTGTTGTTTGGCCAACTTTTAACGAGTTTGGCGGCCACAGTGGCCAAGTGACGGCTTTGGCCATATGTTACGCTCGTAAACATCGGGGATATGAAACCTCATCGTTGCTTACATTTCTTCGTGGGTTTGTTCGATATCTTTATTTGTTCAACGCAATGTTTCGGCAAGTTTGTACCGTGCCACGTTTGTTTCATAGAAATTTTAGCTATTTGACACTAAGTTAATAAGTGTCAGTATTTAAGGCGTCACTTTTGCATTGAAAGTGTGGTAAGGCTTTAGTATAACGTCAATGACCTTGGATGACTTTGTATGACGAGAAAGGAGTATCTCGCCGACCAAAACGTATTGAAATCGTATAAAACACGTTTTATGAATTTTAGGACAATAGTTGCAAAAACTAAAACACCACTGAGTCTTACCTCACATAAATTTTGAAGTACTTAAGTAATTATAAATTTTACTGTAGAAACATATTAACTTAATTTTTGAATATAAGTAAGAAACGGTTAATTTTTAATGATTTACTAAATAACATTAAATTAAGCTTTCTTATAACTGTTATTTTTTATTATTGTTAACATAAGCTGTACATTATGTGACAATAACATTATTCTTATTCTTAATTTACACTAGCGTCGCTTGTATATGAGAAAAAGGTTATAAAGTAAATAAAAAGGTGTACCTACTCTGCAGATTGTTTTAAGCTGTATTATCTATACATATAATAAATCTGTAGAGGGGTCATGTCTGTACATTAAGAATATTTAAGTGAAAATTAAAAAAAGGGGGTCTATATAAGCCACAAAACCTAAAAATAACATTTTTGAAAAAAATGTCTGTCTGTCTGTCTGTCTGTCTGTCTGTCTGTCTGTCTGTCTGTCTGTCTGTCCATATGGGAATGTTTGTCGTCGCATCACGCTAAAACCACTGTATGGAATGAAATGAAATTTGACAGGCAGGTAGCTTACGACCTGAAGAGCATTATTGGAAATAAGTATCCCGAAAAACGAAAGGGTTCCCGTTGGATCTTCAAAAAATTGTAGCTACCTATTTGACGGTATTTCAGCCAAACTACTCAACGTATTAAAATAAAATTTGGCAGGCAGGTAGCTTATGATCTGAAGAGCATTATTGGAAATTGTAATCCCGAAAAACGAAAGGGTTCCCGTAGGATCTTCAAAAAATTGTAGCTACCTATTTGACGGTATTGCAGCCATACTACTCAACGTATTTAAATGAAATTTGGCAGGCAGGTAGCTTATAATCTGAAGAGCATTATTGGAAATTGTTATCCCGAAAAACGAAAGGGTTCCCGTGGGATCTTCAAAAAATTGTAGCTACCTATTTGTCGGTATTTCAGCCAAACTACTCAATTCTCAAAACTCGTATTTAAATGCAATTTGGCAGGCAGGTAGCTTATGACCTGTAGAGCATTATTGGAAATTATTATCCGGAAAAACGAAAGAGTTCCCGTGGGATCTTTAAAAACTTGTAGCTACCTATTTGAAGGTATTTCAGCCAAACTACTCAACATATTTAAATGAAATTTGGCAGGCAGGTAGCTTATGACCTGAAGAGCATTATCGGAAATTATTACCCCGAAAAACGAAAGGGTTCCGTGGGATCTTCAAAAAGTTGTAGCTACCTATTTGACGGTATTTCAGCCAAACTACTCAACATATTTAAATGAAATTTGGCAGGCAGGTAGCTTATGACCAGAAGAGCATTATCGGAAATTATTACCCCGAAAAACAAAAGGGTTCCGTGGGATCTTCAAAAAGTTGTAGCTACCTATTTGACGGTATTTCAGCCAAACTACTTAACGTATTTAAATGAAATTTGGCAGGCAGGTAGCTTATGACATAAAGAGCATTATTGGAAATTATTATCCCGAAAAACGAAAAGGTTCCTGTGGGATCTTCAAAAACTTGTAACTACCTATTTGACGGTATTTCAGCCAAACTACTCAAAGTACTTAAATGAAACTTGGCACAAAGGTAGATTGTAACATGAAATAACCAACATAATATTTTTAACCGACTTCCAAAATAGGAGGTGGTTTCTCAATTCGTAAATATATGTTTTTTTTATGTTTGTTCGTGGATATCTTCGTCGTTTATGAACCGATTTTAAATATTAATGTAATGCCACTACTACTTAGTCTTTGATGATATACGTTTGGAAATTTCGACATCGTTTATACTGCAAGCATATGGTAATTAATAAATAAAAAACCGGGCAAGTGCGAGTTGGAATTGCGCACCGAGAGTAGACCGCCGACGCCGAAAAATTTGGCGGTCGGCGCAAGCAGCGCAGCGTCGGATTAAAAGTCGGCGTCGGGCGTCGGCGTCGCAACGTTGGGCGTCGCGCCGTAGGGCGTCGGGCGTCGCGGCGTCGGGCGTCGCGATGTTGGGCGTCGCGGCGTCGTGCATCGGGCGTCGCGGCGTTGGGCGTCGCGGCGTTGGGCGTCGCGGCGTCAGGCGTCGGCGTCGTGACGTTGGGCGTCGTGGCGTCGGGAGTCATAGCGTCGGGCGTTGCGCCGTCGGGAGTCACGCCGTCGGGCGTCGTCGTCGCGACGCCCAACATCGCGACGCCAACGTTGCTACGCCACGGCGTCGGGCGTCGGCGTCGCAACGGCGGGCGTCGCGGCGTCGGGCGTAAGCGTCGCGGCGTCAGGCGTCGCGGCGTTGGGCGCCTCGACGTTGGGCGTCGCGGCGTCGGGCGTCGGCGTCGGGCGTCGGCGTCGCGGCATCGACATCGGGCGTCGCGGCGTCCGTCAGAGTCGCGACGTCGGGCGTCGGCGTCGCGGCGTTGGGCGTCGCGGCGTTGGGCGTCGGCGTCGCAGCGTTGGGCGTCGGCGTCGCGACGTTGGGTGTCGCGGCGTCAGGCGTCGGCGTCGTGACGTTGGGCGTCGTGGCGTCGGGCGACACGGCGTCGGGCGTTGCGCCGTCGGGAGTCACGCCGTCGGGCGTCGTCATCGAGACGCCCAACATCGCGACGTCAACGTTGCGACACCGCGGCGTCGGCGTCGCAACGGCGGGCGTCGCGGCGTCGGGCGTAAGCGTCGCGGCGTCAGGCGTCGCGGCGTCGGGCGTCACGACATTGGGCGTCGCGGCGTCGGGCATCGGGCGTCGGCGTCGCGACGTTGGGCGTCGCGGCGTCCGTCAGAGTCGCGACGTCGGGCGTCGGCGTCGCGGCGTTGGGCGTCGGCGTCGCGACGTTGGGCGTCGGCGTCGCGACGTTGGGTGTCGTGGCGTCAGGCGTTGGCGTCGCGACGTTGGGCGTCGCTGCGTCGGGCGTCGCGGCGTCGGGCGTCGCGGCGTCGGGGGTCGCGGCGGCGGGCACCGCGGCGTCGGGCGTCGCGGCGTCGGGCGTCGCGGCGTCGGGGGTCGCGGCGGCGGGCGTCGCGGCGTCGGGCGTCGCGGCGTCGGGGGTCGCGGCGGCGGGCGTCGCGGCGTCGGGCGTCGCGGCGTCGGGGGTCGCGGCGTCGGGGGTCGCGGCGGCGGGCACCGCGGCGTCGGGCGTCGCGGCAGCGGGCACCGCGGCGTCGGGTGTCGCGGCGGCGGGCACCGCGGCGTCGCGCATCGCTGCGTCGGGCGTCGCGGCGTCGGGCGTCGGCGTCGCGACGTTAGGCGTCGCGGCGTCGGCTCCACGACGTTGGGCGTTGCGGCGTCGGGCGTCGCGGCGTCGGTCGTCGCGGTGTTGGGCGTCATATACGGGACATGAGCGCGTTTAAACAAACAAACAATTTACATTTGGGGATTTTCGTTGCATGCGCTGCATAAACGGTTTAAGTCAAACAAACACCACGCGAACGAAGTCGCGGGCACAGCTAGTCTATACATATAATAAATCTGTAGAGGGGTCATGTCTGTACATCTATACATATAATAAATTAAGAATATTTAAGTGAAAATTAAAAAAAGGGGGTCTATAAAAGCCACAGAACCTAAAAATAACATTTTTGAAAAAAATGTCTGTCTGTCTGTCTGTCTGTCTGTCTGTCTGTCTGTCTGTCCGTATGGGAATGTTTGTCGTCGCATCACGCAAAAACCACTGTATGGAATGAAATGAAATTTGGCAGGCAGGTAGCTTACAACCCGAAGAGCATTATTGGAAATTATTATCCCGAAAAACGAAAGGGTTCCCGTGGGATCTTCAAAAAAATTGTAGGTACCTATTTGACGGTATTTCAGCCAAACTACTCAACGTATTTAAATGAAATTTAGCATGCAGATAGTTTATGACCTGAAGAGCATTATTGGAAATTATTATCCCGAAAAATGAAAGAGTTCCCGTGGGATCTTCAAAAAATTGTAGCTACCTATTTGACGGTATTTCAGCCAAACTACTCAACATATTTAAATAAAATTTGGCAGGCAGGTAGCTTACGACCTGAAGAGCATTATCGGAAATTATTACCCCGAAAAACGAAAGGGTTCCCGTGGGATCTTCAAAAAATTGTAGCTACCTATTTGACGGTATTTCAGCCAAACTACTCAACGTATTTAAATGAAATTCGGCAGGCAGATAGCTTATGACTTGAAGAGCATTATTGAAAATTGTTATCCCGAAAAACGTAAGGCTTCCCGTGGGATCTTCAAAAAATTGAAGCAACCTATTTGACGGTATTTCAGCCAAACTACTCAACGTATTTAAATGAAATTTGGCAGGCAGGTAGCTTATGATCTGAAGAGCATTATTGGAAATTGTTATCCCGAAAAATGAAAGGGTTCCCGTAGGATCTTCGAAAAATTGTAGCTACCTATTTGACGGTATTTCAGCCAAACTACTCAACGTATTTAAATGAAATTCGGCAGGCAGGTGGCTTATGACTTGAAGAGCATTATTGGAAATTATTACCCCGAAAAACGAAAGGGTTCCTGTGGGATCTTAAAAAAATTGTAGCTACCTATTTGACGGTATTTCAGCCAAACTACTCAACGTATTTAAATAAAATTTGGCAGGCAGGTAGCTTATGTCCTGAAGAGCATTATTGGAAATTATTATCCCGAAAAACGAAAGGGTTCCCGTGGGATCTTCAAAAAATTGTAGCTACCTATTTGACGGTATTTCAGCGAAACTACTCAATGTATTTAAATGAAATTTGGCAGCCAGGTAGCTTATGATATGAAAAGCATTACTGAAAATTATTATCCCGAGAAACGAAAGGGTTCCCGTGGGATCTTCAAAAAATTGTAGCTACCTATTTGACGGTATTTCAGCGAAACTACTCAACATATTTGAATGAAACTTGGCACAAAGGTAGATTGTAACATGAAATAACCAACATAATACTTTTAACCGACTTCCAAAAAAGGAGGAGGTTTCTCAATTCGTAAATATATGTTTTTTTATGTTTCTTCGCGGATATCTTCATCGTTCATGAAACGATTTTAATTTTTTTTTGTGTTGTGTAGGGTATAATTTAAATTTGGTCCCATTGTCACCGATCCGTGAGGAATCGAGGGAAATCCTCAAAATTTATATGGAATGATATATCGATTTTGATTTTGTCTGAAGTAGTCTAAGCATATGTTACCAAACAGTAAGGTTTTGCACTATATCCTGGATCTAAAAGTACTGAACAGAACTTCTGAGTCCTTAGAGATACATGTTTGAAGATTTCAGCGTTGTTTAAAGAAATGCAAGCATACGCCACTACCTCAATTGCAGTCGAACTTGGTCTCATAGTTATCAAAGTGGAAGCCTGATGATGGTGTCGTGAGGAATCGAGGGAACACCTTGAAATTTATAGGGACACTCATAGTTAATTTTGTATTTGTTTCGAGTAACATAAGCATATCCGACTAAAAACATTATTTTGAGTCTTTGAAGATATACGTTTGGAAATTATGCAGTGGCATATGCTTACAGTATAAGCGATGTCAAAATTTCCATCGCTATAGATATAGTGTTAACAATTACAATATGATGAAATAGGCTATATTATAGAACTCATAATATTGAGTTTGGCTGGTACCGACTTTAATATTCTGAAAATTTGTATCTCATTTTATAGTCAATCTACTTGATATAATATAATTATATAAACTTTTCTTCTTATATATATGTATATATTTATTAAAAAATTTCGCGCTGCTCTGGCTTACGCCAGAGCAGCGGTCGACTTTTTCTCTTCCTCTATTAATTTTATCTAATCGTTTTTGTTTTTCATTTTCCGTCTCAAGTAACCGTCGTCTAATCATTCGAGAATTATCCCTACTCAGTATACCCATCACTAAAAATCTTAAAATTAAACAATTTTAAACAAAGAAAAAACGACTTCAAAAGGTAAACTAAAAAGAACAATTAAATTTACTTCGCACAAAGTAATACTATAATTAATAATTAATAGTAATAAGTATAATTACTTAGGTTTTGCAAATACGATAAATAAAGTATAGGCGTAGGATAGTTTGCTTTCAAGATATGAGATATCATGGTTACATTTAAATTAGAAAATTTATGTCAATATAAGTAAGATTTATGTTTTTCATGATATTTTTATTTATTAGTTTTCAAGCTAGGGTACGACTTGGGTTTTTTCTTTCTTTTGGACTTTTGTTATTTTGTCGTCTAAAGGAAGTTAGTACTTTAACCGTCAAGTCCCAAAGTAGACTACATGTTTGTTAGCGTAGGTAATTAATATATAATAAGTTTTAATTTAATACTTCAAAACATTCATGACAAAAACGGCCAATATTTGGCAGTAAACTATTATTATTACTCCATCAGCGTACTTCTTTTGCCTGTGGACGTCTAATATATACAAAGAAGCATTACTATAAATTTGTGATTTTAAATATCCAAACGACAGTGTTCATAAACTAAAATTGTATTTAAACTGCTGCCCTAAATCAGTTTTCCACGCGTACGAAGTCGCGGGCACAGCTAGTCTATACTAATATTATAAAGCGAAAGAGTTTGTTTGTTTGTTTAAACGCGCTAATCTCAGGAACTACTGGTCCGATATGAAAAATTCTTTTTTTGTTGGACAGTCCATTTATAGAGGAAGGCTTTAGGCTATATAACATTACGCTGCGACCAATTGGAGCGAAGCGTCAGTGAGAAATGTTGCAAAAACAAGAAAAATTATTCACATTTGAGGACTTTCGTTGCGTGCGCTGCATAAACGGTTTTAGTTAATCCCGTGAAAACTGCGTTATCGTTTGCCATCAGCCGTTTAGTGGAAGACGTGCCCTGGATCTTTCAAAGCACATGCCACGCCCCCCCCGACCGGTCTACCTCTTAAGGGACCGGACTTCCATCAGATTAAAAAAAAACCGTTTAAACCGTCCCTGACTTCCACGAATATTTCAAGACCAAAAATATAATAAATCGGTTCAGCCGTTCTCGAATTTTAGCGAGACTAACGAACAGCAATTCATTTTCATGTCGTCGGCGTCGCGACGTCGGGCGTCAGCGTCGCGACGTTAGGCGTCGCGGCATCGGTCGTCGCGGTGTCGGGCGTCGGCGTCGCGGCGTCGGCGTCGCGGCGTCGGCGTCGCGGCGTCGGCGTCGGCTATTATACATATGCGGGAGATTAGCGCGTTTAAACAAACAAACAATTTACATTTGGGGACTTTCGTTGCACGTTTAAACAAACAAACAATTTACATTTGGGGACTTTCGTTGCATGCGCTGCATAAACGGTTTAAGTCAATCAAACACCACGCGAACGAAGTCGCGGGCACAGCTAGTTTCTATTTATAAAACAAAAAACTTTGAGTATTATATAATGAAGATTACCTCCCAAATCCCAAAAACTATATTTTTGGGGATGTTTCAGTAAGACCAGCATTGAGAAAAAAGAGTTTTAATTCTTAGAATATCGCGCGTACGCAGCTGTAAGTTCAATTTGGAACTTCTGTGCGTCCCATTGAGTCTCGGTGACAGCTGACCCTGAGACATAAATAACTACCGGCTACCAGCGAACTAATAAAATTATTAGTGACGGTTCCTATTATAATTTACTAGCTGTGCCCGCGACTTCGTTCGCTTGGTTTTTGAGTTACTTAAACCGTTTATGCAGCGCATGTAACGAAAGTCCCCAAATGCGAATAATTTTCCCCGTTTTTGAAACTTTTTTCACTGACGCTTCGCTCCTATTGATCGTAGCGTAATGTTATGTAGCCTAAAGCCTTCCTCTATAAATGGACTATCTAACAACAAAATATTTTTTCAAATCGGACCAGCAGTTCCTGAGATTAGCCCGTTTAAACAAACAAACAATCTCTACCGCTTTACATATAATATTAGTATAGAAGTATAGATTATAATTATATTTACAATTTTCCCATCTTTTTCCTAAAAGGCCCCAAGCGAGTTTCTTACGCCCGCGCCGCTTCTTCTCGCCGGGTTAGTCCCCGATTGAAGACCTACCGGTGGTAGGTCATCATGCAGGACAATAATTCTAAAAGTATTAGCAGTATTAGTAACTAACCGATTTGGAAATAAAAGATTTTTCATTTTCATTTGTTGTCATAATGAAATGTACTCTTACATTACACATTTCGTTTGTCATAGCGGAATTGTTACATTTCTTCTCATAGGTGTTATTTTAAACATTATTAAAAAAAAACTTGAAACACCTAACAATGTAGCCTAAAGCACGCAGGGGTAGTACATTACAGTGATTTAGCGAGCTTAACCACGAGCTAATTTATGAAATGTTTTGTTGCTCTGTAGCACTTAAGTACAGTCGAGGAAATGGACGTTTGGCAGTCCCATCGTCAATTAATAAATCAACAACCTCAGAACCATGTTTATCAGTGACAAGTTAAATTTTCTCGTTAGGTGCCTATATTATTAATAATAGACTTTTTGATAACAACAGTTATTTACTTACTTAAACGTAAATTCAAGTAGACAGACCTAGTACCGACGTAGTTAGATTAGGAAATGATTTAATTTAGTTATTACTAGCTGTACCCGTACCCACCTTGTTGAGCATTAAAACAGTTTGTAATGAACCGTTTAAATCTTCCCAGGACTTTCACGAATATTTAAAGATTAAAACTAGTCGAATCGGTTTTCTGCCATTATTATTATTGGAAACATTCATCAACATCATAATACATCCCCAAAAATGACATAAACTCATAAATAGATTACAATGACATAATATATTCCCGTGGTGCTTTCCCTTAATTTTTTTGGCTTTTTGTGTCATTACAATTTTGTACTGTCTCCCACTTTGCTTGGGGAGGGAAACTGGAATACTTCCTATTCCTCCTTTTTTTCTTCTGATTAATTTCGTTGCGGGTCCCAAGACAGATTTAGCTTGTCCCTCGGGCACCCCTGAGATCATATCAAAGGGTTTGTCGTGGTTGGTTACCGCTGTTGATCCTGACTTACAGGAGTTGCAGTGGTGGGAATGTAAGGTGGGCCAATGACCGTTAAAAAAAAAGTTGAATCGGTTCAGCCGCTCTCGAGTTTTAGTGAGACTAACGAGCAGTAATTCATTTTTATATATAAGATTTATTTATTATAGATAGATATTTTATGATTGTTATTTTTAACTATTTTTATGCTGAGTACTAGAGTAGCTAGATACTACTAGGTAATTCCATCTTCCCTCTATTCACTTTGGAATAAGAAATGACCATAGACATTCACAATGGACAAATCAGTGTAGCTGGCTCGCAAGAGGGAGGCCCTCGAAATTCCTCGCAAATTACTTACTTGATAGTCGGTCACTTAATCCGCAATCCCCAGTAGCTTTTAAGTCCAAATGTATTCTAAAACAGGCTTTGGGGACATTCACTTTGCTCATTTCCTATTGGTTGAAATATTCTAACAATTTTGGAATAATTATCGGTATTGTTTCAGCTTGTTTTAATTTTAAGGCCGCTTCTAACCGACTACGTAGTCGAAGCCAGAAATAAGGGTATAGATTTTATAAGTTTATGGTGGCTTATGTAAATTTTTACACGCTTCACTTGTATGTATGTTTGTAACGGACTCCTTGAGGCGCGATTTTGAACCACGGCCAGATTTCATTCAAACTTTGTTTGTCGAGGACCGATGACAATACACTAATTTGATAAGATTAAAAAAGAGAATTAAATAAAGAAATTGAAAAATAATTAAACAATGAAAAACAAATTAAAATTAAAAAACACGCTTTACATAAAATTCAACTAAAAATGGAAAATAATTTTCAATTAATTTAAATTGAAAATAGGGAAAGAAAAATATTTTACTGTAAAAAAAGCGTGGGGTGCTGATCCGATTTGAAAGAAAAGAGTTTAGTAATAATATTCCGGGTGGGATAGAAAATAATTTCACGTAAATTTTTTTATGAATAATGTTATTATTTTTATAATCATAGACTTATTCTGAATTCAGGACTAATTTAAATAAACTCTTATCGGTTTACTATCGTACCGATTTGAAGGATCTTTTTTGTTAAATATTTGGAAGAATGACAAGGACAACATGCGACTTGAGAGCCTCTCAACTTTAGTGTGTGAGCATTCGGATTTCTTCTATTAGACTCTATAGTGGGTATGTGAAATCTATAAGGGTCTTTATATGGAGTAATCAGGGCGGTAGATCGCTAAGGCACTTAAAAGTGCCGTTAAGGCTCCATTTCAATGCCTCGTATATAACCAGCCAGTCAGTATACGATATTCAACTTTATTCATTCATTTGGAATAGTTTATGTACAGTCAGGGTAATTGATTGTTTAGTATCTAAACATATTTAAGGACTTTATTTCTCACAAAAATAATACATAAAATTATTACGATAAAGATGAGAAATACAAGTTAACACAAATAAACTACGTTTAGCATAAAATAATACTTTTATAATGTACTTACAATTATTATTAATGTACTTTTTGAATCCAACAAAGAAGTCGATTAAAAATAAGAACGGTGCAGTTTTAGTGTGCCAGCTATTATTAAGTATAATATTCTCTTTGCAAAATATATTATAGATACAGTTATACACACCCACCATTATGGTTAGTTCTTCCAGTAGGCCTACTCTAGAGCAACATTTACTTTGGAATAACTTTTTAATTTGTCAATTTGTCACACTAGCGCCAAATCGGTTTGAAATTTAGTGTCGATTTTATGGAACTATTCTCATCTCTAATGCGTATTGTTTTCGAGAGAAGCATATGGCTTGGCAGACTTGAAATCGGATTGGTTTCGGGTCGGAATTAGGTACTTAGTTTAGAGAGATCCCCAGTTATAAAATACTAGCTGTGCCCGCGACTTCGTTCTCGTGGTTGTTGGAAACACTATTGCGATTATCTTTTGATTGTTCACGTTGGTTTTTGTTATTATGATTATTAAAAAGGATTAATTCTTTCATACATATTTTTTGAGTAACTTAAATCGTTTATGCAGCGCACGCAACGAAAGGGTTCAAATAAATAATTTTCCCCGTTTTGGCAACACTTCTCACTGACGCTTCGCTGCTATTGGTCGCAGCGTAATGTTATATAGCTTAAATCCTTCCTTTATAATGGACTATCCAACAAAAAAAAAATTCAATCTGGACCAGTTGTTCCTGAGATTAGCGCGTTTAAACAAACAAACAAACACTTCCGCTTTATAATATTAGTATAGATTATTAGAGCACTACTCTTTAAACATTAGATACTTTACCCAGTAACCTACAGGCCGCTTTTAATGCCTGAAAAACGTACTGTTCGTAACGCGGGCAACATGTATTTTGTGATGAATATCATTTATGCTTACATAATTGATTTCCCTGACATGTTTAAGCGTGGTGAAATTGCCAACACATAATAGGCTTACTCCCTCGCCAGTGTTTGTTGACGGGTCGAAGCGGGTTCCGTAAAAAGCCTGATGCGTGAAAACTGTCAGCGCGAGGATCTGCAAAAGTGATGGGAGTTTTATCGATGGAATAATATTGCTCTACCATGATACGCGTCGAGTTGGGTAATGGGTTTGATTACAATAATAATAATAGGGATTACACACCATGGCAGTTTTACCAGTTATTAAGTTCTCGAAAAACTTGAGTTGTGGTTACGGGTACCAGAATAAGGAAATCTATTTTAAATATTTTTTTTTCATTTTATACCTAGGAACATAGACTTTTTATTCCTTTGGCTGAATTCGATCTTCTACTATCATGATGACTGAGCGCAGTGGTTCAGCGCGTAGGTGCTCGAGCGAGAGGTCGCGGGCTCGAATCCCACCCGGGAACAAAAAGTTTAATGTTCCTGGTTCCTGGAACATGGATGTGTATTAAGTTTGTGTATAATACAATAAAATCTTAAATATGTGTATAGTGTAAAAGTATTAAATATACTTCCGTTGTCTGGTATCTGTAACACAAGTTCTTCGGATACTTAGCACGGTTTTACGTGGTGTGAAGCGTTCATAGATAGTATTATTATTATTATCCAGCTTGAGCACCGACGCTTAACCATTGCAGAGATCAAATAACGAAATCTAATATTTACAATTAATTCAGAAACTTAATATTCAAGTTAGTACATCTACTATGCCTATGTGTCATGCAAGTTCATAACTCATAACTAGCTTAAAGGGATTTACAGGGTGTTAAACATAAACTACATAAATTGTCCTATGAGGGGACCCCCTACTTCGTGTCAGCGTTTGGGTCTAACTGCCTCATATATCAGCTCAGTCGATTGTGGGATCAAAAATAATCGCCCGCACTCAAATTGGATCACATAATGTGACGTCAACAGCAGAAGTATTTGAAATTCTAAATTTTGCATTAAGTTTTAAAGATGTTTTAAATGTACAAGCGTGAAACAGTGACAGGACAAATCACTGAAGGTTTTTTGTTACCGTATAATGTTAAAATGTATCCTTTTTTATATAAAAAATTTAAAAAAATATTCACAACTTTTGTAAAAATCTTTAAAATACGTAATTATACAGGGCGTAAAAAGACCAGTTATTATATATGACAACTACCTTTTCTCATTCTGGAAAAGTATTTTTTTTGTCAAAACCTAAAAATATAATTTACTTTTACAATGTATTAATTTTTGTCGCAAAAATAACATTCTAAATATGTATATTCATTTGCACAAGGACCCCTCAAGATATTTAAATTGGAAGGAAGTGATACCATCGACTGCAGTTCTAGGTTGAAGTCTATAACCGTGATTGCTTGCGATTCATGATTTTGGTATTGCCTGGTCGAGCGGTTACTTGTTCAATAGTACCTACTGGTTTCTGGTTTGCAATTCCTTCAGACACTGAAAATTTACTTAATTAACATCATTTGCAGGAAGAATATAAGGAGTAAGAGAGGGATACATATTTCTTTCCCAATCGAGAGGAACTAAAACTTAAATAAATAATAACGAGTATTATTAAAATCGAAGAACACATCAAAAACATTTACAGAAACAATGTTACCTACGAGCCATTGATAAATTGTTATTAGAACATAATATTATTATAATTACACTTTAGAATATGAGCTTAATAATAATGCTTCGTTTTGAAGACAGTTATTAACTATCTTTAAAACGAAGCATTAAGCTCATGTTCTAAACTAAGGATTAATCTTTACATTTAAAATAATGATGTTCTAACTAGCTGTGCCCGGGACTCCGTTCGCGTGGTTGTCGGAAACACTATCGCGATTATCTTTTGATTGCTTACGTTGGTTTTTGTTACTATGATTATTAAAAATAAATAATTCTTTCCTACATATTTTTTGAGTAACTTAAACCGTTTATGCAGCGCACGCAACGAAAGTCTAAATGTGAATAATTTCTCCGTTTTTGCAACATTTCTCACTGATGCTTCGCTCCTATTAGTCGCAGCGTACTGCGTAATGTTATATAGCCCAAAGCTTTCCTCTATAACTATCCAACAAAAAAATATTTTTTCAAATCGGACTAGTAATTCCTGATAATTTCAGGACGTGTTTAAACAAACAAACTTCCGCTTTATAATATTAGTATAGATAACGATTTCTCAATAGCTCGTAGGTAATTTACAAGTCCTATGAAGTGAGTTTCTCCGTATAAACTATCTCTCCGCATAAACGTATAAACTAAGATGATATACGTATCGCCGGCAAATAGTATACGTCAAGTATAAAACTTGAAAATAGTCTGAGTTCCCACTTGCAATACTTACAGGGGCTTTTGAAAATCTCTCTCAGTTTAATGTCGGCTTACGTGAGTGCATCGACAATGGCCAATTTTATCGTCTCCGCCGCACTACTAGACGAATGCGGTTTCACAGCTGTTGTATTTACATTTGCAATTTATACCTAAGGCTATCTACACTGCAGTTCCATAGTTATTACTTACATAGCAGTTACATAGTAATAACTTATAACACCCGTCGTTTTTGCGTCGGAGGTTAATAAAACAAAGTCCATCGCGGCTGTTTGTATATCTGTTCGCGATAAACTCAAATATTACTTCACCGATCTTCATACTGTTTTCACCAATAGATAGAGTGGTTCTTTAAGAGAATCGTGTATTAATTGTACCCGGTAGGTAGCACTGCTGTCGTTGCGTCAAGGTGGTACGAAGTTCTTTGGAACATAATAATAATAGCTCCCCTCACCGATTTCGGTGTCAGTAGTCGATTTCATTGAAACCAGCTACGCAGTTATATGTTTATAGTGCCCAAGTGTGTGCGCAATACACAGAAGCACTCTCTCTTCCTTTTACTCTCATAACCCAGTGGGACGGTAAACCGACACGACTGGCGAGAGAACAGGCGCAATACCGACTTTTTACATGCCCATCCGACGCATGGATCATCTTTCTTGTCAGACAATCAGGTAATCAGCCTATACTACAGTTACATAGTGTTAATATTATAAAACGTCTAACGTTGACTGTATATGTATCGTCGTCGTTTCAGCTATGACGTCTGAGTCTACAAAATATTATTGGGGTGTAGTTGCCTATACTCGCCACGATTGGCAGGCGAGTTGGCGAGCTCAGACTAGGTAACAACAATTACCTACACCGTACGGCCAGAAGAGAGCCAACGCCTCAATGCCGCCACTGCCCGGAACAAGATGACACGGCGTAGCACACGCTCGAGTATAATAGTCCTGCCTGGGACTAGCAACGAGCGGAGCTATTCTCGGATTGGACTTAACTCTCCCGGCCATCTTTGAAGGTATGGTCCGGTCGAGCGATGCTCGGGTGGCAATGGCCACCTTCTGCGAGGCCGTGATCTCACAGAAGGAGGCCGCAGAGCGGGAGAGAGAGGTGGACGTAGCAGATCGCAGGAGGCGAGGAGGGCGCGGAGTCAAACATTTCTAATTTTGTCACTGACTCACTCACTCACTCACTGACCGATCATCGAAGTATTAGGCACTTCTAGCAGACAGCTTCACATTTTTTTTGCATTCGATTGCACTAAACAATCTGATTTAATACGTATCACTTGTGAGATAGATAATAACTTAGATTATAATATATCAGTAGTACTGTGATATATACTCTAAGGATAATAAGTACTTTGTGTTTTGCGATTGCTAAGCCAACGACTTACCCCGGCTTGGCATCACATGGATCTCGCATTTTTACGGCAAAAGAACTAAGTAGCGGGACTTGGCATTTTTTAGAAGTTATGTTTTAGATGGGATATATTTTCAAAAAAACGATTGAAATGTTGTTGTTATTATCATCAATTAAGAATATATATTTCTTTAAAGAAGCATTATTTAAATATCAGGAAACCTTCCATATACAAGGTGTATAATAAATTAGAGATAATACTTTAGGGTGTTGTATATTGTGCCTATGTAGAGTTTACTGTGAAAGTACCAGCGCTGAAAGACTTACTTTTGACTTTCATGCCCCAACATCATAAATTTTCCACAATAATTTAAAAAAAAAGTACCTCTTTCAGCCCTCAGTAAACTCTAACGAGACCCATACACACACATATTATCACACATTACTATTATAGCATGTATAAACTATGAGTGTGCCAAATTTTACAATACTTTGTTAGCAATTCTCGTGAAACTATAGACAAAGCGTTTCACGTATATAGATTGGAATAGTTTCTATAGTTATAAGCTACAAAGCGCGGGTTCCGGTACTCGCGCTGAGGGACGCCCCTGTCGCAGCGGGATGTCTGCATCAATCGCTGGATCCTTTCCGCTTCCGCTCGCTCGTCATTCGCCCCACTTGCCCTAGTCGCCCCACTCGCCCGTCTAGCCCTAGTCATGTCACTCGCCCCTCTTGCCCTAGACGCCTCTCTTGCACTAGTCGCCCTACTTTTACTCTAGTCGCCCCACCCGCCATATCTTTACTATAGCCCACTCGCCCTAACCGTAGTCGCTCACGATTAGTACTACTTTTGGTCTCGTAGTACAACAAGGGTGTTTAGTTACCGTTTGAGAAGTAATCACCGTGATAGCTCGGTGAATTAAACATAGATAAATATTATACTTATATTATTATTATTATTATTATTATTGAATAGGCTCTGAAACTACTAGGTCGATTTTGATGAAATTTAGCACAAATATAGAGAAGAGACATTGGATAATTTATGGCAGGAAAGTGTAAGTTTCATGCTATACTTACTTTTGCGCATACGATGTCGGTGGAAACGTCTAGAAATTAGTTAGGTTAAAATACAATACTGCCATCATCACCTTTGGTTTTTTATTTATAGTTCGTCCCTGATAAATTTATCCTAAACGTAAACAAACTAAAAACACCGAAATTAGAATTAGATGAAATCTGCTGGCGTAAAGTGAGTTGAACATATTATGAAGGAATTTTTTCTTATAGTTAATCCTGTTTTTATATTATGTTTGATAGCCTCTATCCATATTCTAGTTCTCAGGGCACAATTAATAAATAATAAACTATTGCAAGTGAAAGAAAGAAAGTTGAAAGGTAAACAAACAAAAAACAAAGCGGAAATTGACATTTTACACAGGACTTGACATATTACTTAGGTTTAATGCCATCTATCAGCATTTTTCTTAAACTTGTAGAACTGTCAAAATAAAAACCGCTCATTGGCATCACTGATTAGTCTTTGGTTGTGTCATAGACGGGTTTGTTTACGTTTAGGTAAAATTTATCTCGGACGTACTATAGAATACATTGATTTGATTAATTACAGAATCTATGAGCGTATTTTATTGTGTATGTTTAGAATTTAGATAACCTAAACCTTACACATCACATACTTATTCGATATTAGCTGAGTCAGCGAACTTCGAACCGCCTTAGAATGAAGTGGAGCGCTGGAGCTGATAGCAGCGCCACCTACCGGGTACAGTTGTGTATCTAAAACATATAAATAAAACTAACTCTTTCAGCGTTAGGAACGCTTTTACAGTGAGTATACCAGGTATATTATTATAAACATTTTATAAACATGTCGGTATCTTTATAATAATAATATCTAATAGTATCTATGGACGCTATACACCACGTTAGTCTGGTCCCGTGCTAAGTATTCGAAGAACTTGTGGTACAGGTACCATAAAACGGAAATATATTTAATACTTTTATACTACACACGTAATAATATTTCAGTACTATTAATACACATCCAATACCCAGGAACTAAGAAATCTTTTTGTTCCTACGGCGGGATTCGAACCCGCGACCTCTCGCTTAGCACCAACGCGCTCAACCACTGCGCTACAGAGGTCGTCAAAAATATATTTATAATACATTTATAAATCCCAAATCGACGTATCCACAAGTGAGTGGGTAAGAACAAGTTGGAAGCATTAACGTTGGATATTTTTTGCACCCGAGCGAGGAAGCGGATCCGCGCTGATCCCCGAAGTCGCTACTAAGCCATTACTTACTGGCTTGTTTCCGATTTGTTTCCTCGGCGGGAAAAAGACAGCAAGTGAACTTTCGGGCAATCAGCATGCCTAACTTTCGGGAAGGTTAAATCAAAGGGGTCTCCGGTTTTATGAAGACTTGTTTCAGACTTACCTTCAAGTTGAAATTAGATTTAATCAGGCTCGAAGCTTTAGGATTGAATTTTGTAAACAATTTCGAATACCTCTACAAGTTCGAGGCTTTGTTGAAATACCGATGGGAGCTCGGGTACCGTTGTTTAGAGTTTCCGCCGAAATGAATCCGTAAGTACTTACACGGTTTACCGAATGCGAAGGATCCGATATAGAACAGGATTTAATTAACATTATACTTTTTGTTTTTTGGCGTATGTAATTATCTTTTTAGGGTTCCCGTACCCATAGGGTAATTGGGTTTTACTTTTAACAAAAAAATAAAATAATATAATATTAGGTCCTTACATATGAAATTGGCGTTTTGTATGGGAGGAACATAAAGGCGATTTTTTCATATTAAAATATATTTTATTAATCAAAGTATGTACCATTGCCATCTATACACTTTTGCCATCTTATAGGTAGTTCATTGATCCCTTTACTAAAAAAAACCATTCGGATGGGAATCAATGAAATCTTTGAAAGCGGTTTGGACTGCCTCATCGGAATTGAATTTTTTTTTTCAAATTTCGAAAAAAATGGTAATCTGTTGGAGCAAGGTCCGGAGAGTACGGTGGATGTCTTAGACATTCCAATTGAAGCTCCTCTAATTTGGTAGTCGTCTGTTGGGCCGTGTGTGGTCTAGCGTTGTCTTGAAGCAGCAGTGGCGTAGAGCGATTGACAAGTCTCGGTTGTTTAACGGCGAGCATCATGGTTTGCAGTTGCTGACAATAGACATCAGCCGTAATCGTCTGACCAGTTTTCACAAAGCTATAGTGTACGACACCGGCACTAGTCCACCAAACGCTTACAAGTAACGTTTTTTGAGTCAATTTTCGCTTGGGGCAAGACTTTGCTGGTTCACCAGGGTTCAGCCATTGCGATGAGCATTTACGATTATCGTACAGGATCCACTTTTCATCACATGTAATGATCCGATTTAAAATTCCTTCATTATTGTGCCGGTTGAGCAATGTAACGCAGCAGTCGACGCGCGTCTGTCGGTTTGCTTCACTCAATTCAAGCTTTCAAACCCACCTTTCAAGCTTTTTCACCTTCCCAATTTGCTTCAAGTGGATTAAAACGGTTTTGTCACTAACACCGCAGCCTGTAGCTAACTCTGATGTGGTTTGCGATGTATCTGCTTCCACAATAGCCTTCAATTCATCATTATCGACCTTGGTCTCCGGCCGTCCACGGGGCTTGCTCTGCAGGTCAAAATTTCGAGAACGAAAGCGTTGAAACCAAAAACGCACCGTGTTTTCTTTTGCGACACCACCCCCATACACATCATTAATCCTTCGAGCCGTTTCTGCAGCACTAGTGCCACAGTGGAACTCGTACTCGTAAATAATGCGATATTTTAAGTTTTCCATTTTGTGAAATGAGTGACGCAGAAAAAAAAGCAAAAGAGAAAAAAACAAATGAATTACGGTTTTCAAAACACAAATGCATGAGTAAATAGCTGTTTAAATTTGAATTTGGAATTCCTAACCAAAGAGGATATTATATTTAAGATCAAAGTGGCCAGTACGACAAAACTCCAATTTCATATGTAAGGACCTAATATTTAATTATATGTAGCAATATCTTGCGAATTTTTTTAACCACAACCTGCAAGCAAATGGGTGAGTGTACGCATAGGCAGTGAGGAAAGGAAGGAGATGCTTTGCTTTAAACGCATGCCTATGCGTACACTCACCCTTGCCGGTTGTGGTTACAATTTTTTCGCGGGATATTACTAGATATAATATATTTAAATTTTATGCTACGGATTTCCGCAAAGTAACACCTGATTCAATTATCTTAAAAAGTAAAAGCTTATGAAACGATATATTTAATACTTTTTATACTATACACATATTTAAGATTTTCATTATATTATACACAAATTCAATACACATCCATGACCCCGGAACATTAAAAACTTTTCGTTACCTCGGCGGGATTCGAACCCGCGACCACCGAGCTCCAACGCACTCAACCACAGCGCTACAGAGGTCATCTATCATCCTCTACTATCAGATGGACTTCATTGCTTAATTAAATCATCACAAGCACAACTCTGACGTCCACTAGTGGACAAAATATTATGGTACCACCCTCAAAGTAAGTACCTTCATTCTAAAAAAGTAATAATGATCAAAATCGGTTTATAAACGACGAAGTTATCTAAGACTAGAATAAAATTAATATTTAAGGGGTCTCCCTATGGGGATTGATGAGAGATGTATGCAACAAACGTGATTTTTTTGCACGAATCCCACTCGCGCTTGGCCGGATTTTTAATTCGGTATTCCATGTTTATGTTTGATGTTCACATACTTATTAGTAGCGGATAATGATTTCCGTATTTGCACGTGATGGATGGATTAAAAAAAGGTTATACCTTATATAAGCGGTTTTTTTCGAAACAAAACAGGAATTAAATTTTCAAACATTATTATCTTATTGCCATTAATTTTAGGTTTTATGTTTTAAAAGTAATTTTGTTTTATTGTTATTGAGGTAAAATTTGTATTTTGTCAGTGGTTATTATTATATATTATTATATGGGTACTAACATAACTTTTGCTTTTAGAATATTGTGTGATATCGTTATTTACTTATGATGCCAATAAGATCTGTATTGTGCGAAAAAGTATTGCCATAATTTAAAATATTATATAAATGCTTTATATGGAATTTGAAAGAAAGAAAAGGAGTAAATTGACTGTTATTATAAATCGCATGTTACTAAATATAAGCATTCGGCAAATCTTCACTATATAAACTATAGGTGTGTCAATTTTTACTATCATTTGTGTGCATAATTCTCGTAAAATTTTACCTTTCATTGTTGCATCACGTAAATATTTTTATACAGGCTGTAATATTAATGAGTGATACTTTAGGTTGTGTGTGGGTACTGTAAATAGAGTTTACTGTAAAAGCACCAGCACTGAAATAGTTACTTTTTTTAAATTATTGTATAGATAAATTTATGATGTTGGGGCATTTCTCATAGAAACATGAACGTCGAAAGTAAGTCTTTCAGCGCTAGTACTTTCACAGTAAACTCTACATAGTAAACACATACACTCCCTAAAGTATTATCACTCATTTATTTTACATCTTGTATAGATAAATTATTCATGTACCTAAAATCCGCACTGCAATTAGATGCAGTTTGACTAGGCATAAGTGGATAAATTGGCCGTTTTGATTACCTCAGAGATCAACCGCGGCCGGTTATGTTGACCACATTAAGCCCTAATACCGCGCCGGTAAAGTAAACGTTATTATTACCCACGTCAACTAATTTCAAACGCTGCACACGACTATAAATATACAGAATAATCCGTAGACAACCATAGCATAACTAACAGCGTATTCCTTTAAATGCTTTTTTGATCGAAACGTTCAGATCATTCTTATCGCAAATTGTCGTTTCTTTAGCGCTGATCTTTTGTCTGATCGTTTGTAGCAAAATTTACTGCTAGTGGAACGACTGACAGATGTTATATTTTGACATTTCTCATTTTTGTAATAAATTCTAATTATATTTGAAATTATCAATAATAACTACTTTATAAAAGAATCTAGAATAAATTTTCTCTATCATAACTTAAAAATAACATCGAGACCAATGAAATCTGTGAAATCCAAGTAAACATAAAAAAAAGCTGCGTAAAAATATTATGCAAAATGGTGTGATCATTCTGAGCGTTTTGAACGGTTTTTGACAGCTGACAGATGCGTGTGGAACATGGATGAAAACAGTTCAAAACGGTCATAGTGGTTCTAAACAGTGCTAAAGGAACGCGAATCTAAACGAAAAAAACGATATTTTTGTTTACAATCAGGTACTGGAACACAGGGTTACATATAGAATAATATAACCGTAGACGACCATAGCATAGCTAATATACATAATAATAATATGCAGCGTGTCTCATGGATCTTATATCAAGCCATACTTACCATAACGCGACAAATCGCGATTAAAGATCTCCATGAAAGTAACAAAACAGATGAGTTTCAACCCGGGTCAGGTGTTAAATCAACGACCAGTGCGTTCGTGTGTATAGACTAGGAGCCCACGAGCCTCAGCATAATTAACTTCTTGTGGAAATTTGAGACTTGTATTTTTTGACTTTGTATTTATTTCATCGCGGTGTCAAAACAAAAATGCTCTACGCGTCATTCATTATCTTCACGATATATTCGGCTTGGTATATGAACCGTGGGACATACTGTATACAGTAGGCCAATGTTCCTGATATTTAATCGTTACGTAAAAGCAAAGTTATCGAATGAGAATTGTACGTAAAGCATCGCCAATACAATTGCCATATGATAACGTTACTTTTACGTCAAATTCTCAAGCTTGACTTACAGGTTAATGTGACGTAACAATACTTTCCAAAAAGTATGAATAATTGTATACTCGACCGTATTTCTATAACGTGCGCTTAATAATAAGAAACCTCACTCTGGCTCACAAAAGAAATAGTATATTAATAATAACAAATCAATTGCTTTGTAAAAGTAACTGTGGACTGTACGAAGTTTTCAAAAACGTCCCATACAAAAGTTACAATTATAATCGTTTCTTAATAACTGTTGATTATATATTTATAGTATGTCATTCCTTTACTAAAATTTCTTATATCCATTTTTGTGATAAACATTACAATCAATTACCCAATTTAGATAAATCAATGAATGAAGAGCCACCTTAGTGACTATTGGCTAGGTATGGTTTATTATCTACTCGTATATTATTTGAATGCCTAGTTAGACTACATTTAGTGCATCAAACAACAACATATCGATTTTCCTCCGCGGCGGTATCGATGTTTTGTCACCCCTCACACTTACGGCTATGCTCTTTTTACCCGCGGTATTTTCCAAAGCGGGCACGATCACCCTTTGTGCGCCGCTTCAAACCCGCACTCTTTTTCTCCCATTGTCCAGATTGTGGATAGGAAATCGATGACGTGTGTGGAATATACGCTTTATTGTTGAAACCTTTGCTTCTCACTACTAAGTGCGTTTAAATAACACAATGTTGTATATTTTTTTGTATTTTTCATTGAAAATGCCGTCATGTGACAATAGGAAGGGTCCAGGTAAATAGGACTTATTATACTTTTTAAATATAATATAATCTTTCTCAAAAGTAACTTATTATAAGAAATACAGGGTGTAATAAGAGCAGTCACTATAACTTTGAGATACGATCATACTACCTTTCCGCATTTTGGAAAGGTAAGTATATTTTTATTTATTTTTTTTCAAAAAAATTTTTTTTTACTTTTTACCATTTCTGTTGTAGTAAAAATAACAATAAAGCAAAAAAAAAATTTTTTTTAATTTTTGTAATAAAAAATAAACAATAATAGCCTAAGATATTATAAGTATGTTCCAATTAAGTTCGTCCAGGAAAATATTTAAATAGCATTGGCTTTAAAAATACTTAACCCTAAAACTCTTCAGTGTAAAATAAAAGCTTAACCAGTAAAACACAGGTTAAGTGGTTTTATTGCGGATCTTGACATGAAATTCCGCTTGAACGGCAATTATCGCAAATATTTTCCATTCGAGTGTACCGTCATAAAAACGCATGAATCGCCCATATTTATGGAGGGAGGAATAACGAGCTGCTGAATTAAGCCAACATTTTTTCTAAGTGCCTGTACGAGCCCATATATATTTTACGAGCAACCCGCTGGAGGGCTCTCGCAGGGCGATTCGCATCGAGTGGACAAAATTACCTTACTTGTTTTACTAACCGGATCATTTTGTTTAACCGTTTAATGTTTTCGTGAATTTTTCACATTTACACAGCATTGAAATGTTTAAGGGTTTTAAAAAGTAACTTATGCTTTTTAAATTGAATGGGATTTTCGGTATTCTGTTATGATGTCCTAGTACTTAAACGTTACTTAAGAGCCTCTCAAGAAACAAGCTATTTTCCAGCAGTGTTCTCCTTGGTCGCTTGTCACTTTATTAGTTCATAGAATAATACTTTGTTACAAAATTGCATTAAGGCTTCATATTTTAAAGTATGATAGCAGTAAATCCCCGGGAAGAAGTAAGTTATGAAGTCAGCGTATTTTGCAAACTTCTTACCTAGTTTACACTACACAAGATAGCTTAACGCGACAATTTTGTAACCCAGATTTTGTAGTTTTACTGTTGTAAAAATATTAGTGTGTAAAAACAGTTAATATTAATCTATAATAATAATATAATACTAATATTATAAAGCGGAAGAGTTTGTTTGTTTAAACGCGCTAATCTCAGGAAGTACTGGTCCAATTTGAAAAAATAATTTTTTGTTGGATAGTCCATTTATAGAGGAAGGCTTTAGGCTATATAACATTATGCTGCGACCAATAGGAGCGAAGCGTCAGTGAGATATGTTGCAAAAACGGGGAAAATAATTACATTTGGGGACTTTCATTGCGTGCGCTGCATAATGAGCTTAAGTCACTCAAAAACCACGCGAACGAAGTCGCGGGAACAGCTAGTCTATTATAAAATGAGACATACACACAACCAGTCTTTTATTTTTTGCTTGCGCGAGGTGCATATAAATCGATAGCCACCTATATTAAGGCTGCCCTATTACGTACTTTCTGGAGGCTTACTTTTTGTAGTTGAAAATACAACACACTACATAGATTTCAATACAAAGAGAAGGTCACAGAATTGGTCATATTTGGTGGAACAAACTGCCCCAAAATTGATGGAAAAATCGGCCTACAAAAGATATGCCATTGTATTGGTGGACAAGCTAAATCAAAGAATATACGCTAAATTCTTTTCACTGAAGCTAGTCGTATTAGTTCATCTCCACAAAAACCACCATCTAAGTATTATCTAATTAGTTTATACTAGTTTACAATTCAATTTAATAAGTAGCTAATCATACGCGGCTACATAAACATTATATGAAATGTTTTCACATTTTACATTAATATTGTTCCATCAGGCGTATCCTCCGCGGACATGTGAACAATTAATTACAAGGGATATATAAATAGACGACATTAGTCAAAAGCCGTGTCAGCGGTCGCTCGGACCCGCCATACAGCTACTCAAATATCGATTTACAATTTTCAAAGTGTTATAACACCCAAATTGCCAAGCAGTGAGCAAACTGAAAATCTAAATTCAAAACTTTTTATTTCCATATATGTTATTAAATAACACTTATAGAATTGCCCTACATGATGCCTACCACCAGTTCGGAAACTAGCCCGGCCAGAAGTACCGGCGTTAGAAACTCGCGCGGGGCCATCTTTTAGCAAAAAGATGGGAAAATTGTTCTTCGATAAATTATAACTACACACAGAGAGAAACGCCATTTTTATTGCAACCGTCTTTTTCGGTCGGGGGTTAATATACTGTACAGCCACACAAACTGACAGACGGATGAACAAACGGACAGTAAGCTATGTATCGTCCCGGTAACCCAGCACGGTATCCTAAAACATTTTTAAAGAACACCATCAATTAATAACTAGCTGTTCCGAACACGTAGCGCCTTCGTGGTCTAGTGGTTCAGAGCTTTGCTCTCGACCCGGAAAGTTCAATTCCCGCGTTGGAACAACAAAAAAAATTGTTTTCATGTTTGGTTAGGACAATGTAGGCCGATCACTTGATTGTCTGACAAGAAAAAGTCCATGCGTCGGATGGGCATGTAAAAAGTCGGTCCTGCGCCTGTTCTCTCGCCAGTCGTGTCGGTATACCGTCCCACTGGGCAATGAGAGTAAAAGGAAGAGTGTCTTTATGTATTGTGCACACACTTGGGCACTATAAAATAACTCCTGCGTATAAAATAACAGCTGGCCTGGTTTCAATGAAATCGGCTACCGACACCGAAATTGGTGAGGGGAGCTATTATTATTGTGTTCGAAACACCTTCGTACCTTGATGCAACGACAGCAGCGCTACCTACCGGGTCCAATCAATACACTAAGACCCTCCTAAAGAACCACTCTATCCATTGTTGAAAACAGTATGAAGATCGGTGCAGTAGTATTTGAGTTCATCGCGAACAGACATACAGACAGAGGCGATGGAATTTGTTTTATTAACCTTCGCCGCAAAAACGACGGGTGTTATAAGTTTGACGTGTCTGTGTTAAATGTTTATGTGTCTGTCTGTGGCATCGTAGCTCCAAACGGAGATCCGATTTTAATGCGGTATTTTGGTTTGAAAGGTATAGGTATCAGTCGAGAGTGTTCTTAGCTATGTTTGGTGGAAATCGGTTCAGGTCTTCAAAGTCATAAGGTCATTTGTTAGGTGTAATAGGAATATTACACACTAAGTCAGGTTTTTTTTAATTTTTAATTTAGTTTATAATATTATGTAAATATTATATAAAAAATCCAATCATTTTATTATGAACCAAGCAAATAACGTTAGAGATTGTTTCGCTAAACAGCTCGCTGTAACATAATAAGGATAATATTACATAAGAGGCTAGTAATAGAATAATGTTTGTTTATGGTGTAACGATTCGCCTGTGTACGATGATAGCACCTAATCCATAAAATATGTGCTAGTTCCCCCTATTTATTATTATTAGAAGCTTATCGCTGTAGTGCTAGTCTTTTATAGTATCTTTTAATTACTGACCTCTCTTCTATAATTAAGGATCTGAAACAGTACACGGAGTCTATGAACTTTCTTAGGTTTAGTTCTTACAACTAGTTTGTAAATTATTATAGGTGCCGACTAATATTATTACCAGGAAAGGTGAGTCGGTTGTTTTACATTGAATAGGCTCTGAAACGAATTACGTAAACGGATTTCTATGAAATTTGGCACAGACATATAGATGGATTGGCCATTAACGCGAGGTGCCATTAGTGCGATGCGTCTTCGCAGCGTTGACGCTGCGTCGTTTCTCGTGGGTCATGTCATAAAAAGATATGGAAATCGACGCAGCGGCATGACGCGCAACGCACAAATAGGGCCTCGCCCTTAGACAGGGTATACGCTACCTGTGGTGCTACGCTGAAAAATTTAGGGGTCCTGTAGGATTCCTTTGTATAGTGTGTATTATAAAACGCCTCCATGGTCTAATGGTTTAGAGCTTAGCTCTCGACTCGGAAATCGTGGGTTCGATTTCCGCGTTAAAACAACATAATATGTTGTTTTAATGTTTGGTTAGGACAATGCAGGCTGATCACCTGATTGTCTGACAAGAAAGATGATCCATGCGTCGGGTCGGCATGTAAAAAGTTGGTCCTGCGCCTGATCTTCCACCAGTCGTCACGGTTATCGTCCCACAGGGCTACAAGAGTACAGACAGAGAGTGCTTCTGTGTATTTATTGTACACACACATGGGCTTTTAGAAAATAACTCCTGCGTAGCTGGCCTGGGGCCTTATTCTCCAAACTGATTCGATTTTGATTCAGATTCGATCGTGCCTCGTCCTCCCGATTGTTAATTTTGATTTTCAGTAGAGGACGTTTGTTAATTTTGATATTTAGTCGATTGATATGATCGGAAGTATAAAAAATTACGGTCTAACGATTTTCTTTGTCCTGGTTAGTTTCAAAGTAATCCACCAAATAAATTATTATTATATTCTTAAAAGCCGGAAGCTAAGCCAATGAAAGACTGCCAAAATCATTACGATTAGTCGAGTAAAAGTTGGTTGTGGTAATTATGATTCAAGCATTAATTAATCGGCATTGTTCTAAACGAAGTCGCGGGCAACAATTACTCATATTTTCACAACTATTCGTTGGTTCAACAAATACCACATACAATTGAAAACTCAGCGAATTTTTTCATTCGTTTTGCCGGTTGACAGTGGACGGAGGTTTTTTGAGTTATTCCGGGGCCTAAAAATATTGCTTTGTTCAACGCTTTTCGGAATTTATTTTGATCGAGCTCACCCTTCTTCGTACTTCGTCTACTCCTCTTTACTACGTCTACATGATGCTTACATAAGTTTTATATGTGATAAAAGTTCCTAAGCTCTTAAAACGTTCTGGTGAAATACTAAATAATCATATTTTAATTGGCGAATTCGCAATTTTTTGCGGGGAAAACATGATATATTTTTTTGAGTATGACAATTATTTTTCTGCGTCTTACGGCCGTGTTCCGAAACACTATTCAAATGTATGATTAACTAACATGGCAATCAAGTTAACAACCCATATTGAACGCTGGTTGATGAAACGTTTATCAGAGAGAATGGGAGGGACAGATATTGTGTGTGTGCGATGTGCGAGCGTGATGTACTCATACAGGCTATAATATTAGTGAGTGATAATACTTTAGGATGTGATATTATGTGTGATGGACGCCGCGACGACGACGCCCAACGTCGCGACGCCGACGCCCGACGCCGACGCCCGACGCCGACGCCCGACGCCGAACACCGCGACGCAGACTCCCGACGTCGCCGACGCCGACGCCCGACGCCAAACACCGCGACGCAGACTCCCGACGTCGCCGACGCCGACGCCCGTCACCGCGACGCCAGACGCCGCGACGCTGACGCCACGACGCTGACGCTTAACGTCACGACGCCGACGCCCGTCGTCGCGACACCGACACTCGACGTCGCGACGCCGACGCCGCGACGCTGACGCCCGACGTCGCGACGCCGACGCCGCGACGCCAGACGCCGCGACGCCAGACGCCGCGACGCCAGACGCCGCGACGCCAGACGCCGCGACGCCAGACGCCGCGACGCCAGACGCCGCGACGCCAGACGCCGCGATGCCAGACGCCGCGACGCTCGACGTCGCGACGCCGACGCCCAACGCCGCGACGCCCGACGCCGCGACGCCAGACGTCGCGACGCCGACGTTCGACATTGCGTCGCCAGACGCCACGACACCAACGTCGCGACGCCCGTCACCGCGACGCCAGACGCCGGACGCTGACGCCCGACGTCGCGACGCCGACGCCGCGACGCCAGACGCCGCGACGCCAGACGCCGCGACGCCGACGCCCAACACCGCGACGACGACACCCAACAGCGCGACGCTTGACGTCGCGACGCCGACGCCCAACGTCGCGACGCCCGACGCCGCGACGCCCGACGCCGCGACACCAGACGCCGCGACTTCCGACGCCGCGACGACGACGCCCAACGGCGCGACGCCGACGCTCGACGTCGCGACGCCGACGCCCGACGCCGCGACGCCAGACGCCGCGACGCCCGACGCCACGGCGACGACACCCAACGTCGCGACGACGACGCCCAACGTCGCGACGACGACGCCCAACGTCGCGACGACGACGCCCAACGTCACGACGACGACGCCCAACGTCGCGACGCCGATGCTCGACGCCCGACGCCGCGACGCCGACGCCCAACGTCGCGACGCCGACGCCTGACGTCGCGGCGCCGACGACCGACGCCGTGACGCCAGACGCCGCGACGCCAGACGCCGCGACGCCAGACGCCGCGACGCCAGACGCCGCGACGCCAGACGCCGCGACGCCAGACGCCGCGACGCCAGACGCCGCGACGCCAGACGCCACGACGCCAGACGCCGTGACGCCAGACGCCGCGATGCACGACGCCCGACGCCGCGACGAAAAAAAAGTTTAAGCAAACAAACAAACAACTCTTCCGCTTTATAATATTTATACCTATATACTTATTGTTTACAATTGAAACGAAAAACCCAGATATATTAAAGTTATGTTTTCGCACTGGAAACTCGTGTTAACAATCCTCTGCGATGTTGAGGTTTAAATTATATTTTAATCATCTTATCCCTTATAAGTTTTATGTTTTATGTTTTCGTCCGTTTCTGATTGGATTCTAATAGGTTACTGACAACTGGTGTAGGTGTAATTTTTTTTTTTTTTTTTTTTTTTTTTTTTTTGCCGTCTGCCCCGGTGTCGGAGTCGGAACGTTCCCGTCGCAAGAGGTTATGTTCGGATGACTCTGGCTCTGATACTGAGTGCCCAGATGGTACTCTGGTGTCGGGCCGTCTTAAGAAGATCCCGACGGCGCGTCGTGGGAAGTCGCGTGGGGTGGCGAGCTCCGGCTCACGTAAGGTCGAGGGAGCGGCTCAGGACTTTGTTGCGTCTCTGGAACGCCAGTCATATCGGAAGTCGCCGGCGACTGCTGCTGTGGAGAGACCGGGCCCATTGGATTTGGACGTGGACCAAATGGGCATCGAAGAATTGATGCAGTCGGCGGTGGGAGGTCTCGATGAGATATTGGATCTTGCGGGCCGATCCACAAACCTCAAGGGCGGGTATGCCAGTAAGATCCGTAAAGCTACTGGCGTCATCAGGGTGGTTATCGACACGCTTGCGACGAGGACTGAAGCGGAAGAGACGCGTCGCTTACGTGCCGACAATGCGCGGCTGCAGCGAGAGGTTGGGAACCTGAGGGAGGAGGTTCGAAGTTACCGGCGTGAATTTGAGGACGCCAAAAAGGCAGCGACGAAAAAGCGGAGTAGTCTATTGACCTCCGAACAGATGAGTGAACTTGAGGGCAACTTGGCGTAGCTAGTCGGCAATATGATCGACGGTCGACTTGCTGCCCTCGAGGAAAGGCTATTGCCGCCTGTGAGGGTTCGTCCGCCTCTGGCGTCTGACAGGAGGAGCGTGACGGTTTTGGAACCGATACGTGCAGTGGCGGCTGACGGGGAGAGAGTGTCGAGTGCAGTGGACTCTGGTTCTTCAAAGCGTTCTGCCCCTGTACAGGTTGCTGCAACAACAAGGGGGCGTGAAGATTTCCCAGCACTGCCGGTTCGTCCTGAGGGACGAACCGGCAGTGCGTCCGGCGTCGGCTAGGGCCCAAAAAGCTAGTAGGAAAGGGTCGGAATGGACTAGTTTTGGTCCAACAGCGTCGCGGTCCCTAAATGTTGTGGCGGGTAGTGAGCGCAGGGCCGGCGTCTCTGATGCAGCTGTGACTGCGCCGCCGGAGGCAGGTCCCTCATCTGGCTGGTCGGAGGTGGTCCGTCGTAGGGCCCCTAAAAAGAAAAAGTTGAAGCAGCCGCAGAGAGCGGCTTCACAAGGGAAGAAGTTGATCTTACCGGGGTCTTCGGCGGTGGTGGTGAAGCTGCGTCCGGAGGCTGCTGAAAAAGGGGCTACTTACGGCGAAGTCCTCATGAAGGCTGAGCGGGATCTGGGAGATTTGAAGGAATTGGGAATCCCATCTCTACGAATCAGGAGTGCGGCCTCTGGAGCGAGACTTATAGAGGTGCCTGGAAGGTCCAATGGAGAGATGGCGGATTCCCTGGCAAGTAAACTGTCGCAGGTTTTGTCGGGTGTCGCGGATGTCGTCAGACCCGTTAAACACACGGATTTTAGACTGACGGGTCTCGACGACACTGCAACGAAGGAGCGCGTTCGGGCGGTTGTGGCAAAGGAGGGTGGTTGTGTTGAGGATCAGGTGTGGGTGGGCGAGATCTATCGCGGCCCGCGTGGTATTGGCTTTGCCCGCATGGCTTGCCCAGTTTCGGCGGCTAAAAAGTTGATGCAGCTGGGGAGTATTTCTGTCGGGTGGAGCCGGGTGCGTCTCCAACATGAAGGGGCGCGCCCTAGGCACTGTTATCGGTGTTTCGGGGTGGGGCACTACAGCGTCATGTGCCCCTCCAAAAAAGACCGCACGGATCTTTGTTTCCGTTGCGGACAGGCGGGGCACAGAGCTGCAAACTGTAGTGCGGAACCCCGTTGTGCTCTCTGTGCAGATGAGGGTCGGAAGGCAGATCACGTGATGGGGGGAAGAGCGTGTAACCCCCCATCAACAAGAGGAAAGTCCTCCCCCCCGAAACCAACGGGGAGTGGACGGGAGGCGCCTGAGGCCGAAATGTCATCATAATGTCAGGACATCTCGGCTTCCTTCAGGCGAACGTAAACCACTCCGCCGCGGCTCAGGACCTCTGCCTGCAGTCGATGGCGGAGTGGCTTGTCGATGTTGTGGTTGTAGCGGAGCCTTACTTCGTGCCTCCTCTGCCACATTGGGCAGGGGATTCGGCGGGCTCCGTTGCAGTAGTGGTGAGGGCAGGGTCTAGTCCCCCCCTCATACCCAAAATGAGGGGGGACGGGTACGTGGTGGTGGTCCGGGGAGAAGTAGCCATAGTTGGGGTGTACTTCTCTCCGAACCGAAATTTGGCGGCTCTGGAGCGATTCCTCAACGCTCTGGGGCCGATAGTGAGGCGTCTAGCCCCCCTCCCGGTAATCGTGGCAGGGGATTTCAACGCTAAGTCCTCAGCGTGGGGGTCCCCGGTCACGAACCCAAAGGGAAGAGAGGTGGAGGAGTGGGCGCTGGCCACGGGGCTGTCCCTACTCAATCAGGGGACAGTGTCGACCTGCGTGCGTTGGAATGGGGAGTCGGTGGTGGACCTGACGTTCGCCACGCCCGATATCGCACGCAGGATCGGCAGGTGGAGCGTGATAACGGAGGTGGAGACACTCTCGGACCATCGTTACATAAGGTTCGAGGTGTCTCCAACCTCCGGGTCGAGTCCGTCTTCGTCCAGGGGTCGTAGCAGGTTCCCGCGTTGGGCTCTCACTAGGCTCAACCGGGAATTGGCGGAGGAGGCGGCCATTGTCGGCCGCTGGTGCCTCCCGTCGCCGTCGCAGGGTCGAGGGGTGGAGGAAATAGCTGGCTGCTTCGGAGATGTACTTAAAAACGTCTGCCGGGCAGCCATGCCGAGAATAAGTGGTCCCCCCGCTCCACGTCGGGCGGTTTATTGGTGGTCGCCGGAGCTGACCGACCTTCGCGTCGCCTGCAACGCTGCGCGTCGCGCTTATGGACGCAGCAGGCGGCGCCGACCCCAGGACGTAGAAAGAGATGGTCGGTTGCACAGTGTCTACCGTGATTGTAGGGAGGCACTGTTGCTAGCCATGAGCCGGGCCAAAGAGGAGGCATGGTTGGAGCTTGTGGGGGGTCTGGACGATGACCCCTGGGGTCGACCGTATAAAAGGGCGCGGGACAAACTCCGCGTCCAGTCGGCCCCTTTGACGGAGACGCTCCAACCGGAGCTACTGGGGACAATTGTCAGGGAGTTGTTCCCTGATCCCCCGGTAGGATTCGCTCCTCCGCGAATGGCTCGGTCAGTGTCGGACTCGACCGTGGAGGGTGTTCCGCCACTCGTCACCGACGAAGAGATGGAGGCGGTTCTTTCCCGCCTTCGTTCCAAGAAGAGAGCGCCAGGTCCGGACGGGGTGCACGGGAAAGTGCTTTCCATCGCACTTGTGCACCTCGAAAATCCCCTCCGGGAACTCTTCGACCACTGTTTTCGGTCGGGGCAGTTCCCAAGGGATTGGAAGGTAGGTCGGCTCACCCTATTGCCAAAGGGGAACCGGCCACCGGACCAAGCGTCTGCGGTGAGGCCGATCGTTCTGCTGAACGAGGTCGGGAAAGCGTTTGAGCGTGTAGTGGCTTCTCGACTCGTTCAGCATCTGGAGGAGGGCCCGGGACCGAAACTGTCAGATTATCAGTATGGTTTCCGGGTCGGTCGGTCTACCGTCGACGCCATTAGGCGCCTAAGGTCGGTGACGCAGGAGGCGGAACGCGAGGGGGAGGTGGTGTTGGGGGTGTCGCTCGACATCGCACACGCTTTCAACAGCCTTCCTCACAGCGTGATACGGGAGGCGCTGAGTTATTTTGGTGTCCCCTCGTATATCGGAAGGTTGTTGGGAGATTGGCTCTCCGGCAGGGAAGTCGTGTGGGAGGACCGGGAGGGGTCCTTTGTGCGGTGGAGGGCAGGGTGCGGTGTTCCACAGGGATCGGTGTTGGGTCCGATCCTGTGGGACATTGGCTTTGACTGGGTCCTGCGTTGTCGTCTTCTCCCTGGGATGAGTGTCATCTGTTACGCTGATGACACTTTCGTAACATCCCGGGGGAGAAATTTTAATGAGGCGGCGCGGCTGGCCGAATCGGCAGTGTCGCTGGTGGCTGGCCGCATTAGGCGTTTGGGGCTTCGGGTTCGTTATGATAAGACCGAAGCCCTCATGTTTTGCGGACCCGGGAAGAGAGGACCCCCCCCAGGCGCACGACTTCAGGTCGGAGAGGAGGAGATCCGGGTGAGCCCCACCGTCAAATATCTTGGGCTCACCCTGGACGGGAGGTGGACCTTCGGCCCTCACTTCCAACTATTAGGGCCGAAGGTCATAAGGGCGGCATCATCGCTGGGCCGGCTTTTGCCTAATGTGGGCGGGCCCAGTCAAGCTTGCAAAGGCGTAGGTGTAGTAAAGGCGTGTGTGGTGGTGTTTGACGACGCCATAGACGTTGTGCTCCACACGCGCCTCACCAACAACAACGTAGTCGTAGCCACCTTAAAGACCAAAGCCTGGGAGATCGTTGTAGTGTCCTTTTACTTCGAGCCTGATAAGCCTGTGGGGCCCTACCTGGACCATCTTATGCGGACAGGAGGAGAGCTGGGTACGAATAGGATGGTCCTGGGAGGCGACACGAACGCAAAAAGCCCGTGGTGGGGTGGCGACAAGGAAGACCCGCGAGGAAGGGAAGTGTCTGGTGTGCTGGGAGCCATGGGTATGCATATACTCAATGCCGGTGACACCCCGACATTCGACACCGTCAGAGGGGGGAAAAGGTACAGTAGCTACGTGGATGTGACGGCATGCTCTGACGATCTGCTGAACCGAGTGGACAACTGGAGAGTCGAGGAAGGTCTGACGAGCTCGGACCACAACGGCATATCATTTGGCATCAGACAACATAAATCCACAGGCACAAACATAATACGTACAACACGCATATTTAACACACGCAAGGCAAACTGGGGTCAATTTCATGAGAAATTGACTCAGTTGATGTCAGACAGACAATTAACTCTACAAGACATAGACTCAATACACAGCACACAACAAATAGAGAGGGTAATAGACAGATACACCGAAGCGATCACACAGACATGCAGAGACACAATGCCAGCTAGGAAACACACACAGAAATTCACCTTGTCGTGGTGGAATGATGAGCTCGCGCAGATGAAGAGGCAGGTGGCCACGAGGAGACGCAGGGTCCGAACAGCAGCGCCAGATCGCAGAAACCGCGTAGTAGCACTGTACCTGGAAGAGAAAGAGAAGTATGAAAAGGCAGTGAAAGAAGCACGAGTGGAAAGCTGGAAGGATTTTTGCCAAAAACAGGACAGGGAGAGTGTTTGGGAGGGCATCTACAGGGTGATGAACAGAGCGACCGGGAGGGAGGAGGATCTGCCCCTTACCAGGGACGGTGAAACCCTCGACGCCCGAAGCTCTGCAGAACTGCTGGCCGAGACCTTCTACCCCGTGGACCAGGAAAATGGTGAAAGCGAGGAACATCGGCGGGTGCGTCGGCGCGCGGAGTCTTTGGACTCCGAAGCTCCGACGGTCCCGGACGACCCTCCTTTCATCATGGAGGAGTTGAAGAGAGCCGTAAGGTCCTTCAACCCCAAAAAGGCCCCCGGGGTGGACGGTTTCACGGCCGACATCTGCCATCACGCTGTGGAATGTAACCCTGTGTGGTTTCTTGCATTGCTGAACCGGTGTATCGCTCTTGCCTGCTTCCCCAAACAGTGGAAGCAGGCAACAGTGGTAGTACTGAGGAAGCCGGGCAAGGAATCTTACAGGGTACCAAAAGCCTATCGCCCGATCGGTCTCCTGCCTGTTCTTGGCAAAATCTTCGAGAAGATGCTGGTCGCCCGACTGAGGTTCCATCTGTTGCCCAAATTAAACCCCTACCAGTATGGCTTTGTGCCCCAAAAGAGCACCGAAGACGCCCTCTATAGGCTAGTGAACCACATCAGAAAGATGAGGGAGGAGAAAAGAATTTCTGTTGTGGTATCGCTGGACATAGAGGGTGCCTTCGACAGCGCTTGGTGGCCGGCCATAAAGGTACGGTTGGTGGAGGTTGGGTGTCCGATGAGCTTGAGGCGGGTGATTAGTAGTTATCTGAGTGAAAGAAGCGTGAGTGTAAGGTATGCGGGTGTGGAAGTGAGCAGGGAGACCAACAAGGGTTGCGTACAGGGATCCATTGGAGGACCTATCCTGTGGGACCTCTTGTTGGACCCCCTGCTGTGGATGCTAGAAGAAAAAGAGGTTTTTTGCCAGGCTTTCGCCGACGACGTGGTCATTGTGTTCGACGGGAAAACGGCATTGGAGATAGAGACGAAGGCAAACAGAGTGCTAGACGAGGTTCGCAAGTGGGGTGAGGCGAACAAATTGAAGTTTGCCCCCCACAAGACATGCGCAATGCTGTCAACGAGGAAGTTGAAATTTGACACCCCACGCCTGAAGATGGGAGGGGTAGATATAGAATACCAAAGAGAGGTAAAGGTCCTGGGCCTGACCATTGATAGCGGACTTACGTTCAATTCACACGTTGGAAATGTCTGCAAAAAAGCAATGGTCAGGTACAGGACGTTAGCTAGGACAGCTAGGGTAGGCTGGGGGCTTAACCCCCATATAATTAAATTAATTTACACAGCAGTGATAGAACCCACTATTTTGTACGCGGCGGCGGCTTGGGCTTGCACCGCAGAAAAGATGGGGGTCCAGAAAAGGCTAAACACCGTTCAGCGGGGTTTTGCCCAGAAGATCTGCAGAGCCTATCGGACCGTCTCCCTGAACTCTGCACTACTGTTGGCTGGGATACTCCCTCTTGATCTCAGGATACTCGAAGTATCGAGGCTCTATGAGATCAAGAAGGGAGTGTCACACCCGGTACTGAGGGACAGGGAGGTGGAGCGAAGGGCTCCAGCGATCGAGGACCCCCATCCGGCAGAGCAGACTGGGCTTGGATTCGGACTGGTAGACGAGGCTGTATATTCGGACGTGGTCTGTGACCACGAATACCGAATATATACGGACGGCAGCAAGATTGAGGGTCGGGTCGGAGCCGCACTTTCCGTTTGGAAAGATGAGGCCGAGATCAGGGCCGTCAAACTTGCTTTGCCGACGTATTGCACCGTCTACCAGGCCGAACTCCTAGCACTGAGCAAGGCCGTAAGAATTGCCTGCGAGGGCAGAGTGACTAAGGTCGGCATCTTCAGCGACTCCAGAGCGGCCCTTCAGGCGGTCACCCTTGATTCCCCCCATCCCCTGGCAGTGCAAACTAGGGGGGCCCTCCGAAAAGCTGCATTGCAGAGGCGGGAGGTCTCCCTGTTTTGGATCAAGGCGCACGCAGGGCTTAGGGGGAATGAAAGGGTGGACCAATTAGCCAAAGAGGCCGCTCTGGGTTTGAAGAAGAAACCCGATTACGATCTGTGTCCTGTGTCATTCGTCAAGCGTGTCTTAAGACAGGACACGATTGAGGAATGGGACAGGAGATATACGTCCGGCGGGACGGCCGGAGTCACGAAGCTCTTCTTCCCCAATGCTGCCGCGGCGTACAGAATAGTGCGTAAAATAGACACTACACACCACACCACACAAGTACTGACGGGCCACGGTGGGTTCGCCTTCTATTTGAACAGATTCAAATTGAAGGAGGACCCGTCGTGTCTCTGTCAGCCCGGAGTTGCGGAGACAGTTCCCCACCTGTTACTCGAGTGCCCAATTTTTGCTAGCAATAGATACGATATTGAGCAGAAATTGGGCATAACGTTGACCGGTGAGGAGCTGCCAAGCATGCTGGGGGATAGTAAAAAGAGAGAGAAATTCCTAAAATTCTGCACAAAAATAGTGCAGACAGTAAACAAAAGGAACGGTAGTATTTTAATTTATTGTAATTTTATTGAAACTGAATTTTAATGAGTATTATTTAAAGTAATTGGTTTTAAAAATTTTATATTGTAATTCAAAATTGTAATTTATCTTTTAAAATTTTATTGTAATTCAAAATTGTATTTTATTTTATTGTAATTTATTGAAGGAATTTAATTGTATTTTATTGTTATTCAAAAATTGTATTTATATACTGTAATCAATGAAAAAAGGAAGTAATAACTGTAAAGAAACATTGTAAAACTATGTATCCGAATTATTAAAAAAGAAAAAGAAAAATAAGCAATGAACGAGCCCTGTCCATGATAGGGGCGAAGAAGAAAAAAAAAAAAAAAAAAAAAAAAAAAAAAAAAAAAAAAAAAAAAAGTCAAGCTTGCAGGCGGCTGTACTCTGGTGTAAGAGTATAGCCCTGTACGGTGCCCCGATCTGGTCGGATGCCCTCACGGTGCGGAATAAGGCCCTGCTGCACAGAATGCAGCGGGTCATAGCAGTGAGGGTCATCAGAGGGTACCGTACGGTCTCTTGGGCGGCGGCTACTGCGCTGGCGGGAGAACCGCCGTGGGAGCTCGTGGCTAGGGTCCACGAGTGAGGCCCTATCGTGGGAGGAGCTCAGGCGGTTCCAAAGTCTAGGAGAGCAGTGGTTGCTGAGGAGGTGGGGTGAGGTACTGACGCAGGCGCCGTATGGTAAGCATACGGTTTCTGCAGTGCGTCCAGTTCTTGCGGCATGGATGCGCCGCAAGAATAAACCCCTCACCTTCCGCCTTACACAGATACTCACCGGACATGGATGTTTCGGTGCGTATTTGTGTAAGGTGGCCAGGAGAGAGCCTACGCCAGCCTGCCATGAGTGCGGCGCTGCGGAGGACACGGCCCAGCATACCCTTGAGGTGTGCGATCGTTGGGCCGTGCAGCGCCATGACCTCATGGCGGTGCTTGGGCGGGACCTCTCGCTCTCGACCATGGTGCGCTGCATGCTCGAGAGCGATGAGGCCTGGCAGGCGGTGGTCTCCTTTTGTGAATCTGTCATGTCGCAGAAGGAGGCCTCGGAGCGGGACAGAGAGACTGATCCTCTCTCTGCTCCGCTTCGCCGGCGCAGGACGGGGGTGCGGAGGCGTCGTTATGCGGCCCTCCCATCCCACGTCTAGTACGGGGCTCCGGGTAGAGGGATGGGTAAACCTCCCCGGCTTAGCCAGTCTCGGCGCCGAGGGGAGCGCTTCAGTTTGCCGAAGTGCTCCCTCATTGTGATGGAAGACCGGTCCCTTACGAGGTAGACCGGCCGGTCGGGGGGGCGTGGCCTGTGCTTGACAGATCCAGGGCACGCCTTCCACTCAACGGCTGATGGCAATCCGCAAGTGGTTTTAGTGGGTAAACCGGCCGTAGTGAGCCGGGAGTCCCACATACCCCTCGGGCACCCTCCCGGGGGGATGCGTAATGCATTTCCCTTGCGAAAACAAAAAAAAAAAAAAAAAAAAAAAAAAAAAGGTGTAATATTTTTAATATTGAACCATAATTCTCTTATTAAACTTTCAATCAATTAAAAAATATAGATTTATGATTATGAAGACATTTCTTCAGTCTTGTTATCTTAAATTGACCCAGAGTCGTGATTCTACTATACGTTTGCCGTTTGTACAGCATGACACTCAGGTATATAACGTTGATAATATCATGATGCGTTTAGATGAAAGCGAGACTATATCGAAATTGTATATTGTAAGATTGAAAAAGAGAACTGGAACCTTCAGGAAAATAACGCGTGACGTCGGTGTTTATTTATTAGAGAACGCATAAAATTCATTTATGCTTGCTGCTTGCATTTATTCATTCATGCTGCTTATTCAAGTACTGGTATAACCATCAACAAAATAGCGTGAAATGGGCGGGAGTGTTTTCTAATGTGTATAGGCTGGAGTGCGGGGTGAGGCAGGGGGGGCTGAGCTCTCCACGTCTCTTCAACCTCTACATGAACCGGCTGATCGGGGAACTTAACAGCACATACGTAGGATGCCACATTGATGGCGTTTGTATAAATAATATAAGTTACGCTGACGATATGGTGCTGTTGAGTCCGTCGATTGGTGCTTTGCGTAGGCTTCTTCGTATCTGTGAGGAGTAGGCGGGGGCCCATGGGCTTAGGTACAACGCTAATAAAAGTGAGTTTATGGTCTTCAGTGCCGGTGCGGACAGGAGCTACAGAAATGTGCCTCCTGTTTCGCTAGACGGTGTACAACTGAAGAGAGTAGACAGGTTTAAGTATCTGGGCCACTGGGTAACCAACACTCTGTCAGATACAGAAGACATTGAGAGGGAGCGTAGGGCGCTGCTGGCTCGTAGATTTGCACGATGTAGTAAAGAGGCCAAGTTGACTCTTTTTAATTCCTTCTGCCAATCATTCTACATCTGTGGTCTGTGGGTCAAGTTCACACGGCGGGCATACAGCGCTCTACGAGTGCAATACAACAATATGTTCAGGATGCTGTTTGGGCTGCTTCGGTTTTGTAGCGCTTCTGAAATGTTTGCCGAGGCACGAACAGATTGTTTTTACACGATCATGAGAAAGCGATGTGCCTCGTTGTGGTATCGTGTACGGGGCAGCCAGAACAGACTCCTGAGTGCACTGGGTAGTCGATGGGACTCCAGGCTGTTAAGGCATTGGATGCAGCTCCATGCCCCAGCAGCTCGTTTCCCTTATGTTTAAATTGTAAATGTTTTTAAATCTGCTATTATAAATTTGTTATACTAACACTACACTTAAGACCTTTGTTACTAACACTATTATATGGATTTCTTAATCTGAAATAAATTATTTGATTTGATTTGATTTATACTAATTGAACGTGCTAATCTCAGGAAGTACTACCCTGTTTTTGAAAATACTTCAGTGTTGGACAGCTTATTTATAGAGGAAGGTACTTTATATACTTTCGGAGATTTCATTTTGGTTTTAAAACCTTCTGCTGTGTGTACTTCAAGTTTCATTCAAAAATTATTAAAAAATCTGTTAAATTTACTACCGCCCCAAATCCTAAGAGAAATAAAGCAAAAGCCACTTTTTGACGCGATCGAAGTCCCGAACACAAATAGTCGTTAAATAAATAATTGGTAAACTACGACATGTTTCTAAACGAATTGTATCAATGCCTAGTTTAGAAATAGCTTTATATTACCGTGCGCGATAAACATAATATCAAAATATATAAACATTAATTACTGCTAGAATTTGGATATTTGTTATCAGATAACTGGCATTATAACCTCGTCCCCGGTGACTGTTCTCGTAATAATTTGTTATTGTGGCCTTTTCCCGCTATAGAGGTGAAAGTTATCAAGATCTTTGTGTAGGCTTTCCAAAGAAGGGTAACGTTATTCTGCGTATGTATGTATATTATGAGTACAGCCTAAACTGCTTGAATGATTTCAGTATGAGAGTTGTCGTTAAATTTGCCCCGATTATAGTAGGCAATGAGAACAATACGTAGATGCAATAAGTACAATACGTAGATACAATGAGTACAATACATAGATGCAATGAGTACAATACGTAGATACAATGAGTACAATACATAAATGCAATAAGTACAATATGTAGATGCAAAGAGTACAATACTTAGATGCAATGAATACAATTTGTAGATGCAATGAGTACAATACGTAGATGCAATAAGTACAACACGTAGATACAATGAGTACAATACATAGATGTAATGAGTGCAATATGTAGACGCAATGAGTACAATACGTAGATGGAATGAGTACAATATATACCTATAGATGCAATGAGTATAAAATGTAGATGCGACGCTGTGATCGCTCGAACAGATGTTAAATATCCTAAGATATATATTCCTACCTATATAGTATAAAATTGAGTGAAACCTAACAAAAAATTCCCTATATAATATCCCTACAAAAATGAAATATTGACTTATACGGAAATAACATTTACTTTCACTATTTGCTGCGAGATTTTTATGGAAAGGAAAGAACTACAAGCAACCGGATTTATAAAATTTTATTTATTTCTTTTGTAAATTTACAAATAGCTATTGTATCAGTCCCGGTATATTTGGTTTTACATACCTATTGCCTAGCAAATACTTCGCTACATACTATCCATATGTCAGGATGCTAAACCGGCCAAGTGTGTATTAGGCCACCCAGATTTGAGTTCCGTAGTCTACAAATTTATAATTCAATTTTTTATTACTTATTATTTCGTTATTTTTGTATAAAGTTATTTTACATGTTATGCATTTAACTAACACCAAGATGGTTCTCATTTATTGAAATAATTCATGAGTTATTTCTGATATTTTGAGCCTGCCGTTTGGCTATTATGGAGGAGGCCTATTTTATGGAAAACTTGCTTGAAATTGAATATCGCTATAAAACAAAACGTCTTAGAATCCACTTCATGTTTTCAAAAGACCTATCTAATACTCCACTCTATGGAATAGACTATTGTCTATTCCAGAGACACGAGACAAATTAGCCCAATTTATGTTTCTCCAAAAAAAAATTTTAATTTTATTTTAGCAGTTTGTCGATGTAGTAATAAACATATCCGTTAAAACATCAACATAGCGCGTGACAAATTGAGGAAACTAGAATGGTTCTATAGTAAAACACAAACTACTTGCACTTTTTTCCACTTTATTAGTAATTTTACATTAATTATTACTTAAAATACACGACCGGTTTCGACATAGTCATCATCAGGATCAGATCAGTCACCTGATGATAACTATGTCGAATAAAGTGGAAAAATGTGCAAGTAGTTTGTGTTTTACTATATAACATGAATTTCCATCAAGAACCTACAGTTCATTCAATAACATACAATAGTTCTGAGGCTTCGAAACCCAAAAAACGTCTACTGAACCCTAAGCTCTCATCACGCACTTGACCGTATCAGTAGCTGCTGAAAGGTGTTGTACACCGTTTAGACTTCAAGTGATCTAGAGCTCGGAGTCACTTCAGCTGCACTCCGCCTCTGACCTGCGCTTTGATATCGTGTTGTTCGATCGCCAACTATTCTAAGACTTGTAATGGGTTTGCTACTATGTTTAGACGACTTTGCAGTTGCAATAAAAGTGGGGTTAACGTTATTCGAAGGTTAGATGGTGCAAGAGGCAAGGAATATTATGAGTTAAGAGTAATTAAATTCGTTTGACGCTAGACTAATCTGCCATCTCATATTGTCCTTTAGGTCTCCGGCTGTGTATTACTTAAACATAACTTTTGTATTTCACAGAATTCTAAAATATATTTTTGTTTCTATAAATAAAGATCATTGTAATAGGTTGAGGAAAAAGTCTTTTCGCATTGTGGTATTTTTTCTTTTATTTTTTCTTATTGTTAAAATTAGTGATTCTAATGAAGAAATTCCATACATTTTAAAATTTTATTATAAAAAGTTAAAAAAACTATAACCCGACTTCGCAAAAAAGGGGTCTAAAAAGGCTGAAACAAGAAAATAATTTAATTTGAAATTCAGATATGCATAGGTACAGATATGGTCAAGGTAGAGCCGTGGTCGTACCCGCTATTGGGATTGTATATTACAACAGCAGACAAATATTATACATTTGTGTAGCGGGTACGACCATGGCTCTACCTTGACCATATATATCTGTACCTATGCATATCTGGATTTCAAATTAAATTATTTTCTTGTTTCAGCCTTTTTAGACCCCTTTTTTGCGAAGTCGGGTTATAGTTTTTTAAACTTTTATTTTATTTTATATTTTTCTGTTTCCACATGAACTATAACATTATATGTTCACTTAACTAACGTTAAATTAACACATAGAAAGTAACTAAACAACTCCTAGATACAATTTGTACGACCGCATTTTAAACCCTTATTTTGAATTTAACAACAAAATATAATAACTAATTAAAATTTTAAATACATATTTGTAATATGATTGCCAAGACCTATCTTTGGATACCAAACACGATACAATTATCTTAATTTAATTTTTTTTGGAGATAGTTTATGAGCTATAATTATCAAAATCCAAAATTTTTCGACAAATTATATAGCCTATGTTACTCGCGGGACCACTACGAATAGATTGACACCTTATTTATTAAAATCGGACCAGTAGTTTAATCGCTACGAGGGAACATACATACATACATACATACAAACATACATACATACATACATACATACATACATACATACATACATACATAGACTGCCAAAATCATTACCCTTCCTTTTGGCTTCGCCGAAGTCGGGTAAAAAAGGTATTTTTACCTTTTTTGTAATAAAATTAACACAAGCCGCGAAAAAAAATTGAGATGTTTATGGACAGTGGCAGTATCTGTGAGAGTAGCGCAAATTTGGTTTAAGATTTTTTTTCGGTTTTCAATCCGGAAATTTTGATATCAAAGACGTCGCTCTGGTCGCCCTGTTACGGACAAAACTGGTGCCATTTTTGAAAAAATCGAGCAAGAATTTGCATTTGCAATTGCGTTACGATATAGCTGAAGAACTGGGGATCGACCACAAAAGTGATATAACTAACATAGTAAATATAGGTAGGAAATTTCCTCAAAAAAGAGCGTTAGTCCATTCCCTAAGGCCTCAGCCTTGAATTTTGCGGGCAGCGGGGCGGGAGCGGCAGCGGCGCAGGAACGGCAGAATCTTTTGCGTATAAAAAAAAAAAAAACCGACTTGAAAAAAAACACAAACGACAAAAACTTTAACCACACAAAATCAGTACCTACATAACTAAAAAGCGATAAATAACCTGATTTATCTACTTAATGCATATTATATATCTACAATTATTTAAATATTTACAACTAAATACCTAATACTTTAACAAAGTCATCTTTAACTATTTAAATATTTACAGTTATCACTTAATTTTGAAGTCGGTGCCAGCCAAACAAATAAATGTAATTAAGAAAACTGACCGACACTAAAATTTTTCAATTTTTCCAGACAGAATTTTTTAAATTGGACCAGTGGTTCTTAAGATTAGCGCGTTTAAACAAACAAACAAACACTTCCGCATTATTATATTAGTATAGATTGTATTTTGCCGTGTGCGTGGCTTTGCGTTTGCCGGCCGCACGCGTCAAACAACACAACAGACTGCAGGCTGGCACCGACTTCAAAATTAAGTGATAACTGTAAATATTTAAATAGTTAAAGATGACTTTGTTAAAGTATTAGGTATTTAGTTGTAAATATTTAAATAATTGTAGATATATAATATGCATTAAGTAGATAAATCAGGTTATTTATCGCTTTTTAGTTATGTAGGTACTGATTTTGTGTGGTTAAAGTTTTTGTCGTTTGTGTTTTTTTTCAAGTCGGTTTTTTTTTTTTTTAAAAAGTCATTTTATTTTTCGATTTTTAGTTGTGCTAATGCGTTGTGAACTTAAATAGATGCTAGTTCATTTACTCAAGGGTTTCAGTTTATTTAATATATACCTATAGTCACTAATTACAACGTCCGTTTGACGAATTGTTCATATTTTTAGGAAGCTATAATTATTATTAATAGGTACTTAGTTGAAAGAGTTTGATATTACTTACTAGGTATTTATATTTTTTATTATCATATGTAGACCCAACGACATTGACAAAGTTATAATATGCAATGGCACACAGAGCCAAACCTGCTGCAGTTTCAATTTCGTCAATGTCGTCCATACTGAATAGGAAACAGATCACAAATGAGAGTGTGGATAAATTGCTTGTTCTCGCGAGAAGGCCCGGCGAGACTTCTCGGTGAGATTTCTCGCCGTGAGTCTAGATGGTATATTACAAATATCACGTTAGCCCTACATATAATTAAGTCCTTACATATGAAATTGGCGTTTTGTATTGGAGGAACATAAAGGCGATTTTTTCATATTAAAATATATTTTATTAATCAGAATATGTACTTATTGCAATCTATACATTTTTGCCATCTTATAGGTGGTTCATTGATCCCTTTACTAAAAAAACCATTAGGACGGGAACCAATGAAATCTTTGAAAGTGGTTTGGACTGCCTTATCGGAATTAAATTTTTTTCCTTGCAAGAAGATATCCAAATATAAATCTTGATTTATTTCTGTGGTTCTGCAGGTCGAAATTTCGAGAACGAAAGCGTTGAAACAAAAAACGCACCGTGTTTTCTTTTGCGACACCACCCCCATACATATCATTAATTCTTCGAGCCGTTTCTGCAGCACTGGTGCCACGGTGCTCGTACTCGTAAATAATGCGATATTTTAAGTTATCCATTTTGTGAAATGAGTGACGTAGAAAAAAAAGCAAAAGAGAAAAAAACAAATGAATTACGGTTTTCAAAACACAAATGCATGAGTACCTAAATAGCTGTTTAAATTTGAATTTGGAATTCCTAACCAAACAGGATATATTTAAGATCAAACTGGCCAGGACGACAAAACGCCAATTTCATATGTAAGGACCTAATACATTCGATCGACCAATTGCAGTACTGCTCCCAACTCTTAACCGTTAAGGAGTACTGTAGCTTCATCATCAGCACAGCAGCATCAGATGTTGATTCAAGCATTTGAATCAACATCAGCAATTTGAATCAACATCTGATGCAGCTGTGCTGATGATGAAGCTACAGTACTCCTTAACGGTTAAGAGTTGAGTTCAAGCATTTGAATCAACATCTGATGCTGCTGTGCTGATGACGAAGCTACAGTACTCCTTAACGGTTAAGAGTTGGGAGCAGTACTGCAATTGGTCGATCGAATGTATTAGGTCCTTACCTCACAAGCAACATGTTAGCCCTACATACTACTAAATAGTTTACATCGACCAATTGCAGTACTGTAGCTTCATCATCAGCATAGCCGCATCAGATGTTGACACCCGGAAGCATATACCTGAGTAAGACATAATTACGTAACAAAAACACCATACGAGCATACAATTTTCGGTGGTTGCCCTCGATTTCTCATGGATCCCATCATCAGATCCTAACCTGGTGAAAATGGGACCACCCCAGAAGTGAACTCTATCCAACAAAAAAAAAATTTTTGAAATCCGTCTATAATTGACGAAAATATCGGTGAACATACATAAAAAAAAAAAAAAAAAAAAAAAAAAAAAATATTATACATACAGACGAATTGAGAACCTCCTCCTTTTTTGAAGTCGGTTAAAAATCAAATAGACCGGTTCTCGAAAACAGCGGCGCGGCGGCGGCGGCGCGGGGGCGGGTAACGAGTACCGCACCCGCGCCGCCGCCGCTGCCGCCCCGCTCTGCCCCCAAAATTCGAGGCTGAGGCCTAAGTCCCCTGGACGAACGCTATCATTGCGCGTCAGAATGTCTACGTACTCTATAGATTCTACAACTCTTTCTTGTCAACAAAAAGCAATGATTCTAAAAAGGGTGAGTAAAATGTATTTATTCTAAAACAAACTATTACATCTGCTAAACAGTATAGCAGTATAGTGTACAGGAATTATGCGAGAATTAATATCGTGCGGTCACACCTCCGTTTCTCGTATTCTCCAGCGGCCATGGACAGCTTTGACTCGCAATTTGGCCTCGTTTGATGTGTTTAATTACTTTGTTTGTTCTTGTTGGGGTGTGATGCTTGCTGCGGTCGCGCTAAGTCGAAAATGCTTCGAAAACTGTTAGCATTCCCAAATTAAATGGAACCTCCGTCAAACTTGCCGAATAGTTGCCGAACGTAATAATTAAACCGATGCTCGATGGGTTCATTTCAATACGAATACGTGAGTATAGTACGAGGAACACATTTTTAACTTTTTTTTACTTACAAATATTACTTTAAAATACATCTAGTAACAGTATGATGATTACTCAAGCCTATAGTCTACAATACCATTCTCGATTGTGGCGCCGTTCTCGATTGTGGCGGGTGGTAGCGGCATACGTTGCAGTTTGATACATGATTCAAGTCAGTTTATAATTCTCATAAAACTTTTCAGGGGATAACCCCACCTGGCGAGAAGAGATCAGAGAAGAGACCCGCTATGCATACCTCTATATTTTTACTAGAAAGTACTCACCTTTACTCATAAATTGTATTCTAAATCTTCTACTATCATATTTTCACATATAAGTATAAGTACATCTATAGCACCCGTGCTACTACTACTAACTACTGATCTGAAATGAAAATGGTGCGAGATTCGTAATATCCCAGATAGGCTGAATAATTTACGTAGCCAAGCTTAAAAAGTGCTTAAAAAAAATAGTTTATATTGGTCTTTAAAATAACGTTACATATGATTAAGTCTGTGTATATCTATACCACCGGTACGCCTAATCTACTGATCTGAAATTAAAATGGTGTGAGATTTACAATATCCCAAGTTTAAATTATGCTTAAAAAAAATAGTTTATATATTGGTCTATAAAATAACGTTTTCGAGTTTGGTAATCAGGTAGAAACGGTATTAAAGCAGTCCCAGCATGTGAAAGTTTTTGTGGACTCGAAGTTGCAGTTGGCACTCCACGTTGTACTCGTGTACTAAATAAACACTTTGACTAATGCCCGGGATTACATTTCTGAAGATGTTTTGTGACTGTTCTAGAGTGAATTTGAGGTTGCAACTAGATGTCGAAACTAGATTTCAGCTAAAGGTAATGTATATGTCGCCGACATCTAGTCGAATCTGTTATTTAATTGAATGACTAGCACGGCTGAACGTTGATTGAACAAGCGTTACCCAACGTCCAACTAGTTAGCTGATTATATATAACATGGCCCTATGAATAGAGCGGACGTAAAATCAGCCAGGTGATTAAAATTTAGTTAATTTTTTTCCCACTGCAGCGCTAGTAGTCACACAAACAAATACAGCGTCAAACAGCTTGCACAGATAGCACTGTGTAAGCTGTTTGTCGCTGTATTTTTTGTTCAAATTATTTTAACGTAATAAAATAGTTTGACAGCATGGATTTACCTATTACTATGACGCCGCCCGCTACTTTTAAAGAAGAATTTCAGACTGAATATGAAAAACAAAAAAAAATGTAAGTTTATTATTCTTGTTCAGTTTATTTGTCAGAATTAGGGCTTTGTAACAAGGTGTTCTTTTTGATAACAATTTATTCAGTTCTTAACTTTTCAAGATCCCAAATAAAATCATTGCCACCGAAAGAATTTTAGGGGTTATGAACAATGTTCTAAAGGCAAGGGGGTCGATTATTTCAAAGCAAGCTATGGATTAATTATGAATGGATATCAATGTACTATTCTATGGCTTTAGCTAACGAAATTTTTACTCTATGAGGAATTTTCGTAAATAGTATACTTTTGGAGATCCAGAGGTTTCAAAATATACATAAAGACGCTGAACGTTACAGAAAACATCTTGACGAGTTGTCCTAGCCAATTAGCCAATTCAGTGTCGTCATTTAATGAACGCGCTAGTCATTCAATCAAATAGCAGATTTAACCAGATAACTGCAATATACATATTAGCCAACTTGCTAGCTGTAGCCTATAAAATACAATAACACGATTCACTTTTTAAACTTAATTTACTGGTCAAAAATTTTATCAATATGTCTATTGATACCATTTTAGACAAGAAAATTTAATTTAAAAAGTAAATCGTATTGTTACTGTTTTTTGTAATATGCTAGCTTCTGCTAGCCATGCATTCCTACTATTAATAGTAGACTATTACAGGTAAGAATGCAAATGTGTGCGTCAGACTCGCCCACCAAAGTTTTGTACTAAGTAGGGACATCACAAAGAGTTCAGCAAATTTTGCAGTTAAGCTCGAGCTTGAAAATGGCCGGTAATAGTTTATATGAAGTAGCCATTATACTTGACATAATATATCGTTGTTAATAAAAATTACGTGCCGTTAAAAATAAATAAGTTTTGGTATGTTCACATCGAGCCCTTACATATGCGAAGCACCACATTTGAACAATTAGCGTTGAAGTTTAGACTTTCGTTGATTTTATACGCTATATTTTTGTAATTTCATGACAAACTGCACTGCAGTTTATTTTTTCTTCTTTGATTGTACTTTGTAAACATGTTACTTGTTAAATTACATTGGCAATCGGGAAGTAGTATGGAATTATGCGTTTCCGTGTTGCAGCCGTATTTTTTACGTTGCTCGAATTTTTTTTAATTTAAGGAATCGTAGACTTGAGTACTTAGTTTAAATTTCAAGTCAAAAAATAAACAAAATCCACGGGTTAGCAAAAAAGGGCCTTGAGTTCTTGAGACGGACGACAATGTAATTATAAAATAAGTTCCCTTTTTCCATTTGTAACATGGAACGCTAAAAATTTGATTTAATAGAAAAAGTCTCATTTGCAAGCGCAAAATACAGGAATGGCTCGATCTATTCGGCAAATTATCACAGTAACAATTATTATATTATACAGGACACTGTTTGTTTTACGCCCGACGAGCCTCCGGCAAAATATGGACGTAACTTTTTATGTTTTCACATAGTATAAGACAGGTTTTAATGCGGAGTATACAAGTAGCAAATAATCAATTTTCGGTTTACAACATTGACTGATTTTTGAACTGTCTCCCACTTTGCTTGGGGAGGGAAACTGGAATACTTCCTACTCCTCCTTTTTTTTCTGATTAATTTCGTTGTGGGTCCCAAGACAGATTTAGCTTGTACCTCGGGCACCCCTGAGATCATATCAAAGGGTTTGTCGTGGTTGGTTACCGCTGTTGATCCTGGCTTACAGGAGTTGCAGTGGTGGGAATGTGAGGTGGGACCTCGGGCACCCCTGAGAACATATCAAAGGGTTTGTCGTTGTTGGTTACCGCTGTTGATCCTGGCTACAGGAATTGCACTGGTGGGAATGTGAGGTGGGCCAATGCACGTTTTAAAAAATTACAACATTGACAAAATGAAGTTTTTATAACGTAGTAATTACTATAAATGTCACGTCATGATTAAATTCCACGTAGAAATACATTTAACATTTAGTTACTCGAACTATGGGGTAAGGTCATTAAATGTTTAATTTTGAAATTCAGTGGGGGTTCCGCAGGGTGCGGGCGGCGAGTCTTGGGTCCACAATATATCTTGTGGGCAGGCAACCGCGATTTGACTGACGGCGCACTCTGAAAGGACATTCATCAGACTCACTAGCGGGTTACACTAAACCAAACAACAATGAATCCTCATTGACAAATTATCCCCTCGTTTCTCATTGCCTTGTTTTTCTTACAAAAATTAATTAAACGTCGATCGGTTAATAATATAATATTATGACCGTAAATGGTTACTGTGTATGTATCCTTGATGTATATTATTATACATATATTACGTATATAACCAGTCCAAAGTACTTTTGGTTTAAACTACTTTTGGCTGATTTTGCTAGTTATAAGTAAAGACTTTAGACTGTTAAGAGTTTTGACTGCAACATAGGTTTATATTTTCCTGAGCTTATCCTTAATGCTTAAGATAATTAATATTTATGTAATACTAGCTGACCCTTGCCCACTTCGTTGAGCATAAAGAGTTTATGATGAAATTCAACTAAAAAAAAACAACGTGGGAACCCGGAACCCGCAACGCGGGAACCCGGAACCCGCAACGCGGAACCCGGAACCCGCAACGCGGGAACCCGGAACCCGCAACGCGGGAACCCGGAACCCGCAACGCGGGAACCCGGAACCCGCAACGCGGGAACCCGGAACCCGCAACGCGGGAACCCGGAACCCGCAACGCGGGAACCCGGAACCCGCAACGCGGGAACCCGGAACCCGCAACGCGGGAACCCGGAACCCGCAACGCGGGAACCCGGAACCCGCAACGCGGGAACCCGGAACCCGGAACCCGCAACGCGGAACCCGGAACGCGGAACCCGCAACGCGGGAACCCGGAACCCGCGGGAACCCGGAACCCGCAACGCGGAACGCGCAGCATGGGAACCCGAAACCCGCAACGCGGAATCCGGAACCCGCAACGCGGAACTCACAACGCGAAACCCTAACGCAGAACCCGTAACGTTCACGGAAACGCTGTCAAATGGAATAAATAGTATCCTATGTCCGTCTACTTGCTCTAAGCTACTTCCTCACCAATTTTCAGCCATATCGATAAAGCCGTTCTTGAGTTATCAATAATATCTGCATTTTCGTTTTCAGTACCTAGATATCGTTGCCAATGCCAAAAAAAAGAAGAAAATATCGTTTAAAATGTCATATGCATTTAGAAAAACGTTGCTAATTGAAAGTTACAAACTGACATTAATAGATTTCTGAACGCATAGTTGTTACATCATTTGACAACAAATGTTTGACATTTGATGAACAAAATATGAGCATTTATTTACATGATTAATTATTCATTACACATCAAGTTTTCAATATTTTTAATATGTATTCTGCTATTCGGGGAGGAGACAAATCCAACGAATCAAAAACCATGAAAATTGGTTCAGCCGTTCTCGAGTTATAAGTGTTGTAACAAACACGACTTTCTTTTATATATATAGATAAAAACTTACGATCACGAGAAATTCAATAAAAATGTTGTTTTCTTAAAAATTGTATGTTATCCCTAACATTATGTTATTCAGCTTGTTTGTTATGCTTTCACGCGAAAACTACTTAACCAATCACCATGAAATTGAAGATATTAGAAGTAACATAGGAGACTAAAAAGTTAACGCAGGTGAAGCGACAAAAGCGTAGCCTTGTTCTTTCTTCTTCTTTATCTTATATATAAAAATGAATTGCTGTTCGTTAGTATCGCTAAAACTCGAGACCGGCTTAACCGATTCGGGTATTTTTAGTCTTGAAATATTTGTGGAAGTCCCGAGAAGGTTTAAACGGTTTCTATACTCAACGAAGTGGGCACGGGTCAGCTAGTCTTCTTATATATTAAAGTCAATTGCTGTTTGTTAGTCTCGCTAAAAGTCGAGAACGGCTGAACCGATTCGGCTATTTTTAATCTTGAAATGTTCGCGGAAGCCCAGGGACTTGTGCTATGCTCAACGAAGTGGGCGTGCCGGCTAGTATAGAATATATTTTTTAAGTATTGAATTTATCATATCACCGATACGTCTATCATAATATTAAGGTTCAGAATCAGAAGCCACAATAGTTGCATGTTGATCGCAGACCACTTATGGAGATTAGTGAACGTGTAAAGCCTATTTTCCGCGTGAAGCAGTAACAAATTGCTTAGGGCAAGGCGTAAATTTTAATTTTATCTGTAAAGCCAAATGAGTACCGTGACTCGGTGTTACAAATGTAGTCTTTCCACGTTAGCGATATACTTTAACGCAGCCACGATTTGTTTAGACATGATCAATATTTGATTTAACGCCAGTTATTTAGTTAGTTATCTACCTAGATATAGCTAAGCTTTCTTAACGCAAAGAGTTTCTGATGTAGCGGTACTATTAGCGCCACATCCTGCATCGAGCTATCGAAGTTTTCTAAGTCCGGCGCTATATATACGACATCTGAAAACTAGTACAGTGGGTAATTTCGGCCCCCGTATCCTCAATACCGGGGCCATACCTCACGTAGAGGGGCTTAAGCCCCTGGTCGTGATTACCCGCTCCCGGCTACTCTGGCTAGGAGTGTGTGAAGCTCATAGGTAGTACAGTGGGCTACGGCCTGACCGAGCATACCATCTCGCTCGGTCGGAGATCTCCCTTTGGGGCTTCCATTCGTACTCCCACATTACTATACAAAACTTCAGTGGATCATGATTTGTTTAGACGTGATCACTATTTGATTTATCGCCAGTTATTTAGTTAGTAATCTATATAGGTTAACTATCTTAACGAAAAGAGTTCCTAATATACAATACTTCAGTGGATCACGATTTGTTTAGATGTGTGTTTGCGAATCACTTTCAAATTTTAAAGAAAGTGTTGGTTTGAGGCAAAGAGTTTTAGGAGCAGGTATATAGTATATACTATACGATACTTTAGCGGGTCACGATTTGTTTAGATGTGTATTAATGATAACTTTTATGTACCTATAGGAAATCAATATGGGAAGTGGTAGTTTGAAGCGAGGAGTTTTTAACAGTAGATTACAGGTTCACGTAACCTACAATCATTTGAATGATTGATAATAAAAAAAAACCTATTGTATAGTATGTAATTTTACTCAATACTATTTTTAGATTATTGAATTACGTATTATTAATTATTATTATTCATGATTCCATAAACAATCAATAAAAAGTGTCTATATACTTAACGCTCCAATTAAATACATATTTTCCGTGAGATAGAGTTTTCAGAATACTTCCCTCTGTGAATGTTACACAATATGGCATTAGCTTTTGTTTCAATACGCCACAAGTTTATATAAATTTTATGCAAGTCACGATTGGCCAGTTTATTTCAACTTTTCAACTTCAAGCGATCAAAGGCCGCGTAATTTTCTGTGACTTGCCAGTTGCCATGGACGGGTAGACAATATATATTATTCTGAGAGTTCGATGTTCACCACAGTCAGTACGAAAAGATTAGGCATAGATAGTAAACGCTTAATCTGGTATTAAAATATTATTTGATGACCTTCGTGGCTCAGTCAGCGCTCGCCGGAATACAAAAATATTCCGTGGTCATAAATAAAAACTTAACGTAATAATAAAAACATTTAAAAAATTATATAAGTACTCGTATGTATGATATAAAATAATTAAGTAAACATAGTAAGCACTAAGCACTAAGTAGTAATAATAATAATAATGTAATAGTTTATTTCTCCCAAAAATTACAAGAGCAATTTGTGGGAGACATGGAGCCCAAACTAAGCCAAAGCCTGTATATTGGCACCCCAGGCCCCCCTCACAGAATAGTAACTTATATAGTATAATATATAAATATTAAATATAAATTATTATTAACAAAATAACTACTAAAAATACGATGAGTTTATGGATTGTGTAAAATTGTGTATGTAAGTATGTGTTTGTGTGTGTGTGGGCATGATATATTTTATTGTATTATATAAATAAGATTATTTAGGTCGTTCTAAAAGTTTCTCTGTATTATGATAATTCAAATCAGAAATTAACTGTAAACAAAAAGTCATAATTTGGCTAATTATGACTTTTTGTTTACAGTTAATTTTATTTTTATGGTAGATTCATAAAATTTCGTCTACTTTGTTGTATAAGAAACTACCAAGGAAACAGAAGAATCTTTGTGCAAAACTAGTTTTAAAAATATCTATGTTAGAGCAAGTCTTAAATCTTCCACGGCGATTATGTTTTAAATGTCTATTATAGTCTAGAGAAGTGTGCTTTTTTAGAATGGTTCATGGTGGATTGTTTTATCTATGTGTTTTTTTGTGTACAAATAAAGAATTTTCTATTATATTTACCTAAACAACAACATACCTCACTGATATCATTTATATCCCCGTCTGAACATCACAAAAATTAGATTTATTCCGCACTTCGGCGTCGAAATTCGTACGAACATTTGAACTTCTCGCACTTAGCATATTGTTTCATTAAATGTTGCACGTTGCTCGTTAGATATCATTACATGGCAGGGTAAAGACGGAGATAACTTGGCATGGAACACATAATTGATTTGAAAATTATACGACCGCCTCTCAACTCGCATGGAATATCAAATATGGAGTAATTATCAAACTCTCGATCCTTTTGTTGGATCCTGTTGTATTTTTGTTCGGGGTCGTTAGTTGTATTGTTAACATTGTTTAAATCTCTCTCGACTTTTTCAATTTCACTCATTGTCAGAGCTAGCGTACTAATGGACTTGTTCTAAGCTTTTAACTCTAGATAATATAAGAGTTCGGTAGTAACACGAAGGAACCTCTATATGTACTTATGGGATTTGACATAATATGCATTTCATCTCGCTTAGCAATACTTAAGTCTCATGGATTTATTATTTTCGAAATTCGTCGTCGTATTTAGTGATAGCAACTTGCCTAAAGGCTCAAATATTATTATTATTATAAGCTTCTGTGCCCCACTTCGTACCGCATGGAATATACTATATTAGTTAAATACTTTTATAACGGGTGTCTACCCAATAAAGTCGAACTTGGAATCATTAACTGTAGAAGAAAAAAATCTGCCCAGTCTTTATTCTAAGTTTAGGATCCAATGGTGGTCACTTCATTAAAATTTTCATAACATTATATACAATAGGTATGAGGAATTTTTCGGTACTTACAATTCTATTGAATATTTTCTCAATATTCTACGCAAGACGCGAGCAACATCTAGCGAAACAAAACATTGCCTCGAACAGATACTCAATAACCAATTCCACAAGTCACGTGAACATTGAATAGAAGATGGCGTTCGGGAAACATAATTTACTTATCTCACACGAGACCAGAAAGTTTCCTTCAAACAAATAATATAGGTTTCCGAGCACCTGGGCAGATCGGTGCGCCCCAGGGGAAATAAAAACTTTGTCGCATCGCTTGTCCTAAGGCCGCCTACATGACGTTCACCTACATACACTTTATAGCTTTCAATCTCTATAACGTTCATTTATGATTTAACTTGTGACTTCGCGAAAGAACGTGTGTTTCGATTTGTATTTGGCATATCGTATTTTTACCGGATTGTGTCAGGGTTTGATGGTAGAGCCACGGTTAATGGCCATACTCATCTACAAGTTATTTATGAAAATATAGGTGATGATTAACCTGATGATGACTATGTCGAAGCCGGTCGTGTATTTTAAGTAATCATTAATGTATAATCTATACTAATATTATATAGCGGAAGAGTTTGTTTGTTTGTTTAAACACGCTAATCTCAAGAACTTTTTCACACAGGAAATTTGAATTTTTTTTTGTTGGATAGTCCATTTATAGAGGATGGCTTTAGGCTATATAGCATGACGCTGCGACCAATAGGAGCGAAGCGTCAGTGAGAAATGTTGCAGAAACGGGGAAAATTATTCACATTTGAGGACTTTTATTGCGTGCGCTGCGGTTTAAGTTACTCAAAAAATATGTATGAAACAATTATTCCTTTTTAATAATCATAATAACAATAACCAACGTGAGTAATCAAAGGATAATCGCGATGGTGTTTCCGACATCCACGCGAACGAAGTCGCGGGCACAGCTAGTAACTAATAAAGTGGAAAAAAGTGCAAGTAATTAGTGTTTTACTATTTAAAATGAAATTTCCACCAAGTACCTACAGTACATTCAATAACATTTATGAAAATGGCAATTTTATGTTTTTTGAAAATATTTTTTCACTATTCCCAGGATTTCCGCTCTTTCAAACGTTTTTGTCATAAGTACTATTGGAAACACTCTCATACTATTTTGCCTGGATAGTTCAATGTCAATTAATGTGAAACATGATTACTATTATTGCCATCGTTTAGGATTTGATATAAACATCATTTTATTATTCCCGTGGTGCTTCCCCATTTCCGATTGTGACTTTTTGTCATTACAATTTTGCTGTCTCCCGCATTTCTTGAGGAGGGAATCTGGAACACTTCCTACCCCTTCATTCCTCTGATTAATTTCGTTGCGGGTCCCAAGACAGATCTAGCATATTATTATCTCTCGGGCACCCCTGAGATCCTATCAAAGGGTTTTTAAGGTTGGTTACCGATGTGGATCCTAGCTAAACAAAAGTAGCAGTAGTGGGAATGTGTGGTGGGTCTATTGCCCGTTTTAAAAAAATATATACCCGACCGGGATCTCTTTCGAGCAAGTGGCTTCAAAAGTGCATTATATTACCATTTCCAAACTATAACGGGTGTAAAAAAAACAGTCACTATAACTTTGGGATATGGTTTAAAAAAAAATATATTTTTTTTGCTTAATTGTTATTTTTGCGACGAAAAAAAAAAAAAAAAAAAGTAAAAAAATTTTTTTTTCACAAAAAAAAAATCCATAATGGGGAAAGGAAGTATAATCGTATCTCAAAGTTATAGTGACTGCTCTTTTTACACACTGTATAATAAACGTGTTAAGTTTCCACGCAGATCGACCACGGTAAAACTCTTCAGAATATTTTAACAGCACAACCTTTCCAGTAATATAAAGAAAATTGACACGTTGGTACTTACGTAACCCTCCTTAGACATATTTTTATTTATAGGTACGTATAGATACGTCATCTCTAATATAATAATATCTATGGACGACACGACGTCAATCGGGCCCCATGCTAAGTATCCGAATAACTTGTTAACACAAGTGTGGAAAAATCTATTTAATACTTTTATACTATACACATATTTAAGATTATTAAATTTTATTAAATCATACACAAATTTAATACACATCCATGACCCAGGAAAATTGAAAACTTTTTTGTTCCTTCTGTGGTATTCGAACCCGCGACCTCTCCAACGCGCTCAACCACTGCGCTACGGAGGTCGTCTAATTATAATTGATCTTGTTTTGTAACTCTAGTTTGTTTCACTTCCAATTACAAGTTATATTTTATACACTTTGTCCGAATATATTTGTGATTGGTAGTTTGATACTTAAACAGAAACATAACCGAGACATAAAAGTTATATGTTTTGCATAAGAGAAATACACTACAAAAAATTAAGTTATAAAGGAAAATTAGTTTTGTTTTTATGATACATAAATTCCTTTACTCTATTATCTTTACTACATCTTTGGGGTGTATATTCCATAAAATCCGAATTAACTTGCGCAGTTCGTTAATGCTGGAAATTCTGGAATTGCACGACGGTATAACTATTGTAAAGTTTTTACCGTTTGTTCAGTAACTGTCGGCTTCAGCTGGCTTCTTAGATTTACTTAGGGAATATTGAAATTAGGTAGTGCTGGTGTAAAATTACTATTTTGAATAACTTATTAAATGTTTTCATAGGCTTTAGCCTTGATAAATATACATTTTTCTTAAATAACTATTGTCCGGAACTTCCGGAGGGAACCATTTTTTTTATTGATTAAATTTCGCGAATAAACATTCAGTGCTGGCATAAGTTCTTAACATACGTGTGCATGTTGAACAATCATGCTTATTCAGATATCACACTTACAATAAAAAGCCGAGACTTTGCGATTGCGATTTTTGTTACTACTTTACGTTTTTTTCACGGGCATTGGCCCACCTCAAATTCCCACTACTGCAACTCCTGTAAGCCAGGATCAACAGCGGTAACCAACCACGACAAACCCATGATCTCAGGGGTGCCCGAGGGACAAGCTAAATCTGTCTTGGGACCCACAACGAAATTAATAAGAAGAAAAAAAAGGAGAAGTAGGACGCGAAAACGGCTAGGACCAATCATTAAATATTCAATAGACCAATCATAAAATACCAATCAATAAAAATTTATATGCACGAATCGGAGATTATAGATTAACACAGTATAATCTTCTTTTCATCCCGAAACGTTCCCGTGGGGTATTTACGCGGGTAGAGCACAAACTATTTGTTATTAAGGATACCGTAACGCTGTTATCGACCTTAAGCTTTTGTTTACTTGTAGTACAGGCCAAGTTTTGTTTATAATTTATTCGTGGGCCGGTTCCTCAACGGGTTCTGAAAATCAGGGTTAAGATTTAATGTCTTAGCGTTCCGCTAGCGACCGGAGCCCTTAGTAAGCGCATTCTTAAGTAGGTTGTGGCTCGTCTTGTATTAATTATTGTCTCGGCTGACTTGTGAGACGGTTCAAGTGCCAATTTTATATTCATCAAAGCTCGTTTAGTCCAGAGAACGAGTCGTCAGATGTACTTATATCTAGGGACGTTTTCACACCACGACCAAACAGGCCCGTGCTAACTTCTCGGATATAAGTATATAGTTGTGTTACGGGTATCCGAAGTATACTATTAAGTATATTATAGAATTTCGATTAATATGAGTTAATAGTTAAACTAAAAAAGTTAAGTAAGATTTATGTTTTTCTTTATTTTTATATTTCTTAGTTTTTATGCTAGGTACAACTTAAAATTTTGACTTGAAAAAAAAGTAAAAAAAAAATGATTTTGCAAATTTTCTGTATAAAATCAGCTGATACATTTCCAGTAAGGTACTTAGTAGTAAGGTACTTTTTGTAGTAAGTACCTAAATGTTTTTGAGGGTAGTAATAATTTAAAAAAATCCGGTCAAGTGCGAGTCGCGTATTAAGCCGTAATATTATGACGGCCTCGCTGTTTTGCCGACATGATATAGCTGTCGCAGTCATCTAATTGAAATCGCCATTTCATTGAGTGACTAGCGTTTTTATCGAATGACGACATTATATTGAAAGACTAAAGGACAACTCGTCATGTTGTTTATTGTAACGTCCAACGTCTTGACTGAACGTCATTTATGCATTTAGCGTAGTCGACGAATTACTTATAGAATATCTAGTTAGGTGACATTTATTTCTAATTTGCGCTCATACTATCGATATTTTATCGATAAATGTAACTTTGCAAATTCTAGTATAAATAATAAAACATAAATACATCATACATCATAAATTAGTAAAACGATGACGTACAGCATGTTTAAAACTTACCTTCATTATGCTGTTCGTACTCAGTCAGTTTCACCTCAAATTTTTCTTTAAGAGTAGCCGACGGCGATGTAATATTTAATAGATCCATGCTGTCACACTATTTTTAACAAGTATCGCACCGCTTGTCATTTAGCAAAACTATGTCAAATCCCATACATTTTTGTTTTCGAACTTAAAAAATGATAATAGCTGACATCAAAACAAATATGATAATAGATGACATCAAAATAAGGGCCTGAGTAAATCATTTCGCTATCCATGTCCTAAAATGTAAATCATAAAGTATTTTAGTACTCTGTCAACTATTTAAAAGTTGCGAATACATTTTCAACTCGAAGCATTTAGTAACAGAAGTACGTAAAGAATTTAATTTATCTTTCGTCAAGTCCTTTTCCTCTACGTAAGTAATAACGGAACCGTTAAATAAGCGTTTGTTTTTTTCGTAGCTAAGCTACCGTAAAAGGGATCGGAACGTTGCCCTAAACTTGTTTAAACTTGTACCCTAGAAAATCCTTTTCGAACGAAGTTTCAATGGAAAATAGAATATGTAATAGAGTATGAGGAACTTTGCTTACCTGCAAATAAAAATAAATGTCATATACGACACAAGTTTGTCGTGTATATTTTTAGTATTTACATACCTAATGTTTTAGTAAATAAGGTTTTTTGGTTGGTTATCGTGATTGTTAAGAATAATAACAAAACAAAAAATTGTATTGGAAAACACAATATTTTTATAACCAACTAGCTGACCCGTGCCCACTTCGTTGAGCATAGAAACATTTTGTGATGAACCGTCTAAACCGTCCCGGGACTTCCACGAATATTTCAAGACCAAATCGGTTCAGCCGTTCTCGAGTTTTAGCGAGACTAACGAACAGCAATTCATTTTTATACATGAGAGAGAAGATAGAAGAAGATATAATTGATGTATTCATTAATATAAATGTTACTTGTTGTTGTTGTCCGAACATCAAATTTGCACCATCGAAAGCGTCCGTGGCCTAGTGGATATACCATTGATTCGCCCACGAGAGGGTGTAGGTTCAATTACTGGAATTTCAAGTACACGATACGACCGTTTTAACAGTTCAGGCAAACATCATGAGGATGAGGAAAGCCGCATTGGCTACAGACGTATTGACTTATGCCTCTGGATTAAGCTTACTAAACAGTTAGAATGACGTATGTGTATTCTGTATATACGACAATTTAAACGGGCGATATAAAATGTCGTCCCAGGAAACACAGTATTTAAACAGTGTGTACCTAGCTCGTAGAATCCTGTATAAATAACGGATGTAAAGGGCTAAATTTTTTTTATGCACGGCGATCTGCCACTAACGTAAGTAGGTAACATACTTAAATATTTGCAGAAAGATATGTGCCCGAAAAAATAGGTACTGACCGAATTAACTCAAATAATCAGATATGTGCACAATGCACATATAATTTTTAAGGACCTTTTAAGTTGCAAACTTATGGTCACTCTTACCAAAGATTATAAAGTATATTATCCCATTCAACGACTAAAGAGTCAAAACGTTGAACGCCACATTCAACTACTTGACTAGTTGTCTTTTAGTCATTCAATTAAATGTCGTCATTTCATTAACGCGCTAGTCGTTCAATTATACTGCTGATTCAATCAGACGACTGCGACATATAGTATATACCACTAGCTGACCCGTGCCCACTTCGTTGAGCATGGAAACCGTTCCCGGGACTTCCACGAATATTTCAAGCAAAAAAATAGCCGAATCAGTTCAGCTGATCTCGAGTTTGAGCGAGACTAACAAACATCAACTGATTTTTATATAGCCTATGTTACTCAGTGATAATGTAGCTTTCTAATGAAAAAAGAATTATTAAAATCGGTCCAGTACTTTTTGAGTTAAGTCGTTACATACAAAAATACAAATCTTTCCTCTTTATAATGTTAGTGTAGATTGTAATTAACTAATGCCCGAATGATGGCAGGAGGAGGTGTTGTTGGTAATTTAGTAATAACTGAATGATCTGTCGCGATCAGTTAGTGATGTAACATGATTAGGGTGCGGACTGCCAATACCGTCTGACGTTATAGATCAGCTTTCAAATTTCAAAGTCCAAACTTTGCCCGCCCCGGGGCCTTCTCTGCGTCAGCCTTTTGCAGAATCAAACTAGCACAAATGTTATTGCTTTTATACGTCAATCTATGAAGCTTCGTTATGCCCGAAATGTTTACAAAAAGTAACTGATATTTTGAAAGTTAAAAATTATTATGTTTAAATAATAAATAAAAGGTGTTTCGTCTATTGACAATGAACATGTAGTGGCAACAATTGACTACAGTAGGTATCAATACCACAAAGCAGATAATATAACTTTTAACCCATTGAATGTATTAAGTAAAACATGTTTTATTAGTAAAAACATTTACTCACTGTTTCAGCTATACAACGTTATCGCCTTATCTGATACGTTATAAAAGTCACTTGACAGGCAAGGAAAAACATAGCTTATTCAGTGTCAGTGTGCAAATATTTTTAACTAGCAGGGCGGCGATTCTCAGGCCTCGAACGTAGTTCCGAATATTAGTATATCCCGCTCGCACGCGCGGTAAATCTCATTTGCATGAGCGGGACAGACCGATAGTAAAAACTAAGTTCGAGGCCTGAGAATTAGGGCCCTGTACCCGCGACTTCGTTCGCGTGGTTGTCGGAAACACTATTGCAATTATCTTTTGAAGCAACAAAAGATACCGTTGGTTTTTGTAATGATTATTAAGAAGGAATGATTCTTTCATACATATTTTTGAGCAACTTAAACCGTTTTTGCAGCGAACGTAACGAAAGTCCCTAAATGTGAATAATTTTCCCCGTTTTTGTAACATTTCTCACTGACGCTTCGCACCTATTGGTCGCAGTATATTGTTATATAGCCCAAAGCCTTCCTCTATAGACTATCCAACAAAAAAAGATTTTTTCAAATCGGACCAGTAGTTCCTGAGATTAGCGCGTTTAAACAAACTCTTCCGCTTTATAATATTAGTATAGATAGTAAGGGGGTAATAAATAAAATGTAAATCAACTACATACTGCAAATAAGAAGGAACACAAAAAAACAAATCCGACTTTAGGCCGAGAAGTCATCGGAGTCATATTGTCATTGTTTAGAGATCTGGAGAACGTCGCTGGAGTCAATATGCGGAACATTTCCTATTACACGCCCACTTCTTCCTGCCATCAGATGGATACATACGGAGAAGATACAACTAAATATTTTTCTACCTGCACAAATTCCAAATTGCTTGTGGCTTGGTATAAGCATCGCTTATAAACGTAAAAATCACTTAGTTTTTGTTATGTAAGATCCCATTCATTTTTGTTTTTGAATTTTGTAATTATAATTCATAAGAGCTTGGATCAGCTAGGATATTTGCTATCTTTTATTTGAATCGGATAACTTTCCTGCTCGGCAACTGATAGACAATAGTAAGCGCCGGTCAAAACATATTGTGTCGAGACATGGTTTGATCATTATCGTTAACGTATTGTCGCTTCCATTAAAAATTGTTTTGGAATAAAAATATCTATAGAGATGATAACACTGTAATGATAAGTGGCTAATGGCTTAGTAGCCAGAAATACCTTATTGTCAGGTCTCTACATCCATATAGATACTTTTACATAAAAATAATTCATTCATTATCACAGTGTTAACATCTTCATATAGTTCCATAGATATTTTTATTCCAACACAATTTGTAATGGAAGCGACACGAGACAAGAGAGCAAGACCGAACGGAGGGCAGCGGGTAGGCGGGAAAATTACTTGCAAATTTCATTTGCTGGCGCGGATTATGTTAGAGTTAGCTCATTACGTGACTACTTGGAAAATGTACTGGATAGTTTTATACCATAATTGAATAGTGGAAATATTATGAAAGTTTTTCATGGTGTGAGAGTACGAGTGGAAGCCCCAAAGGGGGATCTCCGACCGAGGGTGATAGTATGCTCGGTCAGGCCGAAGCCCACTGTACTAGTTTTCAGATGCCATAATATATATGTATAGCGCCGGACTTAGAAAACTTCGATAGCGCGATGCAGGATTGTGCCACAAATAGTACCGCCACATTGGCATTTGACGACCTCGTAGCGCAGTGGTTGAACGCGAGAGGTCGCGGGTTCGAATCCCGCCGAGGGAACAAAATAGTTTTCAATGTTCCTGGGTCATTGATGTGTATTCAAATTGTGTACAAGAGAAATCTGTAACACAAGTTCTTCGGATACTTAGCACGGGGCCAGATTGACGTGGAAGCGTCCACGTAAACATACGTGCCGCAGCTTAAGATCTGTTTGGATTCTACCGCAGTAGTGGTCGCAGCGTTTAATTGCCAGTTTTGCGGCGCAACACTTGTGTTAGGGCTCTTATGTGGCTTATCACTTCGTTGTTTATAATGGAGAACGAAGACTAGATGAAAGAATCACTATCTCTACTAGAGAGTCTGACAAAAGTAATTAAATTTGTTCCAAAACTGACCAGGATTTCGTTAGAGTTATAAGTTTGTATGGCATCTAAGTAATAGCATAATATGCTATATAGCATAATTATGAAGTGAAGTTTGGAGTGAAGTCAATTGAGTTTTTTTGGTGCTTTTAGTAAATTTTATTAATTTTAGTTAATTATTTATCTTAAAACTTTTTTTTCATACTAATTATTCAAGTACCTATATATGTATGACGGGTGTAAAAAGAGCAGTCACTATAACTTTGAGATATGATTATACTACCTTTTGTCATTCTAGAAATGTAATTTTTTTTTCATTATTTTTTACAAAAAAAAAAATGCCTAATTGTTATTTTTGCAACAAAAAAATAAGAAACGGTGAAAAGAAAAAAAAAATTAGTTTTTGACTAAATAATATAAAAGAAAATTCCTTTCCAAAATGAGAAAAGGTAGTATAATCGTATCTCAAAGTTATAGCGACTGCTCTTTTTACACCATGTCTAAAGGTTATATACAATACTAGTACCAGTATTTCTAAGGCAAGTAAAAGCCAATGCTCTATTATCTACTAGGCTTTAAAGCGAAAATAAATATACGCCTTATAACCGTACAGGCGGAAGTGAAAATTTCTTCCATTGTCATTCAGTCAGCGTCGTGGTGTAATGAGCTAAGTTCGAGCCGTAACTTACATACCAATCGGAGTCCAGTCTTCGCTGGTAATCATGGTACAAACATTGAAAAGAAAACTTATTATATTTCCGCTCATTTGTACTTCGTTCGGTTTCCAGTTACGTCTTTCTTATTCTGTTATGATACGGAATTTTTCTGCTGTTTTTTAACTCGATTTCTTCGATGAAAATATTTTCTGTGTTTTAGTTACTTGTAATGACATAATAGTTTACCACTAAGTATTTTTAACATATAATATTATATTAGTAGGATAGTAGGTAGCATCTACTAGTATAATATTATACACATTACACGTGCACACTAATATTATAAACGCTAAAGTTTGTAGGAATGTATAAATAATTATTATTTTTGTTACTCTTTCACGCAAAAATTACAAAATGTACAGTTTCTGCTTGATAATTTTGAGTCTAGTAAAACGTAAATCAATAAATAATAAAATTACATTTATTTCAGGAATTAAAAAACTATAACCCGACTTCGCAAAAAAGGGGTCTAAAAAGGCTGAAACAAGAAAATAATTTAATTTGAAATCCAGATATGCATAGGTACAGATATGGTCAAGGTAGAGCCGTGGTCGTACCCGCTATTGGGATTGTATATTACAACAGCAGACAAATATTATACATTTGTGTAGCGGGTACGACCACGGCTCTACCTTGACCATATCTGTACCTATGCATATCTGGATTTCAAATTAAATTATTTTCTTGTTTCAGCCTTTTTAGACCCCTTTTTTGCGAAGTCGGGTTATAGTTTTTTAAACTTTTATTTTATTTTACATTTTTCTGTTTCCACATGAACTATAACATTATATGTTCACTTAACTAACGTTAAATTAACACATAGAAAGTAACTAAACAACTCCAAGATACAATTTGTACGACCGCATTTTAAACCCTTATTTTGAATTTAACAACAAAATATAATAACTAATTAAAATTTTAAATACATATTTGTAATATGCTTGCCAAGACCTATCTTTGGATACCAAACACGATACAATTATCTTAATTTAATTTTTTTTGGAGATAGTTTATGAGCTATAATTATCAAAATCCAAAATTTTTCGACAAATTATATAGCCTATGTTACTCGCGGGACCACTACGAATAGATTGACACCTTATTTATTAAAATCGGACCAGTAGTTTAATCGCTACGAGGGAACATACATACATACATACAAACATACATACATACATACATACATAGACTGCCAAAATCATTACCCTTCCTTTTGGCTTCGCCGAAGTCGGGTAAAAACACCTATAGTAGGTACAAGTATAATATAATAATAAATTTTATAATATAACTAGCTGACCCGTGCCCACCTCGTTGAGCATATAAACAATAAAATAATATTACGACTATAAAATTCGAAAATAAACAAATAAATACTAATATATAATATAATAACAATAATATATAAGAAAACATATGATGCGATAGGAGAGGCCCACTGAGAGGCAGCATACAAGACTCAAAAGTTCACATTTTATTACAATTGATACATTTTTGTTCTGTCTAACCTCACAAAGAGTGATGCTTTTAATACCTAATATGAGTCTATGGGACACAGGGATTTCACTAGGTCACTCATGCAGGGTGTAAGATTTACGATCCCCAAAAATGGGAAAAACTGTACACCATATTCATGGTATACTGCGAAAGTACTCAATATTTAGTAGCAAGATGACGATTACGATGTACTCATCTATACTAAAATTATGAAGCGTAAATATTTGATTGTTTGCATTGAACATGTTCCAAAAGTACTGAACTTATTGTAAATAAACGATTAGTTCAGGTATAGAGTAGACCAAGAGGAGAAAGAATGTGCTTGTTTTGATTGTCTTTTTATCGATATAATGTACGGTTCCAGTAAGATTATCCACACGCAAGAAGTAGCGGGCAATAACTAGTTCTAAAATAAATAAACCATCCTGAAAAGAAATTATACCTAAACTATCTCGGGAATTAATGTTTATACGAATACTGCAATTAATATAATTAATAAGAATAGATTAATAACAAGACAAACTCGACCTGTAATAACTAACGGAAAACTTGCAAGGCAAGCAAGCAAAAAAGAAAAAAAGAGATAGCGATAATTGCGAATAAATATAAAAATAGAGAACGCGATTTTCCTTACACGAATAAACCTTTGGCCTATGAATAATATACACACGACCGTCAAAGTGTTTATTGTGATAGTACGCCTCGCCTAACATCACGACCGCACTCTCATGTGGAATAAAACACCTAGATTTTTCCTCTCAATCTCCCGAGGTTCGTTTGTGTGACCCACTACAAAAGGTCGTAACCCTACAATCGTGTAGCTATAATAAACTCTACCGCATCGCCCTAAAGTTTATTTTCCAATACAACACACACAAACTTATTTCGTAGCACATCTACGCACGGGACGAGTCAAAATGTTGGATCACTTAAGCGATTCACTATCAAAAAAGTAAGTGACATAAGGTTCACAATTATTTGGTGTTTCCCGCCGTTTGCCCACGAGAGTCACAATTGAGGGAAGGCGGCAGTAAATAACAAGCAAGATCGGATTATTTCGATAAAATCGTAAAATGAAACAAGGCGTGCCTCCACGGGACGTTCTTTTTGAAATATGTTTTAACGTAACCACGTGGCGCTATTCTCCGGTGAGTGTTTTCTATTAAAATTCGTTACTTCCAATATAGAGTAAGGGTTTACTTTGTACGACAACGGAATTACAAGACGCTGTCTCTTAGGCATACTTTGGTGTTTTCGATTTTGGTTATGTAAACGTAATAAGTTCTTGTGTAATATTTATCGCCAAGTTAAATTATGTGATTGGTAAATTTTTTTTTTGGATAAGAATATGTGCATTGGTTGAACATCTTTCCAGTAATATGCTATGGTTCTGCGAGCGCTGTATGTATAGTTTAAGTTAGTTATTAGGTAATTATAAAATATTAACAAAAATAAAGTGAATATTAACTGTCTTCCTGCATGTTTTTCTGCGAACAAAGTAAGTAGGAGTAACAACGGCATACTCTAGGGTGAAGAGGAACATAATATAATATCACACTTATATAATACATGCTATTTTTGCCTACTATTTTTCTACATCAGAATATACTCTATAAATATTTCCATTTGTTAATTTCGCCCTTTGAAATGGACATGTTGTTTAACTCATTTTAGATAGGAGCATCGCACTTTATCGGGTTAATTTATAACACAACATGATCATAAAAATTCTAAAACACATTTTTGTAAATCTTAAGATTTATATCTTAAGAGAATAACTGACATACAAAATTATAACGAAGATAGAAAGCGATATATCAGCCTTTGACGTGACATTTGGTACCGACATACATTTAGAGCTGGTACACATTAAGGCGGTTATTGATGCGCGCATTGCTGATGTGCGTTTTTGGATAAAGAAAAAGCTCGCGCTTGACAGAGTGCACTGTCTGTGCAGAACTCCTGGTTCTCAAAACGAGCGTTGACAAAGCGCGCGTTTGAAAGCGCCTAATGTGTACGTACCCGCTCTTAATAATAATTTATCAGAATAAAATAAAGTAGTTCATTGTGACGAATCCTTTTGCAAGAAAGAGATTGACATAATTTTTAATTGCGTACTCTTCCCGTTAAACTCAATAACTTTTTGACTAATTTCCATTGAACAATTTTGAAAAAAAAAGTAAAAAGTTATATTCAACACAAGGCAACATCCCCATTAGAATTTCAATCGGTCGCAAATATTTTAATGAAACAGATAGTCAAATATTGAGCCGGTGCATGCGGTCCGGCTGCTCACCGCTCGGTGCTCTATTTTTCCTGGCGCGCTGCCGGGGGCTTATTGCCTACGTGCCCGGAGCCCGCGCCCGTCATATTATTCTATACTATCGACTCCCCACACGATATTAGTAAGTCGCCTTCAGATTGTTCCCGCTCGTAAATAAAAATGCCACCGCATAAACTGCGGGACGGGTTAAACGGTTCAGGTTATACGTGCTTTTTAACCGATTCAAAAGTAAAAAGGGGGAGGTTATAGATGTATTTTTTGTGGCTTTTAGTACCAAAGTTATCAAGGGATAGACACAGACAGAGGGCAAAGTGTTGTAATTAGGGATAGGCCGAATGTGTAGATTTCTAAGACTTGATGAGAAGGGCAGTAAAATGTTGTTTTTTGATTAAGTAAGAAAGATAACAGGTTTTGTTAGTAAGAAGAGCGGTTTAGTTTTGTGTTTTGTTTAATTAAATAACCAAAGAAGTAGTTAAAAAGGCCAGTTCAAGTTTTTTGTTTATCACGTATCATTACTTTTTCTAATTCAAATAAATGACTATGAATGAATATCATTATTTATCATTTCATTATATTATATTATATATTATTTATCAGACTTATTTTATTTCACTGTTACTACAGATATGTTTTTTTCATTAATTTCTATTATGATATTATATTTAATGAATGATATCAATCATTAAATATTGTTATTCTTGAATAAAAAAAAACTATGTTAAACACAAATCAAAGCTATAGCAAGGAACCCCTTGTAGTTAGTACAAAAGCTTAAAAATACTTTTGGTACTTTCATTTTTCCCCTTCCGGCTAAAATCTTGTTTAATGTTACTCCATTAAAACGATATACTCTAAGAAACTTACGTCAATGAAATTTGACAAAAAGGAAAAATTAAAAAACCCTAAATAGATGCCTGGAGGCTTCGTGGACAATATTTAATAACTAATAATAATAATTATTAGTATACGGAACTTGTATGATTGGTGATACTTTTGAACGTAATAACCGTGATGTAAGACATTCTGGCGATAAAAATAAGTCGTATTTATTACACGGCTATTTAAGGATCACGTTATTGGAAATTATTCTCAAACACGATTAAAACGGCTTTGTTTTCACAATCCCACAGTCTCGAGTTACTCAGAGTTACGATATAGTTCGCAATAAAATTGTACAGGCGGCTCACAATTCACAATTCGTCGGTTTTCGCGGAAAAAAGTGAAAGTTTTTATCTCCGCGGTCCCCGGCCGCTCGTCCTCATTTCCTCAGATAGCGATTGTTTGACGCAGACACCGCGATTAACGGCTTGACGACGGACTTCTACAACTTTTTCGGTAAAATGTAAGTTATGCTTTAATTGAGGTGAAGCGATGGTTTTGAAATGGACATGCTGTTTAACTCGTTTTAGATAGGAGCGTCCGTGGCCTAGTAGGCCATGCTGTGATTTCACTCAATTTAATAGTAGATCTTTGATCTTTATATTGATAATGACTTTATAAACAATGATTAATTATTTATCTTATTTATGATCTTTATAAATAAGATAGATAATCATTTTGTTACTTTACCGGCACCTATACAATTTTGCTTTTGAAACACCCAGAGGTTGAGTGGTAGAGAATGCCGCATGGCATTAAGTTCGCCTTTGTACAGTTTGTGCATTAAGTTTAATAAATAAAAATAAAATAAATGTTTGGACATGCTGTGATTTCACTAAATTTAATAGTAGATCTTTGGACATGCTGTGATTTCACTCAATTTAATAGTAGATCTTTGGACATGCTGTGATTTCACTCAATTTAATAGTGGATCTTTGGAGATGCTGTGATTTTACTCAATTTAATAGTAGATCTTTGGACATGCTGTGATTTCACTCAATTTAATAGTAGATCTTTGGACATGCTGTGATTTCACTCAATTTAATAGTAGATCTTTGGACATGCTGTCATTTCACTCAATTTAATAGTAGATCTTTGGACTTTGCGCGTTCACTGCTAAAAGAACACCTTTTGTCGTATCTCCTCGCTTCGATAACACTCCCCTATTTGCCACAGCTAGCATCGGAATTCTTGGAGTTGACATATCGAGCGACGTTCAGTTTCGCGGTCATCTGGAGGGGAAGGCTAAACTAGCTTCCAAAAAGCTGGGGGTTCTCAATAGGGCGAAGCAGTACTTCATACCTGCTCACCGCCTGCAACTGTACAAGGCGCAGGTTCGGCCCCATATGGAGTACTGCTCTCACCTTTGGGTGGGGGCTCCCCAATACCAGCTCCTTCCATTTGACCGCATCCAACGTAGAGCGGCTCGAATCGTCGACGACCAGGCTCTTTCCGAGCGGCTTGATACTTTGGCCTTGCGTAGAGATTTCGGTTCACTCTGCATCCTCTATCGCATTTATCATGGGGTGTGTTCCGAGGAACTGTTTGGCTTAATACCTGCAGCTACATTTCGACATCGAAGCTCGCGCCGGAAGTTCCACCCACACCATCTTGATCTCCACAGATCAACCACCGTGAGATTCTCAAGGCACTTCCTGCCTCGGACCACCATCTTGTGGAACCAGCTGCCACCCACGGTATTTCCGAACCGATACGACTTAGGAGCCTTCAAGAGGAGAGCCTACCTCTTCGTCAAAGGCCGGCAACGCACCTGCAGTTCCTCTGGAGTTGCGGATGTTTATGGGCGTCAGGATCACTTAACATCAGGTGAACTGCCTGCTCGTTTGCCCCCTTTTTCCATAAAAAAAAAAAAATGCTGTGATTTTACTCAATTTAATAGTAGATCTTTGGACATGCTGTGATTTCACTCAATTTAATAGTAGATCTTTGGAAATGCTGTGATTTCACTCAATTTAATAGTAGATCTTTGGACATGCTATGATTTCACTCAAGGTCTCTGGACATGCTGTGATTTCACTCAAGATCTTTCGACATGCTGTGATTTCACTCAGTTTAATAGTAGATCTTTGGACATACTGTGATTTCACTCAAGATCTTTGGACATGAGGTGATTATTAATAAATTCCTGTAACACAATTAAAACGTAGCTTTACAGTTTACTGTATTCTGTTTTAAACGTTCTTTCGGGAATCGTCGTTTTTCATTATGAAATTGTATTCGCTATTCATTTTATATTTGCTTCATTCAACTGCTCGGTGCGCTCTATCTGACTATTGTTTCACTACCTAAGAGTGGATAATTAGATAGTTAAATAATTAAAAATTAAGGTGTAGTCTTCCTAGAAGATAGTGCCAAGGCGTGGGTTTAAGGGGCTAACTTCAAGAAATATATTAACTTGAACTTTAAACTAAGAAATTATTTGAGAATCTTAACCTTTATTAAATCAAGCGAATACCAGAAAGTTCTGGCGAGCATTCGTTGAAACGATTGGAATAGATTAATTCAATTATTTTTAATCCCCGACGAAAACGAGGAGTGTCACAAGTTTGACGTGTCTCTCTCTCTTTTACTCTATCGGATATACCATTTAGTTGTTTGAATTCTGGCGGAAAAAAAACTCTCGTTTTTAAGTTTATTTTATCATCATTAGTTCTCTCCTTGCTACACAATTCGGGTTTACTTACATTTTTAAATTTGTTTATAATTAAACGACCTCCGTAGCGCAGTGGTTGAGCACGTTTGTGCTCGAGCGAGAGGTCGCGGGTTCAAATCCCGCCGAGGGAAGAAAAAGTTTTCAATGTTCCTGGGTCATGGATATGTATTAAATTTGTGTAAAATATAATAAAAATCTTTAATATGTGTATAGTATAAAAGTATTAAATATATTTCCGTTGTCTGGTACCTGTAACACAAATTCTTCGGATACTTAGAACGGGGCCAGATTGACGTGGTGTGATGCCTAGATATTATTTATTATTATTATATTATTATAGTTATTTCACGTAGAAAAGCGAGCAAAAATATAAACTCAACAACTACATTGATAAAATCAATTTGATATCGTGGACTCGCGGTAAATTTCAAAATCAATATTCTATTTAATATTCTAAATATTATGTTTACTACAAAAATAATATTAACTAGCTGAAATGGTTATTAAGTTACCGGGAATCAAAAATACGTACGTGTATGTTGACAACTAGTATAGCTTTTGATTGCGACTCCCGTTAGACAATGTTTTCTGGGCTCGTTATTTATTTATTTAATTTACAACACTTTATGCATTTTACAAAGGTGGGCTCATTGCCTTATGGCATTCTCTTCCAGCCAACCTTAGGATGATGGAGAGATAGTGTGCGCAATTCTTTAAATAACAGAAATCGAATAAAAACCAAAAACAAAAAAAAAATATATAAATATATATTATCTTATCGTTATCTGACGTTGGTACCTAAAATCAATGCTTTAGTTTAGGGTATGAAATGCAGTAATTAATTTATTATCCTACAGAAACACAATACTTTACGGGATAAAACATTCTAATATTCTTTTTCGGGACTTATAGTATGCCAAATTTCATAAAAATCAGTCGTCTCTCTCTATCTTACAGGAAGACATTTATAATATTTATTATTTAATAAAGAGGTATACATTATAATATAGAAAGAATACCTATACAGGGTGTAATATCAATGAGTGATGTGTGTGTGTATGGGCATATACAGGCTATAATACTTTAGGGTGTATTAGGGTCCCGTATACAGAGTTTACTGTGAAAGTACCAGCGCTGAAACAATTACTTTTTTTTTCAATTATTGTATAGGCGAATTTATGACGTTGGTGCATTTTTCATAGAAACATGAAAGTCAAAAGGAAGTCTTTCAGCACGGGTACTTTCACAGCAAACTCTACATAGTAGGCACATACAAACCTTAAAGTATTATTACTGATTTATTTTACTAATTGTAGAACATGTAAAAAAATACAGATCAAAATCATAATCCTTTCTCTTCGCCGTAGTTGGGTAAAAATATTGTTGCATCAAGAGGTCAAAGAGGGCAAGACAGAGAAAAATGATGACCACTTCACCAAATGATGAAAAATGTTCACTTTTTATTCCCCGATGTAGAGAGAACACAGAGAACACTAGCTGCTAAACCACTCGCAGTGCGAAATGATATTTGAACCGCGTTGCAACTAGCGAATAAGCTGTTTCGTGATTTTGAACATGATTTATTCCTCCATATATTTAGGTTTGATATTGTAATATTCCCATTTTGTGGGCCATACACGTTGCATAATAATATTCGTAATGTTAGAAGCAACTTATAAATAATATTTGCGACGAAGAAAAGTGGTCAGAATAGTTTATTATCTTCGTTTAACTATTCATCGTGTAACTTTACATTAAAATCTGTCGCAAGATTCGACAGTAGATAAATTATAAATTAAATTCAATAACTAAAACTAACACTTTTATGTGTAGGCCAAGCAGGAACATTTGAAAGCTCCGTGAAATAACGTTAATCTATACTAATATTATAAAGAGTTCGTTTGTTTCAACGCGCTAATCTCAGGAACTGGTTTGATTTGAAATTTTTTTTTTGTTTGATATTCCATTCATAGAGGAAGGCTTTAGGTTATATAACTTTACGCTGCGACCAATAGGAGCGAAGCATCAGCGAGAAATGTTGCAAAAACGTGGAAAATTATTCACATTAATTGAGGACTTTCGTTGCGAGCGCTGTATAAACGGTTTAAGTCACTCAAAAACCACGCGAACGAAGTCGCGGGCAAGGCTAGTGAATAATAATTTTATGAAAACAATGACAGCGCTAACAAATATCGATTAATTTACTTTACGTTTAACTACCTTGTGCTTTATGGAACGTTTAAGGCTTCTAACTAGGTGAATTATAAACGTTATTTACGCGATAGTATAATAGGTTATAATTTTATGTTAGTTAAGATCGGAACAGTAGTTTAGGCGCTAATAAACACACAATATAATTATACATTACCCTCCTTTTAGCTTCGCCGTCATTGGTTAGCGAGTCCACAATAACATAGTTTTCTGTGAAGTACAGCCTCGGAACTAAACCTAATTTAGCCCTTATTGGAATCCTCGTGTTCCGAAACGTAATGTTTATTGAAATACTTACAATATTTAGTCGGTAAACGGTTTCGGATCCATTTTATTAGCATATCGTGTTAGTGGTTCAAATGCGCGCGCCGTCAGCACTAGAATAAAAATGCGTATAGAAGGCCTAATATTTATAACCGACTTCCTTTTGTTTTATTGTCGAAGCTTAAAAAGTGTCCAATTTATATTTAAAACGTTTTTATATATTTAGGGCCGATTTTTCAATCGTCAGATAACTTTTACCTAAGGGATAAATATGTGACTTTGACAGATTTTGTATGCAACAAATGTCAAAGTTGCTTGTTTATTCAATAGTTCAAAGTTCAAAGTTATGTGACGATTGAAAAATCGGCCCTTGGACACTTTAATAGTTATATTGTTGGTTTCGTTTGAGAAATTGTATTCATAAAAAAATAATTTTAAACAAAAAAAAACCGACTTCAAAAAGTAAACTAAAAAGCAAAAAATAAATTTACTTCGCACAAAGTAATACTTATTTTCACTTAAGTAAATAAATTTTTTCTATAATTTTGAAGTCGGTGCCAAGTTTAGCGTTCTTTCATAATTTGTTTTCATTTAATATTAGTTTGTAAGCCAGTACTTTGGTAGGTACATAATATATAGTAATAGTTACATTGATAGTTATATATTTTTTTCTGATTCTTTTTTTCTGTGATTGCCTACATATATTTAGTAATTTGATATTGTAGTAAGGTTGTTGAAGTACTTACTTGGCACCGACTTCAAAATTATAGAATAAATTTATTTACTTAAGTGAAAATAAGTATTACTTTGTGCGAAGTAAATTTATTTTTTGCTTTTTAGTTTACTTTTTGAAGTCGGTTTTTTTTTGTTTAAAATTATTTTATTTTAAGATTTTTAGTTATGGGTAGACTGAGTAAGGATAGGTACTTACCGCCAGAGCAGCGCAAAAATTATATACATATATCAAGTTGACTATAAAATGATATACAAATTTTAATAATATCAAAGTCGATACCAGCCAAACTGAATATGATTTCTATATAACTCTTTTATTATTTTTAGTCGATTTACATTTCTTTATTTGGCTTAAAACAATTTTTTACCGTTTTAATATTTACCTATTTCGTCATATTGTTATGATAGTACCTATATATAGATACCTACTATCTGGCGAAGACAGAGGTGGTGTTGAGTACTGTAATTGATATAGTGGCATATGCTTGCAGTTGCAGCGATGTCGTAATTTCCAAACTTATAACTTCAAAGACTAAGCAGTCCTGTATGCCTGTTTCTGATCTATGTGGTATACCTTGATAGTTGATTCAAAATTATGTTTGTTTTTAGTCGGATATGCTTATCGAAAAAAATACAAAATTACTATGAGTGTTCCTATAAATTTCGAGGAGTTCCCTCGATTCCTCACGACACCATCATCACGTCACCACTTTGGTAAACACTGGTACAACACTGTAATTGACGTAGTGGCGTATGCTTGCATTTCTTTAAACAACGCTGCAATCTTCGAACGTGTATCTCTAAGGACTCAGAAGTATGCTTGGGCTACTTCAGAAAAAATCAAAATCGATATATGTTTCCATATAAATTTTGAGGAGTTCCCTCGATTCCTCACGGATCCCATCATCAGGTCACCACTTTGGTGACAATGGGACCAAACGGGAAGCACCACCTTTCATATAAAAAAAAAATCATAACAAACAAACATAAAAAAAAAAAAAAAAAAAAAACACATACAGACGAATTGAGAACCTCCTCCTTTTTTTGGAAGTCGGTTAATAATAATCCGCAATCCGTAATGTAGGTTAATCCTAAAGCATTTTCTATTGAAATAAAATAGATGGAAGACATTTTTAATTTGACGAAAAGGGAACGTACTAATTTCCTCCTTTACTTTAGTGAAACAGTAGGGATTATAATTGATGTTCTTTTTTTTCTAAGTAATAACATATTTTGATGATTTGATTGTTTTAGGCCCGTATAAATAAAACAATCTCAAACCCAACCTCACCTTGAGAACCTATTTGACAGATAAAACAACTTTATTAATGTTACATAGTACTTTAATTTATTTTATTTTTATATTCATATTATTGATAACAGGAAACAATAAAATAAGTATAATGTATCTTTATATAATCTTAATTTTTACGTTTTAAGGAAGAAAAAAATTAAAGTATGTAAGATTAAGTAAAATTCTTCATTTTTAAAAGTGAAACGAAACGTTGTTTTATCTGTCAATTAGGTTCTCAAGGTGAGGTTGGGTTTGACATTGTTTTATTTATACGGTCCTTAGTATCCCAGTTTTTCCAAGTTGCTCCTCTACACGGGAACCTATAATACCGCGTCAGGGGTATAAAACCGGCGGAGGTAACGGCGTGTTTGCCATGACGCCCCCGAGATGACAGATAGGGCACGACACCGCCCGGACTTATACTAACTATGAATGAACTCGATAGGAAGCGTGTAGGTGATAGTTATAAAATTCTGAAATATTCCGTTGCTAGCAATAATTATCCTCACTTTTCTTTCACATTTTTAAAGTAAAGACCACCTTGTTCTTTTTTTGTAAATAGCTGTATATATGTCGCAGTCATCTTATTGAATCTGGTTATTTAATTGAATCACTAGGCGGTTATAAAATGGCGTCAAACAGCTCGCACAGATAGCAATGTGTTGATATATTTTTTGATTAATTTACTTAAATGTTCGTTTTATTAGTACTCCTTCGGAAATTTCGAAGTTTAAAACTAAAATATTAAATGGCTGTCCTAGTCTCGGATTCTAAAATTTGTTGGTAAAAACAGGATTCAATGAAAGCGCTAGTCATTCAATTAAATAGCGGATTCAATTAGATGACTACGACATATACATAATCTATTTTGTTTATTATTCTTACTTAGAACAGTAACCGAATATGTATTTGTAATCAAAAACGAGTAGTAAAGGCTTTCTAGAAAAAAATATTAATAATTTCATTAAAATGTATATCAATTAAGTGGGATAACTGGTCTCCTCTTAGGTTGATTATCCGGTACCAGGTAAAACATTGAGTAAATTCTGGCAACTTGCCAGTATCGAGGTGTTGCTTCTTTGATATAGTGTTTATTGGAAACTAATTCTTCTTTATTCTACATACATTTTGTCGTATTCACTCAGTTAATTATTTTTATTTGGAAATTAAATAAACGCATTATTAAGTAAAATATTTTTTTTATTATCATGTCAGAAAGTCATTACAAATGGTGTTTTTTTTTTTACACTTTTTGGTCCTATATCAATACAAAAATCCTTGCACCTGGAGTCGCGGTTCAGTTCAGTGAGTCCACATTGATATAATATTTCATTATTGCTACATTTGATTCACACATTCTATTTAATTTTTTTGCTAGGGTTTTCTCTATACTTCTAAATTGCATAAGATCGCAGTAATCAATTGAAACTCCTCACTAATCACAAATTGGTCGACTTATGTAAATTTATAGTTTTTGCATGCCAAAAGTATAGTTATTATAATTATAATATACCTTTTTTTATTTAATACATCTATGTTCTTACAATGTAGGTAACGTTCTATTTCGGCTATATAACTTTTACACTTCGAGTAATAAAAAAACAGTTAACCTCACGATGCATAAACACCAGCATATTTTACTTAAGTAATTACATTTTGCATTTCACCTCGAATATATTGCAGAGAACAAGAAGGCTTTCAGAACGTTTCTGCACATAAATCAACAGTTTAATATCATTAAGCGGCTACGCCTAAAGTACGCTTTAAAACTTCCAGTTTTAATTTGCTTGTAAGAGATTTTAATTTAGCGTGAAACTGTTTTCTCGAAGTTCTTATAAAGCATTCACAATATTGCGAGTATATTAACACTGTTCATTTTGAATTGTATTTTTATCTATCACGTCTATTCAACATTTTACTTATTATTAAACGAATTAAAAAAGCAACAAAAAATTATTTGTGTTTGGAATCGCGTGAATTTTTTATTGGCTTTATTACTATTCGGCTAAGGTCTAATGTTATTCAGCTTATGTCGAGTTATCGTAATTTGTCTTAGCGCGTAAAATAAACTCGAGCAAATTAATGGCTGTGCTTGCGTAGAGCTCGACTTGTTTTAGTTAAAGAATATTAAAAAGAGAAATGCGAGGGACGCGCGAAAAATATTTTAAAGTTTGTTAGCTATTTGTGAAGTCTGTTAGTCGACACAAGTAAATAAATGTTTTTAAAACGTTGCATGTGCTCGTAGCGTGATATACCTAAAACTACGAAACGTTATGATCTCAACAATCATCTTGAAGGAGGTAATACGTGTAAAATTGCTAGAGATAATACTTATCAGTTTTACATTTAAAGAAAAAGTCCATAAGAGTGAAGGAAAGAGCAAATCTAAGTTTCTTCAGTTTGTTAAAGGGGTTTACTACTTACTAAGTTAAGTTTAACGTTTTATCTAAATTCGTCTATATTATTATAGATAAACCTGCGGCAAAAATCACCATAAATTCTATCAAAATAATATCTGCAATCATATTGCAGATTCTTAATCTATATGTCTGTCAAATATGTTTAGCCTGTAAAACGAATAGCTCAGTGTTTACGTATTAAACTCGTTTTCGCTTTGTGTCGAGGTGTCTTTGAGATAGCATTTGTAGCGTATAAGCTTCATGCAATAATTCAAATAGACACTACGTAATAGATGGATTTACGCTCAGGTAAACACTAGAATTGTCCGTTTCTACAAATACAAATACTTATTATCATCGTATAATAGTCTATGGACACTTTAGAGTAAGGGTTCCTTAACTTTTAATATTCACCAAAGGAATTCTTTATATTTTCTGGTACATGGAGTTGCTACCCTTGCTGTAGTGAACTAGACTCCAAGACTAGGCTAAAGTCTCGCTTACTACTCTACTTACTTAAAAGTAAGTTAAATAACTTTGTAACCCTGACGGGGAAACCACTTTGGGTGCACTCACAGTATTAGAGAAATAACAAGTGCGTCTTGGTTAAAAACCAGCAAGCTTACTTCCGACACAATCGACAATCAGATCGGTCTCAGCGATTTTTGGTATTTTATTTAGTGGATTGCATTCAAACTAACCAGGATAAAGATATCGACCATATCAATCGACTGAGGATCAAAATAAACAAACGTCAATTTATTTGGGAGTATGCGGCACGATCGCATCTGATTCAAAATCGAATCAGTTTGGAGAGTAAGACCCCAAATTTTCTCTTGGGTGCCAATATCTGCGTTGTGTATCTGAGAAAAGACAGCAGATATTAATGGGTATTTGAATGTAATTTTGCTATGAAAAATCACGAAGAAAAAACTACTTTTAATAAACTGTTAAACTACAGTTTTTTAAAACCTACTAATTATTTGCACATTATTCCTTTTGTCCACTTTTTATTGTTCAGAGCTCTATCCATTAATGTAATAAAAATGAAGTCAAGACAATAGTTATTATTCCTTTATCCCCTTACGGAATTCGACAAGTTAACGGGTCATCAAGATGTCGACAGCCGGGGGCTTAATACGGCTCCACCGCGACAGTTAGACTCCGCTACATACACTTGCATGAGATTCATGAAATTTCATTGGATGAGGCAATAGTAGAAAAAAGTTTAAAATTACTTATGGAGTTTCTTTTCTATTGAAGGTTTCTCCTAAAAGGAATTTTTATAAGAACGGTCATCCTATAGTTACAATTTATTAATATTAATTCGAAAGTGTAGTTATATTACAGAGACAAAATAAAGTATTCGTTTATTTTGTCTCTGCACCACCTATGTTTGACTGGTAGATTTAATTTGCATTAAAAAAACCCTTTGGTATTAAGTCCGCCAATGTACAATGTGCAAAAAGTGTAAATAAATAACTAAATTCTAAAAATGCCATATCTTTAGATAGAACATAGTCTTCAATAAAATTATTCCACTGTTTCGATTCAACCTTAGTCAAGATGTCAAGCAGCTGTTTTCACTTACGAAGTACGAATAAATGTCGGATTTGACATTTATAAGCTATAGTGGAGCGCCTGGGGGTTTTGACCTCGAACTTTTGCTGCAGTGAATGAATTTTTATGCTTGAAGCGGAATTTTATTTTTTAAACTATAAATTGCAATGTTTACCAATTTTTTTTTTGTGCTTTTGATTTTTTAATTTTTTAAACGGAAAAATATAAAAAAAAAATATTTAAGCATATAAATTTTAATTAAATAATATTATTTTTATGTATACGTTTCATTTGACTTAAATAGGCATAGAAGAACATATTTCGAAGTTACCTGAGTGTATTAAAGATCGTAGGGACCCGGAGCAGGGAGTAAAACGCGGAGGGGAGTGGCAGCGGCAGCTACAATGTACAACGAAACGAAATTTTTCTGAATAGTTCAGTTATAAATGACACGTGTCCTGTACATGTTGTGTATATTTAACAGTAAAAATTATGCATGTTGTGTATTTTTAACAGTGAAAATTGTGCGATTATACGAACATTTTTTGCATATTTCTGTTGTTAGTAGTTTCATTGCAGACGGTTTATTCCTATTCAATTACATAAGACTTTTTATTTCATCGCTTGGTAAGTATTTTGATGAAAAACCTGCAGTTTGTTATTAAATGATCAATTAAATAATGGATAAATAGATGACTAAAGGTCAATTCAAGTAAAAAAAATTATAATTAATAAAACGCAATAAATTAATGGAGTATTTAATTCTTTCTATTTCAGTTTTCGAATAGTGGTTATCCACTATTCGAAAACTGACGAACATATTATACTATCTTGGTTTATACCAAGAACCAGTAGCATGAATGATGAGCACAGTTGCATAATATGTGAAAAATTGGGTTCTTCTTCAGCAGTTCATCTTCCAAAACCAATGCAGAATTGGGTGATATTATAAAAATAAGTAGAGGAGTAACCTCGTTGAGAGCTGCTTCAAGCGAACGACAGGATGGATTGTTACCTCACTTACAAACAGAATTTGTTTATGCTCATGTCTCAGAAGAAGCGAAATGAAACCTCATTTTCACCTCCGAAAAAGAAGCTCCGCTGTAGCACAGTTTTATATAGCTTCGATTGGGAAAAAAAACAAGTGTCGTATTATTATCATTGCTTCCTACAACAGATGCAGCATTTGAACACTTGAAAAGAGTGTACTTGCAAATTCAGATATGGCTAGGTAATGACGTAAATATTGAGAATTGGGGATGGAAGTATTCCCGTAATATGCTCATTCCAGTAGCAATGACTCAATTATTATAATACAATAATAATAACATTTGTAGTAGATTATCCGGAGCTGGTAGCTCCGGATAATCTACTACAAATGTTATTCTGTAATTGTAAAAAGGGATGTGGAGCTGCTTGTGGATGTCGGAAAAGTGGCTTATACTGTAGTGTAGCCTGTCTACAGTGCAACGACAACTGTTTAAATACTCAACCTATTATTCAAATAAATGAAGTCGAAGAAAATATTTAATATGTACAAAAATGTAAATTCTTCAAATAAAAAACAATTTTTATTAATAATTTTCATTTTTTATTAAATTTTCCTTCATTTACTATTTTTCCCCGACAACTGTCTGAATATAACTGTTTGAATTATGTAAATTATCATTTTTTTTTTTTTTTTTTTTTTAATCAAGATCACAAATTTTAAATTGGTAAACTTTTTAATATATATTAGTAGCTAAACATTCCATTTTAAATTTTTAAATTTCATTCACTCTAGCTCAAGTTCGAGGTTTTAAGGTTTTTAACGCCCCAGGCGCTCCACTACTAAGTGACACACGAATTTGCCAAATTCCATACTTTTTCGTTTTTGAACTTGATCTTCGAGATAAAAATAAGAAAATAAAAAACGTTTTATTTCCAAATGAAACTTAACAAACTATTTTTTAAGAGTCAACACAAAAGAAACACCAGCTACCACCGGGTTCAACCCTAACCGGGAAGAACCGGGGCACAAAGTAGATATACCTATAACAGAGACACGACCTAGTACGAGAAAATGGTATCACCCTGGTATCATACTGGCAATTCGACTAGATATTTTAGTTTTCTTCGATTTCCAGGCACATTCCGGAAACCGCCATCTAGCGCCACTATTGGTAAATACTAATGACTAATTTCGTTTCGTATCTTCTTCGTAATTAAGAGGAAACACCACGAATTTTTTTCCATACAAAAATAGGGGTCTAGGGGATTTCTATTTCCTCCCTGGATAACACCTCTATAGTAACAATTTTTTTCCTGAATATTTATGGATATTGTTTGTACGTCCCTATTTTTTCCTTTTTTTAATAAATTAATTATTTAAAGAGATATGGACGTTTAAAAACCTAAAAAAAAAATGGCCAGACTCTCCGCTATGTTTAAATATCTAGGAAACAGATTTGACTACAATAAACAACAAAAACAAAAAATAGGAACCTAGCTCAATTCTTTTTTTAGCTAATACAGAAAAAAATATTTAAATCTGAAAAAAAGTTTTGGAGGAGGAAACAGGAATCCCCTAAACGTCGATTTCTGGTACTTTTAATAGGTAATTTCAGTCCAAGTTGCAGTTGTCTCTATCGCGCTAGTGCTGGCTAGCTAAGGCACTGCGAGACAGCAATAGATTTTAGAAATACCTATTTTGTATTTCTCTCAACCGTGGTGTTTCCTCTTAAGGAGTTGAATTTAGCTTAATGTGATTTCATGCTTAAAAATATGCTTATCTTTATTTTAATGTCAATTTGTACTTATTTCGGCATATTTACATTTTATAATTTACAAACGTTAATAGTGGTGTAATCTATTACATTTTTTTTTGTACTAAACATAGATTGTATGGGATGGTAGGCCAGGACCGGGGTAAGAAGCTCTCAATTAGAGATGTTAGCTTGGCTTGGCTTTCGTGACTCCATGTCAGTCGTGTCGAATGTCGTGTTATACACGGACATAACTCGTAGACGCGCTGACGAGAGAGCGGAACACCTCCGCGACGATATCCCTTTAATTGTTCATTACATTACACCGCGTTATTTAGGGCACATGATATTGCTACAAAGGTATTCTAGAGAATCTTCGCTTGAATGTATATTGTATAGCTAACAGAAAATATGGAATTTAAAATTCGTTAATTAGATTGAAGAAATGTAAAAGAGAACCTACAGTACTTTACGTAAAGTGCGTTTCTCTTGACGAAAAATTAATTGACCCACTACAAACATATATTTATTCATTAAAAAAATTACGATACTCATAATCTAAAATTGTACTGAATTAAATTCGTTTCAAGGACCTGTTACAAAATCTACTGATATATATATCATCTCAATAATTAGTACCTATCAGATTGCATGACACCATAACTATGTAATTATAATATTATTATAAAGTGGAGGCTAGGGTGCTAAACGCGTCTCTGTGCCTATTATTATTATTTTTATATTATTCTGAGTATGTATGCGTTGTCTTTTGTTTGTTCCTTGTAGTGTGAATCGTAATTGTATGCCGTCGTGAGATCGCAAACTAACAAGGGGGCCACGGAAGACCAGGCGCCATGGTTTGCCGTGGTCGAAACCTGAGTAGTTTCCCTTTAAACACGTGGGGTGGGCATTGAATAGCCTAAGTAATTAATTGTGTTCTTAAACTTTAATTGTTGTTTTTTATTTTCGAATATGGTGTTTTTATTAACCTTTGGCTGTATCATGTCCCTTTATGTGTTTAATAAAAATATATTATTTTGCATATTTGTCTCTGCCTCTTGTAATAAACAGCGATAAAACTTCTAAATTGCCTATCCGACACATAACAGAACATTGTGAAACTGATAAAGATCATACCATTATCAATTAGCTTTTAAAATGCAAATAGCAAAGATATTCCTTTAATAAGCGCTTTATATTTAAAGTGGAGTACCAAACAACGATACCGGATAACAGTCTTGCACAATATTCAAATGAAATTGCATCTTTGCCAACTACCCGCTAGTTATCCGGAATAGCCGGCATTACATTAATATATTAGCACATGGCCCTTTTTATGATAATATGTTTTTTTATCGACCGTTAAGACGATAGTGTTGGTTTTTAACCCTTTCCTTATTGGTCGAAAATTCACAACTAGCAGAATTGTCTATTGGTAACCCTAACATTATTTGTAATATTATGTTTTTAACTTTCTACTTAATATCAGTAAGATATGTTTTTTTAGTTTAACCTATACAGTGTGTACTCTTGGAGGAGGCCTTTACCCGTTCTGGGGACCTAGCTTAGTACTTAATTATGTAAATAGGATATGTAGAACAAAAAATTAAAAATAAATGTAAATGTAAACTTAGGATCTAGTAAATAAATTATTATTGTAAAACGAAATGTAGCTCGGTCAAATAAAGGCTCTTTTATTTTTTATTTTTATACAGTGTGTAAATAGAACAGTCACCTTTGAGATACAATTATACTACCTTTTCTCATTTTGGATTTTTTTTAATTAATACTTATTTTTTTTTTGTCAAAAACTAAAAAATGCTTTTTATTACATTTTACCATATCTTATTTTTTTGTCGCAAGAATAACTAAAACTTTTTTAAATTAAATACATTTCTAGAATGAGAAAAGTTATTATAATCATATCTCAAAGTTATAGTGACTGTTCTTTTTACACCCGTTAAGTTATTATATATATAAGTGATTGTTCTTTTTACACCCGTTATAAATATTGTTAGATATGCATTGACGTCTACAATATATAATGAATATAAAAGTTAGGTCGTGTGTAAAACGCTCAACGTAAAACTCTAATAAATTAATTTTAATTTATAAATTCAATCAAAACTCACAATAGCCATCAACGCGATTATATTTGCCAACCGAGATATATCGTTGGCCAAAAACTGTTAATATGCTAATAATTTACTAATGCAGCTCGGCTTTCATCGGTTCAGATATAGGCTGCATCAATAGGGGAGGGCAATTAGTTTGAGTGCATGGTTTTTGATGTAGTGCTAATGTGGACTCGTTTGAATCGACTTTATATAGGCTATATATTTAAATTGCAACGCTCAGCTGAGAATAAATAATGTTTGTGACTACTAAGTTTCGTACTCGTCACTTTTCTTAGGTAGTAACTCCGTCTTTCATTGGTTTAAAGCTTGATTCATAAAGGTGTTGATCCCGACGTTGGTACAACAAATAATGTTTCTTTTAAGACAAGTAAGGATAATGTATTTAATGTAATGATGGACAAGTAAAGTTTTCCATTCCTCGAATGAGTATGAAAAAACCGGCCAAGTGCGAGTAGGACTTGCTCACGAAGCCTTCCGTGTAGTACGTAAAAATCGTTGTATGGAGGCCTTTAAATATTAATTTTATTTGTTTTTTCGTGTTTGTTGTTATAGTGGCAAAAGAAATACATTATTTGTGAAAATTTCATGAATTAAACATAGCGTATAACATAATTTAAAAATAACGTAATATATATTACTAGTTGACCCGTGCCCACTTCGTTGAGCATAACAAACACACTTTCCACGACGAATATTTCAAGATTAAAAATAGCCGAATCGGTTCAGTCGTTTTCCAATTTTAGCGAGACTAACGAACATCATTTTTATATATAATAGAAGATGTTATGTTTAATTTATTAAAATAAACGGCTACCGGCTACGGCCATATTTGATTTTTATGCAAGCGTCAGCGCACAAAAACAGTATTTTGTACTATTAAAGTAAACATACGCGAAAATTGCGTGTAAAATGAAAACGTTTTATCCATTCAAATCTGTCGATATATGTTCGGGTCTGTTGATTTATGATTTCATTAGTTGCGTGCTACTCGACGGAACAATCCTGGCACTATGTAGAACGGGATATGACGCCTGCCCACTGCCTACTATGTGTAGGGTGTATCCAACGATTTTGTTCAACCATACAAATATTGCAGATTTTGTATCCGACATTTTGTGTCCTACAAAAAATCGGTATTATTTTTTTCACATACAAAAAGTCGGTCATGACAAGTATGCTGTGGGTAGGACAACCTTATAGCCACAAAGCCTATTAGCCCTTTTCATTATACATAGTGCTGTGAGATATTTAAGGTAGTCGACATTCCAGATTATGGTTTTTCTATACAGATAATATAATATAGTTGGTTACATAATGTTTCCAGCGTTTAAAGTACCTATCACACTGAAAAAAACATTAAAGAAATAAATTACTATTTTATAATGTCACACCAGTTAAAATATTAGAATCTATTTATTGATGTTCATTTCAAATAAAACCCTATTTAGAAGAGACCTTAAAAGAAAATTATATTAAGTTATCGTCTATTCGTAAAAGCACTAAGAAGCTAGCTTGTAAATCCTTAAAATAGTCTTGTCTATTTATTCCGGAGTAACATGATTTATTTCTTATAAATATTATGAATGAACCTCCTATCTTGGCAGTTGGCCCAAAACATTAATCGTTGTAGCATTTATTATGAGAGGGCACATCTTAGAACAGTTGAAGCGCTCAAGTTATAATTGTTGCTTAATAGATATTTAGCGCGATGTCAAACTCAGTAGAGTCCTATTCATTTGATAAATGTTTTATTACTTAATGTTTCTATGTATAGTTATTGTAGTATGCACATATAAGAATTGACTCTGTGTACCGCTAGTAATAACTACCATATTACGTCAGACACGTCTTTCCATCACTGCGGTTATGGTAATACTATCCCCACTCTCAGTGTCCTGTACATGGTATATTCCGGCGGTAGAGAGGCAATCAGTTATGACTGCCACGTCGATCCCGGAGACGATAGCCGGTCTCATTGAAGCCACGAGTTATACAGGAGTTATTTCTGTTGTAGTGCCACAGCATATGTTAGGGTCCATTCATACCTCCATTAATACATTTGGGTTATTAATATTTTTACGTTTATTACACTTAGTAATATAGGCAATATCTTATAACTAGGTACATAGGTCCTACTCTTATAACCTCTCTGGGAGGACTAATATAACTTCAAAGTTCAATCAATCTTAAACAATTAAGATTGTTCTCATCACTGTCAAATGTCATATTTGACATTACATTGTTTTAAAACTTATTCATTATTGTAAAGCATTATGTAACAATGTCTATAGTGCCCAAGTGTTTGTACAATATGTAGAAACACTTATCCTTTCCTAAATCTTGTAGCTTAATTCTGCTGTCTCCCGCATTGCTTGGGGAGGGAAACTGGAACGCTTCCTTCTCCTTCTTCATTCATCTAATTAATTTCATTGCGGGTCCAAAGACAGATCTAGCATATCCCTCGCGCACCCTTGAGATCATATCAAAGGGGGTTTGAGGTTGGTTACCACTGTCGATCCTGACTACACAGGAGTTGCAGTGGTAGGAATGTATGGTGAGCCATTTGCCCGTACAAACGGGCAAATGGCACAGTGGGACGAATAACTGACACGGCTGGTGGGAGTTGTGGCCCCTAATTCAAGATGCCATCGTTTTATCACTAACAAAGTTCGAAAACAAAATGTGTAGGTTTTGACATACATAAGTGACATACGAATTTGTGTGTCACTTAGCGAAGCTAATGTAAAATCTCATACATTACTGTCTTCGAACTTCGTTAGTGATAATTGCGATAGCATTTTGAAGTAGATCCCAGACACACGATCTCCAATTCGATAGCCAGGCTCTAAACCACAGGACCACGTTATGTAACTAACTATAACACATAAATAATTCTCTAGTCACAGTGTTTGTAATCAAACTCCTCCGTTTTTTATTATTTTTTGTGTACATTCGGAAGGTCGTAAGAATAGGTCGTAAAGTATTTTATACAACGTCTGATAATTTAGATGCTTACATCTGAACAGCGTTTGCTGGGCCAGATAGTAATTTTATAGACATGTACCAGACATTTAGTTCCATAAATACATTTATAGATACACTACTCAAGATTGCACTGTATTTTTACAATATTGATACAACATAAAAACATATATATATACGGTCGAATTGAGAAACCTCCTCCTTTTTTGGAAGTCGGTTAAAAATAGTTTATATTATACTATGTGATATTAGGTATGCAGGCTATAATATTAATGAGTGATAATACTTTAAAGTGTGTATGGGTCCCGTATATAGAGTTTAACGTGATAGTACCCGCGCTAAAAGAGATACTTTTTTTTAATGATTATATGGGAAAATGTTGGGGCATTTTTCATACAAACATGAAAGTCAAAAGTAAGCCTTTCAGCGCTGGGACTTTCACAGTATACTCTTTATATGAGGCAGACACACCCTAAAGTATTATCACTCATATGTTTTACACCTTGTATATGTAATAGAGACAAACGTCAATTAAACGATGTAGTGTTATAGTCAAATTATTTATCTTATCCCTCTGTTTAAAAATATCTCGTAAAATTGGTGTCGAGCTGGTTACTTAACGTACTATTACTAAATTGTATAATAATATTTTTTTAATACAATGATTAATAATGTCAATTATAAAAAGCTACTTCCCATTTGATACTTGTAAATTCTAATACACAAGTATTTTGATTTCACAATTGAATGAGTTAAATTTTGTTAAGTCCGAACTACAAAATAAAACAATAAAATGTTTAAAAGGTCAGTTGAAAACTTAATACAATATTAAGAAACGTGGAAATATTTAAGTATTGTGATATTCCACGTGTAGTAAATGCGGTAATAGCCGGGTAATTTTGCTGTGCAGCTTATTTTGGAAACAGGCCAAGAAAATAATAACGTTAAAGGCTTGGCTACAAGTAAATACAGAGTTAAAAAAAGTATTCGTGCTTCAAATATCTGTTCATTTCAAATATTACAATAATTACTTGGTCTGTACAAATAGTGATAACATTGATTTTTTTATGCTCAACGACCTTTTTTAATCTTTAAGTCTAATATTTACAATCATTAAGGTGTATTGACAAACCCGCGTATGTCAAATATCTCTGTAACTTAACTTAAAGTTAAATGCTTTTAAACAAGCAAAAAAATAATAATGACGATATCTGTAGCGTAGTGATTTAGCACGTTGGCGCACAAACGGTGGTTGCGGGTTCAAAATGTTTAATATGTGTATAATATAAAAGTACTAGCTGCGCCCGCGACTTCGTTCGCTTAGTTTTTGAGTGTCATATACCGTTTATGCAGCGCACGCAACCAAAGTCCCAAATGTGAATAATTTTCTCCGTTTTTCCATCATTTCTCACTGACGCTTCGCCCCTATTGGTCGCTATGTTATATAGCCTAAAACCTTCCTCTATAAATGGAATATCCAACAAAAAAATAATTTTTCAAATCGAACCAGTAGTTCCTGAGATTAGCGCGTTTAAACAAACAAACTCTTCCGCTTTATAATATTAGTATATATTAAATATAATTCCGTTGTCCATGTACCTGTAACATATGTTTTCAGATATTTAGTACAGGGCCAGATTGACGTTGTGCTAAGCTTCGATAGATATTAAATTAAAAAAAATGTACTCCAGACTATTATAATTATTATCATAATACATACTAGTGTTCAGAACATAATTGTAGGCTTTCGTGGGATTGTCTCAAGATTGCAAGATTTTGAAGAAAATGCTGCTAGTGGTTACATTAATACAAGTCACTGCTGGTCTTGTAGAAGATAACTACAATTTATATATTACTTCTTCACGGCGAATAGTAGTACAGTAGTAGACAAATTTTGACACATAGCACTCTAAACCTGTTAGGCATCTGACCAGAAGACCTACAGCTGATTATGCAATCCATTCTGGTATGTTCATCTTAATGATCACATTATATCATCATTGATAAGTCATTATTTATACGAGTTACTCAGTTTTTGAGTATTACACGTAGGCCTCATTTCCAAGTGTCAATTACACCTAGCCGAATGCAAATTTAAAATCACTTGAAATGCAATTGCATTCCCGATGGCTAAGTATTAGCCATCCGTCATATTATTTGTCAACGAGATGTCGGGCGCAGCCGCGTGCGAGCGACGCGTGTCCAATTACGTACGCAATATTTTCCTATGACGCTGTATGCCACTGCAATCAATCTGTATGCACGGAAAATATACGGCATGTCTAAATTTATCCAAATAAGTCAGCTGTTTATTGTTTTTTATGGTACGAATTCAATATATTTAACACCTTAAGACCTATTTGGGATCTGGATTGTCTTTTACTGATACGTTGTAAGAAGTAATTACACTAGTAAAAATATTTACCTAACTAAGAACATAACTGAATGGTTATTCAAAATTCCTGTTTGATCCATTGAAAAGAAACAGAATAATACGAGAATTCATATCTCATAAATGGTCTAAATATTTTTGTTTAACCTAAATTTAGGCCTAAATATAAGAGCCACTGGCGCCAGTCTGGTAATTTTAGTTAGCCCCTAGGAAGATATAAATTTCGGGGGTAAATTAGTTACCACTTAATATAAGGGAGAATTATAGGCTTACTGGGTTTATTAAAAAATCTAACCTGGCGTAAATGACCGTTGTACCTTCTAATAAAAATTAGATCCTTGATTAATACCTAAATAGTATTATAATGTCCTCATCTTTTTCTGTCAAGTGACTGTTTCAACGTAGCAGACATAGACAAGAATTTTGACTAGCAAATCAGCAATCTAAATATTTCAATAAAATTACAAATTATTAATGAAAAAAAATGAAAGAAACTTTTATGTTTTTAGAAAAAAAAAACTTGGATTCTCAGCCGCTTCGTATGAATATATTTATTATAATAACTAACTAATATATTATATATAATAATTACCGGCCTTACCGGTCAGGTAGAATCTAAATAGAGTCATGTAAGAGATGGAAGTGACTTTATTTCGTCCTAGACAAAACTTCCAATGCATATAAAAAAACGAAGAATTGGGAAAAAGCCGAGGTAACATATAGTACTAAAATAAATTCTAAATTTATCTGTGTGCATCGCGCCTCACTTACCTGTATCTAAATTGGCTACTTAAGTGGTTTTCCTGCTAGCGACTTGCGGTTAATATATTTTTATCGAACCCATATTGTTATCGTTTTGTAAACTGAAAACGGATTCCGAAGCTTTAATATTCGACTTGCGATACATTTAGCAAAATATAAAAATAACATTTAAAAAGTGTAATTTTATAGTGATGATTTTGCTCGGTGTTAAATGTACAGTTATGTTACTTTGGAATTTATTTGAAAAAAATATACTATGACATTCATACTATACTTAGGGTGGAGTGCACCGACAGAAATAATCAATTGATTTTGTAATCGGCCGTTTATAGTCCTAGCGCCAGGTACATTTAGAAAGCAGAGATAAAAAAAAATTATTCGATCGGAAATAATCAGAAAGCAGAGACAAAAAACTTTTTCGGTCTCATTTAAAAATTTATCATTTTTTATTTATTTATTTAATAATTTATTGCACACAAGAAAATTTTACAATAATACAGTTTACAAAGAAAGACGACACAAAGGTACTGCTTATTTCTAAAAAATTTCTTCCAGCAGCAGCATATCATAGTATAGTTTATCTAATATTTTAAAAGAAAAACATAGTCAGCTGACCATACAACGGTGGATTATATGTCAACTAACTCCTTGAACAAGAAAAAAGTTTCGATTGGGAGGTATTTGGTCATGAAAATCTGTCACTGACTCCTAGACTATCAATATGAATAAGTCAAAAATATAACAGTATCTGACGAATTTCTGAGTGTTGACAAAAGATTTATAATAGTGAACCGAGTGAAGACGTCAAAAGTTCTGCCGAATCACTATAATAGACGGTCGACGGTTAAACAAGAGTCTGGGGCTCACACACACAGGCAGTGACAACAAATGTTGTAGTGTTCAATCTTACGTAACCAAATAAAAATGTCAGACACATAAAATATGTAATTCTATGTAGTAGTCTTATGTTTCATTTAGTTGTATTACATTTTTGACTAAACGGCCGATTACGAAATCAACTGATTATTTCTGTCGGTGCACTCCACCCTTAGTATATTGTATTAATAATATCATTATTGTACTGCTGTGCGAATCGTAACTTGCTATGTAGCAATTCGTAGTGGACCTTCGTAGAGCTTCGTAGCATTATGTAGCGCTTTGTAGCTTACGTAGTTCTACGTAGCATGCAACTACTTCCTGGGATGCGTAGACTGAGTAGAATATTGAGTCCACATAATATTAATATTATATGCCACAGAAAGCCTACTACGAAACATTACTTAGTAGTTTGTGAATCGTATACAGCGTAGCAGTCGTGTAGTAATTCCTAGCTAGATTCCTAGAAACATAGATTTTTTTAAATTGTTGGGTTAGATTTATCTTATAAACTCATAATCAGAATTAAATGGACGCTTACTTGCCAAATTTAAGTATAAAAAATCTATTAAAATGTTTGGCGTATTATTTCCTTTTTAAAAATTGCACTGTAACGTAACATAGGAAATGAACATTAATTTTCCATTGAAACGCTATTTCCGACTACGCTGTGAGTCCCCAGTGTATCATATCTAAAATAGTAATATACTAAAAGAAGTTGGGTCTATTAAATCAAATACAGGAGTGTTGTACGTGATATTATTATTATATATTTCGGAACGTAGGTATTTTTGTGGGCGTTACTTTATAGGATCGAAATAATAACACCAAGCTGAACGTGTTTATATTATGAACAATCAAACCTATTGCTACAAGTACTTAATGCAAAGCAGACATTGAACGTAAGCGAATTTAGTCAACTCCATTTTTCTCAAGCCCCGCCATCCATCGCCCGCCACCCTGAACAGTCCTCTCTGTCATCGGTGACACACGTCTTCTCCTTCCTCTTTTGTAAGCGGCAACAGGCCTCTTGGGAAATATGACTAAACTTGCTAGGCTTTCTTTTTTTTTTCTTTGCAAGCCTTACGTTTCAACTCCGACACGGCCATTCTGACTAGTCACACGTCCTCGTGTGTTGCTCCTGTAAAAGAAAAAAAACCAGCTGCCATATCACAAGCCTTTTGCTCGGCCTAACCTGACTCTACAATTTTAGGCCAATTTGCTAGTTTAATCTCTAATAGTAATCTCAACAGATACTTTAACTTCTTTAATGCACAACAATAAACTACGCAAAGTCTCAGGTAATGCCTATATGACCAGGGCTCTTTAGTCGAAATACGTTAGCCGCGTAACACGACGTGTTCTCCCCACGGCTAACACGTGTGCATCACTCATTGAATACACATCATGTGGTCTGTGTAGACCCCAACCTTCCAGCATCACACGCCCGCTGCGCTCCACGTCCTACTTGAGTTGCCCCAAGAGGTACCGACTTTTAATGGTTGCTGCTGCGAAATGATGCTTGGTAGGTCAAATACTGTCATCAGAATTTGACTTCTATGACACGGCTCCATCGCCGACATACGTCAACCGCTTAACACATTTGTGTTAACCGCGGCTGGCTACCCGTGTGCACATGCACAGCGTATGGTCTGTGAAGACCCCGACTCCGCCAGTATCACACTACAGTCAGTAGATAAACAATTACGCTCACCAAATAATTTTGGTTTCGAATGTGATACTTCAACAAAGTACAGACGACAGTCGTCTAGCCGCCGCGCCACCGCGCTGCGCTGCATCGCTCGCCGCGCTCCGTCGCGTCGTGTCGCGTCGCTAGCGTTGCTCGAAGCTCGATCCACTGTACACAAAATGAAACAGCACAAAAAAATGTTCAGACTATCTAAAATTAAGTTCTTTTAGGGATTTATTTACTAAGACTTCGCTGTGCCTGTCTGTCTTTAATCAGGCTGTATCTCAAGAACAAAACTATCGCGGTTTAAATATCAGCAACAACAATGAGATTAAAATGTTAGATTTCACTATGCAGTGAAATTAATTTAATTTCCTTTCAATGATCTAACTGATTGAATGAAAATAAGCTATTACTTTAGTGTCACACAATAACAAGTGATCAGATTGCACTGTCCTCACTAAACTTGACAAAAATAAACATTTTTAGTTGTACTGTCGCGGGAATCGAACCCACAAAGTCGAGTACTAGGTTCTAAACCACTGGACCCCAGAGTAATTCATAATAATAATAATAGCTCCCTTCACCGATTTCGGTGTCGGTAGTAAATTTCATTCAAACCAGGCCAGCTACGCAAGAGTTATTTTATAGTGTCCAAGTGTGTGCGCAATACACAGAAGGACTCTCTTCCCTTCACTCTCACAACCCAGCGGAACGGTAAGTCGACACGTCTGGCTAGAGAATAGGCACAGGACCGACCTTTTACATGCCCATCTGACGCATGGATCATCTTTCTTGTCAGACAGTCAGGTGATCAGTCTGCATTGTCCTAACCAATCCTAAAAACAACCTTTTTTGTTTCAACGTGGGAATCGAACCCACGAATCCGGGTCGAGAGCTAAGCTCTGAACCACTAGACCACGGAGGCGATTCATTCGTCATTCATAATACCTGAAGACTCGCTAGTGCGTTTACAACCTTTTACAAAATCACCAAGTTGGTCGAAGCTAACTGAAGTCACTCAATGAACTTTCTAATCTTCCACCGCATCAGTGGACTGCCACGGCCTCTGAGACTCTTGGACCGTTGAGTGTGTGATGCCTTGTTCACCATTAGTTCCAGCTTACATACAGTAACTTCTGAAACATGAAATTAAAATGTGTTAATTCCATAAAACTCATATCACAAACAATATTATCCTGTTGGACGAATTTTAAACTATTCCATATCGCATAATGTTCTAAAAAGTAAAAGTCTGTTAAATCTGTAGGTAATATGTATTCCAAATTTACTTTAACAGATATTTTTATGGCCAGCTTAGGAATAAATAACAATGTACAAGACATTATTTAAAGATACTCTTTTTTTTTTCTTTGTTTTAAACTCACCAATGAAAATTACATTTAAGTGTGTAGTTTCAAACTACCTACTTATGTTAACCCTCAAGACCCCATGATCAATTTATTGATTTATTGACTACTCTTAAGATTTGTTGTAACTAGAGATTTGTCAAGCCCTCAGCACTTGACTTTAAAACGGACTTCACGTAAAGACTAAGGGATAACACATTAATTGCATCCCAAGATTAATTATGACCAAAGCTTTGTTTATTTAACACACATGTCTTGTTGTATTTTGTTTCAACTATTCTAAAGGCTCCCGATGGGGACATTCGATCGTGGCATGAATTTCTGCTTGGTTGTGTCCCGACAGAAGATAACTTGTAAAAGCTCTGCATGTTAACCCTAATTAAGTTTTAAACTTTAATAAGTTGCAACTTTAAATATTTTTTTAATTCTTTTTGAATAGTCTTTCTCGCTCCTACAAACTTGTCTACCTACTTACTATCATGTAAACAATATTTACAAAGATCATGTCAATGTTATTGTATAAGCCTGTTTGTTTACAACTTGTGCTCACCTGCATAAGACCTTTACTTGTTGTGTAATAATAATTATTATCATTAAAATCAAACTTTGATTAAAACAAGCTTATAACCAAGACCTGTCGTTGACTAGCCAATATCGTGGTTCTATTGTAAATCGTCACGTTCCCATTGTCAATCGTCACATTCAGATTGTAAATCGTCACATTCCCATTGTCAGCACGTTACCATCGTCAGCAGCGCTGTAATCCCATCAATCGTCTTTCTGCTATGCATATACCATGCTGCCTTTGGTAGTGGAGGCTCCGTAATATAATCTGTTCCGTCTCAACGTGATCTGAATGTCCGCAAGGCCATATCCAATCCAACAATTTGTAGGTACCCTGTAACCATCTATCTTGATTTTGCGGGTATATCCCACTCTGATTTCGGAACGTAGGTATTTTTGTGGGCGTTACTTTATAGGATCGAAATAATAACACCAAGCTGAACGTGTTTATATTATGAACAATCAAACCTATTGCTACAAGTACTTAATGCAAAGCAGACATTGAACGTAAGCGAATTTAGTCAACTCCATTTTTCTCAAGCCCCGCCATCCATCGCCCGCCACCCTGAACAGTCCTCTCTGTCATCGGTGACACACGTCTTCTCCTTCCTCTTTTGTAAGCGGCAACAGGCCTCTTGGGAAATATGACTAAACTTGCTAGGCTTTCTTTTTTTTTTCTTTGCAAGCCTTACGTTTCAACTCCGACATATATATTTGTCAATGATATCTCCTTCTAACAAAGTAGTAAAACAATAATATAAACAGATAAAAACCCGGCCGTTTTTTTTTAATATACCATGTCTCGTATCTCTCGTATATAATAAATAATATATATCAAGCCGTTCAGAGAATGCTAAACCAAATAAACTTAGGTTCATTCGAACATAAAAAGTAGGAATTTTAGGCGCCTAATACGATCTTAGAGTTTTTTTTACCTTACTGTGGAAAGAAAAACAAATATAGAGGTACTTAAAATAGTAGAAGAAAACAGACATATAATTAAAAACTGAAAAAAGATGGTTGGGCACTTGATACGACACAATGGATTCCTTAAGAATATTACAGAAGGAAAGAAGATTTAGAGGGGAGAGGACGAGGAAGAACTAGGAGAAGTTATATAGAAAAAATAAAGGAGAAGATAAACGTTGGGTCGTATCAAGAGGTCAAAAGTAAAGCACAGGACAGAGAAATATGGCGAATACTCCACCGACAAGAGCCTAGCTCTTTTTTAAGATTTGAATGAATGAACTACGCAGTTAGATAAAAAAGTCTCTAGATCGTATTTGTTGTTAAATTTTGGCCGAAAAAATATCTGGGCCGAGACGTGACAAAAATTGTAATAATTTGTTAAAATTATTACTTACCACGAGATTGGTGATTTAAAGTTTAAAATTGTGTATAATTTTGTTGTTCGTTTACAAAATATTTGTTTTTATTATTATTCACAATCAGGGACAAAATATAAATTTACTTTAATTAACATAATATTCGCATTATTTATTTAAACTATCGAAAGGATGTGGTTTACGAATTCAGTTTATCTATTTATTGAATCTCTTTTTGTGTGCGACGGTTTTACAATATTTACTGTTCAATCGAAATTATCGTGATTTTTGCCTGCTTGTGGATAAAAATATTAAAATGGTTATAGACCTTAATAAGTTACTTAATATACATCGGGCTCATCGAAAACCGGCAGTAAATGTGTCGATAAGAAAGTCCGTAGAGACTTAAAGAAATTCCTCACTGATTTAATAATACTAGATTAAATGCGAAATATTTATTGTTGTAGTGAAATACGTCTAAAAATGATACTCTCTCTCTCTCTCTCTGCTCTCTCAGCAGTCGTCTCGATTAATATATACGACATTTAAAGGACGGGAAAGTGCACTTATGTAATGCGCACATACTTGGGAAGTCGGGAGTATTATTATTAGTATAACGGTTGTCCATGTCGCGGCAAAAAATAAGGGGATCCGATTTCAATAAAAATAAACAGAATAGGAAGTATGTAACCCAAATAGAAAAAACAGTTTCAGCAATTAAGATTTCAAGCTTATTACCATGGTGATAAGGTTCAAAAGGAACCGGTGTCTGCGACCGTACACCGCCGACCCGCATGTCGCGCCAACTCCTATTGTGAACAATCGTGCATTATTGTTTCGACGACGGCGCGCTTCTTTTTATTTACGTTTTCATGCAAAACCGTATCTTTACGCTCCAGTAATGGAAATGAAATTAAAACGGGCTTTTAGACAAACGTATCGCTTCCGTTGTTCTGATTTCGACGTAAATTGTTATTGGTTGTAACTTGTGAGTTGTGACACTCAAAAAAATGTGAGAATTAGTTCCAAGACTTTTCGAAACTACGATAAGAGGCAGTTTGCTTTTTGAGCCATTTATTTATCTATCTATATCTATATAAATGAATTGCTGTTTAGGTTTTAGGTCTTGCTAAAACTCGAGAACGGCTCAATCGATTCGGCTATTTTTAGTCTTAAAATATCGTCCAGGGAAGGTTTAAATGGTTGGTATGCTCAACGAACGGCACGGAGGGCACGGGTCAGCTAGTCATACTATAACTAAATGAAAATTTTAGAATATCGAATATTAATTTTAGGGGCATATTGCAGATATTTGTTTCAATTAAGGGAGTATGTTTATATTTTATGTAAATTCTGGGCTGTTATTTCAATCAAATTAAATTATACAAAAGCCTGTAGGTTTTGAACTATTAAAAATATTTCTTTATCTAAAATCCTTTACAATACTTTAAAAATAACATTTTAACTAACCTCTGATTTTTAAGCAGTGAGAGAACTGATGATGACGGCTTAAAACAGTCTTAATCAAATCCGATGCTACAGAAAAACAAACAGACAAACATGCATGTCAAATTTATAACACCCCTCTGGTTTTGTCGGGAGTAAAATAATTATTATAAACTGTAATTGTGTAAAAAAAAAGATACTATAACTTTGGGACTATACTACCTTTTATCGTTCTAGAAATATTGTTTTTTACAAAAATTAAATTCAGTTTTTGTCAAAAATAATACATTTCCAACTTGACGAAAGGCAGTATAATCGTATCTTAAAGTTGTAGTGACTATTTTTTTACATCCTGTTACATATTAAACTAGTATCTTAATTAATTATATAATTTGTACCTAACAAATTTGTAGATTGTGTCTAATATCTTAGGGCAGTTAATCTTTAAGACACTCGTTCCTGTCGCGGGCAGGTTCTGTACAAATCATTAGCAGCGCTGCGGCGGACCACACTAGCTGTTTGCATTCGTAATTAATACACTGTTTGTACAGCTGATTTACGATGCTCCTGCACTAATGTGTTAATAGCTTTCAGAATTACGCTATCCATTTTCGCTGGGAATTGATTTTAATATATTGGCCCATTTTAGGAGTCTCAAGTTTTTCAATCGTTTTAGAAATTGTGTTCGTTAAGAAGGGATTTTGTAAAATTCAACTCTTATAGTGCCCATGTCTGTATGAAATATCCAGAGCTTTAATAGTATGGATTTCAAATTATGCGCGGATTGTAGTTATTGTATTCACAATTTTATAAAAATCTTTTTACTTGCTAATCCGATGTCAGATCTACGCACTTTCTAAAAGTTTGAGTTTATACTCTATGATGTGTAGTAGCACTAGTGTATTTGCTACTTTATAAAACTTAGCCTTAAAAAATAATATTTTTTATTATAGTATAGAGTATATAATACCTAGACCTATTTTCAAATTACATAACTTCTTGGAAGCTTCTCTTCAGATATTCTCAGTTATACTTAATGAGGTGGTAGTACTAGTAAATTTGCTAGTTTATGAAAGGACTTATAGCTGGTTCCTGATAGGCTATTCAAATGTATGATTAACTAACATGGAATTCAAGTTAGCATGTTTGTCAACTAATCGATGACTTTTGATGAATTAAGCTTATCTATAGTTGGTCCGGTTTCAATGAAATCGGCCACCATTACCGAAATCGGTGTGGCAGGCATTTAATTATTCATTCCTTCATCCATCTATTCAACTGATGGAAGTTAACATGTAGAATCATCATATTAATATAAAATATTTTTGCAATATTACAATTTTGTGTTCCAAATTCGTATGATTTACAACTGTTTGCTATTATTGCTATATTCTTCACATAAAACAGATCTTAAGAATTACTATAGTTTATTATCTACTTTGTGCTCCAGTAATATATAATCATGTCTTTTAAACGTTGTGTATAACTTCTGGAAAGCTCAAACCCTTGTTTAGAGATTCTCTAAAAAATACTTGCGCGAACGAGCGAAAGTGGGTGGGTTTTGCTCATTTTGTCTTAGTGAAAAATTATCTTCGCTCCCTCACCTCCTGTCATCGGGAGGGCGGGCCCGGGATTTGCATAGCCCGAGCACGTCGCCGGCAGACGGATTGCACGACGAATGACTGGCGAACATCGATACTGACAAATGCCCTCACGAAATAAATGTAAGGCAGTCTGTGGAATCCAACGTTGATGTGATTTATCCGAATATATTTAATACTGGTGCCTGCGACTTGCTGAGTGAAAAGGAATAGAGTAAGAATCGTGCAGCTATGAAAAGTGGTATAGTATGTGCGGTCCGTATTCCCGGTGCTCTAGCATGATACGTCTATCGTAATAAGTAATTACATTTTACAGGCAACAATTTAATTAGCATAAATTAAAATAATTTGGTTTTTATTTTCCATTACTTTTGCGAATTGGACATTTAACAATCTCGACGTCGCTGCCAGCGACACCACAACAAACCAGTGCGTCGTGTGGAGAAGTAGTTGAAAAGGATCCCGCGCGCGCGACACAAGCGTTGTAAAATCCAATACCTACAGGAAACTATCGATGACTCTCTTTTTAATGTCGCAAAGGAAATGCGATCGATTACTCTCTTGTGCTATCGTATTTGAATCTCAAAGAACTCCCCTGTACGCGAATCCAAGGACTGGAGTGCTTCCGTGGTGAGACTATTCGTTAGCAGCATTCCGGTACGTATTTTCAGATTACTAATAAACGATACAAGAACCATTCGCAACATTCAGATTCCTGTATCAGATATATAATATTGTCTGATACCCATAATGTAACAAGAGTGGGACGACCTGGTGCACCTCGGAACCCCACCCCCACAGGTCCAATCTCATGCTCACACAATACGATATACATAGATCTATATCCATTCTGTAAAGGGTATTTAATGAAAACCAATGAAAATTTTATGGAAATGACAGACGATGTATGAAAAACCTGGACAAACGACGATACTCGAATGAAATAGAGATCACGACTATACTGTACTTTTGTGGGTACAATGTTATCTATGACCAGCGCTGCGTAACAGAATGTGGCGTAAAGTGGCCTAAGTATGTGTACTTAGGCCACTTTACGCCACATTCTGTCAGTAATACCATCCCTGTGGCAGAGACAGGAATGGTATTACTGACAGATTCCAAGTACAATTTATTTATTAAAATTTAAACAAAGCCGCGCCGGAATGCCGCATAATACAATTTTAATATAATTTTGTCTCACGTTTTCCGAAAGCAATAAAAATCTGCAAGTTAGTTTTGCGTGGAAAGTTTCGCTTCAGCCGCGGGTCGAGTGGAGGCTCCCGCTCCGAGCCCTACAAGGAATAGGCGTGTGCGGAATGTATAATAAACATGAAGATTAAAAACTACACAAGCTTGTCAATAGCAGCGCTGCGGGTACTTAAATATGCTTAAGCCCGATTCAGACGACAACATAAAATCACACAGTTTGGTTCTTTGGATCTTTATACAAGACTAGCTGACCAATGACCACTACGTTGAGTATACAAACCGTTTAAACCTTCCCTGGACTTCCACGAATATTTCAAGATTAAAAATAGCCGAATCGGTTCAGCCGTTCTCTAAGCGAGACTAACGAACAGCAATTAATTTTTATATATAAGAGAAGAAGATAAATATAAATTGACACGCACACATGATAGTATTTCTATTAGTCGCTATTATATCGCCTTAAAAGTATCCTTGGTCTAGTGGTTTAGAGCCTAGCTCTCAACTCTGAGGTCATGGGTTCGATTCCCGCGTTGGAACAACAAAAAATGTTGTTATCAAGTTTGGTTATGACAATGCAGGCTGATCACTTGATTGTCTGATAAGAAAGATAATCCAAGCGTCGGATGGGCATGTAAAAAGTCGGTCCTGCACCTGATATCCCGCCAGCCGTGTCGATTATCCGTCCCATTGGGCTACGAGAGTGAAGGAAGAGAGAGTGCTTCTGTGTATTGCGCACACACTTAGGCACAAATCCTGCGTAGCTGGTCCGGTTTCAATGAATAGAATCAGCTACCATTACTGAAATCAGTGTGAGAGGCATTATTATTATTATTATTGTAACTTCAAGTTACTTGAAGTACTAACATTAGGCTCTACTTTTCTAAAAAACCCTTATAATATACATAAGCGTAATTCAGCAATACTGATGTTCTATGTAATGTAAAAAAAATCATGTTCAGTTAAACTATCACCGTGATAGTTTAACTGAGTAGGGAACATTTTTTGTATGCCTCTGTAGGAAAACATTTACCGGCCGATATTTTATAAATTCTACAGTTTCAATTACATCGTTTTATCTACACTGTTTGAAACTAGAAGTGAAACGTATTGAAGCATGGTTTCAAAATCTTAATCATTGCTTAAGATTTTGGAAGGGTATGGAAAAATATCATGTAACGATCACGACCAGAATCTCTTCAGTAGGCTTTCATATTATTTCATAGACAATAAGATTGCCGAAGGCCATTATGGTTTGTTTAACGCAAAATGGTTTTACTGTACTCAAAATGACTGTAGACGAGCATTTAATACTACAACGTTGAAACCCGTAAGTTAACGTATTTACTAACAGTACAGAATAATCACTATACAAGCAATAAGTAAAGTGTAGTTTTTGTCCCAGCGTCGCCCCGGATAAATTGAAATTGACAGTAGAGCTGTTCAAGAATAACATTAATATTGGTTTCCAATAGAAGCTGCGGCGAACCGCCCCGAACATTTGATCACATGAATTTTTAAACCGAACACCGAAAAATAGTACAAAACCATTACATTAAGTGCAAAGTTGGTCACGTTCCTTGAATTTAATTTGGGAAAATCTTTTGCTAAATATAAATGATTTGAAGGTCAAACATACTAAATTTTGCTTTAAATAAGTAAAACGTTGATGTTCATAATTACAACTGAGCATTGGTCATGGGTAACATAAGTTTTTGGCGTGATAATGACTTATTAATCGACGAACGCCGGCTGTACGCACGTAAATACGTTAGTCACTGTCACGTTCCGCCTGAGCTGAGCGTGCAAGTGAGAGCGCAATAATGCCTGCCTCATTTCTACTAAGTCCGAGTAGAAATGAGGCAGCGGTAACACACAATTTACATTTGTCAACCGTTTATAAAGTGAAGTGCAAAATGTATGTGGTTTCCATTGTTTTTCATCAATATTTTCTTATAACGTTATAACGTTAATGATCGTCCGTAAGCCGAATTTACAGACAGCTATTTATTTATTCATTTACAGATACGTGCTGTAATTCAAGTCATTTTTGTTAGTTTTCGCTTTGTCACATCATAACTCGGAAATATAAACTTTTTAAGATATTTTATAAAAAACTAGTATTCGTGTCACACAAAATTATACCTAAGTCCACAGGCTAGGTACATCAGGTGGTCTATTTTCGCTCACCTAGAAATAGACCAATAATGAAAACAACGAGGCAAGACTTACCTTTCCGAAACAATACCCAGACTTTATACGGCGATATTTCAATTGCCCGCTATAAATAGTCGATAAATATACACGCACGAAACAAAGTGTGTTCTCATTTGCGAGAAAGCAATATAATAAACATTTTTCAAGCGCGTCCCAGGTGTTGTCTCCTATTCGAATATTGAAACGTGTGATCAGGACGTGATGCAGTTTTATTGTTCGCCTCCGAACTTATGAATTTTATTACTCTCTCAAAAATTCTCCGCTCCCCTACGTTACCGGCTTGTTAGTGCATAATTGTGAGAACCCAGAAGAAATTCAACTTTTCACAAACTCGAAGTTAGTCTTAGAATTTTGCAAATTTATTCCGACGCGGGCGACGACGTCTAGGTTTTGTGCTGTCACTTATGCGATCCGGGGCTCCATTTGAACACGGCCAATTGTTTTTGATATCTGCCGTTGTTTGAACTTTGGTCACATTTGTAATATTCATGTTATGCCGAGTTCGCACCAATTTGGCAAAATAATTTTGTATTTTAGGATAACTTTAAGAAAAGAAAATACAAAATATTGATGATGTAAAAAATTTTTTGTTAAATGCTAAATTATATTGTTACGTTCTTATGTTGCTTTTTATAAAAAAAATAGTATCTATTCTAATGGAAATAATACTATTTATTGCCTCGTTGGTTCAGTTAAGTGAATTATGAAATAATTGAACATTAAGATAATTCTCTTATAGGTTGTGAGAAGCATAAAAGACATTATAAATAATCAATTGTAATGGATAACGTACAGCTGATGCTGAGCGTAAAAAAAAAGCTCTATATCAGCTGTATTTTGCTCTACTCATACAACTTTCAAGCGTATATTTTAAGTTTCCTTGCGACTTATGATACATAGCATCCGCGCGGTAAGGTACACTTTGTGAAGACCTTTGTCGCTGCGGAAGTACTTTAAAGCTGGCTTCAGTCGTAAACGCTCTCCCACAAACAAAGAAACATTTTGTATAGCGATAGACAAATCGTTCTTCAATATCATCATCAGTACATACTACCTATATATTTTGTAGTTGTTGAACTTCATTCTTCTTTAACTGTAAGACCTTATTGTACAAATTTCTTGGAAATAAATGAATTATAATTTTAATATATATGACCAAAAATCATGGATCTCGCGTTATCGTCACGTTTTCCATGAGCTAATAAGTGTGAAGTTTTTCGTGAACTAAAGGAGGAACAATTAATTAACTTAGGTTTTCAGCTGTATCGAAATTCAAAAGACTATTTGTTATATTACTTATTTGAAATCTGCCATGTTATAAAACAACAGGTATTTGTATTGGTAGACGTAAAAACTTTTGTTAACTGTTATTTTATCTGTTATATTATATTGCATGTCCGAGGCTTAACTTTTCTTTTACCGAAAAATGACTCAACGTAAACATGTTAGTACTTTAATAAGCTTATCAGAAAATAATTATCGGAATGAACATGAGTATTTAATATAATACACAATTTAACGTTTAAAACAATTGTACTAGCAACATTTACTCAAGTTAACATACATCGAAATCATTTCGAGTTCGAGTATGTTAATGGTAATATTAATTTCGAAGCTTAACCCAGTAGGAAATGAGGCGCTGTATCTTCGGATTCACACACGACTGCGCCGCCTCGCAGATTGTCGCGAAATGTGCCGTCACTAATGTAGTTAATGTCGTATAAACGCCCTATTGCTTTATCTCAATCGCAACTTTTCTTATAAATGAAATATTATTAATTGAAGAATGCAGAGCGCATGATTTTAAACTCCTTACTAACAAAATATTTATAAACTGAACTAGCTAACCCGTGCTCACTTCGTTGAGAATACAAATCGTTTAAACCTTTCCTGGACTTCCACGAATATTTCAAGACTAATAATAGCTGAATCGGTTTAGCCTTTCTGGAGTTTTAGCGAGACTAACGATCAGCTATTCATTTTTATATATAAGAGAAGAAGAAGATAAGTTAGACAATTTTTTGTCCTTGCCTGTCAAGTGAGTTTTCGTTCAGATAAGGGGAGAAAATTGTAAATATTTTTAGTATCTAGTTAAGGGGCTCAGTAAACTATCTATCTTATTGGACCGCCCGTATCGGCGTCTTACATAAGCGTCTTTTTCACAACTACTACTAAACCTACAAAGTTTCATCTATAACTTACATTAGTCTCAAATATATAGTATTGCTTAATATAATATTATGTCTGTTGTGACTGAACCGAGCGAGCTTATCGGACATTAGATGTTAGATCATTACTATAACTGTAGCCCAAATGCTAACGGAATCTTATAATTTAGAAGGTTGAATACTCTCGTGATTAGTTCCCATTATTATTTAATATCAAATTTAACTTCAGCACATAAGTACCCTGTGGTCATTACAATACGAGCAAAACGCCTCCGTGGTCTAGTGGTTCAGAGCTTCGCTCTTGACCCGGAGGTTATGGGCTCGATTCCCGCGTTGGAACAACAAAAAATGTTGTTTTCATGTTTGGTTAGGACAATACAGGCTGATCACCTGATTGTCTGACAAGAAAGATGATCCATGCGTCGGATGGGCATGAAAAAAGTCGGTCCTGCGCCTGATCTCCCGCCAGTCGTGTCAGTTATGCGTCCCACTGGGTTACGAGAGTGAAGGGAGAGAGAATGCTTCTGTGTATTGCGTACACACTTGGGCACTATAAAATAACTCCTGCCTAGCTTGCCTGGTTTCGGCCACCGTCGCCGAAATCGATGTGGGAGGCATTATTATTATTACGAGCAAAATTTACCAGCTACCGGATCAAATTCCCTGGTACATAAAATAACGAGCTAAACAATATTCGTGGAATTTGCGCCATCTTTAATATGGACACGAAATTTCACGGCATATTAATCTATTTCATCTTCTCCGGCCGGCGATACATCAATCAGCCAGGCGGCCGCTCGCAATCAAATAAAATTTAACTCAAAAGCGAGCATTAAGCGCTCACATACGATATTGTGCCTATACGCCGGCTATTTTAAATTTAAACTATCCATTAAATACTAGATATTTCATGTTAGAATTTTTAAATCTAAAATGTTTTCAGTGGCGGTTTGAAATTTGATCAGCCAGTTCGTTTTGTGAGTAAGTTTTATTTGATTAACCTTTGTTAATTAACAACTTGTATTCATACATATAAAACCGGTTATGGTTTGCCAGAGCCAGCGTGGGATAAAAGTATAGTTGTAAACATAATAGGTTTATAAACGCTAATTTACGTGATATACAACTTTTCACTTCACTTTATGAACTGTTAACAAAACAGTTCATGTAGATGAATCGAGCTTGCACTCTCAGGTCAGGCGGAACGTGACAATGAGTCATACTTTTTCGTTCATGCAGCTGGCGTTCATCTCTTAAAATACGATGTTAAATCATCATTTAAAATACGATGTTAAGACATAAGAATAATAGAAAAGAACTAAAAAAATCCTTGTTTCTAAAATTTAATTATGAATATATGGTATAAGCTCGTTAGCAGTGGACAATATTCATTGCCGTAGAACGGAAGGCCCGCAATCATGGAGCACCCTATAAACTACGTGAATTATACAAGTTCATACATAAACTCTCGCTAATTTTGAAGTTATGTCTGTTCGTAAGTGTGGAAATTATTAAACCGAATGTTTACTACGTTATTACTGCATTGGTTTTATTGCAAATGGAATTTGCTTGTAGAGAATGTATCTATTTCTCATTACAAGGACAAAATGAAACTTTCTAATGTTGCTAATACAGTTGTATATAAGTAAGCAGTTGCGTTACCAGTTAGTAGCACTACCTATCTCACAAATGCAACGCAAGCATATGCTACTTTTCTGTGAGGCCATGGTACGCAACCGGTCCCGCTCAATAACTCGTCCACTGAAAAAAATAGTTTTATTCTTAAGAGTATATTACTAGTTCAGATTATATTTCAGATACGATATGAAACACTGTTTTTCATTGTCATCCGTCATTCTTGATTGAATTCCGCTTTTGTAAATACAATCGGCAAATGTATTTCACGCTTATTAGCTGCGTAAAATTGCTGTCGCGATTCATCGGCGGCAACGCACCGTTGGGTTTAAATGTATTGTATTATCAACGTCATGTTGTCCGGTGCAGGCGCGCGACGCTTCAGTCATTACTAAATTATCATAGCGACCGAATTTAGCTTGTTAGTACACTTTGTTGTATACGAATAGGTTTAATTCTAATTTTTCGTATACAACAAAGTGTACTAACAACAAAAAAAATGTGTACTGTCTTTATGGCACAAAATGCACAGTGAATAAATAACATTTAAATTGGATTTATTATATATTATAATGGATAAGCCTTAAATATTATTTTAAAATGAACAAAATAAAAAGTTAAAAATATAATCACAAAATCTTTATGTATAACTAAACTTTACAAACTCTTTACAATCTAAATTAGTACAAATTATGTCAAAATATTATCAACGAAATCTAATAACGTCCACCACGTTCGAAAAGTCACGAAAAAGTGAAGCGCCTCGCCGGCGCTGTTTATCGGGAACGCACGAACTGGTTCGCTCGGCGTAATCATCAGACCGAACTAGGCCCCGCCCCCTCGTCACCAATTGTTTGTAACACGGCCTCTCCTGACCGGTCAGCGGCGTCCTCGACCGCTTGTTTGGCAGATGCCTCCAGGCTATCATCAAAGCTATCGTCGGGTGTATCATTATCTGAAAAATAATTACACATTAGCAAAGTCAAAAAGTGACTTTCGAGTTTCTACGATTCTAATTACGATTGCAAGCGTGCACTCAAGCCATCGCAACCAAAACCGTTTTAGCTCAGGAAGATTTTCTTTTTTTTTTTTTTTTTTTACATCAAAACACGAACGAAAAGCTCCGGATCCTCGTCGTCGTGTCACATAACGAAAGCATTACATTTTTAATGCTTAAGCTATGCCCCATGGCACGAAGCATCACATTCGCTTGCCACGATTGCCTCGACCATATCATAGGCATCTCATTCGCATAACATGGCCTCTACTCGCATAATGAATGCATTAGGTCTTTAACTGCATTCAATATGCCCCATGGCACGAAGCATCACATTCGCTTGCCACGACTGCAGTGATCAACCGATCACCTAAAACAGACATACCACATAACATGTAAGTAAGTCTAGAGGTAATCACTCCTCCCCGCGAGCTCGCTAAACAAAACATGACCGGTCATAACTGATTCTTGAGTTGACTACGTCAACTTACCAACACCTTCAAAGAAGGCTGCACAGACATCGGGCGTCCATTCACCACGCCATCGAACCATATATTCCGCAGCTGCTTGAGTTCGCTTGCCATAAGAACCTGTCATTAGTTCCAATTCGTAACGATTGTGAGGAAGATCACGAACAATCTTGTACGGACCCCTCATGCCTGAGTCAAGCTTGCCAGTAGCCTGCGAGGCCTTACAAACAAATACGAAGTCACCAACAGCATAGGATCGAGGTTCTTTACGACGTTCATTTACACGGCGGTCCTGATGTCGCTGGTTAGCTTTAAGCAGTTCTGTAGCCCGCTGTCGACGGAGCGTAGTCATTGCGTCACGATTCGGATGACTGTTCTCTAAAGCCACATCTCTCACAAGTGACCGAAGAACGGGGGTAGTACCTTCTATCCCGGTTAAAAGAAGTAACGGTGAAATTCGAGTGGTGGACTGCTTGGTAATGTTAAGAGTTAACTGAATTTTCCACAAAATATTAGACCATTTATTTCCCTTAACATTAACTTCTATTCGTAACATATTTAAAAGCGTACGACAGTACCGCTCTACCTGCCCATTTTCACAGTGCATCCCGGGTGTAATGAGACGGGTAGCACACCCCATGTCAGTAACCCAATTCTGAAAACCGGAGCTTTCAAACATCCTACCCTGATCAGATATTATTAAAGATGGTGTACCAAATAAAGATATAGCGTTCGTAAAAACCCTTTTCAGTTCGTCTGTATCCTGTTTATAAATGGCGTACAAAAGGCAGTATTTTGAGAATGCATCTACAAGAACTAGAATGTATTTAAAGCCATTAGACTCGACTAGGGGACCAAGCACGTCCAGATGGACATTGGAAAAAGGGACATCAGGCTTAGTCCATGATTGGATAGGCTGATGCGGTGCTCGGGGAACTTTTTTATGTGAGAGGCACACTACGCAATGGGTTATATACTTTCTGACAAATTGTCTTAAGCCAGGAAACCAGAAATGACGAAGAACCAGATCAGTCGTTTTGTCAATCCCTACATGATCATGGTCATCGTGAAACACTCGTAAGAGACTTAATCTATGGCCCTTTGGGATAAAACAAAGCAAGCGAGATTCTTCGCCTGTTGAGCTATACTTATAGTACAGGATGTTATTTTTTACTACATAACGTGACAAATCTAGCTGGCCATCTTTTAACTTGTCAACCAAGTCTTGTGTTTCAGAATCAGCTGTTTGTGCGATCTGAGCCCAATTATTCGGTCTACGAATATGAGACACTTGAGCTGGATTGCGGCTCAGGAAATCAGCGTGTTGCATTAAAATGCCGTTTCTGTACTCTAAGGTATATCGAAAATCTTGAAAATAGACCCACCATCTAGCTACCCGTGGTACGAGATCTATTTTTCGCTCAGTCATTTTTATTGAATTACAGTCGGTAATGATTTTAAAGTCTATGCCTATCAAGTAGTGACGAAAATGCTGAAGAGCCTTTACTATCGCCAGCGTTTCAAGCTCATAACTATGATAACGAGACTCCGCACCATGTGTCGCTTTACTGAAATATCCGACTACCCTTTTACGCTTACCCTCATGTTCTTGAAAAAGTATACCGCCTAAACCGATCGCACTGGCATCGGTGTGCAGCTCAGTGGGCAACTTTGGATCAAATATAGCTAGCACGGGCTCTTGAGTTAAACAGTCGACAATATACTTGTGAGCAAGATCTTGTTCATCGCCCCAAATAAATGGTTGACTTTTTTTTGTTAATCTTGCAATGCACGCGGTTTTTACAGCATAACTGGCTATGTAACGCCTGAAGTAGCCGGCTAGACCCAAAAATTGCCGCACTTGCTTAACGTTACTAGGCTTCGGAGACTTAACCAACGCTTCTACTTTCCTCGGACTCGGCCGTACCTGACCCTGACTTATGAGCCTACCTAAATACTCTACTTCTGTTTTTAAAAAGGAGCATTTTTTTAAATTAATAGAAAATCCTGCTTTAGTAAGGGTTACAAGCACCTGCCGCAAAATTGTATGGCCTTCCTGAATTGTGTCAGACATTATTAGAACATCATCGATATAAGTCAGTACCTTCCCCGTATCTATTAGATGTCTAAGTGTCTTAGAAATGATCCGTTGATAGACCACGGGAGCGTTAGTAAGTCCATATGGCATTTTTAAATACTCGTATTGAGATTCTGGAGTTACAAACGCTGTTTTGCTAATGGATCCATCATCTTTCAAAGGTACTTGGTGAAAACCCGTGGCCATATCAAGGCTCGTAAAGTACTTGCTACTACCCAATTTATCGATATGGTCATCAATTAATGGTAAGGGAAATCTCTCTTTTACTGTTATGGCGTTTAAAGCCCGATAATCCACACACATCCTATCAGACCCGTCCTTCTTTTTGACGAGTATGATAGGACTTGCGTATTCAGACTGTGACTCCCGGATGATTCCCTTACTCAAAAGATCAGCGCATATGTCACGAACGCGTGTTTTCTCATCAGCAGATAACCTATAAGGTCTATAATGCACCGGCACATCACTGTTTAATTTTATTTCCATACTGCCAGTATTAACCGTTGAGGTCGCGGTACCCGTAACGAACGACTCATTAAATTCCGTTAAAAGCGAAAATAATTTATCTCTATCATTCCCGGTCAAAGGTGTATCTACTATACTACCTTTATCAATACTACGTAAATTACAGACGCATGATGGGCTATTGGTTCTTATTAGTCGTTGTGTGTCACTGGTCCGTATGTACGTTACTCCTTCACGGTTTAAAACATCTATACCAATTAACAATGGCGCGCTTATGCAATCCGAAGGAACAACGAACATATCTATCTCCAGTGATATCTCCGGAAACTCAACAACCACCGTTACGTAACAGATTGATTCTATTTCTTGGCTACCTATTCCGCGCATTATTCTATTAGTAGGCTTTTTGTTGCAGTTTAAATAACCAATAACCGAGCTTGAAATGAGCGAGATGTCGGAACCACTGTCTATTAGGGCGTCAATAGGTACTTTGTTTACAACTACTGCCATCACATTATTTTGTTGAGTGTCACTCAGTTTCTTACAAAAGTTTACATCGCTAACCTTTCTACGATTTGTTTCTGCACGCTGCTTAGCAAAACAATTTTGTTCAGAATGCCCTGTCTTTTTACAATAGTTGCAAAATAATGACGATTTACTGGCAGTACTAGGCGCAGGAGAAACTGTGTCCGAGTTTTTTGAATCTAACTTCTGCTTCTTAGGACATGCATCCTTTTTGTGGCCCTCAGCACCGCAAAAGTAACATTTTCCGCGCATATCTGTTTTTTGTCCTAACCGTTTATTATTGTAAGAACCCAATGCTTTAACTGACAAACGGGCAGGATTGTGGGTAGACGGAAAATCTTTTTTCGGTTTACTGTAAACGGACAAGAACTCAACTAATTGATTCGGCTGGAGTTTCGCATTAGTTGCGGCAGCTTTTACTTGCACATCAGAAATACCCCGAATAACAATGGCAGTTTTTAGGTCATCCGAGAGACCACCGACAATATTAAGGCGCAACAATGATTTTCGTGCATATTCCGGGTAGGTATCAAATTTATTTGAGTTCGTACACATTACATCAAAAAGAACATTAGCCACATCGACACCCGGTGGACACAGAGATCTGAAGTCTGATTTGAAATTAGTCCAAGTACGATCGCAAGTAACCCAGTCACTTAACCACGTGCGAGCGTCACCTTTGAGGCAGTTTCCGACACGTGACAGGCACTCACGATCGTCCCATCGATTTGCTACGCGACCACGATCGACCTCTGCACACCAAACGTCGAAGTTATGCACACTGGGATCAAAGTTAGATATGTAGTAATGGGACGATCTTACTTGAATCAATGACGTTAACGCGCCCACAAGCCTGTCCGTTGCGTCACCGGTAGCAAACTCCCTAGTTTCCTGTCCTGGCAGAGAACTCGTTTGTTGAGCTGGAAAAGAGTTTTGTTGTACCGTGCCCTCAGCCAAAGTAGAAAAATAATTCACACTTGGCGTTGGAGCTGGTAGCTGTGGTGTCTGACAATCTCGTGGTGGACGTTGCTGTTCAGAAACTGAGGAAGTCGACAAGGCAGGTAATCTGCCCTCAATAGTATTTAGTCTGCCTAAAATTGTATCTAAAGCCAATATACTAGGGCTGTCATGACGGCTATTAGAGCTGTCACGACGCCGGCGCCTGTTAGATCTACTACGATAGCGAGATCTATCTCGTTCGCAGTCCTTCTTACTTTTTGAAGACCGCCGAGGCATTACGAAATCAATAAAATGATAATTACCAACAATTAAATTCGTACTAGCTTTCTAAAAATAGCACAAAAATAATTTCAATCTACCCGCATTAACCAAATATTTGAAAGAACAAACAAAGAATTATCAGAAAAGCCGCTACGATAGGCTACGTGTAAATCGCACTACTGATATAATGGATAAGCCTTAAATATTATTTTAAAATGAACAAAATAAAAAGTTAAAAATATAATCACAAAATCTTTATGTATAACTAAACTTTACAAACTCTTTACAATCTAAATTAGTACAAATTATGTCAAAATATTATCAACGAAATCTAATAACGTCCACCACGTTCGAAAAGTCACGAAAAAGTGAAGCGCCTCGCCGGCGCTGTTTATCGGGAACGCACGAACTGGTTCGCTCGGCGTAATCATCAGACCGAACTAGGCCCCGCCCCCTCGTCACCAATTGTTTGTAACAATATATAATAAAAATAAATACATGAAATAAATAAATAATATATACATACTTAATATATTTTCAATGTTTTACCCAGTAGGGAAAACACTCGTAATAAAAAGTGTATTTAAAAAAGAAACTGCCTCAAATAATCTTCTTCTCTTATAAATAGTCTCGCTAAAACTCGAGAACGGCTGAACCAATTCGGCTATTTTTAGTCTTATAATTTAATTAAAATTAAATATCCGTGGAAGTCCCGGGAAGGTTTAAACGGTTCACCATAAATTGTTTCTATGCTCAACAAAGTGGGCATGGGTCAGCTAGTAAAAAATAAAAATCGTAGTACTCACATAATCCTATTTGTAGCAGAAATAATAGTATTTACAACAATAAAGTTTTATCAAATTCAACTTTAATGCTAACATTATTTTATTCAACGTCAATATAATCATTTAATGCAACGTCAATATAATCATTTAATTCACAATATTGTGTGTAATAAGATTGACCAAACACTCATTCATAATTAGTTTAGTATAGTTTTAGTAAAATTAGTAAATAATGTTATTAGGGGACAATGCGAGGCCATCAGCATAATAACGCATTTAGCGGGCGGTTGTGACGCGGTTTTGGTAATGGATCGTACTCGGGTGAATGAAATTTACTTTATGATATTGCTTCGTGTTACCCGCAACTTCGTTCGCATAGTAATCCGGCGGGACCGTACATCGTGCTGCGATAGAAAATATTCTGTTTCCTTTTCCAAGACAGTATCAAACAGTGTCTTAAGTGGTTCAGTTCAAAGCGTGAAGAGGTAACAGACACACATTTTTGCATATTTTACATTTCTTATATAATTACATATCTTCTTCTTATCTTATATGTAAAAATTACTTGCTGTTCGTTAGTCTCACTAAAACTCGAGAACGGCTGAACCGATTCGGCTATTTTTGGTCTAGAAATGTACGTGGAAGTCCAGGGAAGTTTTAAACGGTTTGTATGTTCAACGAAGTGGCCAAGGTTCAGCTAGTCTTATATATAAAAATGAAGGCTGTTCGTTAGTCTCGCTAAAACTCGAAAACGGCGCAACCGATTCGGCTATTTTTGGTTTAAGCATTCCTTGGACTTCCACGAATATGTTTAAACGGTGTTTTTTATGCTCAACGAAGTGGGCACGGCTCAGCTAGTTATATATAGAATTAAAGATTTATACTCACTTCCTAAAAAACAAGTTGTATATATATAAAAATGAATTGCTGCTCGTTAGTCTCACTAAAACTCAGGAACGGTTGTCTTGAAATATTCATAGAAGTCCCGGGAAGATTTAAACGGTTTATCGCAAACTGTTTCTGTGCTCAATGAAGTGGGCACGGGTCAGCTAGTTATGTATAGAATTAAAGATTTCTATTCACTTCCTAACAAAACAAGTTGTAACGAAAATTGATGAGTGACAATATCAATAATAATATAGGTACCTCGGCATTTTTCATGTACAGACCTTTAAACTACACCGCCGCACACACGGCAAAATCGATGAATTAGGCGGTCAAAAATAAAAATTACAATATTTATCTCCAAAAATATTTTTTTGTAGCCCTAACAGGTGTAATAACTTACTTTTGGTGCATATGGTACATAATATTAAACCTAAGTGACGGGGGATGACCCTGAAATAAAAAAATCTTAATGCTAGAAATAAAAAATATTATGAATAATTGTTTAAATATGTAATTATGATGGATAAAATAATTCTTATTATTTAAAATACTACATTAAAATGTAGTATTGTAATATAAACATAATATTACGAATTAAAAACTAATTAAGTTACACTATTATGTATACTATAAACTAAGTAAAATACAATAAACTAAATCTATATCGGAGGTCGCTGTGTCTTTAATTATTTATAATGTATTTTTAACATTAAACCAGATCATGTTTCATGTCATTCAACAATAGTCATCGTCATCAGTCTCCAAATTTTCATCTTGGCCATTTGACGCACGTAACGAAGACACAATATCTGGGTCCAGCATTAGGGTGACATCGTTCGAAAATGGTTTTCTTTTATTTTTATGGGGTTTGCGTTTTGATGCTATTATTACTGATGATACGAGTATTACTGGGGTAGCATTGCTTTATAACTTTGGCTATAATGTTGTAAGGTGGATAAATATTTGCACCGCGGGATTTAGAGCTTCTTTATATATGAATGTAGTCTTCTTTTCCCATATCAGTATCAATTATCAGAGAATGTGCCTCTTCAGGTGAATAAGCTGTCATAGAGGAACATGATGGAGAGTCGTGTATACCTTTCATGCACTTAAATCTGCGAGCTCTAAGGTAATTACTTGAGCTGCTGTTCTTTTGCCACTCTTAGTAAGACTCATCTGAGCTGCCCAGAACAAAACATCCGGGCTGCTCTTATTTACCATTTATTTTGTGATTCTTCTTCTAGTTCGTTGGGAGCTTGCCTCGAAAGATGTCTTAGCCCTTTATTTAAGTACAATACTTTATATTTTTTTTAATCTTTCTGTTGACTTTTGCAACAGCTTTACACACAAACACTTTTAAGACATTTTTAAGCTTATTTATATTGTTCTTTGATTTTTCATATTCATTAAACTTGTCTAATATATATCTAGTTAATCGTTCAATCCACTTACATTATGTTTTTTTATAAAAAAAATCTTTTTGTAACCCTAATAACAAGTCCATTTCATGAATGGCCATTTTAGTTGCAAGCCACACACAAGCCGTGTGGTGACGGCATTAGAATACAATTATCACCACCCCCGATACTATCCTAGGGGAGTCGTAAGAGGCGACTAAAAGGAAACACACACACATCAACAGCTAGTGTGAGAGAAGGAAAACTCGAAACAAAACCCTGTACCAACCCGTCTAGCCAGCGTGGTACCAGTAGGCTAAACTTTCCTCCAAATGATTACGCACCAGAAAACCAGGCCCCTAGTCCCCGGCGGCCCCGCTATTCCTGGCTACGGTAGCGGCCACGGTAACGGCGGGGCGGGGGGTGCTAAGAATCTCCGGAAGAGATCCGGCTACCACCCCCCTTCTAAACGACAACTGGCCCTGGTAACACACAACGTGCGCACTTTGAGGTTGGACGAGAAGCTCGTAGAGCTGGAAGAGGAGATGAACAAGTTGCACTGGGACATTATTGGTCTATCGGAGATCCGAAGAGAGGGCGAGGATACGATAACCTTACAGTCCGGCCACTTGTTCTACTACCGGGAGGGAGAACAGAAGTCCCAAGGTGGTGTTGGGTTTATCGTCCACAAATCTCTCATCAACAACATTGTGTCCATCGAGAGTGTGTCAAATAGGGTTGCATACCTTGTACTGAGAATCTCAAAACGATATTCGTTGAAGATTGTACAGGTATACGCCCCATCGTCAACACATTCAGACGATGAAGTAGAAGCTACGTATGAGGACGTCAGTAGGGCCATACGTAGCCCTAAAACACACTTCACAGTTGTTATGGGAGATTTCAATGCGAAGCTGGGCTGCAGAAGCGATGATGAGCTGAAAGTGGGGCCATTTGGATTTGGGCAGAGGAATCCCAGAGGACAGATGCTGGCGGACTTTATGGAGAAAGAAGGACTCTTCATGATGAATTCTTTCTTCCAAAAGCCGCCGCAGAGGAAATGGACCTGGTTGAGTCCCGACGGTGTAACTAGAAACGAGATTGACTTCATTATGAGCACCAAGCGGCAGATATTCAACGATGTCTCTGTGATCAACAGGGTTAAGACCGGAAGTGATCACCGAATCGTCAGAGGCATGTTGAATATCAACGTCAAACTTGAGAGATCGCGTCTGATGAAGTCTACGCTCCGACCGTCGAATGCCCATATCCAAAACCCCGAGAGCTTTCAACTTGAACTGTCAAATCGCTTCCAATGGCTAGACAGCTGCGCATCAGTGGACGATATAAATAGCAGGCTGGTAGAAACTGTCCATACGGTGGGGTCAAAATTTTTCAAGACCCACCGTACAAATAGACCTCAGAAACTATCCGACCAAACCCGGAACCTCATGGCTAGTCGACGTTCAATGACGCTCCAAACTTCGAGTGACGCTGAGTCATATAGGCAGCTCAATAGACAGATTACGAAGTCCTTGCGACACGATATCCGTTCTTTTAATACCCAGCGTATTAAGGAGACAATAGAGCGGAACCAAGGCTCCAAAGTGTTTGCAAGAGACGTATCTATTGGGCAAAGCCAGTTGACAAAGCTGAAGACCGAAGATGGACGCCTAACGTCAAATAAGTCCGAGGTACTACGGGAGATAGAAAGGTTCTATGGACAGCTGTATACCTCGGTCTCAGCTGAACCTGCTAGTTTAGCTGCAGACCCAAGAGCCAGGCTAACACGACACTATACCGAAGACATCCCGGACATCAGCCTGTACGAGATTAGGGTAGCTCTCAAACAGCTTAAGAACAACAAGGCTCCGGGCGAGGATGGAATCACTACAGAGCTTCTGAAAGCGGGCGGCACGCCGGTACTAAAAGTCCTTCAGAAACTCTTCAATTCCTCCTTACTCGATGGGAAAACGCCAGAGGCATGGAACAGGGGTGTTGTGGTCCTGTTCTTCAAAAAAGGCGACAAAACCTTACTGAAGAACTATAGGCCCATAACACTGCTGAGCCATGTCTACAAGCTGTTTTCGAGAGTTATCACGATGCGTCTCGAACGCAGGCTGGATGACTTTCAGCCTACCGAACAAGCCGGTTTCCGAAAAGGCTATAGTACCATAGACCACATACATACGCTGCGGCAGATTATACAGAAGACCGAAGAGTATAATCGGCCATTATGCTTGGCGTTTGTGGACTATGAGAAAACCTTTGATTCCGTCGAAATATGGGCGGTCCTTAGATCTCTCCAGCGTTGCCGTATTGACTTTCGGTATATCGAATTGTTGAAGTGTTTGTATAATAACGCCACCATGTCAGTCCGAGTACAGGAGCACTGCACGAAGGATATCCCTTTAAAGAGAGGAGTAAGACAGGGGGATATCATATCCCCGAAACTGTTTACCGCTGCTCTGGAGGATTCCTTCAAGCTCCTGGAATGGCAAGGACTTGGCATCAACATCAATGGCGAATACATCACTCACCTTCGATTTGCCGACGACATAGTAGTCATGGCAGAATCGCTGGAAGATTTGGGGCGCATGCTCGGTGGCCTCAATAGAGTTTCTCAACAAGTGGGTCTTAAAATGAACATGGACAAAACAAAGATCATGCACAATGTCCATGTTGCACCCACCGCACTAACTGTTGGGAGCTCTACTCTTGAAGTGGTTGACGAATATATATACCTAGGGCAGGCTGTCCGATTAGGTAGGTCCAACTTTAAGAGAGAGGTCAGTAGACGGATCCAGCTCGGCTGGGCAGCGTTCGGTAAATTACGCAACGTCTTCTCGTCCAAAATACCTCAGTGCCTTAAGACAAAGGTATACAACCAATGTGTGTTACCAGTGATGACTTACGGTTCTGAGACATGGTGCTTCACGAAGGATCTTTTCAAAAGGCTCAATGTCGCTCAGCGTGCTATGGAGAGGGCAATGCTCGGTATTTCTCTACGTGATCGAATCAGAAATGAGGAGATCCGTAGAAGAACTAAGGTTGCTGACATTGCCCGTAGGATCAGTCAGCTGAAGTGGCAATGGGCCGGCCACATAGCACGAAGATTGGACGGTCGATGGGGCAAAAAGATCCTAGAGTGGAGGCCACGTACTGGCAAGCGCAGTGTGGGACGGCCACCTACCAGATGGACCGACGACCTGGTGAAAACTGCCGGGTCACGTTGGATGCAGGTGGCAATGGACCGGTCGCACTGGAAATGTATTGGAGAGGCCTATATCCAGCAGTGGACAAAATAAAAGGCTGAAACGACGAAACGACGACATTTTAGTTGAAGCTGACCCACTACAACTACCTGTGAAAAAAAGGGTGTAACATCACAATGGGTTCATATGGCATCGTAAATTTTACAGTATTATTAGGTTAGAGATGCACGAGTTCAGATATATTGTTTTTAGACTGGAACTATGCGGAACTTTTTTTGAAACTCTAAAAGAACGAAAAATTTTAACTGAAAAAATATGTCTAGGGAAACATCAAAGTTTTTGATAACTAGGCCTGTTAAGAATAAATTCTATACAATATTATATTAGAACTTACCTGTTGTTTCAATATTCATAACCAATTTTGCGATAATTGCCCGAAACTAGCGAAAAATTACGTTACGACCGCACTAACGTTCGAAAACCATAAACGAGTTTTTTACTTTCAGTATTTTTGGAGCGTTGTGGAGGCTTTGTTTTTCGCAGGACAAAAGAAATTATACGTCATTTCAATAAAGCAACTATCGAACTATAAGAATTTGTATAAGTTTGAACTCTATCTTAATAAAAAAAAATTGACTTTTGTCCCCCTAATTCATCGATTTTGCCGTGTGTGCGCCGCGCGGTTTTTAAATAGAAATGGTGTATAACTGGGAGCGCATCCAGTCGATTTAAAATACTAATATTCGATTATCACGTCTCAGTTTTACGTCACGATAAAGATGTAAAATTGCAATGCCTTGAAATGATTAGCACTTGTACATTAGTATGAATTGAGATAACGCGCATTTATTTCTCGTTACGGAGACTAAGAATTCCATTAATAGAATATTATTAAGAGTATGTGTAAAGTATTTTTAGAATAAAAGAGTCTCTCTCAATGCTGTACCTCACTTTAATTGATGTATAAATTAAATAGAGATAATATAGATTCGATACGCTTGGTCACTTTACATTCGACACTTTATTTCTCCTCTAATAAAATAAATCCACTTCTGGCGTTTTGAAATTATAAATTATTGACTTTTAAAGTAATGAAATATGAAAACACATCAATCAATGCGAACGTTCAAAAGTCAGGCAATACATTTTGCTGCGCCACCCCGTTGCTATGAATATATGGCTTACATTTTACTACTCATAAAAATATGGAAGTTATACTATGTGTTGCTTTGCTTAAAATATTTACAAGGATGCCTACGAATTTCTTCCTTACACTGAATTCTTTTTAAGATTAATAATTATTTTACTTTTCCTATTTACACCACTTAATTAATCATCCCACACCTTAAATGCATTATTTAATTTATTTTCTAATTTTCTCGCATTTATAATATTTATATGCCAAATATGCCAAAGTAGCTGTTCCGTGCCCACTACGTTGAGATAGAAATAGTTGATTATCCGGGAACCTTCCCCGGGACTTCCACGAATATTTCAAGACTAAAATTAGCCGAATCGGTTCAGCCGTTCTCGAGTTTTAGCGAGACTAACGAACGAGGAATTCATATTTATATATAAGAGAAGAAGAAGAAGATTTAATAAAAATCGGTTCAGCAGTTTAAGCGTGAAGAGACAGACACAGAGACAGACGTGTAGTTTAGTATATATATATCCCACCAAAAACATTTTCATGTAAAAATGTTGCCAAGACGAGTCTACATAGCTTACCCTGTGAAAAAGTTATCAGATCGTATAAAGCCAAGCTCTAAAGACTACTCGCCCTAAATCTACGAGCAGCTTGATCAAAATCTATCAAAAAGTGGACAAATCTCATGTAGAACCAAAGTTCTTGATCTATGCGCCCTTACTTTACTAGGCTTAGCTTCACTTACTCTACATTTCAGTTAAAACGTGATGCTTGGCCGTTTTATTTCACACACGATAAATGAATGCCTATAAAATCTTCGTAACGGTAGCAAAACGGCCAAGTATCACGTTTTAACTGAAATGTAGAGTAAGTGAAGCTAAGCCTAGTAAACTAAGGGCGCATAGATCAAGAAATTTGGTTCTACTTGAGATTTGTCCACTTTTTGATAGATTTTGATCAAGGTGCTTGTAGATTTAGGGCGAGTAGTCTTTAGAGCTTGGCTTTATACGATCTGATAACTTTTTCACAGGGTAAGCTCCTCTTTTGTAGACTCGTCTTGGCAACATTTTTACATGAAAATCTTTTTGGTGGGATTTATTTATTTTTGTAAGTTGGTTAATGGACTTGTTTGAGTTTAAAAATAACCTATTTTGACCCCGGACTTTCGCCTTATTCTTCGTCTGGAATTTAGATGATTTATTGTATTTCTCTTTCATTTGATACCCATATTGTGAGAGTACCTGTGAAAACGATAAATCCCTATTTTGGATTAAAAATGGCGGCATTCATGAAATCTTGTATGAATTGTATTTTTTTTCTCAAACTCTCTCATCATTTGATACCCATATTATAGGGGTTGATATGAAAACGATAAGTCTCCATTGTGGCTGTGTAACACCGAACTTCAATAAAACACCTCACTACTATTATTGAACTCTCTTTATACTTCGTTCTTTTTTTTTCGGTAGTGCTATATCTATCCGGGTGGATAGTTGTTTAGTCATAAGCTTGTTTAATCATTTTAGTGTTTGCTAAAATAATAATAATAATATCTCACACAACGATTTCGGTGACGGTGGCCGGTTTCATTGAAACCAGTCCAGCTACGAAGGAGTTATTTTATAGTGCCCAAGTGTGTGCGCAATGTATAGTAGCACTCTCTTTTTCTTAACTCTCGTAATCCACTGGGACGGATAACCGACACGACTGGCGGGAAATCAAGCGCAGGACCGACTTTTTACATGCCCATCCGACGCATGGATCATCTTTCTTGTCAGACAATTAGGTGATCAGCCTGCCTTGTCTTAACCAAACTTAAAACGTGTTTTCAACGTGGGATTCGAACCTACGACGACCACAGTCGAGAGCCAGGCTCTAAACCAATAGACCACGGAGGCGTAATTAATTTATGGTCACAAATTTCTTTGAGTCTCGAAGTTTTTACAATTTAGACTGAAAAAAAATCTACGCATTTGAAGTTTTATGTAACGTTTGTTTTTCGTTTATTGTTATCATTATAAAACGTTACCGTCTGTTAAATGTTTGTCTTTAGATGTTTCACAGTTCTAAACATAGATGTCGCTGTTAGGCAACTGCATCGCGCTATCGAAGTGTCGAAAGATTTTTATATAAGATTATACGGATATTACACTAACACTGACGTAAGCTGCCGACGCTCAGCGCCACGACGCCCAGCACCGCGACGCCTGCCGACGCCCAGCGCCACGACGCCCAGCGCCACGAGGCCCAGCGCCACGACGCCCAGCGCCGCGACGCCTACCGACGCCCAGCGTCGCGACGCCTGCCGACGCCCAGAGCCGCGACGCCGAGCGCCGCGACGCCGAGTGCCGCGACGCATGCCGACGCCCAGCGTCACGACGCCCAGCGCCGCGACGCCTGCCGACGCCCAGCGTCGCGACGCCTGCCGACGTCGGCACGCCTGCCGACGCCCAGTGCCGCGACACCTGCCGACGCCCAGCACCGCGACGCCTGCCGACGCCCAGCGCCGCGACGCCTGCCGACGCCCAGCGCCGCGACGCCCAGCGCCGTGACGCCTGTCGACGCCGAGCGCCGCGACACCTGCCGAAGCCTAGCGTCGCGACGCCTGCCGACGCCGAGCGCCGCGACGCTGAGTGCCGCGACGCCTGCCGACGCCCAGCGTCACGACACCCAGCGCCGAGACGCAGCCGACGCCCAGCGCCGCGACGCCTGCCGACGCCGAGCGCCGCGACGCCTGCCGACGCCGAGCGCCGCGACGCCTGCCGACGCCTAGCGCCGCGACGCCTGCCGACGCCGAGCGCCGCGACGCCTGCCGACGCCTAGCGCCGCGATGCTGAGTGCCGCGACGCCTGCCGACGCCCAGCGCCGCGACGCCTGCCGACGCCTAGCGCCGCGACGCCTGCCGACGCCGAGCGCCGCGACGCCTGCCGACGCCCAGCATCGCGACGCCTGCTGACGCCCAGCGCCGCGACGCCTGCTGACGCCCAGCGCCGCGACGCCTGCTGACGCCCAGCGCCGCGACGCCTGCTGACGCCCAGCGCCGCGACGCCTGCCGACGCCGAGCGCCGCGACGCCTGCCGACGCCCAGCGCCGCGACGCCTGCCGACGACCAGCGCCGCGACGCCTGCCGACGCCGAGCGCCGCTACGCCTGCCGACGCCTAGCGCCGCGATGCTGAGTGCCGCGACGCCTGCCGACGCCGAGCGCCGCGACGCCTGCCGACGCCCAGCGCCGCGACGCCTGCCGACGCCCAGCGCCGCGACGCCTGCCGACGCCGAGCGCCGCTACGCCTGCCGACGCCTAGCGCCGCGATGCTGAGTGCCGCGACGCCTGCCGACGCCCAGCGCCGCGACGCCTGCCGACGCCTAGCGCCGCGACGCTGAGCGCCGCGACGCCTGCTGACGCCCAGCGCCGCGACGCCTGCCGACGCCGAGCGCCGCGACGCCTGCCGACGCCGAGCGCCGCGACGCCTGCCGACGCCTAGCGCCGCGATGCTGAGTGCCGCGACGCCTGCCGACGCCCAGCGCCGCGACGCCTGCCGACGCCTAGCGCCGCGACGCCTGCCGACGCCGAGCGCCGCGACGCCTGCCGACGCCCAGCATCGCGACGCCTGCTGACGCCCAGCGCCGCGACGCCTGCTGACGCCCGGCGCTGGGCGTCGTTTATAATTTTAGTTTTAAGTCATAACATTGTTATGTATATTGTATAATATTATATTTAAAAAGAAAAAGAACAATTTTCCAATCTTTTTGCTAAAAGATGGCCCCGCGCGAGTTTCTTACGCCGGTTCTTCTCGCCGGGCTAGTTTCCGAACCGGTGGTAGGCATCATGTAGGACAATTCTATAAGTGTTATTTAATAACCTATATGGAAATAAAATGTTTTGATTTTGATTTTGAATAAACTTAAAATAGAATTAGACGGTTTCAGATTAAACTTGACTGTTGTCATTTCCGGTTCCTGAGTAACGTATTATATGTTGTTGATCGGTACTAAATATTGAATCCATTATGGTGGTCCACCATATTGGATTCAAAATGGCGGCATTTACAATTTAATAATTTTTTTGTTAGTTTTGGAGCAATAACAGCTTACATACATAACTTCAGCTTTCTAAGATTTCCGGAAGTAACCTAAGAATTTCGATGATCTATAAATGAGTCAGTGACGAAATCAGGGGTTTTTAGACATCTACATAAAATCTAAAGTATAATAGCTACGACATTCAAACTTTGTATAGTTCATGTATTTACTGGTGTCATTATATGTTGAAATTTTCAACTATTTTGCATCATCCAAAGCAAAGTTATGGGAGTTCAAAAAACGACGAAACCTTTCGAGAAAAGGTAGGTAGTGCCCTTGAGCTTCGCTTGGTTCGTCTTGACGGGGGCACGACCGTGTCCCCAGATGACAACAGGTATGGCCCTAATATTAATAAATTTTAGAACAAGCAAGTAAAGTGTTATCCTCATTCTGTAGAAAAAAAAACAGTTTCATATTTTTTATTCGTTAATTTCGTACTCATCAGTCTCACGACTTTCTCTTATATTTTTATATAACTTAGTATTTGTATCAATGATTTTTTGGCAAAGGAACATGGCTGGACGCTCACAAGAGGTGAGTAGGAGGTAGCCTGTCCTAGAGATGGCCCCGCATCTTTTCGTTTTGTTTGCTATCACTGTTTCTTTTACAGGATGAAAAGATGAGTAGCCGGCACCTTCTAGCGTGTCACCTGTAACAAAACACTAGATTAAAAAAAAAAAAAAATTGAAAAGAAATACTTAAGATTCTAGAATGTTTTTATTTAAAAAAAAATCTAACATCAAATAGACATTTGTTTTAAAAGAACGTACATTCCAATTATAAACATTCACATTTTTGCATGTTGTTTATAAAAGAACGTTTAGTATAATATAATATAAGAAATTACATCTTTTATAACTCATACCAAAACGCAACGAGTTCTGAGTTTTTAAAAATAGCGATTGAAAATTGAACTTTATTAATTACAAGAAGATCATTGTAATTGAAGTCCAGCGCTATGCAGTACAGGGCAGCCTGAAATTCTAATTCCTCCAAGGAAAAGAGTATCTTCTAGTATAGTTAAATAAAAATCAATTTTGAATAGCTATTTTATGCAGCCCACGTATCGTTTGGGTGTGAGATATCTATGTAAATTTTTGTAGGTACAAAAAAAAATAGCAAGGTGATTGAAATACCTTTGATAGTTCTATATTGATATGGATAGAGAAGATCACTGAATCCAAGGTACAGCATGTTTGGGTCAGGCACGTTGCTGTTTATATGATCTCTGAGGATGTTGGTGACGACGCTGGCGTCTTCTTGTGAGCTGATGATGGCCAGCTCTCCCTCCTCCCGTATGCAGGTCGCCTAAGCTTCGTACCATGACAACGGTTCGCGGTGAAACTTGTAGCACTTACGCTCCATATTGGATCCATTCACATTTTGGAGAATGTAACCTAAAAATGAATATACTATTGCTAGTCAAATTATTTTTTGAATAATAGGCTTATAGATATTACATTGGACTTATACTCATTATCTGCTTAAGAGGAAACACCAAGGGCTAGAGAAATGCAAAATAGGAGTTTGTAAAGTTTATTGCTGTCTCGCAACTGCCCGATCAAACCGATAGAGACAACTGCAGCTTGAACTCAAAATTACCTAGAAATCAACGTTAAGCAGACCCCAGTTTCCTCCTCCTAAACTAAACTGATTTAGGTATTTTTTCATTATAAACTAAAAAAAGCCTTGAGCTATGTTCCTATGTTTCGATGTTAATAAATGTACACCAATTTGTTTTTTATAAGTATGTTTATGAAATACCTACATAATAGCCATAAATGTTTTGTCTAATATATCTTTTTTAAATAATTAATTTAAGAAAAGAAAGGAAAAAATAGGGACGTACCTATTAGTACGTCCATATTTATGTAGGTATTTAATCAACATCTATGAAAATCTATGAAAAAATATATAAGTAGACAATACATTTTTAATATCTGTGTATAATATTTATACACAGATATTTAGGACAAAAAACTCTTGTGGCTTGTTTCTGTATAAAAAATAGCCGTTGTGTTGCCTCTTAATACTGCTAGCCTGGCTTAATAGGATGAGGGTAAGATAGATAACTTTCGGTGCCCTCTATCTGCCTATTGCTTCATAGTCCAAGTTATGCCCTATACTATTTACCTGGATCGAAGCCATCACAATCCTCGTAGTACTTGAAATCTTCAGCGTCAATCTTGCATATGAAAGGGTAAGCATCGGAGCAGGCCCGGTCGTCCAGAAGGCCAATCCTGGTCATAACTACACAGTGCTCGGTGTTGTCAAAGCTGTCTGGACTACCTTCGCCCCACATAATGCCTTGAACAGTCCCAGCCACGTGATCGCCTTAAATGGTAAAAATATAACAATAATGTCTTTCCGCTCCGATTCCGGTGACGTTGGCCGATTTCTTTGAGTTACGCCGGAGTTATTTCTATGTATGCGCACTTCACACGAACACTCTCTCTTCCTGTCTTTCTTTACTAAGTATTGCACTGATACGAGCATATTTTTTATACATTAAAAAAAAAAAATTCTATCGTTTTGCTAAAAGATGGCCCCGTCCGAGTTCGCCGGTTCTTCTCGGCGGGCTAGGGTTGAACCGGTGGTAGCCTTTTTGTTGACTTTCCGAAAATAGCTTGTTAAGTTTCATTTGGAAATAAAATATTTTGATTTTGATTTCGAGCGAGAGAACACCCGTAGGTTGACTTCTTATAATATGGCCCTTGTGACACGTGGATCATCTTTCTTGTCAGACAATCAGGTGATTAGCCTGCATTCTTAATTCCAACGTGGAAATCGAACCCAGTTAGGAGTCCAGTCAAACTCTAACGGAACGCGAAGGCGCTGTATAATTAATGTTTAGGAAATAGTAGTTATAATGTAGTAAGTAAGTAATGTTTTGTTTTATAAAATGCTCATTCAGTGTTGTCTATTACCTAATTAAAAAAAATACTCGCGTGATCATATTCGTACCTCGAACTGTAACGTAATTTCCATCAGCATACTGGTCGTGTATGCCAATTCAGATTTCATATTGCTCATTAGCACTTTGATATTGTCCATTTCATTCAAAGTGTCTGGTACCAGGAGCGTCGTGCCTTCGTCTTCACAGGACTGTTTCGCCTGGTACCAGTGCGCGGGCTGCCCGTGCAGCTTGTAGTATGTCCGGACCTCGTCTGCCCACATGTAGTCATTTCGAAATTTTTCGTATGTAGTCGCTGAAAAATTCGAGTCCGAGTATTCATATCAGTTACATAATAAATGATAATAATGTGTAATAAGCTTAACACAAAAATAACACACAACTATTTTACACTTTTCCACTTTTTACGTTTTAAAAAAAAAGTTGTTTGTTTATGCAGAATCAGTACAGCTCTCGAAGCAGGTGTTACATGTTGGACGAGTTACGCGCATGTTCATCACAAACTGGTTTTCTACAGCTAGTGCAGGCTTTTCGTGTTTCTTTATAATCGGAGGCCTTTAGCACTTTTGTATAATATCAATTATACAAAAGTGGTAAAAGGCCTCCGACTCGTACTGCCTTTTTGCGGTGTATTCTGCTAACAGCTTATCCATATTATCCACTCCACTTTTGGTTTTATTATAATATAAAATTATTTCTGTTTTAGCAGTTTCCATATTACTTTCAATAACTGGTGACATGTGCATTGACGATAACATTTTTCTGCTTTATTCTTTTTGGGTACATTCCTATGTAGGGTACACAATGTACCCTAGCAATGTGTGCTCCTGCACACAGTTATCTGGTACATACCATACAAGTATAACTAGTATCTATTTATATTTAATATCTTTTTTTATTTTGTATATCTATAATAAGATACACTGATCATGATACTCGATGAAAACTCAGGAACACAAAAAAAAAATTGTGGGATTCGAATCCGCAACTTGCTTAATACAAATTGTGATAATTATAAAATTGATGTTAAGATTACCTGCAACATTTGCTAGTAAATGTACGAACATAAATAAAGAAAATACCATTGTTTATCAAAAAAGAATTAAAAATTTATAGTAAATGAATAGCGGCGGGGCCGGCACAGTAATTATATTTTTATTGTTTTTCCACCGAACAGCGAATATTTTACTTAACTGGCATAAAATGCTGTTATTCTTTGTCAATATGGAATATGTAAAATAGTTATTGAAGTAAACGCAATTATCTTTATTTTCTCTTGCTTTTTTATCTCAATCGGCAAAACAAGAATTTTAATAATAGGTATTGTCATTTAGTAATAATAATACTATGAAAGTATTATTATTACCAAATGACAATATTATTGGAAATAGAAACAGAGTAGATTATAAATACTTCGTTCCGATTCAATCTGAAATTATTGTAAACAAAAGTCAGTATGGAGACTAGAAATTTCTGCCAATGTCCATGAATGTTTCAATGCCAATATTAAAAGAAAATCATTCAACGACGCATTAATTTACTTGAATAATTAAATCCCATCAACAACAGAACTTGTAAAAATATTGATAGATACATACATTGTGTTTTATGCGATTGCCAAGTACAATCTACTATTTATTTAAAACATAAAATATTTTTAATAATAAGATCTTGCTAGACCACTTGTCGGCTTTTTTACTAAAAATACAGACTTCTAGTTTCATCCACAACGAAGTTATAGGGTAGAAAAAGGGCCTAAATTGTTTCGAGAAAAGGATGGTACAACCGTGCTCTACTTGGCGGAACACTGCCGTGGCCCCAGATTTAAATCATATTGAAACGTAACAGGGTATAGCTATTATAACCATATTATTAATCCCTACCTAATAAAATCAGCCATATACAGGGTATTCACCTTATTTAAACCCTTATCCACCACAAATAGTGACACCCACCTACATCAAGAAGTAGGTGTACTAAATCAGTTATCGTGATAAGGCGGGCTATCCGCATCACTTGGTCCTTCGATTACGCTTATTTGAATCTTGATTGTAAGCGACTTACTTTTCTGTGAGTGTCAGGTAATTATCTGTGTGGCATTCCAATTTTCCGATTGAACGCATAATTCAGTTTAAATCTCTTCGTGTAATACGTAGTCGACTGTAGGATTGCCTAATCCGAGTCCCTCCGAGCCCACTCGAGACTCGGCATGCTGGCGTCTGTGTTATGTGGAGGTGGATTCTTTTTTTTACAAACTTTTTAGTTGACTTCAAAAATGGAATAGGTTTTAAATTCGTCATAATACTTTTGTACCGACCGACTTAAAAATAAGGAGGACTTCAATTCGTCGGAATATTGTTTTTGTATGTTCACCGATTAATCAAAGACGCCTGGACCGATTTGCAAAATTATTTCTTTGTTTGATAGGGTATATTACCCAAATGGTCATTAGCTATCGGATGATGGTATCGTTGAGAAATTGGTGGAGATCTTAAAAGTGTATAGGTAATTTTAAGCTTTTACTTATATACTTTTTGGTTGTTGAAGTCGGTTTATTTAAACGTAGTTCTTTTTTTATTTACAACTGTCCACGTAATAAATTGCACGTTAAATTTGACTTACTATCCTTAAGGCTTTTTCAGTTCAAATTACCGTGTAATTAATTGTACCATGCGTGACACAGATACATGTCTGATGCTGAAGACGGAAGATGGCCACAGGAACTTACGGAGTTCCTGTGGCGAAAATGACTCAGCTGCATCGAGTTTAGGTTCGTTTGATTTGTGTTGACGAATACTTTACCGACACCCTGAATACTATTTAGAGTAGTCTGAAAATAAAGGCTAAGTTTTCTTTTAAGTTCCCACTAACAATTTACAGGCATTTTGAACTGTTATGAAATTAAATTACGGGCAATCTATTTAGAAAGATTAATATTAACTAGCTGACCTGTGCTCACTTCGTAGAGCATACAAACATACCAGCTTTAACACCAGCATAATAAAGGAATGTATTTACACTTTTATCAAAATATTTCGGATGTTATAAAATTTGCCAAAAATTAACATTGTTAACTTGTTGTAGTGTTTGGCTAAATGGTGATCTCTATATCGTGGACAATATAAGTACTATAATTGGTGGGGGGCTGCCCCACTCAATGAGTATTAAGACAGACGTACTAAGAGTAAGACGTACTAGAATTGTTGACGGTAAAAGGAGCCCGCCTTTCGTATAATTTAGTGCACACTACAAATGGCGACGAGGATAAACCTATAATACTAGTAAGTCAGTAATAAGGTCAGTGAAAAAAATAATTAATTTTGTAAATCACGTGCGTATTGAAAAACTAAATTGAAAAGGAAGGATGAGCTCATTGACACCTAAAGTACACTAAAGTATCATGATTATAAACTAGTTTAACTGGCGTAATTGTATTGCATTTCATAGGAGTTTAAAAGATAAGAAAATGCTTAATTGTTTAGTAAGAATGTTCATTACACCCTAATACGAGTCTATTAAACTGGGCACAAAAAGTGTATCAGGATAAGGGGTTAAAATCATCCGTTCAAATAAGTAATATTCTACGAATATGATGAATTCAACAGTGAGTAATAAAATAACAAAGTTATATGGTTGTCTAAGATGGCGAATTCGTTATTGAAATTAAAGGTTGACGTGTAAAATAAATGACATCTAAAGTTCTAGCTCCTCTAAATGTCGAAAAATGAATAGTTAAAACACGTTTGTATAAAAAAAGATGAAGATGGCGGAAGCTGCATAATGCCCGTCTAAGGGTTCATCGGGATTTTCAATATTACACTGTTCTCACAAGTGCAAGCACGATTTTGATACGATATTCCTCATGAAAGGCAATGATAGGCAAGAGCCTATCTCTCGACTCCATCATCACATCAGTTCGACAGTATCATATTGTTCAGAACTACATAAAGTTGCCGTTCTATAACGCAACGATAGTTGGAAGATGGATAAATTAGTTACTTTCCATTACAATATTAGTTATAAACAGACCAACAAATAAAAGGGTTTTTCCAAAAGTGTAATTACATTGCACTAAAATATGTGCGTATAGTGGATCTTGACAATACTCTAATACTAGCTCAGTTCATATTATTATATGGAAAATTTAAACTTGATCTTTAAATATTTATTATAATTATGGTAATATCGGGTCGATAAGGCATCCAGATTAGAGAACCGACAGTTAGTTATAGTATACGTATGTAGTAAACTATGATGTGTAAAATGGAAATATAAACTTAAATTAATAGTTTAAACTTAAATTAATACAGCGTAGATAGGCAGTGTCTATAAAGTCCACATCAATTGTTGTATTGTGCGGTGCACTTGCAACTGTAATAGTTATACTGTAAAAGGCGCAACAGCTATTACTTTTTAAGCAAAAACAGTCTGTCCTTGGTTTTGTTGTTTATATTATATCTCTTAATACAAAACATAATCTAAGACCAACATGTTAATTATTATTATACACCATGCATAATTGGGATTCCTTTAATTTAAAAAAATAATTAAGGTTTCATTATATGAAGTCACTTGAAATTTCAAGTAATATAATATGAATAACTCAAGGATATTGTAAGCCCCTTACAAGACTGGCTGGCTGGCTTACTTGGTTTATTGAATTTGTTAATACATAGGTATATAGCAGGTTGTAGTGAATAAACAGAAACCTTTAAAACCCCTTCTCATAAATACTGTCTTTGTATCTTACAAGTGACTGCAAGATGAAATAGATTTATATGTTAGTTTAATCGCATTAGATATGGGTTCTAAATCAGTAATTAACCGTGACCGAAAACTATAAAAATGTGTTATTCATTTCTGCGAATAAGTACAACCCATATTCAAAATTAGAAAAAAAAAGAAGTTTCAAATACTATGTAGCTTTGGGTGGTACAAACTGTCTGAAGCGAGTTAGTATATTGGATATTATTATAGAACAATGCAAGGAAAATTTATCTAGCTCCAATATTGCAATGCTACGCAGTATTCTAAAAAGCGTCTGCTTCAGAATGAATTATTTAATTATAATATGAATATGAAGTTGTTACATACAATGCAGGAATTAAATCTTTGACAATTACAGCAATGCAAAGCTAAGCCAAGATGTAGGTACAATCTTAATTTTCATATATTTTATTATTAAATAATATTAATGAAGGATAAGGTTTACATTAATATCAGAGTCATTGCTACCGGTGTATAATTAACAAAAAACATGGTAAATGCACAAGTTAAGATGTAAATGAACTATTCTATTTAACTAAGACTTTTCTGTTACTTTGATTGAATCATAACTAAAGTCTCTTGTGCATTTTTAACTGGGTTTTGAGGACTTACAAGACTTATTTGGCGTCTGTGAGAGTACTGTTTTATATATCTCAGTACTGGGTTGTATCTTCAAAAGTCGAAACATACAAGAGTCTAAAAATAAACTTTGTTGTGTGCTATTAAATACCACCAGATACTCATTATTACACATATTTCAATATATTAGTTATATTCTAATTAACCTTCTATCTATAATAATGTTATGCTCTAAAGACATAATATTAACATTATAATATGGTGTTGAAATACTATGTCAAATAAGTCAGTATCTACAAATTACCGAGTATGAAAAAACCTAATTAAACAATAATTACTTGACAAAAGGATAGAGCTATAGAATGTAGGTATGTACATTGTACATATTATAAGACAGTGGAATTATGGTAAGTGGATTTTTTAAACTGCCTATTGCTTGTGTATTGCATACATATTATATTCAATTCTACTCGAATATTATATATTGATGTGGTTGAATGAGTTTGAAAATTAAGCTTTTATTAGGATTAAAAGTTTAGGCCTTTCCTCGTGCTATATAATCTACTACTATAATCTATATAGTATTCTACGAGTGAGAACTACTTTAGAAATATTTTATAATGTAGTGCTTGGAAAGCGGTGACCAATGATGGTTTTAAATATTTTTTTTGAATTCTCATAAAATGGTCGGCCAATTCGTCTGGAACTTAGAGGTGGTGGGTGAGAACAATGGACTTCCGCGTAAAAAAGAAAAAAAAAGTTGTTTTAAATTGTTTAGAGCAATACGGGCTGATAACCTGACAGTCTGAAAAAGAAGATGATCCATGCATCTGACAGGTGTGAGGAGGGTTGGTTCAGGTTGGTTCAGCGCCTTATCTCCCTCCAGCCGTGTCAGGTGTCCGTTCCACTGGATGCGATGTTGAGGGATGATGGATTACTATTGTGTATTGTACTTGACCTTTTTAAAGATGGCTCCGGCATAGCTGGCCACTGGTTTGAATGACTGTTACCGGAATCGGATGGAAAGCAAAACAAGGCGTCCGTAATATACGTTAGAATCTGGAAGCATCTCATTGGTATGGCTACAACCTGGGAGAGGGAAATTTGCCATCATAGTTCTTAAAATTGATATTTATATTGTTGTTATATTTTAATTATTATTCAAAATACTCAGTAGCACTGATAAGAACTTTATATTTTACGCTATGGTAATTGAAATGACGTGTCATATTTTATTACATTTTATTACTTTATTATTTATTAGAAATAATAAAGTAATAAAATGTTGTTCTGTGAAGAACATGAATAACGTAGGTAGGTACAAATCTAATCACAACTTTTGAGTACAGATAATGATTACGACCTGCGAGCTAAGCAAGCCTTAATGGCTAAAATCTACCAAGGATCTCGAGCTTCATTCATATCTTCTAGAATCTCTCACCGTCTCATCCCTTCTACTATAAAATACTGGCAGTACGAACCCGGATTAAACTGCGAACCGTGCATTGAATAGGAGCACGGATGATCAAAAGCAGTATGTGCCTTCAGTCTCAAATGAAAATCATACTTTACCTGTTGGTAACCAAGGTGTACAAAGGCAGTATGAGCCTTCAGTCTCAAATGAAAATCATACTTTACCTGTTGGTAACCAAGGTGTACAAAGGCAGTATGAGCCTTCAGTCTCAAATGAAAATCATACTTTACCTGTTGGTAACCAAGGTGTACAAAGGCAGTATGAGCCTTCAGTCTCAAATGAAAATCATACTTTACCTGTTGGTAACCAAGGTGTACAAAGGCAGTATGAGCCTTCAGTCTCAAATGAAAATCATACTTTACCTGTTGGTAACTAAGGTGTTGAAAGGCAGTATGTGCCTTCATTCTTAAATGAAAATCATACTTTACCATTTGGTAACTAAGGTGTTGAAAGGCAGTATGTGCCTTCATTCTCAAATGAAAATCATACTTTACCAAGTGGTAACTAAGGTGTTGATAGGCAGTATGTGCCTTCATTCTCAAATGAAAATCATACTTTACCAAGTGGTAACTAAGGTGTTGAAAGGCAGTATGTGCCTTCATTCTCAAATGAAAATCATACTTTACCAAGTGGTAACTAAGGTGTTGAAAGGCAGTATGTGCCTTCATTCTCAAATGAAAATCATACTTTACCAAGTGGTAACTAAGGTGTTGAAAGGCAGTATGTGCCTTCATTCTCAAATGAAAATCATACTTTACCTAGTGGTAACTAAGGTGTTGAAAGGCAGTATGTGCCTTCATTCTCAAATGAAAATCATACTTTACCAAGTGGTAACTAAGGTGTTGAAAGGCAGTATGTGCCTTCATTCTCAAATGAAAATCATATGTTACCGAGTAGTAACCAAGGTGTCAAATGACAGTATGAGCCTTCAGTCTCAAATGAAAACCATAATATGGTACCGAGACGTAACAGAAAGTCATTAAAGGTAGGATGGGGAATTCATCATAAAATATTATTATACAATTAAAACACCAGCAAAGAGAGACAATCTGATATCTGATATTGAAACAAGTATTGGAATTTGTTCTAGATGGCGTTTTACTGTTATAGATACTAGTAAACCTGTTCGTTCGGTGGCTGGAATTAAAATGGTTGAATTTTATGGAATCAATATCTTATTAGATAATTAATGTAATAAATAAAGGTCAGAAACATTAGTTATATCTATGGCAATTTGCTTGCATACTATTTTTCAGCACAGCATATTATGTTACATACGTGAGCCTCTTTACTAGGGCTCGGCGTTTCGATGCCGCGATGTAGGAACAGCCTAGTGTCATCTGTATGACTATTAGCAAACAGTTAGTATCATGGAATCGTCCTGACATGTCACTGATCTCTGTGAAGTTTTACATAATAGAATTGTAACTAAATCGTTACAATGTATTTGTATATTCTGTATCTTAGTCTTTATTGTCATACATTACTGGATAGTAACAGACTTTGTTACTAATATAATATTCCTTATGTTGGAATTTAAAAGCTAATAAATAAGTTAATATTATATTACATTATCAAAGTTACTTATGGTCTTAATTTTAAACTTTAAACTAAGATTTTAATGAGTTGATCATTGATGTAAATATTATATACATAGATGTTCTTTCACCAAATCAATTAAAAAGAAAAGGAAAGGGAAAGGCTAAGTATAATTAAATTTATAAAAAAAGGCTAAGGATATACAATGTATAATGTACAAGGTATATTCTGTATCTGTGTCTTTATTTGTCATACATTACTGGATAGTAACAGACTTTGTTCCTAACAAGAAGTATGGGCCTTAAATGTTTAATATAATATTTCATATGATGGAATTTAAAAGCTAGTAAATAAGCTAATATTATATTATACTATCAAAGTTACTTTTGGGCTTAAATTTTTTAAACTAAGATTTTAAAAGCGTTTGATCATTGATGTAATTATTATATACATAGATGCTCTTTCACCAAATCATTTAAAAAGAAAGGGAAAGGAATAGGCTGAGTATGGCTATCATACATCGGGAGGAAATTAAGTTATTCTTATGGTTAAATCTGAATATGCATTTTGACTAGGTTTGATACTTGTACTTTTCTATCTTACAACTGTAGCTTAGAGTTATTAAAATATACTTCTGAATAAGGAAGGGATGTAGTGTTTGGCTAAATGGTGATCTCTATATCGTGGACAATATAAGTACTATAATTGGTGGGGGGCTGCCCCACTCAATGAGTATTAAGACAGACGTACTAAGAGTAAGACGTACTAGAATTGTTGACGGTAAAAGGAGCCCGCCTTTCGTATAATTTAGTGCACACTACACTTGTTATTCAATATTAAACCTTGTACCGTGTATATTTAATTGAATCCGTTTCCACACTCGGCTCTCTTGTATAGGTAGATGAATAAAGTTCTGTACAACTCATCAACCGCAGGGGTGGATCTGATAAAAGTTGGCGAAACTTTCTTTCACGATATCGCCACCTCCGTCATGTAAATTGGACAAGTCTGATGCTTGTTTCATTGTATCGGCTAATTACAATACTTCTAATTAAATACCCGGTTCAGTCTACGGGGGATCCTAATCGAGTCTTAAACCTACAGGCTGGGGTATTATAATTTATAATGCGTAATCCGTTTCATAATTTCACTCGAGGGTATTGAATACTGAGATTACTGTTTTGACGACCTGTGGCTCGATGGTGGAGCGCAGCGGCGCTGAAGCTGGAGGTCGCGGGTTCGAATCGTTCCTTTATGTTCTGTGTTCTTGGGCCGTAACACAAGTTTTATGGTGAAAACAGATATTTTATAATTGACACTTTATAGTGTAAAAATACTACTGGGTCAAATTAACGTGGTATGAAAGTAGATATGATTATACAACCTTTTCTCATTCTACAAATGTATTTTATTTGATATTGAAAAAATTAAAAAAACCTGTATGTGTGTATTATAATATATAAGAAGAACTGTTGTGACCGCCACATCACTCCCCCCCGAAGACCGAAGGTCGAACCAATCAACGCGTCTTGTGTTTGAGTCGCCAGTGCCGGTGAGTCCCAGTGAGTCGGAACTGTGCTGCTGCTGCACGGGCTCCAGTCGGAGTGCTGCCGTGCGGACCGTTGGTACGTGCTGACCAGGAGGAATGTGCTCGGCTTGCTGATGGATCGTTGTAGCGAGAGTGCTCGTTAAAGCGGACGAGGGTTCGACCAGGCCGAGCTCTGTTGCGGCTAGTGGACGAGGTACCAGGGGAGAAGGGGCGGGGAGTGATGATGATGAAGGAGGCGTGTTCAGTCGAGGGCATGTATAATATTCCTTTGCTTTTTTATTTTTTATTAGCGACTAAAAGATAATAAAAAGTAAGAAAGTTTTTTTGTTCATGTCGAAAAGCAATTAAGACTAATTTGTCTTATTATGCTAATTACTATTATCCCAAAGATATCGCAACTGGTTTTTTTAAACCCTGTATATAGTTTATTATTTCTAATATATTTTATTTTATATAAATAATTTTCAATTAAAACTGTTTTATAACCATCATGTGAATCGCAAACTGCAAAGACACATATAAAATACAATAAAAGCCCCACAGTATAATTGTCAGCAACATTACCCAGCCAAAAGTAAGTGAGTCACTTAAAAACTTTTTATTCATTTCGTTCCTTAATGGCGTGAGTATCTCTAAAGGATTGGAAGTTTATATTGGGCTGATCGAAAAAGTAAATAACCATCGATACTTTGAACCGTTTCAGGCGGGATAACCCGTAAACCATCTCAGTTTAAGGAGCCATTAAATCGCAACTCAAACAAGAACCGTTACAGTGGAGTTACTCACATATTGCTTTGTGTCACGAATGCTGGGAGTAGTGTTGTGCGAGCGAGACGGAGGATGGGGAGAATGGGTGTGGAGGGTGTAAAAGGAGAAAAACTACATCGCTAAAAGTGAATGCGGTTGAAAGCCCGCTTATTTTCCGCTCTAAGTGCATGGATTTTTTTCAAGTGATTGTATGAGAGTTGTGTCGCGGGACGCCGCGCCGCCGGCGCTCACAATGCACCCGCTATCAGACTCCACGTTTGCACCCGAAATATTAAATTGAATACACGTTCGAACATGGGTGCCAATTTTTGTAGAAGTAGTAAAAAGTATATTGCGATGTTTCTGCCTATTGAAGAAATTAACGCTTATTAAAATTAGGAGCCCTACTCACTATCTTTGCCTGTCACTGCTTGGCGGAAAGACATCGATTGAGCGCCACTAAGCAAAAGAGTACAATAACATGAATAATGATATATATACTATTATTATTGCTGTTATATTTTTTTTTATACTAATATTATAAAGCGGTAGAGTTTGTTTGTTTGTTTGTTTAAACGCATTAATCTTAAGAACTACTGCAACATTACTTCTTTCGGACCAGTGTCCGATTTGAAAAATTAATTTTTTGTTAGATAGTCCATTTATAGCGAAAGGCTTTAGGCTATAAAACACTACGCTGCGACCACAGAACAGGTAAAGAGGTTAGAATGGAAATAGTTTTGAATTAGTATTAGAACGCGCGTCGCCGATTGTCTCCCACTCTTAATTCCACTACAAGGAAGTAACCCAATACGTACGAGCGTTACGCACACAAATAAACCTCACGCACTTAGATTGCTAATTTGTAATTGGTTGTCACACTAACGTAAACAATCATTGCATCAGATGTACACTTACACACGCGCACTTTTCTCATACACGTTAGGGCGACCGAAGGTCGATAATTAATATCGATAAAATTATTTTCACATTTTTTGCAATTTTTTCAAAAGTTAAATTTTTGAGGGGTGACAGGGTACCGTACGACTAATGTAATGTTCTTAATATTCTATTTATTTACTAGGCAAAAAAAACATACATTAATCACAGATATAACAATATAATTATAATAATGTCCGTATGAAATTTTCTTTTATTTCTTAATAGAAAGGTAAATTAAATAAACAATAATTTATGGTAATCTATACTTATAATAAAACTGTAGAGAGGTCAATTCTGTACATTGAATATTTTTTCAAAATACATATTGGAGGATGATTGGCGATCGATACTGATGCCAAAAATGCAATTAGTAAAATTTTTGTCTGTCTGTCTGTCTGTCTGTCTGTCTGTCTGTCTGTATGTGCGCGATAGGAACAAAAACTACTGAAGGGATTTTAACCAAACTTGGTACGATTGTAGCCCATATTCCTGGGCAGGTTATAGGCTATATAACATAACGCTACGATACATAGGAGCCGAGCAGTGACGATAAATTGGAAGCAAGTCGGAGGAATTTCGCGCGCGCGGGCTGCGGACGAACGGTTCATGCGGGGGGCGCGGGGGGATCGCTTACACAGTGACGCGAAGCAATAGAATGTGGCACTAAAGTAGATTAGAACTTGAAATAAGTACCTAACAGATTTTTTTTTCTGAGAAGAGTGTTTCCACAGTGTCATAATAATATAAAAATTGTATTTTTGAACTTGCTTCACAAATTGAAATAAATTATCATTTATTGTATAAATCAACTTAATTAACTGTATTATTAAAAGAAAGCCTTTCGCGATAATCTAAAAAAACGGGCAGTTAAGCGGTTTTTGGTAAACTATTTATACCATCACGGTATTAATCCTCATCATTTTTATTTTTAATACGTTAGTTGGCTTAAGAATTTCATGAAGACTATATTTGCCCTTTATACCTAGCAAGTATAATTAATAGTTTAGGAGATAATATAGCAAAATTAAAATCGTTTCGCCGTGATTCGACCGCCGCGCCGCATCGCGGGCCGCGGCGCCGCGCGATACAGGCTGATGCGTGACGTCTTACATCCGAGTCGGGGTGTAGTGTAGGTATCAGATGCTGGTAGGTAGGAATTTTGGCGAAGGTCAACCAAAGGAACTCCACCCCACTGCTGGGTAAAAAATACAATACAATACAATACAAATATACTTTATTGTGCACACAACAAGTTACAAAAAAAAACAAAAAAATATACATTACAAAAATCAGACATGCACACAAAGGCGGCCTTATTACTAGATAGCAATTTCTTCCAGACAACCTTATGGTGTTAGAGAAAACAATGCTAGAGAATGGGAGTTGCGCAAAAGTATATTTAATAAAATAAAAGTAAATAAAATAAAATAATACATAAACACAATAAATATATAATATATGTATACAATATAATATAATATATATATCTATATATATAAATATATATATATATATATACAATAGATAAACCTACATGATATTTTAATTTATAATAATAAGTGTTAGTTACATAAGTCAAGGGTTGACACAATATGATTCCAGATAATGATTTTTTATAAGAGTTTTAAAGCGATGTATAGTTTCAGCCTGCCTTATATGGATAGGTAAAGAATTCCAAAGGGAAATGGATTTTACAATGAAAGAGCAATTAAAGTATTTAGTGCGGTGGATAGGAATGTCAAGAAGAAGATTAGATATAGATCGTAGTTCCAGTCTGTCAGAGGTACGGAAGTTAAAATTACTTTTTAAATAAGTGGGACAATGGGAGTCAAATAGGATGTTATAAAGGAAGGAGAGAACACGAGAGTCACGGCGGTAGCGGATTGGCAACCACTTTAACTTGAGGCGATACTCGGAGATATGGTCAAATTTACGTAAACCGAAAACAAACCTCAAAGCCAGGTTTTGAAGGCGCTCCAATTTGTTCAGTTGTTCCTCCGTCAAGTTAGTGAAAGAAGCGTCTGCATAATCTAAATGGGAAAGGAGTAGGGATTCAGCCAAAACTACCTTAGTGGGTATCGGAAGAACATATCGTAGACGTTTTAGGGAACGCCAGGTAGAAAAAACCTTTCTACTAATCTCTTGCAATTGATGCGTCCACGATAAATGTTCATCAAAGTACACTCCCAAGTTTTTAACCACTTTACTGAAAGGTATTGTTACACCATTTATAAGGACAGGAGGTAAAGAATCATGGTCAACTCTAGAAATTAGCCCGGGGCTACCAATTACAATTAATTGAGTTTTAATAGGATTAATAAGAAGTCCATGATTCTTGCTCCATTCACAAATATTCGACAAATCGTGATTCACTAGATCAAAAGCGGAATTCAGATTGTCCAAAGGAGACTGTGTGTATACTTGAAGATCGTCCGCATACAAGTGGTAGGATGATGAAATCGATATTGTTATAGGGTTTATAAAAATTGCAAACAGAAGAGGAGATAGCACACCACCCTGAGGCACGCCGGCATAGATATAACTCCAATCGGAGAAATAATCAGATGATTTAACTCTCTGCCGTCGTCCTACAAGGTAGCTACGAATTAAATTAATTATTGATGGTGACAGATTTAAAGATGCAAGCCGGGCTAGCAGAATATCGTGGTCTATGGAATTGAAGGCATTACTAAAATCCAGAAGTGTGAGAATAGTAAGCATTTTATCATCCATACCTGACCGTATATCATCAGCTACCTTTACCAATGCGGTAGTCGTACTGTGACCAGTGCGAAAACCGGACTGGAACGGACTGAGTAAGCTGTTGTGGGTAACAAATTTCGTAAGCTGGTGATGAATGATTCGCTCTAAAACTTTTGATAAAAAGGGTAGGATGGAAATAGGACGGAAGTCAGACACAGTCTTAGGACAGGAGGATTTAGGTAAAGGAATTATGTAAGCTGCCTTCCAGGCATCAGGAAAGGTACAAGACTCTAAACATGAATTAAAAATGTGTGCAAGAACAGGAACAATTATATCTAATATTGGTGTGATCATTCTACGACTGATACCGTCATCTCCTACTGCGTTTGACGATATGGAAAGGATGTGCTTTTTAATCTCACACTCGGAAACTGGAACAGTAAGGAACGGATCAGAATTCAATATAGGTAGCGAAGAAATATAATTTAACGTTTGTGATTTAATTTTGGGGTCGAGATTAAAAGAGGAAGTAAAATGGTTATTAAGTGAATCTATATCTATATTATGAGAGTCTTGCGGTTCAGAGCATTTGCCCACGCCGAGGGATTTGAGAAATTTCCATGTTTTAGCCGGATCCCCGTTCTCAACGGAGGCGTGAATATGACGTCTTTGTGCGTCACGACACATCATATTACAGCGGTTCCGGATTTTAATATATTTGTTACGATATTCTTCTGTCTTTTTTATTTTAAATTTGGCTTTGGCTGCATGCTTAGCATTTATAAGAGATTTGATTTCGTCTGATAACCAGGGAGCGGGAAGATGTTTGATTTTAACGGGCCTAACAGGTGCATGAATATCATAAAGAGATTTAAGTTTAGCGTTAAATATATCAATTTTGTCATTAATGGAATCAGCTGAGAGTAAGTTTGACCAGTCTATGTTATGTGCGTCCTCCTCTAGGCTTTCAATATTCATCGAAGAGAAATTTCTTTGAAGAAGAGTTTTTACCTTAGCTTTGGGAGGGCGAACATTATAGGCGACATAGATAAGATCATGGTATGAAAACATATCAGCTGTGACTTGTCCATGCGTAGTAACACGATTAGGAGAGGAGACTATGATTAGGTCGAGCAGGGAAGGACGGGAACCTGGAAAGCAGTGGGTAGGATTCAGAGGTAGTAATTTCATATTATATGAATCTAAAATTGAACTAAGTTTAGTCGATCGACTATCACCCTTAAGTAGACAAGTATTGAAATCGCCCATTATAACACAATGATCGTAGTACGGTGTAAAAGCATCAAGCGTATTTTCAAAGGATGAGAAGTAATCATTGTGCATTGATGGGCAATAGTAGACCCCGAGTAATAATTTATTATAGTGCGATACCTGGACTTCTACCAGCAAAAACTCGAGAGCATCAGATGGAGGGGGTTGCGCTGACGAGCTAATAATAGTGTAGGACAAGTCTGAACGTAGATAAATCGCAACGCCACCTCCACCCCTCCCAATGCGGTCGTTGCGAATTAACTTAAAACCGGGTAAACTGTAGCATGTTGATGGTAAGCAAGGCTTAAGCCACGTTTCCGATATAAAGACAGCATCAACATTAGCCCGATCAAAAGACGCAAGCAAGTCGGGGTAATGAGCCGGAATGCTCTGTGCATTAATATGAACGGCCTTAAAACATTTGTTAACTGTGTTAAAATTTGAAGTTATGGTATCCCTAAGAGACATAAATGTGGCACTTTGAAAACTATCATCGCCGTTGTTAGAAGAAATGGATAAAAAATCATCTGAAGCAAATGAGTCAACACTTACATTCATGATAATAATACAAACTAAATATAAATAAAATATATAAAACACTATAAATATATTATCCTACAACAATTGAAATATAATTGGCCTGCAGCCCACTGTGTCATAAAAAAAAAAAACATAAGTATATAAATAAATTTGCTATAATAAAATTAGTAAATAAATAGAAAAAGAGTAGGTAGATAAATGGAAAGAATCCAAACATGCCTATTATTTTTTAGATACCTAGCTAAATATGAGCAGTTATTCTAACAAAATATAATTAGATTTAAGATGAGATGCTAGCCCAACACAAATTGGCAATTAAAATTTTAATGGAGTTATACTGAGATATAATAATAAAGTTCTAAGTACAAGCACAGCTTATTAGTTACAAAAATTACATAACAAAGATGCAATTTATATACATAATACTAGATTAAGAGAAATCAGTTAAGTACATAATGGCTCATGCTAAATTTCATGTCCACACACAAAAAACAAAAAAAAAAAAAAAAATATAATTAAAGTGACATTAAGAAGACGAAGAAGAATAACTATCACTCACTCCTGTCAGACGTCACCTAAACACATCTGTCAAGCTTATAGAAAATTAAACAATAACAAACATTTTCAAAAAGTACAGATTACAAAATTAAATATGTTTCATTTTCGAAATACCGACAATTTGTGACAAAAGAAATTAGTGATGATGCATAGAAATAAGTAACTATGAGATCTAAGTATGGACAATAAAATTATAAGTGAATGATTAATGAGAAGCGAATATTGGCAAAGCAGAATTATAGATTTATATGTATATATGTGAAGATTGAGAAAGTTACCATGCTATTATTTAAAGTATGTTACCCTTAGAGTATTTACTTTTTGGTTCGCCTTGGTCTTGTTCCAGTTTCATTTTTGGTTTTGGATGCCGGAACTTGAGATGTGACTTCTGCCATATCACCACAGAGATCAGAAATGGCATCCAACTCCGCTATGCTACAAACACTGCTTTTGGAGCCATCAGATCTAGCAACGAAAATAGAGCCATTATATGTCCAACACTTTGTAACACCGAAACGCTGCCTGGCCGCCAGGAACACTTCATGTCTCTTTTTAATTAAAAACTCTGATAGAGTGATGCCGGAATTTTTCAGGCTGGTCTTAGCCCTCCAAACCTCATTCCGATCAGTAAAATTCTGAAACTTAACCAAGATCGGTCTGGGTTTTGATTCCTTTAAGCGTCCCAAGCGGTGACAATATTTTACTGAAGAAATGTTTATGTCTTGGACTTTTAACTGGGAAGACAACAAAGATGCAATAGCTTCTTGTGCATCCTTTTTGGCTTCGGGAACTCCATGCACAAGCAAAATCTTTCTTCTGTGCCTCATCTCAGTTTGATCATAGGCATCCATCAATATTTCCAACTGAGCCTGCATCATCTTAAGTGCATTCAATATAAAATTTTTGAACTCACAAAAATCAGATGCCAGTATTGTAGAGGTGTTTGTAGTCTGGACCGCACACAACTCCTGCTGGAACTCCATCATCTTCGAGTTAAACATCTTATTCATTTGTGTTATTGATTCTTGCAAGGACTCCATTGTAAACAAGTGGAAGAGAAAAATAACAGCAAATTTTGACAAAAGTGCAAGTGATATAATTTGTTTAAGAAAACAGTGTTTATATACTGTATCTTATTATTGCAATTATAGGAGATTGTGACACTAGTAGATGCAGGTATAAATTTTTACATAATATTTATTTAAAATAATTAATTTATAATTTTGGTTAAGGAGCAGTTAAAAGTTCAACTTAACTTTTTGCACGCCTACCCCCGAAAAAAAAGTAAAATACTATTAAAATGTGCTAACAGGCAGTACCGGTAGTATGAATTTATATAGATGTCGCTTTGATTTGAAGATATATGACAATAAAAAAAATACTGGACGTTTGTATGAAGCGCGGCGGGAACCGCGCTGCTTCAAGCATTCAAATTTATTCTTTTTTTATTTTATATTTTGTTTAAAACAAAATTTCATTTATTTATATTATTATTATTTTTAATCTTAGGGTAGGTTATAAAAAACGCTACTAAAGCCGATCGGCGCGGCGCGCCGAGCTGGGGCCTAACTCTCCAAACTGATTCGATTTTAATTCAGAGTCGATCGTGCCGCATACTCCCGAAGAAATTGACGTTTGTTTATTTTTATTCTCTGTCGATTGATATGGTCTGGTGTACAAAAAGTTACGTTCTAACGGTTTTCTTTAACCTAATTAATTTCAAAGTAATCTACCAAATAAAACACCAAAAACCGTTAAGATCGAACTGATTCGATTCTCAGTTGTGTCGAGAGTAAGCCTGCTGGATCCTCGGCGGGGCGTGCCGCTGCGCCCATGTCTAACCGAGAGTTCCGTTTTAAAGACCTTAGTAATTGCAATATAAGTTTAAATTTAATAATACTTCAAAACATTAATGACAAAAACGGTAATAAGTTGAAAAAATTGAAAATATTTTTATGGTTTCGCAATTTATCCTATGTCGTTTAAATTTGATATGAAGCAACATTTTAATAGTGCATTAAGATGTTGCTTCATATCAAATTTCTATTCCCGGGAAGTACCCTTTAGGTTTTGGTTCCCTTTGGCGTGTCGAAAATTGCGAAAATTAGCGATATAAACGGCTGAATCTTTGGGTAGATGTGGCCAAGATACCTGTTTCTTTTCACAGCCAGAAGGGACAGTAGAGCTGAGTTTTTAATATGATTTTTAGCTTGATACCTACACGTGTTAAAGTTTTGACACCCAGACAGACAGACGGACATCGAAGTTAAATACTTTACTAAATTAACGTGAAAAATTGTCTGGGTCTATACGGTGCATTCGAATAATATTATCCTAACTTCGAATACCTTTGCTGACTTCTACATATTGTTCGAAGGCCTACTTCTTTTGCCGAGCTCCGAAAGGATAGTAATATATTATTATTATACCCTGCATACCAAGAGGCTTGCCGGGTACGTGTCTTGCTGGATCGGGATCAACACTGGGATGCACTGGGAAGTACCTATTAGCGAAAGTTCTCAGCGGTTGCGCCAATAAACTAAAAATATATTTAAAAATACTAAAGTGCCCTAAATCACTTTTCCACGCGTACGAAGTCGCGGGCACAGCTAGTTATCAATAAAGAGAGTTGCTTAAATTATAATATCATTTTCTTATATCGACATTGTTTACATCTTGGTACAACACTATCGATACGCACGAAGTGCCTAGAATTGAAGCTATGATTCGGCGTGCGCATTGTTCGCTGTGAATGCAATACATTGCGTACTCGCAAACACATTATACAAAATGGTACCCACGTATTGCATGCAATGGATAATTTTGCGCCTAAATACAAATGTATCGTTTTCGATCACGAAGTACATAATGCTATGGAAATAATTACTAATATCACATAAAATTAAAAGTTTTTGGACTTACCGGTGGAAAGAAATTCCTTCTCGGGCTACACTACACACTTGGCTTCTTTTCCGACACGTTAAATCAGCGTAACACGGCATTTTTAACGACTTTTTATGGAGCTCCGTTCGCTGTCACAGTAAGAGTGTTGACCGATGAAACTCGTTTCGGCTGACATATGATCATTTGATCATATGTACGGCGCGTCTGCCCCGCCTACAATGCCATTCTAACCTCTTTCACTCTTCTGTGGCTGCGACTAATAGGAGCGAAGCGTCAGTGAGAAATGTTGCAAAAACGGGAAAAATTATTCACATTTGGGGACTTTCGTTGCGTGCGCTTCATAAACGGTTTAAGTCACTCAAAAACCACGCGAACGAAGTCGCGGGCACAGTTAGTAATGATTTAAAATTGTCAACTACCTATAACTACGAGTACTTTTAAGAAATGGTTTTATTTAAGTTGCTTAATTGTACATTCAATCAACTTTCTGATCAATATGCGTATTATCCACGTACACTAATTTGCATTAGCCGATCTCTTCGATAATTAATAGAGCGCTTCGAATAATCGAATTATGAATAGTCAATCAATTAGCCATCAAATCAAAATCGTGGGCAAACATCAGCCGTGTAGTTCGGACGGCCACTAGTAATTAATAATGCCTCCCATACCGATTTCGGTGTTGGTGGCCGGTTTCATTGAAACTCCTGCGTAGCTACGCAGGAGTTATTTTATAGTGCCAAAGTGTGTGTGTGTAATACACAAAAGCACTCTCTCTTCCTTCACTCTCGTAGCCCAGTGGGATGGATAACTGACACGACTGGCGGGAGATCAGGCGCAGGGCCGCCTTTTTACACGCCCATGTCGGATGGATCATCTATCTTATCAGACAGTCAGGTGATCAGCCTGCGTAGTCCTAACCAAACTTGGAAACAACATTTTTTGTTGTTCCAATGCGGGGATCGTAAAAACGACCTCCGTGTCGAGAGCAAGGCTCTGAACCATTAGACCACAGAGGTGGTACTTATGAAATGCACATACAGATTACAGACACATAAATACCAACAGAACTTTTTCAGTAGGTATTATATGTGACTGTAACCTATATGTAACAGAGAAAAGAGAGGTGTAGCTTTATGTGTCTGTCTGTGGCACCTTAACTTGTAAAAGAATGTACAGATTTTAATGCCTATTTTTCTAATTCAAAGTTAATGTAACTGGGATGGTCTTAAGCCATTACGCACTCGTATTATTTATAATACAATATACAGATAGATATACAGGGTGTAAATAAAGCAGTCACTATAAGTTTACGATATGATTATACAACCTTTTCTCATTCTATAAATGTAGTTTTTTTTGTTACAAACTAAAAAAAGATACTTTTCTATTTTTAAGTCGATAATTTTTGTATTTTTAAAATACATTCGTAGAATTTGCAATTTATAGTGACTCTTCTTTTTGCACCGTGCGCATCTGATATCTTATTAAAGCCAAATTGTGAATTTTACAGTAAAAAGTAATGATTCCTGAAAGATGTTTTAAAACATAGAAATTAAATACCGTGTCTTCTACGTATCGCATATCGGCCTATAGACAGTGGCAGTTCAAACCGTACCGGACGTACTTTAATCGTAATTTGTACGACAGGTAGACCCACAGATATATCGCACAAAACTATAAAGCCTAAAAATCGAAAGATAATCGAACTAAAAGAACTGCAGAAAGTCTACGTATGTGTACTGTCATTTCGAAAAGTGCGTAATCTTTTACCTTGTATCAGACGACTAATTGATCAGTCATTAAAATACGGCGCTTTTATGCATGAACAGGAGCGTTAAGCATGCATCGCCTGTTTTATGCACATAAATGCGGTTTTATATGATACAAAGCCGCAATGTTTGTAAAAATGAATTTAAATCCGTACATATATTTTACTTTCGGTGTACAATATTAATTATACTATGGATCCATATATGTAAAATTGCACGTAGAAATGTATTGTTTAGAATTTATAATACGAGGAATTTTGCTATAGAAAACCTTATACAAATGGATACCGTTATTTTTTTAATGATCTGTTGTTTTTTGCTTATTGGTTTTTATTTTTACTAAATAAATTTAGTTTTTTTTATTTTCGTTTTTCTCTATCTAAAACCAAAACCTCTATATTTTTACCCGTAGAAATCTTTATATACCACAAGGGAGATTTATATAATATAAAAAATAAAGACCATTGTCCGCAAAGTGAGAATATTAGTAGAGCATTTTTTGTTTTGGCACCTCATAAAAATTACTTACCATAACGCGACAAATCGTGATTATAGATCTCCATAAAAGTAACAAAACTGACGAGTATCAACCCTAATCAGGTGTTAGGTCAACGACCAGTGCGTTCGTGTGTATAGACTAGGATCCGGCGACCATTTTAGACCTTTGCATTTTTTATGGCGTCAAGGTTAGTAATTTCTATGAGGCACCAAAACGAAAATGCTCTACGCGTCATTCTCTTCACACTATATTCGGCTTGGTATAGGATCCATGGAACTCCCTGTATAGTTAAATTTTAGTTCAAATATATACCTTCGTTCACGCAAAGGACTGCCGATGATGAACAAATCGATGTTATCCGTTATTAATTTATTTTAAACTTCAACACTCGAAGTTGGAGTTCCGAAGTACATCTTGTAACTTCATTGGTCCACTTCATTTAGATATGAATTATGGAGGGCATTATCGTCTGGCCGTCCATTGTTATGCAGATTGCGCCGGACGGGACGCACCAGTCTCGGGATATAAACACGTCAATACCGGTCACTTCAGTGACCTGTGTTTGCTTGGAGGATTACACCTACGTTATTCTCTTATTTCTGGGGGTTTGTTTGGAGGAAACCTATGTTTATTCTCTAGTGACTAGTTTTCACCTGACTGAAAGGAAAGGTTTTGACAGTAATTTGTGTATGTAGGTACTAGGTATATATGCTTGATCCATCGAAGAGCTTATCTGATGGTATAGTGAATAATGTGTCAAATAAATTATAATAATGACCCTAGTTACATAGATTACATAGCGTATGTTACCCGACTACATAGTAGGGTTACAGTTTTAACTTTTTGTTTTAAGTACCACACACGGTCATCTACTAAAATGTGGAAAAGTATCGGAAGAACTTGTTTCAAAGGTATAATTATGTTAAATACCTTCTTTTGTTATCACACTAATATTATAAAGATATGTTTTTGAGTCACATTTTCAGGCCATTGAAGTGTACGAGTATGAAGCTAGGTACTAAGCTAACAGAATAACCCAAGAGGTCTTTATAAATCAGGGTTGCCGCAAAAGAAGAAGGCGACCGGGTAATTTCGCTAATGCATGTGGTCAACCCTGTCAAGATCGCACTTAGCCCCTTTGTATCCAAGGTACCAAAGGCCAAGTACTAGGGTATTTTAAAGTGATGTAGATGGAAGGTAACCACATCAGACATCTTGTGATATCAAGGGCAAAATTGGGAGTATATCGGTGAAGGGTTATTAATTGCTAAAGGTTTGATTTAGTTACTGGCCTGCATATCGCCTACCGCTATTCCTTCATATAGATTTGGAATTTATGGTAATGAAATTTTTTTTTCATGCTTTTATTTTCTTGCTTTTACTTTCCAGAGTCCGATTTGTTTGAAATTTTTCTTGTATCTTTATTTGCGCATGCATGCATCAGCAGATGGCATGGAGCTGATCTGATGCTACAGCTGGAAGGTAGCCATAGGAACTCAAAAATAAAACGTCGCAATGAGTTCTTTGTCACTATACATTATTCAGGATCTGATAATAATCAAAAATGTTATAAAAAGCTATTTTTAAATTTTGTTGTTACTATTAATGAGAATATTATTTGATTTTCCTATCACTTATTTTTTTTAACAAATTTAAAGCGAATCCATACAGAATATTAAATATGAAAGGTAAATTAACCATATTTGTAATTTAACGGTAGATTGACTATATTTTTAATTTAAAGGTAAATTAAATACTTATATTTTACTGTATTTAAAAAATACTATATAATAGGTAAATATCACTGTTTAATAAGGTTAATAGGACAAAAAGAGCATACTTTTATGTTCTTTCTAAAGTAGGCGAAAAATACTAATGTGGCTCTATAAAGAATAAAGTTTTCAATGTTCTTGGGTCATAGATCATAAAATGCGTATAGTAAAAATCTTAATTATCGTGTATGTATAAAGTATTAAATATTTTCCGAGCACGGGGCCTGATTTCACCACTGATTTTATTGTAATAATATACTTTATTAACCTGTGATTTGATTTATTGAATGCGAATAGCGCGTGATAGTGATTGCTAGAAGAATATAGGAGAGGCCTACGCTATAGTGGCAAATAGTAGTATTTTTTTTTAAATATTTTATTGTTTTTAGTTAAAAGTCGAATGTAAAATGATATTGCATGTGAAACTTAGAGAATAAAGGCTATTTTTATCATTTTATATACTTTTTGTATGGCAATATCTGTTTTCATTCAATTCCGTGGATGAGGGAATAAATATGACCTGATCCTTCCTCGTCTGATGATGCTACGATGGGGACTTGACACTTATCAACTTTGTCTGTTAGAAGTCAAGATATAATGGATAATATAAATAAAACAATATGGATACTGGATAATACAATATATTGTTTGTTCGTCGGCAATATACATTCGTACAAACAGAATGCTTACATACATTCGGATAAAATACATTTTAACATTCACTAAACAAAATTATATTGGCCATTTTATACAATCCTATAAAGGTATTTACTAATTAAATTAACTTAATAATAAATTCAACAATATAAGTTAACAGTTACTTACTATAACTATTGATAAATGTTAATGTACAATAATATACTTAATAATAGGTTTTTACTTGATCTTTTAAGATCTTAGCTACGTATATTGGGCAATACATTTAAATTATTTACAACGGCAGTTCGTTGCTTTAAGATTATAACACTTTGTTAAATGTAGGTACCAAATTTTGAGTTTTTAAACAAATAATAGTTTTAGGGAACGTGCCTGAAGAATATAAATGATTATTTATTATAACTAATATTTAATATTAAAAACAATTTACTAAAACAAGAGTTAATATATTTTAAAAATAACAATTTTGTAAAATTAGGCTTGTAAAAGTTTTTTCCCTCGACCAGATTTACGCACTCATAATTACAATTTCGCATCACAACAAATTAATTTAAATAGACACTTATTAATTTTAACTCGTTTCAATAGATTTTAAATAAGTGTTTTCTTGAATAAATAAAAATTCAAAGGATAACACAAATAAGTTAAAGTAATAAGCCAACTTTTAATTTCAAAATTACATTCGTCAATTCTTTAACCTTCATTATACATATTATACATCGAGTATTTTAGCAATCAAATCGATTTTTTAAAAGGCCGTAATTGTTATAATAGGTGTAATTTAACTTTGTAGCCGATCATTGTCTCTCAATTAATAGTTATTTTAACTGTGATTGTGTTTCACAGTAGGTATTAAGTTGCCTATGCACAGATATTTCTTGAAGCTTTCAGGATTGACACTTTTTCTTTTCGTTGTTAAGACGAAACGATGTCTTTGGAATAATTATAAGTTAGATTAATTTCTATATTTTACAATAGTTATAGCGGGTATAGAACATTAAATATTTGTACAAAACCTATGATTAACAAAAAAACTAATCATGATAATATACTCCTAAACGATTACAAAATACGATATTGGCTGCACTATAAGTTCCCAACACTCGTAGCGATTAGACAGAAATGTACATTTAAACACTTTTCAAATTTACATTCCGTTTAGAACCCAAGTTGGAAGAACAATAAAAACGGGATATAATGCCTTAAGAGCGCGAAACTTGCCTATGACTTGAAGGGAAAAGTTTAGCACACGGTGAGGGCTAGTGTTATTAAAAAGAGAGCGTAGGGGGCCGCGCGGGGTGCCGCGGCGGGGGAGGGGCGGGCTCCTCCTAGGAAGTCTATCTCCTCGGCGCGGTCGCCCTCCCGGAGGGAGCCTTGGAGGCTCGAGCGCACGTCGTTCGTGTCGTCCAGCGCGGATTCCAGGTCTTCCTCGAGCCGCGTCTTGCGATACGGCAGCTCCATTTCTAAGGACAATATATTATTTGAAGTGGCATCGACAATAGCGGAGGCATACAATTTTAGAGCAGCAAATTATTAGCCGGTGTACGGACAAACCCCACAGGTTTATTTTATTTTGTAATTTAATTTGGAAAATAAATAGATAACCTCTTGTCTGTGAAGCGTCCAAATTTGGGACGCTCGCATTTTTTCCTTGTCTGTGCGGCGTCCCGTTTCGGGACGATCACACACTGCGATGACCTTGTTTGGTTTTTAGCGTATTTTGCGGTGTATATACTGTTTACTCTTTTGTACTTAGGAAAATCGCATTTAGCCCTAGAAGCCTAATCTATTCCGGAGATACTCAAAGCCTTATTATACGTCTCAGAGGCGTATGTTTATATAATTACAATTTGTGTGCAAAATACCCACATTTGAGGAATATCATTTAGCAGGAATTTTAGGTTACACACTGAAAATAAAATAACAGTGTTATCAATTAATAACTATAATCACAGTTATTTATTACTACGAAAATACAATATGCAGAAATTCGAAAAAAAAAAAACAATATCTTATAAATCAACTGAAACATATATATTTATTTAGGAAATCAAATTTCTTTCAACGTGAATAACTTATTTTTGGATTAAATATTAAATTTAATTAGACTCTAGAAGACTAGTGAAATGTTAGGAATAGTATACATACATATAGACCTTATGTTTGCCACACACAGAATTTTTACATTTACAAAACACAAAATTTCGACATTCTTTTTTATTGGAGCAAAAAAGCAGTTTTCTGGGCTCAGGTTCTTTCTGTTGATATTCCTTATTCAAATCAGCAGGTTTTACAAGAATTTGGTTTATACTTTCTCGTAAAGATCTTTTCAATGTCGGTGTCTCCATCCAAGGGGTGACCAAATCTGTACTGAGTCGCTTTATAAATTTTCTTGTATCTAGTGGTTTTTTATTAGTGCTCATCATGTTGTGGGCATATATATCTAAAAATACGCCGAAAATATACATAAAATACAAGAAAACAAACAAAAGTTAAATCACACAAACATATTCAAAAGTTACACAAAGCCTAAACATACGTCTCGTAGGCGCGCTATACCTCCATAAGTCAAAAAATGGTGGGTCTACCCTCACGACATGTGCACCATTCTCTAGCTCCTGGTGTCTTCTTAGTTGGCTAAAGTACACTACGCGCTAGTTTCAACCGTTTCAATGAAACAAACGATATTCAGTAGCGTGTACGCCTCGCAGGCGTAGATTAGACTTCTAGGGTTAAAATGAATTATACCTCCCACTCTAAAATATAATTTAGCACGTCTATGGTACAAAAAAAAATCTAATTTGCCCTTTGAATCTGTGACCAGTTCAGTTTGCCGCGTTTATCCGCTAATTCAGTGCTGAATTTTATCCATTTTAGGATAAACCATTTATTTATAACTTTATTCTAGATATAAGATTGTATAAAAAAATAATATTACATCCAGTTATTGTTTTATTTTTTATATATGAGAAAATTAAAGTAGAGTTTTAGGTGACCCATATACTGTCTCATAGAACAGATACAATGAAATATAAAATCAATCTTAATTGCTGTAGGGAGTTAAAGAAATATATCTTAAGTATAAAATAAACTGTAATTTTCATAAATGTTTACTAGATTTTAAAATAAAATGGTTTTTCCAAATCTAGGTCTCAAAAATTAGTGCTCAAACCCCTATCTGTGAGAGCGTCCTGATATGGCACTCACAGATAAGGATGATTTGTCATTTTGACAGTTCACATAATTATGAAAGCATAAATAAATATGTCCATAAGCTACGAATACTAGGTGCTACGAAGTTTACCGTAGACGTAGCTACGGTTACGTAGGTCAACGTATGGTGGACGTAGCTATGTCTACAGGACTACGTAGCTTAGGGCAATATAGCGTTAAACACGAAATCCCTGGACACTGCCACTTCAGCCGTACCAAACATGCATCATCAAACAATTTAAGTGGAACCACAGATTACTAAATAGTAATGGTGTAACTATTTAACTAGTATGGGAATGATACAAGATGCATAATAATTATATAAAAAACATACATTCTATATAATGAGTGATGATACTTAAGGGTGTGTATGGGTCCCGTATACAGAGTTTACTGAGAAAAAACAAGCTCTGAAAAAGGTATTTTTTCTAAGTTGTTGTATGGGAAAATATATGATGTTGAGGCATTTTTGATACAAACATGAAAGTCAAAAGTAATTCTTTCAGCGCTGGTACTTTTACAGTATACTATATATATGAGACACATACATACCCTAAAATATTTTTCGTAATTATTTAACAGCCTGTATAGAGTCGATTTGAGACATCCTCATTTTCTTGAAGTCGCGAGATAATATTTAGATCATCAAATCTTCGACTTTTCTTTTACTACATGTTTCTCGAGAGAAAAAAATCTTCTTAGAACCGTTCATATCTATATTAATATTATAAAGCGGAAGAGTTTGTTCGTTTGTTTAAACGCGCTAATCTCAGGAACTATTGGTCCGATTTGAAAAAATCTTTTTTGTTGGATAGTACATTTATAGAGGAAGGCTTTAGGCTATATATCATTACGCTGCAACCATTGAGAGCGAAGCGTCAGTGAGAAATGTTGCAAAAACGGGGAAAATTTATTACATTTGGGGACTTTCATTGCGTGCGCTGCATAAACGGTTTAAGTTACTCAAAAACCACGCGAATGAAGTCGCGGGAACAGCTAGTTGATGATAAAAGAAGTAGCTATGTGTGCAGAGCTTTAACAATTAATGGTCGCAGTTTGTGTGCGGAGTCAATTTCATCAAAATCGGTTAAATTAATAGCAGCAAACATTCATACTCACAAAGTTTCACGTTTATAGTATTAATACAATAATATTCATAGACATAGTGTTGTGCATTACTTGGTAATCAGGTGGGTGAGTAACACAAATAGTAGATTCTGTTATTAACTATGGGCTGAGTAGATATGGAAGAACTTTCAAAACTCATTTAAATAATATATACTCGTTAATGTTACGTATTCTAAAAACAATTGTACCTAAACCTATTAAAAATAAATATAAATCAAACGAAGAATTTTTTTAAAGAATTTGTATATTGTAATAAGAAAAAAATGTATTAAAATTTAAGAATTTGAATATTGTAATGTCATGCACATATTTAATTTGTTAAAATTTACCTTATTAAATGAAGTATGTGATCCTACCTTATTAATTGAAAAAACTAGACCTAGCTATTCAAGACAAATTACTAATTTTAAAGCTAAACAATTTATGAAGATCGATTGTAACAACCTCTATGGAAGTAGATTGCTAAATTATTTAATACCCATGTTGGTAGAAGAACTACCGGATGACCTGCAGGAGTTGTATCGTAGCAAATGTAACTACAGGTGACTACTTAATAAACATCTTTTAAAAACATGATCGGTAATGCAAAAAATAGTAAATAGTGAGCGAAATCTTGTCCAGATAAACTCCTGGAAGTTATTGCGGCTATATGTATAATAAAATTTTGTAACTTAATTTGAACAATAAAAAAAAAGATAACCTCCTGACTTAACACGTACCATACAACCGTATATTCCCCTCGGCGTCGCCAATGGAGTTCTTGGATATGCACTTGTACCCGCCGAGGTCGCTGCGCTGGATGTGGCGCACGACCAGCCGCATCTGCACGCTGTACGCCGAGCTGTTGATCTCCGACATTGCGTACTTGTCGTTTGTTATTATCATTTCACCTGTATAAAAAAAAGATATGATATATGATGATAGGCTCGAAACATTTATAGTAGCGAATGTACCGTCCCGGAAATAATTCTTGTGGCTGAAAATATTTATAATATAACCCTGCGCTTATACAACAGAGTTAAAAATCGAACATACACAACTCATCAAATGTCAGTGTCAAATTTGACAACTCAACCTAGGCTATTTTTTTAATAATAATGATTGTTTGCGTTTGATTTTCATAGAGCATTTTATTAAATATATACCTATATATATATATATATTTTTTTTGCTTGTGAGTGTACGCATAGGCAGTGTGGGAGAAGGGAGGTGCATTAAACGCATGCTTATGCGTACACTCACTCATCTGCTTGCAGGTTGTGGTTATAATTGTTTCGCGGGATATTGCTAGACATAATTTATTGAAATTTTATTTTATATTTTATTTTCTTGATACTCCTGATTTGCTTAGTTGAAATTTGTATGAAAGTAAAGCTTTATTATGTTTTATCCTGTAGTATATTTTTATGATTCTAAATCAAAAGAAAATTTTAGAATAAAACAATCGGATCAAAATATTTCCATTTATTTTATAGCTTCGATGCTACAGGAAACTTATGTAATGTGTATGTACACACATCAAACTTAAAGTAGCCTATTTAACAGACATCAGAAGTTTTTGAAAAGCAATCAACATTTTGATTGTGCTTCAAATTATACGATAATACAATCGGCCCGATTTCTATTTTGGAAATCGGTTCCTGTTTTGCGGCTTACTATCGAAATTCGATTACATCTGAGCTATAAAATCTATTCAATCCGAGACTATCGAAATGTACTATCCAGTTTTATGTAAAGTATGCGCAACTCTCTTTATTTCTTCTTGTATTTTTCCTTTCTTATATATTATGGTCGTGATTGGAACAAGGAAAGGGTTGCTGGTTGAAGCAAAAACAAAATACATAAGGCGCTATTTACTTGCTGTTTAAAATTTTTCTCGTTAAAGCAAAAGACATTGAGTGTTTATCGACTGTTTAAAAGGTCCACACACCAAAATACTATTATATTGTTGTATAGATTTACTTTTAATTTCTCGTAATCTGTAATTGTACTCTTCAGCTGGTGAATACGTGACGAGAGCGTTACGAAAAGTGTGATCGGGTGAGGCGAACGGAAGTAAAGAGGGACATAAAAGTTTGTGAATGTAAAATAGAGAGTAAAGTTTCGTAAATCATAGTAATGGCTCGTCCTTATAGTAATATACGAAATGAGAATATATAAGTAGACAGGATCAGGGATCAAATGGATATGAAATTTCGGATACGGTTACGAATATGGTTATTAAATTATTTCGGATTATCCGTTTGTTTCGGATAATTTCGGTTACGGATATTACGTTTTACAGTAGCAAAACTTTAATTTCGGATTCGGTAACGGTTAAGGATATTTTTTAATATCGGATATCCGATAGTTTCGGATACGGTTACGGAGCTCCCTAACATCTTTTTTTATCTCTTAAAGCCACGTTTCGTATATCTAAGACACAATAATGCAGGCCAATTGGACGGAGCTAAAGACTACTTCAATTTAAATAATACAATTGTGGTTATCACAACTAATTATATCCTGAATATATTTGAGCAGTCGGGTTACTCGATAGCCGACGTGTTTCCGATCATTTATATTCAGGTACTTCCGACCGTTGTGTCGATATCGGCGTGAAATATGCTCGACGGAACTGTAGCCTATGTTGTGCTAATTCATTGTTCTAGTTTTACAAACCCAAAGTTTATTCGTTGTGATTTTTTTTATCTATAACGCTTCTCACCACGTCAATCTGGCCCCGTGCTAAGTATCCGAAGAACTTGTGTTACAGGTACCAGACAACGGAAATATGCTTAATACTTTTATAGTATACACATATTTAAGATTTTTATTCTATACAATACACATTCATGTGCTGGGTTATACATTGAAAACTTTTTGTTCCCTCGGCGGGATTCGATCCCGCAACTTTTCGGTCGAGCACCAACGCGCTGAACAACTGCGGTCATCAAAATTTTGTCATGCGATAACCACAAATTTTATAAAAAAACTTCAACAGGACTACGTAAATTGTCCGATTATACCCGGCTTTATTAGGAATGACACGTATTACATTAAAATCAATAGTTTAGCCGCGACCGTGAAACAAACATACATACTGACAACTTCTAAAAATTTTATCGTACATTTGGATTTGCTATAGTCGGGGTTTTTACCCCATACACACAAACACACAAAGAACAAGAAAAGTATAAGTTTGTCATACAAAATGTTCATATTCAAATCTGAGTAAATAAAAAGTGTGGAATGTATTAGAAATTTAAAAATAAAGTAGTCGAAGCTGAAACGTCTATCTATTAACGCACGTGACGAAACTTAATAATATTGGTGATATTTAAGAAAATTAAACAGCTACGACTTAAACAGATAAGGAAAATAAAAATGAATAATAATAATATCTATGGACGCTTCACACCACGTCAATCTGGCCCCGTGCTAAGTATCCGAAGAACTTGTCTTACAGGTACCAGACAACGGAAATATGTTTAATACTTTTATACTATACACATATTTAAGATTTTTATTATATTATACACATCAATGACCCAGGCGAACATCGAAAACTTTTTGTTCCCTCGGCAGGATTCGAACCCGTGACCTTCTCGCTCGAGCACCAACGCGCTCAACCACTGCGCTACGGAGGTCATCAAATATTATATAATATTATTAATATAATTTATATATTAATAATAATAATATTATACTATATTGTTAGATCGTCTTTCCATAGCTTTATTGCCAGGGTCACAGTGCAGACACGCAGTATTCCAACTCTACATTAAAAATCGCTTGCATTCTTGTCTCGGCTGTTATGTTTGCGGCAACTTTTTTATTTCATCCAGAGCGGTCGTGGTTTATTTTGCCAGAGATATTTAATTGGAATTTTTTCCTTGTTTTCGCGCACATGCTATATGAGAAATTTCATAACTTTCCTTATGTGCACATAAAAGCTATAATAAATATTAAAATTGTATTTCGGTACGGAGTGATTTGAATAGATAACATTTTGGTATAGCCAAATTTCTTTCTGTTGTGATAAAAATTCAAGTTTTTCTTCGAACATTCAATTAAATTACCTTGGCAATTATACATTAGTGCTTCTTAGTTTAATCGTATTCGGCCCTTCGAGTTGACCGCAAATCTGCGGCGCGCTTGCAACTGACACCTTGTCCTGGCCGCAACGCCCCCCTTTTGTTTATTGACCAGCTAATTAATCATCTGATCGTCAAATTGATTAAATATGTCAGTGACTACAAAATGTACACAACTAAGGTCTAGTAACAATTTTTTTCAATGTTATAAAATTTAAAGTATAAATATTGGAAATTGTTTATTTTGTTAACATAACTTAGGTTTGGTAGGTTTATGAAAAACTAATAAATATGTTCTATCTAATTTAGTTACAATACAATTAAGAGAAAGCCCATCATAACATTCAATTTGGATCGAAACAAAGTATAATAAAGTTGAACGACTCGTTGTCCTGTTCGTCACACCCATTCCGTGTCCTGTCGCTTGTTCTGCTCGTCACAGCTCAGTATTACCTAATTTAATTTGTACTCGCCGCAATTTATGGCCTGCATAAGAGCCGTCCGCATTCACCTACTCGTATATTGTCTATGTTGAATTGAAAATGTTTACGATCCCTGAACGGCCATGAAAGGAGGAACGGGAATGTGAATGCTTTGTTTTTTTGTATGGAGCAGTCGAAATTAGGATTGCTACTCTACAAACATACAAAATGGTAGATTCTAAATTAGGTATTTAGTACGTATTTAAATTTAAACGTATAAGATCAAAACCGCATATCAGCGCCAACGAATCGTATGCATGCACAAATTCTAATATGCGGACTTCCACCACGTCTAGACTCAATGACGTCACTTCCTTTATTTTTATATGTTTTAATTATCTAGTGCCAAAGGAAACCTATCTACATAGGTTTACAATTATATTTTTGTTTTTAAGTCTATGTTTAGACTTCAATTCAAAAAGCCTCTTTAAAAATAACATACTAAACTAAAAACTATTTAAGATAAATTATTATTATTAATAATAATAATATCTATGGACGCTTCACACCACGTCAATCTGGCCCCGGGCTGAGTATCCGAAGAACTTATGTTACAGGTACCAGACAACGGAAATATATTGAATACTTTTATATTATACTTATATTTAAGATTTTAATTATGTTATACACAAATTTAATACACATCCATGACCCAGGAACATAGAAAACTTTTTTTGTTCCCTCGGCGGGATTCGAACCCGCGACCTCTCGTTCGAGCACCAACACGCTCAACCACTGTGCTACGGAGGTCGTCAACTAAACTAAAACTAAACAAATAGTAAAAAAGACAATAAGTAAAAAACTATCTGTATATCTAAATCGGAGGCTGCTGGTAATGATAAGTAGATAGAGTTAAGACAGTATTACCTCGCTGTATCGCCAAACTGATACGTTGGCCGAGGTAAGCGCCAGCCCTTGGATCATTTGTCTTTTCAGCGAGTCTTTTAGAGAGGTCTTTCAAAAGGCGTTGAGGACTGGGACTCCAAAAAAATGTAAAATTATAAAGTTTTTATGTTTTGTAATTAATTTCGCATTTACTTTTTTACCTGCTAATAGATACGTAACAGCCACATAGTAGATACATAACATTAACTATGGCGATGATAAGGAAAAAGCCGCGAAAACATGCTGTTAAATAATAACTGTTACAACACAGAACAAAAGCAGAACACAAAATACAGTTATCTATTGTATCATGCGTCCAATCAATTTTATAACGCAAACACGATAGAGTTTTGTATATTGAAAGAGAGTATAAAATTGAATTTTGTTTACGCGAATATTGTGATATGTAAGAGTAAATATCGCGAATAGCCTAAAGCAATTTGAAGCGGGCAGACTAGCGGTCTTTGTTGGATATCGGTTGGTAATAGAATTTGCCCGCTTTTTGCGCGGTCGGCCGGCTGGCCGCGTAATGGCTCGGTTGCCTTTGTAACTGCATCTAAATCTGCCTCCACGTATTTGCCTAGTTATGGTATATTATTGCCTGTGGTTTTTGCGTGTAACGATTGTCTTTTTAGTGGTCTTATATTGGATAGCACAAAGTTGAGGTTTTTGTGAAAACTATGATCTTTGTTAATATTTCGAGTCGACGTTAAATGTTAGCAATTTATTTCATAACATAATTCCTTATTGTTTTTTTAATTTATTTATTCAAAAAAAGAAAAACATAAAAAAATACTACACAATGTAACATAAACCATTACTGTTTTTTGTTACACTGTGTAACCATTACTGGTTTTTCTACTGATATGTTATTGCCTGTGGTTTTTGTGTGTAACGATTGTTCTTTTAGTGGTCGTGTATTGGATAGCACAAAGAGGATTTTTGTGAAAACTGTGATCTTTGTACTAAGAGTTCAACGTTAAAAGTTAGAAATTTATTTAATAAATGAATTATTATATGAAGCATCTTCGCATACTCTGTTCCGATTAAATGTGAACATAGCTCAGTATAGCTATAATGATTCAAATTTAAATGTCACTTACCGCGCAGTAATAAAAACAATGGAACATTAATTTGATCGAATTTAATTACTTTTGGTTTACATTTAGATATTCATCAACAGGAACGTAGCATGACAATTTACAGCTAATTTTAACTTGTTACCGATAAATCGATTCTCATAAAACGATTGCGTTAAAAACACATTTAAGGGGGCGCAGCGGAAAAGTTTTGTACGTTTTGTCGGTTCGGGCAAGCAGCTGCACATGTCGCGGGTGGGCTCCGTAAATCCGTTCCTAACTCGACTTTAGTGGCCGGGCGTTGTCGGCTGCGTGTTAAACGCCGTCCGGTGATATTGCCGCCTCTGGAATGTTCTGCGCTGTGGAAATTCGCGAAATGTTCCGTTCGGAAATCTGTTTGTATTTTTAAAGGTTCTTTTTTGTTTCGATTTGCATCTTGTGAAACTGTGAGTTTAAAATTATGCGTGTTGATTGTGAAATAAAGTTTATGATAATGATAAATGTTGATAATGGAATAAAGTTGGTCGATTTTGCAGCATTTAAATATTTTTTTTAATTCAAGTAGTTATTAGTAGGAAGTTGTCGGCCGTCCGGTGATATTGCCGCCTCTGGAATGTTCTGCGCTGTGGAAATTCGCGAAATGTTCCGTTCGGAAATCTGTTTGTATTTTTAAAGGTTCTTTTTTGTTTCGATTTGCTTCTTGTGAAACTGGGAGCTTAGAAATGAGTGGGCTTGTTGACAGTAGATTTTTTTGTTTCGCAAACTTGCATCTATAACTGTGAGCTTAGAAATTAGCTTGTCGATAGCAAAATTGTAAAAAGGAGTTGAATGAAAGTCCACCCGTAGAGTTAGCATATAGGCTGCAATTTCAATGTTTTTGCAGTATTTCAAATTCAATTTTCTCCAAATCTTTATAGTTTATTTTTCGTCTAAAATAAACATAGCTCAAGATAATTTTATTATTAATCTATGTTACACATTGTATGGATTACACAATCAATTAACAAGCGAACTGTTATTGTTACACCAATAACCCAGAGCAGAGTTACTATAAGCTTGTAATCAATAAAATAGGCCGATCTGTTTTACGGCTACCGATACCCGAAATAGTCGACAATCATCAGGCAGTAATTATGTCCGACGATAATATGGTAATTGGGAGAGAATACTTATTAAAGTTATTTACAAACCGTAGTTTTAAGTGGCAGTGTATAACCAATATTTGTTTTGTTACAACGGAGACGAGTGTTATTTTAGATTATTTTACTTGAGACTCGACGGTTTAAAAGATCCCTTTGGTGCGCAAAAAGTGAAACGAGTCCGCTGTTTGTTTATCTGTCTGTTACTATGATCACAAAGTAAATATATAACAGATACACGACGTAGTACTAGAAAATGGTATCACCCTATTTTTGTTTTCTTCGATTTCCAGGCACATTCCAGACACCGCCATCTAGCGCCACTATTGGAAAATACTAATTACTAATTTCGTTTCGTATCTTCTTCTCAATGAAGGAGTTAAATTTAGCTTAACGTGATGTTATGCTTAAAAAATATGCTTATCTTTATTTTAATGTCAATATTTGTACTTAATTCGGCATATTTACATTTTATAATTTACAAACGTTAATAGTAGTGACATCTATTGCAGTTTATTTGTATTAAACATATATTGTAATTTGTATGGGATGGTAGGCTATGCTATGATGAACACTTATAAATGGTAATAACATGATAGATATAAACATGATAGCTAGCTATATTTCTCTTGCCGCTGTAACAAATAGGTACTTAAAACAGAATATAATAAATTTATGGGAAGGGCCAAGCAGGAACACTTGATAACTCCGTAAAGTTAAGTTATCGAATGAAAATTGTATTAAAAGCGCCAATACACTCGATTACTTTACGGAGCTTCCAAATGTTCCTGCTTGGGCTACGGAACGCACAAGGGGGATTCTACTAAATTATAATATAATTTAACCCAAACCTAAACAAACCCGTCTATGGTACAACCATAGACTAATCAGTGACGCCTATTGGCCAACATTAATACAATGAGTATTGTTTGCTGTGAATCCATAGACTATAGGCTTATGTTCTACAATCGGCAGTATCAAAATGGCATTTTATTCTATGAAAGATCTTCATTTGATTTTTAACATATTAATTAATGTTTAATTATTATAAAATGTATTTGGTAATGAAGTATAATCCTTTAATATTCCGGCGAAGGCGTTAATAAGTGTGCACAATAAGTAAATATATGAAAATTTCGGTATTTTTGGTTTGTTTACGTATAGGTTAAATTTATCTCGGACGTACTATAGCACTTGGACGTTTTTCCGCGCCAATTTTCTAATAGGATGTAGTTTCAGCCTATTCAAGTTAAAGCCTCTAAGGCATTTAATATCTACACCGACTAACTGGAATACGCACTTGAAAGTCTAAAACATAATATGAGTCAATCCTCTTACAGGTCGAGATGGATCGTACAAAATAAACAAGACCCGGAGCTAATTTCGTTTTCCAGCGAGAAGTGTTATTTTCCATCAGTCACCTGGTCGCTAAATAAATAACGGACCACCTGAGGGTGTCCTTGTAATGAAAAGTAATGAACCTACGTTCCATTTTACTTAACTGATGATATTTGTTCTAATAATATAAATCAGCAATGTAGAGCTGTTCATTTAAAATATAAATTTGTTTATACGACGTAATAATATTAACTAGTGCCACAAGGTCGAAATGACGATAATTATTTCTTTAGGGGAAAAAAATTTAAAAAATGTTGTGACAGATTGTGTAATTGATAACAACAGTTATTTTTATTAAATTAAGGTTCAGAAATAAGAATTATTGAAGAAAACCTTCTCGTCTTAAGCTTTAACTCTACCAAGTTGTATGAATACTAATAAACTGTCCTAATGATTTTTTACTTATTAATATAGCAGATATCTATTAGCGTAGAAAAACATATTATGAATGGAATGCAAGTAGAAATTGAAAAGATGATAATTGATTCATTGGCTGGCCATCTAGTGTCATTGAAATCAGACCAGCTACGCAGAAATTATTTTATAGAGTCTCAATATTCCTTTACTGTCGTAACCCATTGGAACAGCTAACCGACACGGCTGGCGAGAGATTTAGCGCAGGACCGACTTTTAACATGCCTATCTGGCGCAAGGATAATTTTTTGTCAGGTTAGCCTGCATTGTTAGTACAAATAAACGAAAACTAGAGTATTACAACCTGTTACTGACCAGACTTGAAAACACATTTTTTTTGTTCTAACGCGGAAATCGAATCTACAATCGACGGAGTTGAGAGCCTATATCTCACCCATATGTAGATTAGAGATAAAGGCTCTCATTGTCCATTTTTTTAATTATGCCCATTACAAAAACATTTCAAAGAATAAAGTCAGTGATCGTTTTTCTGTATACAAAGTAAAAAAATACCCATTAGTAACTTATATTTTTAAACAAATATGTTAAACCTTAGTTTAACCTTTAATGACGTCATCATTGGAAGGCATAACTGTCTTTACTTCATTCCGTATTAAAAAAAAATTGTGCGTGCAATGTCAAAAATATAATTACATTTTGAACTTTTGGTAAGTTTCTCGAATCAGCTTTCACATAAATAAGAGCACTTGCATTTGGCGAACCAACCATTACAAATAGGTACGATTGAAAGCAAAATTTACTAAACAAATCGCTCCTTGAATACAAAACAGACACAAATCGAAATTCATAAATTTTACAGGACGGCCAAAACAAATTTTTTAAAGTGTTTTTTTTTAATATTTTATATATTTTTAAATTAAACATAAGATGTTGATATATCAATAGATGCGTGTTTTTTAGCTCTATTTATGTACAATATGAACTTTGTCATAACAGTTACCTGATAAGATATAAAAGCACATAAGTCCCTTTTGCATTCAAAATTTTAATCAATATCATAAAAATTATGTCAAAAAAGTAAACACAATTTTACAAATAAAAATGGTTTATTGTACTATATTGGTAAAAAAATGATTAAAAAAGTTTAATCTTATTACTGGGTAATAAGTGAGTGAATGAACACTAGGAATACACTCAAATAAAATTAAAAAGCAATAAATCTTAACCTATTAATTATGAATACAACTAAAATCAATTTTGTACGCGACTATTTTCCAGTCAAAGTAAACATCTTTCTAAAACATTTATACTATTAGTTTTCAGTATTATAAAAGAACAAGAGATAAAACTATAATATTAATATAAAAGTATTCATAAAAACAAAATAATATCAATAAATCCTCTAAAAACTCAATTTCTCTCTCTCTCTCTCAACATGAATATTATCATAACATATTAATATTATTTAATATTATAACATTAATAACTAACACAATATACTTATTACTATTAATGTTATAATATTATTTAATATTATAACATTAATAACTAACATAATAGACCAGTATTAAAGGAACGTAATTCAGTAGATAGCAAAATATAATAATAATAATATTGCACAATAACAATCTTAGGGTGTGTTTCACCAAGCAATGTTAAAGTTAACGGCATGTTAAATATCTTGTTATCCCTCTCGTATTTCTTGTCAATGAATGAGATGGCATGGTATTTTAACATGGCGTTAACTTTAACATTGCTTGGTGAAACACGGCCTAAGTCTTACAAATCACATTTTAAAACAATTTAAGGCACTTACATAAACAAAATACAAGATCAGTTATAAATGCACAGAATTCTGAAGCAAAATATTACAGCTTATAAAAATTATTATACAGTATCAATCTAAATAGGTAAGTACTACTTACTTTTTACCCTAAGTTACAGTTAAAAACACTCATTAAAATAATTATTATTCAATATTATAATGTAAATACTTAGGTACCGACACTTAGGTACAATGTTAGTCATGTGGTTGTATATAAACTGCCTCTGAAGGTTCAAATCACCAGTATCCCAATAGGCACTAAATATGGCAAATCGTTGATCAAATGAAAATTCGTTTTGACACTTAAATTTACAATTATCTGAACAAACAGGTCCCATTTGTTTGGCAGCAATATTTTTTTTCGATTTAGACATACTTTCCCGCTATTTATTAGTCTTGGTTTTTTTTCTTTTCCGACTAAGAAGTTTAGGGTCCACGCTAGCTGGTTCAATGCCAATGCTCGGTGACTGATATTTACGCTTTGTTTTACGGTTTTACGGTTGCCATATTCAATATTTTTCGTGCTCTATTCATTATGTACTAATCTGTAAAAAAATATTTAAAGATTTTTAATTAAAATCATTCAATTATGCATATTATACAATCCTTAGTTTATATACACACCCACAATCATATACATACACACAATCAAATTCAAAACAATCACTAATAATATGACATTTCAAATTCTAATTTGCCAGTAATAACACCATAAATTATTAAACTAATTTATTACAAAAAGTGCCGTACGTCTTAATCACATGATATTCAACATAATTTAAAAATATTTACCCATTATTTTATAAGTTTTTACACTACGTATTTCTAATTATGCTACACGCATTTCAAATATGGCACTTTTTCATTACATAATAAAATCATAAATACTGATTTTAGAATAAAAAACGGACGTTTTACAAAATATGGCACTTTTGTATTCTGAAAAATGATCACAAATACTGATTTTAGAATGCAAAACGGACGTTATACAAAATATGGCACTTTTGTATTATATAATATGAATATCAATACTGATTTCATATTGCAAAACGGACATTTTACAAAATATGGCACTTTTGTTTTATAAAATATAATTACACTCACCTAAAGTTTGAATGCAATACGAACGTACTTTGGATTATGGCACTTTTTCACGCAATCAACGTGCGTTCGCGTCGAATTTCGGGTCGCAAATGACAAAATGGCAGTTTTGCACTGATGTAACCTGTCAAAGTGCTTAAGTGCAAAATGGCGGTAAGCCAGTGTAGCCATAAATTATAAGCAAAGATTATGGGAGTTTTGTTTACTATGAAATATAGTAGATTTGGGTATCATTTTTAAAATAAAACAGTTTTCAATATTTTCTTATTTGTGGCCCTTTTGTATTCAAGGAGCGAAATATAAATAAACACGAGGAGACGCAGGAACTTGAGGTTAGTATTTCTTATGACATTTAACATACATACATACATACAATAACGCCTCTTTCCCGTAGGGGTAGGCAGAGACCACTTCTTTCCACTTGCTACGATCCTTACACACTTGTTTCGCTTCGTCCACTTTCATTATTCTCTTCATACACGCTCTTCGGTTTAGGGTACTCTTGACCTGGCCTTTTTTCAAGACGTCTCTAATTTGGTCTTGAAACGTCCGCCTAGATCTACCCCTTCCCACACTTCCATTCACACTCGCCTTATACACTTTTTTCGTCAATCGTTCGTCATCCATTCTCTCGACATGACCAAACCATCTCAGCATACCTTTCTCAATTTTTGTCACTACATCTTCTTTCAGACCACAACGTTTCCTTATCTCGCTATTTCTTATCCTGTCATTCAGTTTAACTCCTACCATACTTCTCAACGCTCTCATCTCAACTGCATTTATTCTGCTTTCATGTTTCTTCTGCCATACCCAACTTTCACTTCCATACATGAGTGTCGGAACCAACACCCCTTCATGCACAGCCAAACGAGCCTTGTTAGACACCTTCCGACTGTTCATAAAGGAGTGCAAAGCTCCATTCACCATGTTTCCTGCATTCACTCGTCTTTCAATATCACTCTCACATTTTCCATCTCTTGTAAACTTTGAACCCAGATACACAAACTCATTCACCTGTTCAATTTGTTTATCTCCAATCACTATATTGCAGTCTGTCACTGCCTCATCTCTTTCAAACACCATCACTTTCGTCTTCTTTACATTTATCTTCATTCCCTTTCTAACAAAAGCTCCACTCATAACAGTTATCATCTCCTGCAACTCCTCAGCCGAAGACGCAAGTAATACTTGGTCATCAGCATAGAGAAAACATTGGACGAGTAACTCATTCAATCTCAACCCACTTTCATTCACTTTAAGATCTGTCACGCAATTGTTCATGAACAGATTAAACAGCCACGGTGACGCTACACATCCCTGTCTAACACCTTTTTCGATGTTGAACCATTCAGTGTGTAGGGACCGTGTATGTGTGAATGTGCGAATGTCAGCGGTTTTGAGTCTGGAAGGTAAGTATGTTTGCGACGACGGCCAGTCACTGCGTGGGGCCTAGTCGGTATGAACGAGAGTTTAGTTTCGGGATAATAAAAGGCCATATAAATCGACTTATGTGTTTTAATTGAGTGACCAGTAAAAGGTTTGTGAACATTAAATAAAGTGGAATAGTGAGACTCCTACAGTGGTGATCCCGACGTGATTTGTCTTAAAAAAACATAACATTTTTTTCTACAAATTACGAAAAGTTAGCTGTCGTGACGTTAAAAATAAATCATAATGGAAGGTTCGGCTGAAATAAAACAGAAGGAAGGTGCGACGGAAATTTTTTCTCAATTGGCTGCTATATCTGTAACATCTCGAATACCGGATTTTTGGACAGAGATGCCGAGATTGTGGTTTGTACAAGTTGAGAGCATGCTTGCACCGCAAAAAATGGGCGATCAGGCTAAATATGATCTTATAGTGACCAAATTGCAACGTGAGGTACTTCGTCAAGTAAGTGACATTCTTATGGCGCCTCCAGAAACTAATAAGTGCGAAGTATTAAAAAAGCGTTTACTGGAAGTATATGAAGAAAGTGCCATGAAACAATTTCAAAAACTGGTCGGTGGCATGGAATTGGGCAGCCAAAAACCGTCGCAATTATTGCGACGAATGCGTGAATTGGGTATTAATGCCAAAATATCAGAGGAAACATTACGGAATTTATGGTTAACGAGACTTCCAACTTCTGTCAGAGCTGTGCTCACGGTTAGTCAGGACCAAAACCTAGAGAATTTAGCTAATATAGCGGATAAGGTAGTGGAAAATACACGAGGAAACGAGGTCGATGAAATAACTTCGAGTTCGACTCCCGGGAGCAGCATGCAGCCACCGCTGAATGATTTAATAACAGAAGTGCAACGGCTTAACTTAGAAGTAGCGGCACTTAGAGTAGAGGTTAATCGTCGAAGCCCAAGCAGGAGAGGTCGCGGTGGAAACGGGTTCAGGACAAGGTCAAGGTCACGAACACCGAATGACCCGGACTGGTTATGTCGATGGCATTTTAGATACCGTAATAGAGCACGTAATTGCGAAAGTCCCTGTGCATGGAAAAATCAGTCGGAAAACTAGGACAGGTGCAATCGGCGACGGTGGGCGGCTGCATCCCTATAAAAAATCACCGTCTCAGTGTTTTGATAGAGAAAGTGGACAAAAATTTTTAGTTGATACAGGAGCTAATGTGTCAGTGGTTCCAGTTACATGTAAGCAGAAATTAAGTGGTGAGTGTTCTGACTATAGATTGTTTGCAGCAAATAATACCGAAATTAAAACATACGGAACCAAAACTATTAATTTGAATTTAGGGTTGCGCAGACCGTATCGGTGGACATTTGTTATTGCAGATGTGAATCAAGCAATATTGGGTGCTGATTTCTTGGAATATCATAATTTGTTAGTGGATTTAAACAAGCAGAAGCTTATAGATAAAACGACTAGCTTATTAACGTATGGCCGAATGGTTAACTGTAAGGAACCCTCTGTCAGTACTATTAATAATAGTCACCCTTATCTTGATTTACTGTCCGAGTTTTCAGATGTAACTAAACTGATATCATTTACAAATTTAGATCGTGTGTCACACAATGATATATATCATCATATCGAGACAACGGGTAAGCCGGTTCACGCCCGAGCGCGGCCGCTACCGCCGGATAGATATCATAAAGTTAAAAATGAATTTCGGCTGATGCAGGAAATGGGCATATGCAGGCCATCAAAAAGTGAATGGGCCAGTCCCCTGCATGTAGTTGCTAAAAAAAATGGAGACATACGACCTGTAGGCGATTACCGGCGTCTCAACGCCATCACTAAACCGGACCGGTATCCGGTACCGAGACTGCATGATTTCACGTTTATTTTGTCTGGTAAAAAGATTTTCACGAAAATTGATATCAACAAAGCATATCATTTCGTCAAAATTGCCCCCGAGGATGTTGAGAAAACGGCAGTAATTACGCTTTTTGGACTTTACGAATTTACACGAATGAATTTTGGCCTAAAAAATGCTAGTCAAACGTTTCAAAGATTTATGAATAACGACGTATTGAAAAACTTAGATTTTTTATTTAATTTTATTGATGACGTAATAGTTGCCAGCGAGAATTTGGAAATGCACAGGATTCATCTTAAAAAGGTATTTGAACGTTTTAGGAATTACGGGATAACAATAAATTTATCTAAGTGTGATTTTGGTAGAAGCGAAATAGAATTTTTAGGTTACAGGGTTTCATCAGAGGGATTTCAACCCCTGGAAAGTAAAATTAAGGTCATAACAGAATATCCGAGGCCAGAAACGATTGATCAACTTAGAACATTTTTAGGTATGATTAACTTTTACAGAGCTAATATACCTAACGCTACAGAGCATCAAATAATATTAAATTCATTTTTAAAAGGAGCAAAAAAGAAAGATCAAACAAAAATATTATGGAATGATGTTTCATTAGATGCCTTTGAGCAATGTAAAAATAATCTGAAAAAAGCAGTTTTGTTGAGTCATCCTATGCCAAATGTACCTGTGTCTTTAATGACAGATGCCCAAAATGTCTCTGTGCAGGCAGAGTTGGAGAAACAGAATGTTACTACCACAATTTTATGTGTGGTCATGGGAATTTTGATATTTTTGGCACTGGTGATGTATTTTCGCTATCGTATAAAGAATGGGATGACGAAAATGTTCACAAGATTTGTGGCGGGCGGCAATAGCCCAGCGTCCACGTCGCAGGTGCGAGTCTAGCCACCGCCCACCGCCGGATGTTGTGACGGGTAACGCGATACGCAAGATAGTGTGCTGTGTTATAGTGAACAGTGCTTAGTGCTTACCCATAGTTATAAGAATGTTAGAATAAGATATTAAATAGCATTGTCAAATTTGTTATCATGTCATATCTGAAATTTTTATTTTTTTTGATGTATATGTAAAAATTTGGGGGATGTAGTGTAGGGACCGTGTATGTGTGAATGTGCGAATGTCAGCGGTTTTGAGTCTGGAAGGTAAGTATGTTTGCGACGACGGCCAGTCACTGCGTGGGGCCTAGTCGGTATGAACGAGAGTTTAGTTTCGGGATAATAAAAGGCCATATAAATCGACTTATGTGTTTTAATTGAGTGACCAGTAAAAGGTTTAGTGAACATTAAATAAAGTGGAATAGTGAGACTCCTACAAGTGTATGCCCCGTTTATCCTTACACAAGCACTAGAATCCCTATACAGAAATTGTAATGCTCGTATGAGGATACTGCTCACACCGTTCACGGACAAAGCTGACCACAATTCATTCCTCACCACTCTATCATAGGCCTTTTCCAGATCTACGAAAGCGCAATAGACCTTCTTGTTTTTAGCCAAACACTTTTCGGCTATGCACCGCAAGGAAAAGACCTGATCCGTACATCCCATTCCCTTTCTAAATCCCGCTTGTGCATCCCATACTTTTTCGTCTGTTTCATTCACAACCCTTTCAATCAACACTTTCGCATACACTTTACCAACGACGCTGAGAAGGCTTATACCGCGGTAATTTATGCAGTCTTGCCGTGACCCTTTTCCCTTATACAATGGCACAATTACGGCTTTGCACCAGTCTCCCGGTACTTGCCCATTTCTCCAGCACAAATTGAAAAGGCGGTACAGCTGGCTAGCCACTATGCCCTGCCCGGCCCTCAGCATCTCGACGGTTATCCTGTCATACCCTGCAGCCTTACCTAAACTCATACTTTTCAACGCTTTCGCTATTTCATCCATGCTTATCTCACTTTCATCAAAACTTATAATAGTTTTCATGGAAGGTGCCGGATGTTGTACCTGCACTTCCTCTTTTTCAAACAAACTTTCAAAATACTCTTTCCAGATGGAAACCGTTCACGGACCACAATGTTAAAGAGATCTTTAACACACATTCTTCTCCTTTTATAATGTTCCCATCTTGACTCCGCACTGTACTTAGCTCCGAGGTAGAAGTTTTTCCTCTGGCTGTTTTTATGGATTTCCAGAAAAACTTGATGTTTGACTGGAAATCTTCAGTGAGTCTCCTATCAAAATCATCCTTTCGCTCTTCTTTCTTTCTAGACACAACTTCTTTCGCTGCTGATTTCAATCTTTTATACTTCGTTCTTGCTTCCTTTATCTCGTCAACCGTTGCCTTTTGAACTTTTTGGTTAGCTTTTGTTGCTAACCAATCCAACCACGCTTTCTTCTTTTCTTGCACCGCCTTTTGTACATCTTTATCCATCCCCACATTATAGTTCTTTCTTCCTTTCCTTCTTTTAGCTACCCCGCACACCTCAATAGCAACATTCACGACCCCTTTTTTAAATGTCTCCCACAAATCTTCAATCACACCTATCTCTTCTATGCCTCTAAATCTTTCTTTCAGTTTCACTACATACTCGTCGTTCTTTTCTTTTTCTTGTAGATTTTCCACTTTTACTCTATCTAACACACTCGTAGTCTCAGCCCCTCGGTGTCGCCACCGTTTAAAGAGGCCACGCATTCGGGCTATGACCAGGAAGTGGTCTGAGTCGAGGCCGACACCACGGTATGCCCGAGTGTCTAGCACTTTCTTCCTCAGTCTTTCATCCACAATTACAAAATCAATCATACTAATAGACTCCCCCTCATCTCTTGTATATAAATGGATCTTTTTGTGGTCAAACATTGTGTTGGCCACGCACAGATTCCATTCCAAGCATACTTCAAGCAGGCTTCTCCCATTGTCATTCACTCTCTCGTCCCCAAACGTACCCAGAACTCCTTCATACCCATCACGCTTTACTCCAACTCACCCATTAAAGTCCCCTAACATCACGATCCGTTCATTTTCTCCACATTTATTCAAGACCTCTCTCATATTATCCCAAAAATCCTCTCTCTCTTGTTGGGCTTTTAATGACCCACCTCCGCCCAGATCCGTCGGTGCATAGACACCAAGAATAAATAAGCGAGTGAGTCCGACTTTTAACCTAACCCAGAGGAGTCTTGGGCTTACACATTCATGGTCCGTCACACATTCAACTATTCGAGAGGAAAGAATCACACCGACTCCCTGACAGCCTCGGCTAGTTTGCGGGACTCCCGACCAGTATGCCGTGTAGGGACCATGAACCGTGGTGTCACATCCTTTCCGCTTAGTTTCATTCACGCACAAAATATCTATGCATCGTTCATCCATCATCTGGCAAACTTCATCTACCTTACCATCCATTCCTCCTCTTACATTTAACGTAGCGAAGCGGCTCTCCATGGGCCACTTTTCGCCCCCGCGAGAAACGAGACGTGATGGGTGGCGAACCACATCGCCGCCATTTTGGTTGATTAAATTAAATTATGACATTTAACACCATGTTGAGATTTGAACTTTGCTCTATTTTTTAAATTTTTATGTATTCAATGATGACGTCATAGATCCGAAAACTTTAAAAAAGTATTAAAAAAAACTAGGAAATGAATTTCAAAAATATTGCATTATATTCTTAAAATACTCTAGTTCATCGAAAACAAATATTAAAAGTACATATTGTGATTTTTTTTGGACAATCCCCATTAGTGACATTAGGAGTATAAGGGAAAACCTTGACGCATACGTCAAGGTTTTCCAATGTTGGTACCTGGTACACTGTCTGATAAACTCAAAATTGAGAAAAAAGTGTATAATAGAAAAGTACCATAGTACTTATGCCATTTCAATTACACTTTTTTTCTCAATTTTGAGTTTATCAGACAGTGTCCTGGTACCAACATTTAAAATTTTATTTTAGTTCACATCCAGCCAAATTGGAATCAGGTGTAGACATTTCATTAACTGTAAGCACTTCTTTGTCTTCACCTTGCATTAACATAAAAATTTAATTACCACAGATTCCGGCTGCATAATTATGTTTGATGGCGCGAAATAACAGTCTAGTTTTATTATATCGTACCCTATAATTTATACCTTAGCGCCTATTAAATCAGAGTAATATTCAGTAATGAAAATCCACCACGGCAATAAGGCATATTTTATTCTTTAAATACTACCATAAAATCGCCATTACTTAAAAGCGGCCACTAGCCCCCATGGCCTGTCAGAGGAGATAGTAGAAAAATGAATAATGATCAATTTAATGACTACTTTAACGCTTTCAATGTGCTTTATGAATAACGAAATTAGTTGCTTATTCCGTTCTTGAGTTCCGCGGACTTAATAGGCTCTGTGAGTTACAGCCAGCTCATAAATGTCTGTCTGCTCTTTAAGTTTAACTTAATCTATTATAATATTCTGTGTTACGATCGCGAGACTTATTGTTTTAGTGTTTCTATACTGATCTATTTTATATTGTACATTATACTTAAGGAATAATTTTTATTGTATAGCTTTTTAATTGTAAGTAATTCTCGTCTACAATAATTTAATGCTACTACAATGAACTGAAATTTTACATCGTTTTATGCCATTTATTACTTTATAAGTAAAGAACTTAAATGCAAAACCTTTTTCTACATCACACAAAAATATATTTATTTATCGAACGAAAAAGTTCGATAATTGAAAGTCGAAGATACGCGGGGGCTATAATTACAGAAAGGTGCACAATTTATTTGTACCTGAGGCACACCCAGGAAGAGAAGGAATATCTTATTAGCTAAAGATACGGGACAGACTCCAGCTCCTACATCTTGATTTTTGCCATAATTCGTCTTGATTCGCTATTCATGAGTCGCTAATTTCACATTCTAGAAGAAACACATCAACCTGATAAAAGACAAGATTTAGCTTGTCCCTCGGGCACCCCTGCAGTGGTGGGAATGTGAGGGGGAAAATGCCCGTATAAAAAAAAACACATCAACCTGTGTTTACTATCGAAACCTTTTTGACTTCGCCGTGGATAAGATTATAAGATGAACGATGAATGAGTCAGGTCCACTGACATTCATCGTATTTTATAAGCATAAAACAATTATAATTAACAAAATTATTTTAAAGACAAGGAAACTAAGGTGACCTTCATTTTAGTTTACCAACATTGTAATGGACTTCTTAAACAATATTATATTTAATAGAATAATTGTAGGAAAATTGTAAATGTCCTGAGCATAATAATCGTAATATGTGACTAAAAGGGTTCGGGCATTAAGCCAATAGTTTGTTTTCGTGTATTTAAAAAAAACATTGACACACGAATGGGAATTTTAGTATCTACTATATACTGATAGTAACAGTCAAGTCACCGTGATATATAGATAGCACGAGAGATCTATTCGCTGTACAGTTGTCAAAATATCGATCCGTTCTGGTCTATTGGAGTTACGATTGACGATGCAAATTCCAATTCCCAGCGCGTATAAGACTACTTTCGAGCACCATTTATTAGATGCACAACTTGTACAATAAATTTATTGTACGTTAATGTATATTTGCCTTTAGATTGTGCAAGTGAATTTTCTTTTCTTTTACATTCAATCATCACGATATTTTTATGTGGACGGTACTTATTTTTTTTATAACACCTATATTAATTGTGCACAACTATGCAATGAATACATTGATTGTATTCAAACCCTTTCTACTGCCTAAACTTGACACCTTTAATAATGTCGGTAAGCTAAGCCTTTATAATTAAGTAAAAAAAATAAGTCAAAATTATATCGTTACGATGACAAATCTCGAAAATAAAAATTATATATTGTGGTTCGGTTCTCCTTCAGAGGGAAAGTCACGAGCCTGTTTAATAGATAGGAATTAGGTTAAAAGTTATTATAACTTATTAAGTTAGTTACCACTAATCGGATTCACATAGCGTAATTTTTTTATTTCTAACTTCGTCAATATGCAATATTATCATCTGGGTAAATATTCAGGAAATTCTTAGTAATAATATTATATGAGTGTACTTACTTTGTTCAACAGTAAGCACTTAAGGGCGTGTTTCACCAAGCAATGTTAATGTTAACGCCATGTTAAATATCATGTTATCCCTCTCGTATTTCCTGTCAATGAATGAGTAGGCATGGTATTTTAACATGGCGTTAACTTTAACATTGCTTGGTGAAACACGGCCTAAGAGTTCTTTCCATTAAGGAGGCACGCAGCAATTAGAAGAACTTAATCTTATCTAGATATATTGGAAGTCAGTATTTAACTATTCGTAAAACCCGATCCTAGTTAGTATCTGTTTTTTATTTGACATTATAGAATTGACGACTTTCGTAGCGCAGTGGTTGAGCACATTGTTGCTCAAGCGGAGGTCGCGGATTCGAGTCCCACCGAAGGGACAAAGAGTTTGTGTGTGGATGTAGTGTAAAATAAAAATAAAAATCTTAATAATATATGTTACATAATATATATGTATAGTATAAAAATATTAAATATGTTGCCGTTGTCTGGTCACCGTAACACAAGTTCTTTTGATACTAAGCACGGGGCCAGATGGACGTGATGTGGAGCGTTCATAGATATTATAACTAATTATTAATAAAGAATAGGTTAGCATTCCGTCGTACGATCAAGCTGCGTCTACAGGACTTTCATGGAAAGGATTCTACCTTTAAAAGTAAGGCCTATATAATAGGCCGGTGAAATACAATATATCGCTAGTGATGTAATATGTTTATGAACTCACCGTTCTCCCTCGTCCAGTAATTAATCGCTTTGGGCGACGCCTCCACGTGACACTGTAACGTGACGTCCGTGCCGGTCGGCGCCCCCACCAGCTGATTCGGCACTTGGACCAGCGGGTGAACTGCAAGTATAAATGATAAAATATTTCCGTTATAAAATCCGACATTATTGGGTTTCTTCACACAACACTGCCTGCAAGTCCAATAATATAAAGTAAGTTAAGCTAGCCAGGTTTATTTGGTACCGGCCTCCTTTTGCGAATACGTCATTTTGCAGAAGGAGGCCTCGGAGCAGGACAGAGAGATAGATCCATCCTCTGTTCCGCTTCGCCGGCGTAGGACGGGGGTGCGGAGGCGTCGCTTTGCAGCCCTTCCATCTCACGACTAGTACGTACAAGTTAGTTAGTAGTAAGCAATAGTTTCGGGTAGAGGGTTGTTTAATCTCCTGAGCTATGTCAGTCTCGGCGCCGAGACTGACCGCTTCAGTTTTCCGGAGCGCTCTCTTCATTTGATGGAAGTCCGGTCCCTAAAGATGGGAACCGGCCGGTCGGGGGAGAAGTGGCCTGTGTTTTGACAGATCAAGGGCACTCCTTCCAACAAAACGGCTGAGGGCAATCCGCAAGTGGTTTTAGTGAGTAAACCAGTCAAAGCGAGCCGGGTGTCCCACATACCCCATCTTGGGGGATACGTAACGTATTTTCCTTCCGAATAAAAAAAAAGGCTTAGTTGATACACCGGCAGGGTAAGGTTATGCAATAGCAAATAAACTGAAACACTTCCTACTCCTGCTGCATTCTCCTGGTTAATTACGTAGCAGGACCCAAGACTGAGTTGGTGTGTCCCTGGGTCATCTCAAATGATTTTTGAGGTTGGCAAACACTGTTAATATTGGCTACACAGGAGTTGCAGTGGTGAAAATGTATGGTGGGCTATTTTCCTGTTAAGAAAACAATAGCATGGCTGCCGGTGCTTTTCTCTCCCAGATCCACTTGCTGGGGAAGTTGTTTGTTGGTATCGGGGTTATGCTCCCTGACCGAAGGAACTTCCGCGTGTCAGTACAGTGAGACGGTAACTGGATTGAGGCTTGCTCTTCAGATTTGATAAATAACTCTGCCTCCTCTATCAGTTGTACTCGTATTACGGGGAGTACTCCGAGTAATCGTTCGAAATTATTATAACTTTTATCCACTAACTCATACTTATATTTATTTATCATTCTCGCTTTAATGAGTGGCAGTCCTCCACCGCGCAACTTACGTTTTCTGCCATTACGACAAGATGCAAGGAAACCTATTTGCGACTCCACACCAGGGATGAAAATAATATGAATTTTCGGATATGGATATTAAATTATTTCGGACTAGCTGTGCCCGCGACTTCGTTCGCGTGGAACAGTGATTTAGGGCACTTTAGTATTTTTAAATATAGGTATTTTTAGTTTATTGGCGCAACCGCTGAGAATTTTCGCTAATAGGTACTTCCCAGTGCATCCCAGTGTTGATCCCGATCCAGCAAGTCACGTACCCGGCAAGCCTCTTGGTATGCAGGGTATAATAATAATATATTACTATCCTTTCGGAGCTCGGCAAAAGAAGTAGGCCTTCGAACAATATGTAGAAGTCAGCAAAGGTATTCGAAGTTAGGATAATATTATTCGAATGCACCGTATAGACCCAGACAATTTTTCACGTTAATTTAGTAAAGTATTTAACTTCGATGTCCGTCTGTCTGTCTGGGTGTCAAAACTTTAACACGTGTAGGTATCAAGCTAAAAATCATATTAAAAACTCAGTTCTACTGTCCCTTCTGGCTGTGAATAGAAACAGGCATCTTGGCCACATCTACCCAAAGATTCCGTTTATATCGCTAATTTTCGCAATTTTCGACACGCCAAAGGGAACCAAAACCTAAAGGGTACTTCCCGGGAATAGAAATTTGATATGAAGCAACATCTTAATGCACTATTAAAATGTTGCTTCATATCCAATTTAAACGACATAGGATAAATTGCGAAACCATAAAAATATTTTCAATTTTTTCAACTTATTACCGTTTTTGTCATTAATGTTTTGAAGTATTATTAAATTTAAACTTATATTGCAATTACTAAGGTCTTTAAAACGGAACTCTCGGTTAGACATGGGCGCAGCGGCACGCCCCGCCGAGGATCCAGCAGGCTTACTCTCGACACAACTGAGAATCGAATCAGTTCGATCTTAACGGTTTTTGGTGTTTTATTTGGTAGATTACTTTGAAATTAATTAGGATAAAGAAAACCGTTAGAACGTAACTTTTTGTACACCAGACCATATCAATCGATAGAGAATAAAAATAAACAAACGTCAATTTCTTCGGGAGTATGCGGCACGATCGAATCTGAATTAAAATCGAATCAGTTTGGAGAGTTAGGCCCCAGCTCGGCGCGACGCGCCGATCGGCTTTAGTAGCGTTTTTTATAACCTACCCTAAGTATAATAATAATAATATAAATAAATGAAATTTTGTTTTAAACAAAATATAAAATAAAAAAAGAATAAATTTGAATGTTTGAAGCAGCGCGGTTGCCGTCGCGCTTCATACAAGCGTCCAGTATTTTTTTTATTGTCATATATCTTTAAATCAAAGCGACATCTATACGCCATACGCCGTACTTTTAACACGATTATTACTGGGGGCACAGTTAGCGGCTGTGCGTGGTTAAATTCATACTACCGGTACTGGCTGTTAGCACATTTTAATTGTATTTTTTACCCAGCAGTGGGGTGGAGTTCCTTTGGTTGACCTTCGCCAAAATTCCTACCTACCAGCATCTGATACCTACACTACACCCCGACTCGGATGTAAGACGTCACGCATCAGCCTGTATCGCGCGGCGCCGCGATGCGGCGGTCGAATCACGGCGAAACGATTTTAATTTTGCTATATTATCTCCTAAACTATTAATTATACTTGCTAGGTATAAAGGGCAAATATAGTCTTCATGAAATGCTTAAGCCAACTAACGTATTAAAAATGATAAGGATTAATACCGTGATGGTATAAATAGTTTACCAAAAACCGCTTAATTGCCCGTTTTTTTAGATTATCGCGAAAGGCTTTCTTTTAATAATACAGTTAATTAAGTTGATTTATACAATAAATGATAATTTATTTCAATTTGTGAAGCAAGTTCAAAAATACAATTTTTATATTATTATGACACTGTGGAAACACTCTTCTCAGAAAAAAAAATCTGTTAGTTAGGTACCTACTTATTTCAAGTTCTAATCTACTTTAGTGCCACATTCTATTGCTTCGCGTCACTGTGTAAGCGATCCCCCCGCGCCCGCCGCATGAACCGTTCGTCAGCAGGCCGCGCGCGCGAAATTCCTCCGACTTGCTTCCAATTTATCGTCACTGCTCGGCTCCTATGTATCGTAGCGTTATGTTATATAGCCTATAACCTGCCCAGGAATATGGGCTACAATCGTACCAAGTTTGGTTAAAATCCCTTCAGTAGTTTTTGTTCCCATCGCGCACATACAGACAGACAGACAGACAGACAGACAGGCAAAAATTTTACTAATTGCATTTTTGGCATCAGTATCGATCGCCAATCATCCTCCAATATGTATTTTGAAAAAATATTCAAAGTACAGAATTGACCTCTCTACAGTTTTATTATAAGTATAGATATAGATTATCCGTTTATTTCGGATAAATTCGGTTGCGGAAATTACGTTTTTATAATAGAAAAACTTCAATTTATGTTAGATTATGAATATTTTTTAATATCGGATATCCGATAGTTTCGGTTACGGTTACGGAGTTCCCTAAGGTCCCTGCTCCACACTCCCATAGGCGATGGTAATAGCTTCTAATCTGGGCGGCGATTCTCAGGCCTCGAACTTAGTTTTTACTATCGGGCTGTCCCGCTCATTCAGCGCGCGTGCGAGCGGGATATACTTATATTCGAACTTTTTTCCACTGCCCGAGAATCGTGATCCAGGCAATCCGTTTGTTCGAAATGCCAACAAGCCTTACATGGCTTGGATGAGCGCGACCTCCGCGACCTTTTTCCTTCAGAAAGCAGTGGCCATGCATTTTATTTTGCCGTGAACACAATATTATGTGTAGCGATTGACAAGCTTATATAAAATGTATGAAAAAGCATATCGCGTCGTGGTCGCTTGTAACCTATTTGCGAACGTTTTATTTCTTAACACACAGTTTTTGATAAACCACTGCAGCCTAGACTCCGGAAATATCAGATTGTGCTATACATACTGAAATATTGATGAGTGGTAATATTTTAGGGTATACAATTTAAATATATTATATCTAGCAATATCCCGCGAAACAATTATAACCACAACCTGCAAGCAGATGAGTGAGTGTACGTATAGGCATGCGTTTGATGCACGTCCCTCCTCCCACACTGCTTATGCGTACACTCGCAAGCAAAAAACATGAAAACACCACCACCACACAAGCAATAATGTTAACACGATCGTGCAAAGTTAACGTAACGTTAACGAACGTTGTTCGCAGAGTCAACATCCTGAGGATGCTCCGGGGTCGGAGCGAAACGCGCGTCGAGTTTTGCAACCTGCATGGTGGGGCGACTTCTGCTTGTAGCCCGTATTTTTTTACCAACAGTGTGTAAATATAATATAAAAAAACTATAATTAATATTTATTATATTCAGTTTAATTTCTATTTAAAGCTTGTTTAAATATGTTTACGCAAGTTGAATTCTGCAACAGAATATAACTTGCATGTACATTAACTAAGCTAACTTTGTGTATTACGAGTATAAACACTGTGAGTCACTGTGTCACTGTGCTTACAGTATTATTGCATTAAAATTAAAACTACATGTTTATGCAGTTACATTTCATTATTAAAATGGCTAGGCATAAAACTGCAAAAACCGTTAACCTTACTTAAATATTTGTTTTATGCTGTTATTAGTACTTGTTGTTATATCAGAATAAATAATTTTAAACAAAAAAAAAAACCGACTTCAAAAGGTAAACTAAAAAGCAAAAAATAAATTTACTTCGCACAAAGTAATACTTATTTTCACTTAAGCAAATAAATTTATTCTATAATTTTGAAGTCGGTGCCAAGTCCAGCGTTCTTTCATAATTTGTTTTCATTTAATATTAGTTTGTAAGCCAGTACTTTGGTAGGTACATAATATATAGTAATAGTTACATTGATAGTTGTATATTTTTTTATGATTCTTTTTTCTGTGATTGCCTACATATATTTAGTAATTTGATATTGCAGTAAGGTTGTTGAAGTACTTACTTGGCACCGACTTCAAAATTATAGAATACATTTATTTGCTTGTGAAAATAAGTATTACTTTGTGCGAAGTAAATTTATTTTTTGCTTTTTAGTTTACCTTTTGAAGTCGGTTTTTTTTTTGTTTAAAATTATTTTATTTTAACATTTTTAGTTATGGGTAGACTGAGTAGGGATATTTATCGCCAGAGCAGCGCAAAAATTATATACCTATATCAAATTGATTGACTATAAAATGATATACAAATTTTAATAATATCAAAGTCGGTACCAGCCAAACTGAATATGATTTCTATATAACTATTTTATTATTTTTAGTCGATTTACAGTTCTTTATTTGGCTTAAAACAATTTTTTCCCTTTTTAATATTTACCTATTTCGTCATATTGTTATGATAGTATATATGGATACCTACTATCTGGTGAAGACAGAGGTGGTGTTGAGTACTGTAATTGATATAGTGGCATCGCTTAAAGTATTCTTGCAGTACTTTAAGCGATGTCGTAATTTCCAAACGTATAACTTCAAAGACGAAGCAGTCCTGTATGCCTGTTTCTGATCTACTCGGTATACCTTGATAGTTGATTCAAAATTATGTTTGTTTTGAGACGGACATAAGCATATCGAGTAACATAAGCATGTTAGTCTAAAAAAATACAAAATTACTATGAGTGTTCCTATAAATTTCGAGGAGTTCCCTCGATTCCTCATGACACCATCATCAGGCATGCACTTTGATAACTATGAGACCAAGTTCGACTGTAATTGACGTAGTGGCGTATGCTTGCATTTCTTTAAACAATGCTGAAATCTTCAAACGTGTAACTCTCAGGACTCAGAAGTTCTGTTCACTACTTTAGGTCCAGGATATGGTGCAAAATCTTACTATTTGGTAACATATGCTTGGGCAACTTCAGAAAAAATCAAAATCGATATATATTTCCATATAAATTTCGAGGAGTTCCCTCGATTCCTCATGGATCCCATCATCAGGTCACCACTTTGGTAAACACTGGTACAACACTGTAATTGACGTAGTGGCGTATGCTTGCATTTCTTTAAACAACGCTACAATTTTCAAACGTGTATCTCTAAGGACTCAGAAGTTCTGTTCAGTACTTTAGGTCCAGGATATGGTGCAAAATCTTACTATTTGGTAACATATGCTTGGGCTACTTCAGAAAAAATCAAAATCGATATATGTTTCCATATAAATTTTGAGGAGTTCCCTCGATTCCTGACGGATCCCATCATCAGGTCACCACTTTGGTGACAATGGGACCAAACGGGAAGCACCACCTTTCAAATAAAAAAAAATCATCCAAATCGGTTCACCCAGGCGAAAGTTCTGAGGTAACAAACATAAAAAAAAAAAAAAAAAAACATACAGACGAATTGAGAACCTCCTCCTTTTTTTGGAAGTCGGTTAAAAAGGCGGCCAAATTGAAAACGTCCTCCTTTTTGTTGGATGTTGGTTTTTGTTGGTAAAAAAAAAGATCGTCTCTAAAAATCACGTGACGTGAGATGCAGGCTGGTGATAGACAGACGCATGGATAGATACGATTCGTATGGAACCCCGAAAAGTACCCAGATACTTATTTACATTTTAGAATGTTAACCGTTGTGTTGCCGCATTGATATACTGTGAACATAGTGCAGTTCTAAATGCACATAAAGTGCGGTTTCGGCCGCATTTTTGTTTAAACAGCTCCCCATTTGCATTTATTTGCAGCGGAATGTTTGTATGCGTTACTAGATGCAGACTTGAGCCTTTTGCATTTCACACATCGGGTTACATGCACGCTGTAACGTATTAAATGTTATTTGGCTCGGCGTGCGATTCAAATGCTACTTTAATACATTTTGGTTTTACGAAAACGAGAATTTATACGCGTTTTCAAATGTTTATGCAAATTATTAACATTACGTTGAGAATATGGTTCATATAAAAATTTCTATTACTGGATACTACAAGTAACTTTTTACTATTATGTATTCACAAAAATTATAGCATACCTCCTTACTTATACAAACATTTATTAATGTACAAAGTACGCCTATGATATATAATGGTTTCTCCTTGCCTGATACGTAGAAAAGTTACTAGAAAGACAAGGAAAACAGTGTATAGTTTATCCAATGTGAAAATATTTTATTAGTTAGGGGATTACTATTTACATTCTGAAATAAATGCGTGACGAGCAATGTGAAGAATTATGTTAGCATTACTCGTTAAAACAGTGTATCTGCTAGGTGACTTGGCACACTCTTCCGAGTTACAACAATATCATTACAAACAAAATAACATGCGATCTAATTAAAATGTTTTTATTAGGGCTCGTCTATATTCACCACTTCGCCACTCCGCGGTGAACACTGCATCTGTCAGGTGTTTACTCTGAAAATTATACCGAGCTACAACTGTGGGACTATTGGACTAACGGTTTGTTCAGCTTTGAATTTACTTCTCGGTTACTTATAAAGTTAGTTTAATTTATTAGACGGTTATTTCATTATGAAAGTGACTGCGGTTAGGTTTAGTTGTTGGAATTGTGAAAGATGTTTTGATACCTACTGAGCGAATTCTCATACATTTATTAAAGTTAATAATAAGGGTGTCCACCTTACAGCCTATGCTGTAGTAAGTACCTATGTACTTTTGGTGATCCACGGTAATCGGCCTACAAAAAGTAACTATAGCTAAACCTAAAACGGATAACTGATTCGACTGGAGAGAGATTAGACGCAGGACCGAGTTTTTACGCATAATTAATCAGAATCATCTTCCTTGCCAGATATTCAGGGGATCGGCCTGTATTGTCCTGATCAGACTTGAAAACAACATTTTTGTCGTTCCGCCGCAAAAACCCATGACCTCCAAAGTCAAGCGCCAAGCTCTTAAGCACTTAGCCACAGGGGCGTCACGAAGTTAAGGGTTACATAAATCACAGTCTGTCACTGTTTTCTTCGCAGAATGACAAGGACGGCGCGAGAATTGAAAGTATCTTGAGCGTTTGTAAGTTTGGGTGTTAGTGGGCTAAATTACTCTGTGCAGTGGTTGAGCGTGTTGACACTCAGGGTAGAGGGTTCGAATCCCGCGGGCGGAACAATAAGTTTTCATTGTTCCTTCGTCATGGATGTGTACTAAATTTGTTATTGAATGTTAAATATGTATATAGTTATATAAAAGTATTTAACATATTTCCATTATCTGGTACAACACTAGTTCTTCGTATAGCACGGGGCCAGATTGACGTTGTGTGAAGATTCCATAGATATTATTATTATAATAGTATTATTATTAATTATATATTATGCTTTAAGATGTTCAACTAGTATTAATAAATTGTTTGTACGTAATATACAAAAAATGGCCGAATATTAAATTACACGTAGTTTATCTATTAATTATTTTAAATCGACTGTTCCTGGCCCCCTATAATTAATGTATATCTATAAAGGTTCGTTAAACATGTCCATAACAACATATACAAAGAAAACAGCACAATCCTAAAGCTCAAACATTTCAAAGCCAACGTAAAAATGCAAGACGTAAAAGTTTACAACTTTAAGTACCCTTTTATAACTACCAGGACGAAAAAAACTCGAGACGGATTATTGTACAAATGTAAGCGAGCGTGCCGACATCCCCTTAAGCCTGTTTAGAGTAAATTAAGGAAAACGGAATTCCCATCGACTCTAGATCGCAGCTTATTTGCGGTTATTCTCTTTGACCGTCGTTAAGATCCTTCGGACGGCTTTTACAACTTCGAGTGGCCAATTTAGTAAAAATATGGACGATCAAAATATTTCTAATTAACTGGAGATGATAATTTCTGTTGAATTAGTGGACGGAATTTATATGTTAACGATTAAGGTTGTATCTTTTGTTATTAATTCATTTTGATTCATATAATTTTTATAACGCAATGCATTTTCAAAAACAAAGGGATGAAATACATTTTTTTTCACTAATTATATTAATAATAAATAAAACAATCGATGGTGGACGAGGTGATAGATAAAAAAAAAATGAATATTACTATAATACAGTACTACTAGCCTAATTGAATTTACTGTTGGTTCTTGATGGAAATTCATGTTTATAATAATAACACACAATTTTTTATTTATACTTATGTGAGTTTTGTAAGTGTCACTAAAATGATTCAAATAGCCAATCAATTAATTTGATTAATTCATATACCAAGGTAATTGCTAAAGTATAAACGTCAAAAAATTGTTTAACGGAACGCATCGATTGGCAGAAGATCTTATACATGGAATACATTTATTGTCAAACCCTTCATCGTCTGACAGACTGGTCATGATGATTATCAAATTACTTTCAAGAGGCCTAATTAAGTAATTTCGAGATATAGATCGGAATTTCCGCAGCAATCAAAAGTTACGGGAGTTTTCTCGAGGATTCCGCGCGGCATTCTTCCCGTGACACTTTGATTAACCGAACGGCACGCTCTGCGCTCGGGCGTTTACGGAGGTCTTCGTGTCACTCCGTTACCTTAAATATTGGAAACTTCTATAGATAGTTTTTAATTAAATTTTTGTTTTACTTATGTACAGTCAGGAATAAAATTTATGAAAATTATCATTGCCTTTATAATTTACTAGCTATACCCGCGCCTACTTAGTTGAGCATACAAACCGTGTTTATAAACATTCCGTAGACTTCCACGAATATTTCAAGACCAAAAATAGCCAAATCGGTTCAGCCGTTCTCGAGTTTTAGCGAGACTAACGAACAGCCATTCATTTTTATATATAAGAAGACTAGCTGAACCGTGCCCATTTCGTTGAGCATAGAAGTCGTTTAAACATTCCTAAAAATAGCCGAATCGGCTCAGAAGTTTTCGAGTTTTAGCGAGACTTTTATTAACAGCAATTATTTTTATATATAAGATTTGGATTATATTGACATGGTGTCGTCATTAGTTGCATGCTGGGAAATGGTAACATGTCCAAATTCGAAATTGCTACGCTCGACAAACGGCCCCTTATGAGGGTTTTCATGTTTTTAATATATTTTTATTTTACCTATAACAGTCAGGAAAAGCAAGCGAAGATTGATTGTATTCAAAAATTATTTGTCTTAAGGTGCCTCATGTAAAGCAATTTTAGTGCAGATTGTTCGACCATACAAATATGACCGATTTTGTGACCTACATTTTGTAGGACGTGTGACTATTTGAAATCAGTCATCATATTTTATTTTTTTCCTAAAAAAAGTCCGTCACAACAACTATTTATGAATGTCAATATGCCCAATATTAAATTATTTTATATACCTATATTTTATAGAATTTAATTTTATATACCTTTATTTAAAAGAAAAAATTTTGGTAATACCCCAATGAAAATTTAAGTTTAATACAATAAGTGGAATGAGTTAGCCACATCCAGTAATATGATGTCTATGATATTATTCTGTGTTTACGTAAGATTTTACTAACTACCCTCGATGTGTTGGATAATAAAATTAATGATAAGACTGATTGTTCTTTGTGAAGTGAAATTGATTTGTGTTAATGTTTACTTATCTATACATATAATAAATCTGTAGAGGGGTCATGTCTGTACATTAAGAATATTTAAGTGAAAATTAAAAAAGGGGGTCTATATAAGCCACAGAACCTAAAAATAGCATTTTTGAAAAAAATGTCTGTCTGTCTGTCTGTCTGTCTGTCTGTCTGTCTGTCTGTCTGTCTGTCTGTCTGTCTGTCCATATGGGAATGTTTGTCGTCGCATCACGCTAAAACCACTGTATGGAATGAAATGAAATTTGGCAGGCAGGTAGCTTACGACCTGAAGAGTATTATTGGAAATTATTATTCCGAAAAACGAAAGGGTTCCTGTGGGATCTTCAAAAAATTGTAGCTACCTATTTGACGGTATTTCAGCCAAACTACTTAACGTATTTAAATGAATTTTGGCAGGCAGGTAGCTTATGATCTGAAGAGCATTATTGGAAATTGTTATCCCGAAAAACGAAAGGGCTCCCGTAGGATCTTCAAAAAATTGTAGCTACCTATTTGACGGTATTTCAGCCATACTACTCAACGTATTTAAATGCAATTTGGCAGGCAGGTAGCTTATAATCTGAAGAGCATTATTGGAAATTGTTATACCGAAAAACGACAGGGTTCCCGTGGGATCTTCAAAAAATTGTAGCTACCTATTTGACGGTATTTCAGCCAAACTACTCAACGTATTTAAATGAAATTCGGCAGGCAGATAGCTTATGACCTGAAGAGCATTATTGGAAATTGTTATCCCGAAAAACGAAAGGGTTCCCGTAGGATCTTCAAAAAATTGTAGCTACCTATTTGACGGTATTTCAGCCATAACTACTCAACGTATTTAAATGTAATTTGGCAGGCAGGTAGCTTATAATCTGAAGAGCATTATTGGAAATTGTTATCCCGAAAAACGAAAGGGTTCCCGTGGGATCTTCAAAAAATTGTAGCTACCTATTTGACGGTATTTCAGCCAAACTACTCAACGTATTTAAATGAAATTTGGCAGGCAGATAGCTTATGATCTGAAGAGCATTATTGGAAATTGTTATCCCGAAATACGAAAGGGTTCCCGTAGGATCTTCAAAAAATTGTAGCTACCTATTTGACGGTATTTCAGCCATAACTACTCAACGTATTTAAATGTAATTTGGCAGGCAGGTAGCTTATAATCTGAAGAGCATTATTGGAAATTGTTATCCCGAAAAACGAAAGGGTTCCCGTGGGATCTTCAAAAAATTGTAGCTACATATTTGACCTTATTTTAGCCAAACTACTCAACGTATTTAAATGAAACTTGGCACAAAGGTAGATTGTAACATGAAATAACCAACATAATATTTTTAACTGACTTACAAAAAAGGAGGAGGTTTCTCAATTCGTAAATATATGTTTGTTTTTTTTTGTTTCTTCGCGGATATCTTCATCGTTTCTGAAACGATTTTAATTTTTTTTAATGTTGTGTAGGGTATAATTTAAATTTGATCCCATTGTCACCAAATGGTTACCTGATGATGGGATCCGTGAGGAATCGAAGGAAATCCTCAAAATTTATGTGAATTGATTTTGATTTTTTCTGAAGTAGTCTAAGCATATATTACCAAACAGTTAGGTTTTGCACCATATCCTGGATCTATAATATCAAAAAATTTCACGTTTCAGTAAGCTATATATATATATATGTCGGAGCCGGATATGAATATGGACACAAAACGAGACGGAAGCGCGCCCCCAAGTGGCAAAATGGCGCAACTTGTCTATGGCGCGCTTTGACATGACTCGGGACTTTCTTGACGAGACTGAATTCATTCGTGATTTGGTCGCCAAGTTGAGATGTCTTGAAACGTGTTATGTTTCGTTAGTGTCAATACTTGTAAAGTAAAGTAAAGTGAATTTAAAGTAAAGTAAATTCATAAAGTGTAGTGAATAGTGAATTTATAAAGAAATTGTGATTACGAATAAACAAGTGATATTGTTACTCTGTTCTCTTTTCACGATTTACCCACGAAAGCCCACAGTATCCGAAGGAATGTTATTAAATCATGAGAGCCCTTTCGACATCAGAAGTGGGATCAAATCGTGCAAGAGAGAGGTTTTTTTTAAAAGTGCGGGTAGTAAAAAAAAAGGTGTAATCTTTTGTGTGGTCTGCAAAAAGTGATAATAGTAATCATTGCAAATCAATACAAACTCGATCCACATGAGTTGGGCAGTACGTACTAACCCGTGCTGCTTTGCAAGCTATGTACATGGCGTAATTGTGGTAAGACGGGACAGCGGTGAGCAGAGTGCTGCAAGGATACCGTGTACCAATAATCCCGCCACGATGATTAAGAAGGAGTAGAAGTACTGACAGCGGTGACGTGATGATGACAGTGACGTGACGTCTACACGGTGGCGACACCAGCAGTGGTGCTTTAACGACAGGCTTTGATTATGGTTTTGGTAGAAGGTGGTAGCCAACTTTTTATTACTCAAATAATTTTTAAAGCCCAATACACTAGTTATTAATTTGTGTTTCAAGTGTCCATAAAATATCTTGCTTATATTATCGCGAAATTTCATTTACAATAAATTATTGTACCTACACTAAAGTGTTCTTTTGTTTTGCTGTTTTGTTTTATGTGCAGATGGTCAATACACTGGGATGATGTTCGACCGGATGATGCATAGCCTCGCCAAGGGGAGAAGGAGCTGTGCTGGGTGACCGACCATCGTGCTGATTGCTGGGTGACCGACCAGCGTGCTGGGTGTCCGACCAGCGCAGACAAGCATTGTGCCTCTTATGGACTTCTCTACTCGCTTCGCAATGATGTGAACTGGTTGTATCATGATCGTTACTTATTTCATTATAAAGTTCTAAATGGTTCTGGTTTTATAACCAAATTATTATTTAAAAAAAATAATCTAAGTGAATAAGCAATTATTAACGCAAAGTAAAAACAAGTACTTAGTACATAGGACATAGTACGTCTTACAGATATTCATCATTATTACCGTTTCATTGACCGAAGTAGATCACGCTGTAATACAGCAGCACTTGAAAGTTTGATCAGCAGAAGATCATTATCGACATTTCATTTCGTGAAATTGTACTGTTTGTAATAAAGTGATCAAAATCATAATATGATAAGCAATTCTCATGTGTATTTGATAATACAATTAGGCGTTCGTATTATTTGTTGGGTGTTCATTAATTCAGAATTGATAAAGTTCTAACGGATTCACATTAACGTGAAGTAAGAAAGTAGGAAAGGTGAATAGTACTATAGAGTCGATATCGTATCTACTGGGCGGCAGTTATTCATTGGTTACCAACACCTGAAACTTTTTATTGGACGTACTATATTCTTATTAGGTGTGCCTGAATATACAACATCCGGTATGCGTATCGGTGCACCTGCACTGCATAAACAAAAGCAATTGACGTGTACAAATATTGTTTGGAAGATGCTACCTAGTTTGAAACGACTTAAATTAAATTTCCGTAAACTTACCATGTCTATTAAACCGGGAAGAAATGGATATTAAATGATATCGGATTACCCATTTGTTTCGGATAATTTCGGTTACGGATATTGGATATTGGTTTCCTTTTTACAGTAGCAAAAGTTTTATTTCGGATTCGGTTACGGTTACGGAGCTCCCTAACATCCCTGCTATTAAATAGCGAAGTTCATCAAGTGGGTGTTAATCACAGTAGATACATACAGTTTGTACACAGTTCTATTTCTTATTTGGCGTTACCGCATACGTAGTAAGAAATAGCCATTGATCAGTTTCAAAAGTAACTTTAAATAATGTCGTGTTTGTTATTTATTCTGAGAGTGTTTAAACAAATTGATAACTGATAATAAGTGCTAGGACATTCGCGATCCGCAATAAAACTGTCAGTTTATGATATTGTTGTTGTAAGCTGTAAAATTGAAACATGTTTGTCTATCTATTACTTTCACACTAGGTGGATTGGAATTACTATAAGTTACGGCAATAATAGTGTAATTTGCGTCGAAAAGAAAATCGGTTGTGATTTAAATAAACTTTATTGAATTGACGCATTTTAATTTCACGTTTCCAGAAGCTGCAGTATGTAAGCCTACTAGGTACCTGTGGCTGGTGTTGATGGTGAACGCGGCAGCACACACTCAACGGTCCAGTGGCAGAGGCCGTGAGCTTGTGGCTGAGGTGGATAAGAAAGTTCATCGGTCTACTTCAGTCAGCTTCGGTGAACTTGGTTATCATGTGAAAGGTTGTAAACGCACTTGGGAGTCTTCTGGTATTGTGATCGCTCACGTGACCAGAGCGTGGCTCTCCACTTAAGAGTTGTGGGTTCAATTCCCGCGATGGTGCAACTAAAATGTAGTGGTCAAGTTGTATTATTGGGACAGCTGCTGATCAGTTGTTATTATGAGACTGTTACTGTAACAGCTTTTCTTTATCGTATTAGTTAGATCGTTGAAAGGAAATAAAATGAAATTTATTGCAAAGTCAATTTAACATTTTGATCTCATAATAATTGTCCGCGATATTTGAACTGCGATAGCTTGGTTCTTGAGCTGCGGCCTGGTGGCAAACAGACATACAGCAAAGTATTAAAATTTTCTGTTCCTGTTATTTATCCTTGGATGATCATCATCATTTCGGATATGATGTTCACTTCTGGATATAAGCCTCCCTTAAAATATTACATGGGGGGTAGTTGCCTATACTCGCCACGTTTGGCAGGCGGGTTGGCGGGCGCATCTACGGGAAAGATGGTTGATAGGAGGTGCTACTCTTTTTTCGACACCCCACGGATAGGAAACCCTAAAAAGAACATAATTGGACAGTTTGAACATTTTTTTGTGCTGTTTAATTTTGTGTACAGACGGAGATTCAATGAACGAGCGCCGCGACGTGACGCAGACGGCGCGCGTCGAGCTGTGCTGGGTACTGCTGCCAATGCAGCAATGCTGCAATGTATCGGCCTATAATGATGGCATCAGGCGTCAAGGGGCCTGCACTCTGTACTTCATCAGATTTGGATATTGAGTTTATTTGGTGAGCGTAATTGTTTATCTCGTGACTTTAATGTATAGTCTGTTTCTATGAACCCTTTTTACAAATCTTAGTTGAGAAGGTACATTGACTGTTTTATACAGTAACCGAGATAAAAGGATAGTTCAAATAATACACCTTATGAAAAGCAATAAGGCGTAAGTAAATAGATTTTCGATTGGTTGTTTTTCATAGTTGAAAATAAGGCTGTAAAAGTTGCAAGTTCAAAGCGTACTTATGACGCTGCATACGTTACGAGAAAGATTCCTTCGGGTCATGTATTGGTGAAAGATGATATAAGATTTTGCTAATGATGAACAAGTTTGTGTTGTTGGGTAAAATCTCTACCTACCGTACTATGAGTGATGAGGTTGACCGTCCAGTTATTTCGTAACCGGTAACTCGGACTATATTAAGTCCGTTTTATGTCAGGAGGGCGTTTGACTGGGGGTCTGGGACAATGAACCTTGTGAGTTCCATGTCTATGAAATTGGGTATGGTAGTGGAGTTAGAGATTTTACTAGTTTATTTGTGTTACAGTTCCTACAGTTTTAACATGATTTAAGTAACATGACCCAGGGTATCATTCCATGTCGAAATTTTTTTGATCGAGAATTTTATTTGAAAGATTATTTGAAACAAAATTTTATTGAGATCTGAACTTTATTTTTGATGATTTGTGGAGATTGGTCAGAGTTGGCCGAGCGAAAGGCTCGTGATATTGCAGCTGGTTTTCTCTTTTGCAGAAGCATCACACGGGACGTGTGACTTATCAGAATGGCCGTGTCGGAGCCGGATATGAATATGGACACAAAACGAGACGGAAGCGCGCCCCCAAGTGGCAAAATGGCGCAACTTGTCTATGGCGCGCTTTGACATGACTCGGGACTTTCTTGACGAGACTGAATTCATTCGTGATTTGGTCGCCAAGTTGAGATGTCTTGAAACGTGTTATGTTTCGTTAGTGTCAATACTTGTAAAGTAAAGTAAAGTGAATTTAAAGTAAAGTAAATTCATAAAGTGTAGTGAATAGTGAATTTATAAAGAAATTGTGATTACGAATAAACAAGTGATATTGTTACTCTGTTCTCTTTTCACGATTTACCCACGAAAGCCCACAGTATCCGAAGGAATGTTATTAAATCATGAGAGCCCTTTCGACATATATATATATGTGTTGAAAAATTTCGCGCTGCTCTGGCTTACGCCAGAGCAGCGGTAGACTTTTTCTCTTTCTACTATTTTTTTTTATCTAATCGTTTTTGTTTTTCATTTTCCGTCCTCAAATAATCGTCGTCTGATCATTCGAGAATTATCCCTACTCAGTCTATACCCATCACTAAAAATCTGAAAATTAAATAATTTTAAACAAAAAAAAAAACGACTTCAAAAGGTAAACTAAAAGGAACAATTAAATTTACTTCGCACAAAGTAATACTTATTTTCCAGTACAAGTGAAAATAATTATTACTTTGTGCGAAGTAATTTATTATTATACTTAGGTTTTGCAAATACGATTAATAAAGTATAGGCGTAGGATAGTTTTTTTTCAAGATATGAATGAGATGTCATAGGTACATTTAAATTAGAAAAGTTATGTCAATATAAGTAAGATTTTATGTTTTTCATGATATTTTTATTTATTAGTTTTTATGCTAGGTACGGCTTGGGTTTTTTCTTTCTTTTGGACTTTTGTTATTTTGTCGTCTAAAGCAAGTTAGTACTTTAACCGTAAAGTCCCAAAGTAGGCTACATGTTTGTTAGCGTAGGTAATTAATAAATAAAAAACCGGGCAAGTCCGAGTTGGAATTGCGCACCGAGAGTAGACTTTTAAAAAATTTGGCGCTCGGCGCCAGCAGCGCAGCGTCGGTGTGAAAACGATCATCGTCTGCAGTCGCTGCGGCGTAAAGTCCATACAAATCTCAGTACAGAGATCTTCGTCGCGTATATGAGTGTACTATCAAGTAGTCCCGTTCGCATAAAAGAAAAAAAATATTATACATACAGACGAATTGAGAACCTCCTCCTTTTTTTGAAGTCGGTTAATAATACACGGTCATTTTTCGAGCTGGTAGTAATAGGAATCGTTAGCATTTTCATAGAAAAAAACGGCCATTATTGACAATAAATTATTATCATTACTCCATCGGCCTACTTCTTTTGCTTATGCACGTCTAATACCGTGTATAAAGAAGCATTAACTACTATAAATTAGTGATTTTAAATATCCAAACGACAGTGTTCATAAACTAAAAATGTATTTGAACTGCTGCCCTAAATCACTTTTCCACGCGTACGAAGTCGCGGGCACAGCTAGTAGTTTAATATCCACAACGCAGTACGTTCAGAATATTTGTATTCTGCAACTTATTGTAAATGTTTTCTCAAGTTAAGTGAATTGTAAGTTCTTTTGAGAATGTCTTAAACCTTAAATTACCTTTACTTAAAAAATACTTATCAGACGAAAGATCTTATTTGTGCCTACAAAGAATTCCAACTTACTAACACCACGGCTTATCCGAACACGAATTTCTCTCCACAAAATGGGAGACTATTCTAAAAATCGATACGTTTCCTAATGTAGAGATGATACTGCGAGTGATCCTGACCGCAGAGCTGTTGCACCAAAAACGTGCAGGATTTACCTCGCTGTACCTTACTAATCTTTCCTAGCTGCGGTTTCACCAGTTTAGCATATCTGAAAAATCCATACTAATATTGTCTTTAATACGGTGTGTAATAACAGTCACTATAACATTCAGATACGATTATACCTTTCCTCATTTTGGAAATGTATTTCTTTTTGTCAAAAACAATTTTTTATTATTATTTCTTATTTTTTTGTCGCAAGGACAACGAAAAATTCGTTTCACTGTTGAGAGTTGTTCAGTTTTAAAAGTTAAACGAAACGTTTTTTTTATCTGTCAAATAGGTTCTCAAGTAGAGGTTGCAAATTGCAATTGAGTTTTTTTTACGGGACTTAGTCGATTACGCTTTATGAAACACGCCCCAGGTCCATATAATATTTTGTAGGTACATACCACAACACTTTTGTATACAATCAGTGGTCGGGTAGGGACATGTGAGCCTAAAGGACAGTGGTCATTGTTGTAAAGCTGACATTTAAATGAACGTGTCATCATGTCACGCCCGCTGATGATGACATTTAACATAAAAAGGCTTTGCCGTTGTGACCTCATAATGTATAACGGGCATTAAAAGCTTATTGAAATATAATTTCAATAAAAGATAGTATGATGTAAAAAGTCATGTTAATAGAGACAATATTTAAGTGTTAATACATTATTTAAATAAATAAAAAAAAAGTGTTATTTATATCAGTTTTTGTTGAAAGTTGAGACTAATGGGCTATAACAAAAAATTGAAATAATTTAAAATATTTTGTATTTTCAAATTATGTATTAGCAGCTGTTAATTGGTTCTTAAATAAATAAAAAAAAAGAAATAATTAAAATAAGTCAATCTATAATATAAGTTATGTGGTTTGGGTAGCTTCAAAGTGCAATTAATAATACACTGTTGTTTTGTAAATAAAAGCTTATTAATTTTTTTAGGTTTAATATGGACTTGTCCTTTCAGCTATGATCTATTTTGATAACCTTTCTATGTTTCCAAATTAGGGAGGATTCTCAAAGTTATAGTGACTTTTTACACACTGTATAGCGTCAAAAGAATCCCACTAGAATTAAGTAGATTAGTGCAAAAATAATAAAAAAATTATAGAGTAAAAAAATATTCCAACGCTCAACAATTACATAAATAATTATTATTCATAAATAATTATTATTCCGCAATAAAAATTAATTTCCAACGCCTCAAGTTGACAAATGAATAAGTATTCTAGAATAAAAATGCTCAAGAAATTCCTTCATAGAACGCAATTTGAACTGAACAAACGAACTAGCTGGAACCCTTACACTCAGTTTAATTACTTCACAAAGAATGCGTCGCTCTCTCAATGAGGAGACAAAATTAACGTCCTCAAATATTTAATTTAAATTTCCTTCCCCGAAAACAAATGATAATGGCCTATCATGGACTTTTCGTTGCCCGTGTGAACATAAAAATACTTTTTGGGCGAGGGAGTCAAGTAATTCATTTGTGTTTTGTGTTTACTAAGTGCTGTGTAATGCGATTTTCTTTTGGACTGTCTTACAGGAATTTAATTTTTTTTTTAGTTGCGGTCGCTAAAAAAAGTTTTATTACCTAGCTCATCTGAAACTTCGCTCTGGACCCGGAGGTCGTGGGTTCGAATCCCACGTTGGAACAACAAAAAAAAAATAGTTTTCAAGTTTGGTTAGGATAATGCAGGCTGATCACCTGATTGTCTGATAAGAAAGATGATCCATGCGTCGAATGGGCATGTAAAAAGTCGGTCCTGCGCCTGTTTTCTCGCCAGTCGTGTCGGTTTACCGTCCCACTGGGTTATGAAAGTAAAAGGAAGAGAGAGTGTCTTTGTGTATTGCGCACACACTTGGGCACCATACAATTATATTATATTTGAAACTCATATTTCATAACGATGTTGTAGTGTCACATGAAAGGTTTTGATAACCTGTCTATATTTAAGAGTTATAACGTTTACCTGTCAGTAATCGCTGGGTTGCAGATCAGTTATTAAAACTGTAAGTCACTACACTAAGGAACTCTACAATTTACATTATAAGATATATACACTCAGGTTTCGTAAACTCACGTTTAATGCATTAGGATTTAAAATTCAAGAAAACAAAATGGCTACTGCATCAAACAAAAAATAATCACGCAAATCGAATTATAAATCTCAGCGTAATCAAACATAAAATGCCGTACATCCTAATTTTTTTGGTAGTCGGTTGTATTTAGAGCAGATTAAATTGATCAATACTTATTTTATTATTACCGAGAAATTCTAATGTAAAATGACAAGGGTGAGCCATTTAAATTTCAACAAAAGCTATAAATATAGTAGATAGTGGGCCCGATATGTGATACAGTATTATTTATTACTGTGTCCTAGCTGAAATAGCGAAACCATAGTCAAAATAGAGATTTAATAGAATTGTTATTCAACTAATAATTTCACGTTTTATACATTAATGGGATTTTCAGAGCATGTGTGCTCATAGGAAATGCATAGCATAAACCATAGCATTTGCATAGGAAAACTGTCAATATTCTGAGTGTGTGTTATTATGTAACTAATAAATTGATTAAACTAAATTAAATGTCGAATAAAAAATCATAATCGGGCTTAATTGACCATTGTCCTTCCCTGTAAACTCTCATTGTTCACTTCAGAACTTGATCTCCTGTTTTATAAACTATATTTTGTCCCGATCTCACCAACGCTTGTTAGAGTTAAAGCTTGTTAAAATACCATGCCTTCTCTTGCATTGACAGGAAATATGAGAGAAATAACGTGATATTTAATTAAAAACTTGAGGGATTAACTTTAACACGTTTTGGTGAAATTAGCACTTAGAGTAATAATGTATTTATTGTAAATTAATTATTATTTCAATGTTATACATTTGAAAAAAGGCCTTTTAAACGTTTCAGATTACCTAATGACTTAACATTCAAAATTGAATGAAATAATTTAACATAAAGAAAGCGCAAAGTTAAAAACTACTCTTGCTTGACTGACGGTTTTCAAAGCCTCAGCCTAGTTCAGGGGGCTTACTCAAGATGCCATCGCTAATTATCGCTTACAAAGTTCGATAACAAAATGTATGGGATTTGACATAAGGTACGCTAAATGACATACCAAATCGCGATCATTTATCGTACCTTATGTCAAATCCCATACATTTTGTTATCGAACTTTGTCTGCGATAATTGGCGATGGCATCTTGAGTAGGCCCCCAGATATCAAATAACTTGTCAATATATCCAGGTGACAAATTAATTAAGTATGTTATCTAGTCAAGTACAAATTGTGTCTATTTACGAAAAAAGAGCAGTTTTCCGAACACAGCTTAATACAGAATATGTATGTAGGCTGTCCAATCAGACGGATGTTTACATCGGTAGTGCCAATAACAGAATGCAAATACCTATTGGACGGTCAGCGGGCTTCGAAAAACTTTTACACATATTGCGCTAAAACCGAAAGTGGACACAGCCAATTCATGAATTTAGATCACTTAATTAAAGCTATGAGCACTGATGGTTTAGCTCTACTAAAGCAAAGTATACTAAAATTGTATGCAAACAAGCTACGATTGATTATTAGAATTGTTAATACATTTAAAAGAGATATCGTTTGCTTTTTATACATATTTGATTCATACTTAATATTCCGTAATTAATTAAACTATATGTAATTAATATTGAGTAGATTGTGCCCGCATTCGCATGCGCGCAACATAAGATCCTGGTACCTACTGGTAGTTTATGCCACAATAAATGTGACCTTTGTCATTGTCCATGAGGACATGACAATGACAAAGGTCACATTTATTGCAGCATTATCATGGTCTCGTCTATATTTGTGTCAAATCTAATCTAAATCAGTAGTTCAAAAAAAAAACATACAACAAAACAAAAAATCTTTATTATAAGCGTATAGACAAACAAAATTATTTTATTAAAATAGTAAAAATTTACAACTTAAGAAAACTCTATTAATATATAAGCTAAGATATAATATATATATTATGTTATAGGCTTATGTAAAAACAAACTACAAGCTTGATGTTCGCACGCTTTTCTAGTTTATGATAATTTATTACTCAGAAGCCAAAGCTTCTGTGGTGTCAAAACACCACGGTTAGACCTGCGGCATATTATACTCATACTCAGTGTTCAGACACCTCAAAACCATATCTTCTGGTGTCAAAGTAATTTAATTTTTCAACAGGTTAATAACAAATGTATGAATCAATTAGTATAATATAAATTTATTACTGTCATAGTATAAATGTGTATGTTAAACTAATTTATAACGTAATAATTTAACAATATGTAGCTTAGGTAAAATAATATGTAATTTTCATCTACTTTTTACTTGGCTACCTTTGTGGTTTAGCCATTACTAGTAGATTTGTCTTTGTTATCAAGTGACAAAGGGTTTTCAATACAGATTCAAAGAAAAAGGACCAACACGTTTATCATCAGCATTCATCTCTGCACATAATATAGATACATTAAAAACAGGCCAAATGCGAATCAGAATTGCGCATGTAAGGTGTAAAATAAATGAGTGATAATAATTATGAGTGTTTACGTGCCTATTACGTAGAGTATACTGTAAAAGCACCAGCGCTGAACGACTTACTTTTGACTTTCATGTTTGTATAACAAATGCCCCAACATCATAAATTTTGAAAATACATTATAAAACAAACAGTAAGTAATTAAAAAAAGTTCATCTTTCAGCACTGGCACTTTATTAGTGAACTCTATAAACAATATTATTTTAGAAGTATAATTATATCATCGATAATAATTATTTATAGTATAACTTATAGACCAAGATTGAATGGTTTTAGATTGTATTAGATTCACTTATAAGCGATGCGGTTTTTATCTAGGACCACCGCAAAAAAGATACTCGCTTCTTAATCGTACCCGCACTGTCGACAATTATTTAAATATTGATTGTAATTATTTTGTTCTCATGTAAGTGAATATTGTCTTAATGAGAAATAAAGATTTTTAAACCGATATTATTTGTTTTGTTTATGCCATCATAAAATGAGTATAATTTTGTTTTTTTAGGTGGAAATGTAAAGGATCGGTAACGGCACTGGTCATGGGTACAACTTAACCAATGGGTCACTTTAATACAAAAATTCAGTAAAGGCCATTAAACATCGCCTTCAGCAGCAAAATAAAAAGTGGAATCAGTGTAATATCGAGTGGGCGTGGGCCGAAATATGATACGTCACTACAAAGGAAGCCCAAAGCGTAATAAAATCCACGACTGGTTTAAAAATTTATTACCAACTTCATTATATTTCATCGACAAAGAGAAGAGACATTGAGAAGTTATGATGATTGAAAGCCGTATGAAAATATTAAATTAATTTTACAATAACTATGACGGATCGGTCGACTCTGCTGAATGATTATTTTATGTTACGTTGAGTAATATTTTTTATAAAAAAAATTACTATCCCTAGAGTAACATAATTATTATATTACTAACTTACGAGTGGGTACTAAATATGGTGGCAGACATTTGATTTGACCTTCCATAAATATCTCTGTAGATTTAAACAATATATAAAAAAATATACTGAGTTCTCTAGCAACACACAGTTTACTCTAAGGGTAGAGTTGTAGTAGGTAAGTTGTAGGGACAACTGAGACTACTTTCTAATTATTTTAAGCTCTCATATTTGCCTACAATACATGATGTCCTAGTTCAGACAGTACAGGTAAATTTGGTTTATACAATGTGTAAAATAAATTATTATTAGTGACAATACTTAAGTGTGTGTATGTCCTTCCTATGTAAAGTATATACTATGAAAGTACCCGCGCCGAAAGACTTACTTTTGACTTTCATGTTTGTTTGAGAAATGCTCCAATATCATAACTTTTCCCATACAATAATTTAAAAAAAGTACCTACCATTTCAGCGCTGGTACTTTCTCAGTAAATTATAGGTATATACGGGATCCATACACACCCTAAAGTTGTTTAATTATCAGTTATTAATATTATATCCTGTATATTTACAATGTTTGAATTTCTTTGAATTAAAATAAATTATACATGGAAGACATACCGACATGCCACGATCCATTCATAAATTGGTAATTCATGTTAAATTAAGACATTAATTTCTACACACTCACAATAGTAAGTATAAATTGATATCATGTAGAAATTTAGATTTATAGAATGAAAGTAACTCTCAAACTCTAAATAATTATGTATTTCCGTATACAATGAATAATTATATAACTAAATATTGGTGTAACTAAATTCTAATATAACTGATCTTCTACGAGGGTCGTTTGTTAGACGTTGTTTGGATTTCACAGAAAAATATGAAACTCAAATAGGAAAAGTTAGCGTCGAAATTATGTCTGGTTTTTATTTACGTTGCTCGCGGTACTTTCAGTTTTGTTTTAGTGTGTGGACAAACTATTTGAAAAAAGCTACAACGAATAAAACATTATGACACAAATATTAGGCGTATTAAAAGCTAGCAAATGGGTTGGTAAAAAGTTTGGCGTTTATGAATGTAAGTAACCAATTAGGCCTACTATGTTTTTTTATATCCTAATGTCTATGTCACAGTCATCTGGTTGAATCTGCTTATTTGATTGAATGACTAGCGCGGTTATTTATGGCTTTAAACAGCTCGTACAGACAGCAATGTGTTGATATATTTTTGGATTAATTTGCTTTAATGTGCGTTATAATAGTACACATTTGGAAATTTTGAAGTTTAAAATAAAATATTAAATGGCTGTCCTAGTATCGGATTCATCTAATTTGTTGGTAAAAAAAGAGTTCAATGGACGCTAGTTATTCAAACAAATAAGCAGATTTAACCAGATGACTGCGACATGTATATTACAGTGTAAAAGCCAAGGAATTAATTGCCTAACCACTGAGTTAAAATTGTATCTTAAAAATACTATTTGTTGGATGATAAAAACTTTAAAGAAAAAATATATAAACACCAAGTGCAATTAATTTAACAGTTAACAACATTTTACATTTTTTACGATTTTGAACTCCTGATTTAACACATTTAAAATAATCAATGTAACATTTCACAGAATGTTTTAAACACATAAATACAATCTCAAAGTATGATTTCAATAAATCCACCCTTCAGCACAAGTGACTTCAAATAACTAAGCTCCACAAATTGATAGTGAACATTGACATTCAAGACGCGGCCCAGAGATGATACGTGATAACACGAAAATCTCCCAATTGCTTACGTGTTCGAGATGTAGGGTGTAGGGACTCAGCTAACTCCCTTATAAATTAGACTATCGGCCCGAGTTGCTTTTTGCTTATTGATAGTATCGGAGGTGTGTAGATTTTATCACTAAATTGGACCGCCTACTGAATACGCAAACGTTTAAGGATCTTGGGTTATCTTGTTTAATTTAGTACTGAGTTCGTGATACCTTAAATATTTAGTGCAAAACGCGTTTGAGATAAGAATAGAGCCCAGACTCAACGGATTTAATAAGAGCATTATCTTTAGTGAATGATTTTTCCTATAATCTCCAAATTGTGTTGCTACTGAAAACAATCAAAACTTTAAGCCAACTACGCAAATAACATAACCTGAAATTAAATAATATAACGAAACCCACGGAAAATATGGTTGATAGGCAGGTTCCTCTGGCCATGGACTAAAGTAGTACCTACATCACTCTGCTAGACAATAAATTTTCCCATTTGTTTTATATGTCGCATTCATCTGGTTGAATCTCCTATTTCATTGAATGACTAGCACGCTCATTTAATGGAACATTTACTAGGCAAAACGTTGATTGAAGCGTCACTCGACGTCCAACTAGTTAGCGGATTGTAACATAGCCCTTTGAACGGAGCGAACGTAAAATAAGTCAGGTGATTGAAATTTAGTTAATTTTTTTCCGACAACTTGACGAGTTGTCCTTTAGTCATTCAATTAAATGTCGCTAATCAATGAGCGCGGTAGTCATTCAATCAAATAGCAGATTCAACCATATGACTGCGACATATATTATGTAGCAACAAGTTTACTCACAGTGCACGTGCAGCATGATCCGCTTGCTGACGGAAGGCGGCACGCCGTTGGCCGCGATGCAGAGGTACGCGCCCATCTCCGACCGCGTCACCTTCGTCAGGTTGACGATCTCCCCCTCCAGGGACAGCACTGGGGACAAGAAACTTGGGTGTCACAACCAGCATTTAAAAAAAATATGGATACAACTAGATTTTTTTTAATTTAAACATCATGGACATTTTGTACATAGGTAGACTTAATGCCGGACAATCTGATACATTAATTATACAGAACATGTAAAGATTGTCTTTACATGTTCTGTATAATCTATCTAAATGGCAAAAAATATGTAGCCTATGTCACCCGGGATGATGTTGTTATTAACCACAATCTTTATCAATGTGTTGTATAGTTCAAGGTGTATAGAATATTTAGATACTAGTCAATTGTTTAAAACTGGTTTACTGCCAATTTCACCAATGCATGTTAGATTTCATCATATCATGCCTTCTCATTCGTTGATAAGAAATACGAGAGGGATAACATTATATTTAATGGAAAATTAATTTTAACACGTGTTAGTGAAATTGGCACTTAATCTGTACGTGTAATTAAATTAGTAAGTTATCACAAAACAAATGCGAGTACTAAATGAAAACTAATAAAAATATTAAGTACGGAAGAGTTTTGAGCTTTCAATTCTTAGAATTCACTTTCATGATCCTTGTTTAGCATTTTTCCCTAATATTCTGACGCAATGGGCCCATGAAAATTGCCCTACAAACACAAATCAACGCCAAGAAAGCGATAACGTATGATTAATTTCAAGACGTTTTGAACAGGCGTTAATAAATCGTTCCAACCGAAACGGGACCGAAATTTTAATAAAGCTAGATTAAAGGTAAACGGGTAATCATCCTAATCGTGTTTAGATTTAGACTGGGTTGAGATTGTAAAACTATCTAAGATATGAATAGGTGTATAAGTATAAATAAACTATAACTATAGGTAGTACAATATCTAGATGGGTACACCTTATCATCTTATTAACTGTTACTAATACAATCTCTAGATATTTTGGTATGAGGTTAAAATTTTCTTGTCATTATTGTCAATATTCAAACCGATTTGGTTAGTTGAAATTTCGGTAAAAGTAATAAATTTTAAGTAGTGTACTTTGACAGCACAAATTAAATTTTCTTCATAATAAATGTTTGTAGAACTATCTAAGGTATGAATAGGTGTAGAAAGTATAAGCTGTGGCTAGTACAATTTCTAGATTACGAGTAGTACACCTAATCTTCGTATAAACTGTTGCTAACACAATTTCAAGATATTTTTGTATGAGGTTAAAAATTGCTTGTCATTATTATCAATATTCGAACCGATTTGGTTAGTAGAAATTTCGGTAAAAGTAATAAATTTTAAGTATTGTACTTTTACAGCATAAATTAAATTTTCTTAATAATAAATGTTTGCAGAACTATCTAAGGTATGAATAGGTGTATAAAGTATAAGCTGTGGCTAGTACAATTTTTAGATATTTTGGTATGAGGTTAAAATTTCTTGTCATTATTATCAATATTCAAACCGATTTAGTTAGTTGAAATTTCGGTAAAAGTAATAAATTTTAAGTAGTGTACTTTGACAGCGCAAATTAAATTTTCTTCATAATAAATGTTTGCAAAACTTAGTCGGGTTTACTTTACATTTCACAACGGCGTCTTGAGAAAACACTTCTAAACGCCGAGTAGACTGACTTCGATAAACAAGCGAAAGCGGTTAGAGACGGCGTTTCCCTGACACCTTTCTCAAATGGTGCCCAAGTACATTTACAGGCATTATTCAAACAAGAGGATAAAAAGCAGAAGCAATATTTTTCGAAGGAACCGAAGGGAGTAATGGTTTAAAGTGTAGAGCTCTTGGTCGACCGGCATAACACGCTTCGTTAGCAAACAATGCCGAACAGCGGCGGCGTGGAGTTTTCGCTTTATTTTTTTATAGAATTTATTTCAATGAATAAAGTTTAAAAAGTGATCACTTGAGATGTCATAATATATGATGTTATTAAATGTCTAATGAATCACTGCGTTTTCTACACATCTTTCTATGTTAGTAGCTTTGAGTTATAGATTTTAAAAGGATATTATCAATTGATAGATCCTTACATTTATTTAAATTGAAATTGAAGAGATAATTGCATGTCAAAAGTGTATCAGATTTTTTTTGTTTAAAATCTGTGTGTCTTCTTTTTTACTTGTTTTAAATGTAACGTGGTGTAATGTCAAAATGTATTATTAATAAATGTATTTTATATATTATTATTATTATGCTTACCTTTGGAAAGCTTGCGTGGGGCCGAAACCAACACGCAGAGGCCGTTACACAATTTAAATTTAAATGTAATTATTATTATTATTATCAATTCCTCAATAAAAATTAAAGTAACATGAAAAAAAAATTGCCGACTCCACGGCATTAGTGCGCTGTCTTCGCGGCGGGTCGTTGAATAAACTTGGCCTGTCGATGTGTCATAAGTCAAGTGACAGTTAAGGCTCTCGGACTCCGAGGGGCGGGAAAATGTTTGCTGAAATTTTCATCTTTTCATTATAGAACATTTGAATTTAATCTTTTAATTAAAATGCGATTTTGTAATGCTTGAGATGTTAGAATTCTATCTTTACACGTACGAGTATATACCTATACTAGAAGATTATTTTGTATCATCAAACTTAGAGTTAGAGATAACGTAATTCAAACTGTAATATTTGTAATAATTTAAAAGAGATTTTTAGGTTGGTTTAAAATAAATTAGTATATCGATTTTTTTTACTCCTTATTTGAGGGTTTTATCGCAAAGCGATCATGCCACCCGTATTCACTTAATGTTAAAATTCGTAATCACAAACATACAATTTAAAAATTTTATTTAAGTATTTCGAAATTTTGATTACATAAAATATCCATCCAACCTTAAATACCAAAAATATAATTACACTTAATTCGAGCGTTTAAGGGATACATAATGTAAAAGGGATGGGATAAGTTAACCGCCGCCCTGCGGTCCCTACGCCACTCTAATGTAATAGATTTTAAATTCCGAAGTGTGTTACTTATCGCGATTCCTTAAGAGGGCCCTAAGGGAAAATGGAAAACCAACATTTTCATATTGATCCGTTTATTAAGTTCGAACTTTAATTAAAAGTTAAGTAATCGTTATTGTTTTGATAAATTTATACTTCGGTTTGAATTATATTTAAGTTACCACCATTTTTATTGAAAAAACGTAAGTTGTTATTTATTACGTTTTTGCTACCCAGAATATCATTCCACTGATACATCTTTAATTAAAATCGAATTATTAGATTAGTTGCGTCGGTGGAAAAAAAACTACATGTATTTCAGTATATCTTTTACAGTAACATATTATACATAAGTATAATATGTTACTGTAAAAGCTCGAAGTACGGTGTATCCTAAGATTTAAGAGTAAGCCTTAGGATTTACCTACATGAGTTGGTAAATGTAAGGATATATGAAAATTATTATATTTCTGGCTTCACAATTTAATACATGCTAGCTTTTACCATTAACAGCTAGATACTAAAATTTGGTTGTTGGTCGGAAAAAAACGATGATTAATTCTTATTCATTTATTTTAGTCAAAAACTGAGATTTCTATTTCTATTAAGGTAGCATAGTAATAAAGTAGGTAATAATAATAGTATAGTGGTCATTTGCACATTTGTCTTACCCAGCCTTACCAAGTGAATGGTGGTAAGAGTGAGAATCGCAAAATAGTTCGGGCTTTTACCATTTATAGTTGGTAAATCTTAGGTTTTACTCTTAAATCTTAGGATTTACCGTAATTTGAGCTTTTACAGTCTGAATTATTACCCTTTCTTTGGGATCACCGTAGTCGAGTAAAATATATTATATTTTTTGACCAATTAGTTTTTAATGAAAAACAGTACAAAAATAAACTATTACTATTTCAATTGATTGTTGGCTGATTCGCCAATGCTAGAACATTTTCTGAGAGTTTTTATTAAGTGGATATTTTATTTATTTAGTACCTAAGTATAAATTAGCAATTAGAATATTCTACTAACATAATTAAACATGTAAACTAACATAAAAATTGGACAAAAAGGGAATTACTTAATTTATTCAACAAGACTCATTGGCCAAAACATTGTTAATAAAATGAATATAAATTAATTAATTTTAGAAAATGTTTACAAATAAAGCGTCAAATATTATATCTCTCATGTTATCATCAGGTAGATATTTGTTTGATATGATAAAAATCGAACGAACACAAATCTGGGTCAGGTCAAATATTTTTGAAATCCTGTAAAGCAAAGCATCAAATGAATTCCATTTAATAAACAGCGAGAGGTCAACGGTGACCTCTCGCTTTTTATTAAATGGAATTCATTTCAATCCCCGTAGATTTTACCCATGCCATACATTTGGTCCTTCATAAAATATTTTGCGACGGCATGTAGTCATTTATTTATAAAAATAAAAGAATGTATGCAAAAATTTATTTATGAAAGGCTTAAACGGGACTTTGATATCAAATATTACAGGAATACGTGGCACTTAGAAAAGTATAATCGATAGCGCTATGCAAATAATAATAAGTACTTGGAAGATGCATTTAAAAATTTGTAAAGTATTTAGTAATAAAAAAAATTATAAAAAAAACAATTAACGCCCATCTATACTAATATTATAAAGCGGAAAAGTTTGTTTGTTTGTTTAAGCCCGCTAATCTCAAGCAATACTGGTCCGATTAAAAAAAAAAATTTTTTTGTTGGATAGTCCATTTATAGAGTTAGGCTTTAGGTTATATTATAACATTACGCTTCCAATAGGAGAGAAGCGTCAGTGAGAAATGTTGCAAAAACGGGGAAAATTATTCACATTTGGGGACTTTCATTGCATGCGCTGCATAAACGGTTTAAGACAATCAAAAACCACGTGAACGAAGTCGCAGGCACAGCTAGTATTATAGTATTTTACTTTTGTGATTACTTTCTTGCTAAGTCTGTTGTACGTTTTACGGTTTGGGGCCACGGAAGACCAGGTACTGCGGCATGCCGCGCCGTAGTATTATACCTGAGTGGTCGCCATTTCAGATTTAATTTTGGACATTACACTGCTCAACTGCCTAAATCCTTGTTATTTGTGTTTCTCTTTTATATTGTTTTTTTTTGTACCATTGTGTCAATATTTTACTGTATTTTATATGTTTTAGTTAATATGTACCTATGTAATGTCTAAATTATCTGAATAAAGATTTTATTTATTTATTTATTTAGTTAGTACTTATTGTAGTGTTTAGTAACAAAAATATAAAAAAAAAAAAACAATTAACACCGATGTTGTACATTCGCGTGATGCATGCACAGCGCCACTTCATTTTATTTTAATCACTTCTAACATTATGTTTATCGAGTGTTCCACGGTTGTATGTCGCCTTATCTTTAAATTCTATGAAATCAAACTCAAAACTGATTCATGTTGCCGAAGTTACGAAGTTCGTAACAAATTGGAAAGTGCTGTGGGTTGAAAAACTATATTTGTCGTGTCGGACACCCTCGAACTTTCCTTATTGGAATATTCCAGAAAACATTGGTTTAAGTAATGGATAGCCTGTATTGTTCTGCTCAGATTTATGGAGGTAACTTGTAACGGCTTCTTTAATTAGACTTCTTCACTCAAATTGATGATTGTTCTTGACGTTAGTTAATTTGAATTCGGTAAGTACAGGTTTCACTTGGTACTTTGTTAAATGATGATTAACTTACTGAATACGTAAAAGTTTTGTGTTTATCATCATTTTGAAGTCTAATACTGATTTATGGAAAAACGGTCAATATACAAGCTATAATACTAATGAGTGATAATACTTTGTGTGTATCGGTTCTGTATATAGAGTTTACTGTGAAAGTACCAGCGCTGAAAGAGGTACGTTTTTTAAATTATTGTATGGGTAGATTCATGTTGTTGGGGAATTGCTCAACATATTTTGTCAAAAGTAAGTCTTTCAGCGCCGGTACTTTCACAATATACTCTACATAGGAGGCACATACACACCCTAAAATGTTATCAGTAATTTATTTACACCTTGTATAAATATCTTAATTAATTGTGTTTGTACCATAATCGCTTAGTAGTTCAATGCCATGTCTATAATATTATGATCTACTTATTTAAAATACTTATTATTACTATATAATATAATAGTTTACTAATACCATTTATTAAATAATATTATGACATATTAATTAATTTATATTTTATCAAAGTCGTAAATCGTACGAACTTAGGAAAATACCGGCCTAGTGCGTGTCGGACTCGCGCACCGAGGGTTCCGTGAAAACTTGTAGGTAAGTAAAAGTATTAACATAGAATTTTGTTTTTTTACAGCCAAAAGGTATAAAATAGCAGTGTAGCAAGGTATAAAAAGGTATAACAGCTTTAAGCTATTAATATAAGAATTTTAAGTAAATTTAAAAAACAGTTAAAAAAATAATTATAGGTAATCTATATAAATATAATATAAAAAGTAATATTTTTTTATCTTACTCTCAATTTTCGGTTTTAGCAAATTTTTCTTTATCAATGTTATAAGAGGTTACTCCGTACCTAATTTTAAGGTTCCGAGATCACCGGAAGCACCCTGTAGGTTTTGGTTCCCTTGCGAGTGTCGAAAATGTCGAAAATTTGCAGCATAAACGGCTATTTTGTTGGTTGATTTAGAAGTTTTACGCGTTTCTAAGAAAAAGGTTATTGACAATAATAATAAATAGCGCCCCTCACCGATTTCGATGTCGGTAGCCGATTTCATTGAAACCAGGCCAGCTACGCAGGAGTTATTTTATAGTGCCCAAGTGTGTGCGCAATACACAGAAGCACTCTCTCTTCCTTTTACTCTCATAACCCAGTGGGACGGTAAACCGACACGACTAGCGAGAGATCAGGCGCAGGACCGACTTTTTACATGCCCATCCGACGCATGGATCATCTTTCTTGTCAGACAATCAGGTGATCAGCCTGAATTGTCCTAACCAAACTTGAAAACAACATTTTTTTTTGTTGTTCCAACGCGGGAATCGAACCCACGACCTCCGGGTCGAGAGCGAAGCTCTGAACCACTAGACCACGGAGGCGATTCGGCGGTTATTGACAGATATACAGACAAAAGGATGAACAACCAAGTGATCCTATAAGGGTTCTGTTGTTTACTTTTCAGATACGGGACCCTAATATATTTTTATATTAAAAATGAAATAAACTCAATTACATTTTAAATAACAATGTAAAGTTATTTGATTTTTCCTTGTTGGCTATTTTTGAACAATATCATCCTTATTAAAGTAGCAATCGATAAAAACATCGGAATCTCAATCCGATTGTTTGTCATTAATAGTAGTTTGTGTAATGAATTGACGGACAGAATCGGTAGGGTTAAGGACCTGCCGATTAATCACCCTGTCAGTGCAGTTTCCAATTGCCGGTCGTCACGAATTCCCTTAAGTAACTATAGGTATAATTACAAGTCCTCGGAGCCTTACAGCGTATAGTGTTTTATGTAGGTCACGATTTTTTTAGAAATAAATTTCGAATTGAGAGTTGCTACAAATAATGACGATCTCTAATGAACTAGGGTTTGGCGGTTACGTTGTATCCACAAATGAGATGAGTTGATGACAGCTATACTAATATAATAAAGAGGAAATACTGATTGTTTATTTGTTTGTTTGTATTGAATAGGCTCTGAAACCATTGAACCAAAATGAAAAAATCTTTCGCCGTTGGAAAGCTATACTATTAGCGCTGAACATAGGCTATAATATTATAATTTAAAAGCACGGGTCTATATTGCACTTTCTGTAATGATTATAATTTTAGTAGGTAGGTACGTCTAGTTTTTATTATATTCTATAAAAAAAATTAACATATAGATATGGCTTATTAAGTTATAAAATTTTACTCATAAAGTTATTTAGGGTACTTTTTCGGAAATATCAGGCATTAGATCAAGCAAAAATAAATTTCGCGAAACCGTACATTTTATTACCAAAAGTTAATCTAGAACCTAAACTATTATCACACCGAAATTCATCAAAATATGTTTAGTAGTTTTGGCTGAAAGAGCAACAAACATCTTTAACATTACGTTTATAGTATTAGTACGGGTACTCTAATCTGTTTGTCAGGTATATCATTCTAATCATGTCAGCCAGATAAGACTGAAGACGTGTAGGATATAGTTGGGTAATTATTCTGAAGAGTAGGTAATCCGTCGGGATTAGCCCGGTGTAGAGTGTGGACGTACCGACTCCCTGGCGGTCTGATTTACCGCTAGCGTTCAATACTGAATATTTTATTCAATGATTTATACCATGCGCTTATGTTTTTATTAAGTCCGAGTATTGTACGTGTACTTTTATAATGCGATAACTGATCGTATAGAAATAGCGCGAAAAATTGACACGCTTTCGGCCGCACTCAGAGATAATGCTTACTTAAGTAGATATTATGACATTTACTTCATATCATTTTTGCTGTGAATATCTCTACTAGTAGCGACATTAAGTGACTAATATTCGCACCGCTGCCAGCCGCTGCGTATTTAATTTTGACTTACCAAATTGTATCGCCATTTTCTATTTATGCGTTCTTTGTAGATTGAAAGACGTTTTCTGGACTGAGATCCATAGCACTAATTATATTCATACTTATAAAATGTACATTGTGGTACAATTATGTACAATGCCAGGTGGTTTCTGCCCTAAGTCAGTTTCATCAACAAGAATTTGCTTGAGAGCAGGGTCTATGCTTTTCTGGTCAGGGGCCTGATTCGCAATGCGTAATACGACTCAGTATTGAGAACTTACCTGCTCTGTAACCATGAAACGTTCCCCGAGATAGCGTTTACCTAAAGTAGTAAGTTTTTCAGTCCAAGTCGAATGGGATTTGTGAAAAACCTCTCGGATATCAATTATATATTTTGTATTATTATTAGGTGTAATTAATGTGTAATTAAGTTAACGTGTAATTATAATTTAAATGTAATGTGACACTAGCCGGTGACTATATTATCATTACTATCTGAATTTACATAAATATTTGTGTTATGAAAAAAAAAAAACAATCACGCGTCACATTATGTTAATTAATTACCTTTACATATTATAATATGTATTATGGAATGTACTGTAGGTTCTTGATGGAAATACATGTTACACAGTAATAATACACAAATTACTTGCACTTTTTCCACTTTATTAGTTGGTAAATATAAGATTTATTGAAATACACGACCGGTTTCGACTAAGTGTTGTGTGTTGTCTAAGTCTGACCTTATGATGACTTAGTCAAAACCGGTCGTGTATCAATAAATCTTAAGATTAACAACTAATAAAGTGGAAAGTGCAAGTAATTTGTGTATTATTACTGTGTTTATTCCCTTTCGTTTTTTTAGTTATTTACCTTTAGTTTTTCCTTGTGGGCCTCCTCTGGAGATGATGTCCCCCCCATCTTCCCTTCGCCACACGATCTTCGGAGGCGGATATCCCCTGGCTTTACACACTAGTTTAGCTGCGCCACCTTCTGGCACCATCATGTCACCAGAAGTTTCTTCGTATACGATGTCTGGTGGGATCACTACTTCTAAGAAGGCTGTCTGTAAAAATATGATATTATAAGAATAACAAAAAATAAATCAAGCACAAATTAATTAATTAAGACCAAAATTAAATTAAGACTGTATTATTATATTATAGGTTTATTCTTATGTATTTTATGGTTTCCTATGAAGATTGTAAATTAAAATTAACAAAATACTATTTGTAGCTTTGTAGGTATTATTTTATTTTTTACGCATGTGAGTTTATTAGAAAACCAATTTTTAATGTGATTATTATCTATAGTTTCTTATAAAATATTATTTAAAGAATCCATGGTAGCCATGATAATATATATACCTATTACGAGTATAGTTAAATTAGTATAAGCTCCTATCATTTGTAAATAGCACTAAATAAATAAACAAACTGAAATTGAAAAATAGGAAACAGTTAAGTAAAAAAAACTCAACTGATTCATTAAATTATTATAATTATATATAGTAAATAAATAAGTGAAAAAAAGACGAAAAAAGATTCTTACAATAACGATTATAACGAAACGATAATAAAGCCAATTAACATCTCAATGAAGATAAATTCCAATAACCAATAAATTGTTCAAAGTATATTTTTAAAACAATAAAAGCAATGGAAGTGCAAAAAATTCCTACAGTAAAACGATTAAGTTATTAAACTACAATCGGATTATGCTTTTGTGTTTCAATTATGCTTAAGTTATTATGTATACTTTTTATTTTGCAGAAAATGCAAAAAAAGTATAATACATAATTATATATATATAAGGACACTATGGGCAGAGAGGTAATAACTTTTATATTACATTTTTGATGTCACCACAATACAAAATATATAGTATTTTAACTAACATCTCTCAATCTTTGAAAAATACCTAAAACCGCGCGACCGCGGAAAACGTGACTGATTGATTTCATCATCGCTGTGAACGTGCAGATACCGAATATGACGACTATACATCGTTTGTACTCGTACCATGATAAATGTATGTATTAATACGCGAAGCAAAAGCTTGGTTCACTTTTTCGGGGATGGTGGAGTACTTATATTTTTCAAATCACGCATAAAAAAGAACATAAAATTAATAAAAATAACAACATACTAACGCACGCAAGATACGCAAACAACGCACTCTATCATGCGTTAATTGTTTAATAACAGTAAGTTTGATACATTTGTCCATATCACACAATCTTTCCTCCAGATTCCACATACAACATAATATTATTTTCTATATTCTTTTCCATCTCTAAGAGGCAGAACCCTAAATAGTTAAAATTTATAGTAGAATTTTGATTTTGTGTATGTGATACAATAATAAACTATCTTAGTTTTTTGTCGTTTGTCGGCTTACTAAACTTAGTTTGTCGGCAGGATTAGTAGATAACTAAGATAGTTACCTACTAATCCTGCCGACTGCGCTAATTTCATAATATACGATGATACCTAGTAATCCTGCTGACTGCGCTAATTTCATACACTAAGAAGTTACCGACTAATCCTGTCGACTGCGCTAATTTCATACACCCAGAATTTACCTACTAATCCTGCCGACTGCGCTAATTTCATACACTAAGATGTTACCTAGTAACCCTGTCAACTGTGCTAAATTTCATACCTGCATTTTCATAGGGTCCGTATTGACTTGGCACATATACTGCCCTCTATCTTCCCTCTTCACGCCGCGTATGTTCAGGGTCCACGTATTATAGTCGTTGTGGGTGACGCTCAGCCGCGCATTGTTCGTGATTACGTGCTCGTGTATCGCCAGGATCGCCTTTGTGTCGGCTTTGATCCATGCCACCTGTGGTATCAATTACATTATAGTCTTGGTAGCATCATTTTCGAGTTTGGTTGGTAAATATTTAATCTGTCATATTGAACTTTAAAATATATTCCTGTTTATTACTTTAAGTGTGTAATGAACATTAGAATGTTATACGTTAATTATCTTATACTTTGGTTAAAAGTAGATTAATAAACCCAGCAATATATTTTAAAACTTCGACACGACTTTAATGTTCCTTCTGCTTAGACTTGAACTTTACTCAATGTGTCTTATCCAATCCTATATTAAGGGCTAGTTTTAAAAAAAATGGTTAGCTACTGTGTCTTTAAAATAACTTACTGCTTATCCGACAGTTCATATTGTTTTTATTCTAAGAAAAGTGAGATTTAAACTGTGCAAAGTTGCAAGCAGGTAAGTAGTTTTTACTTTGCAGTACTCTGAAGCAAAATACCGCGTTAGGAAGTCTTATTACAAGCAAATAGATCCCAGAACCCAACACTATCTTGTTGGGAGCGCTCACAAAATGCTCACGGAATTTTTAATTACATTTTCGCCTGGTGAAGCCGCGGGTAGAGCAGCCTCGTACCCGTTTTACCAAAAGCGACGACAGCGCAATAGAACCTAATTTCCTGCATAGCGCGTAACAAAAAAGCCCGAATAAATACAAAATATTACTCTCCAGAAAATTCTCAACTTCAAATTTTACTCCATTTAACTGTTCACTAAATGTCGTGTAAAATTCGTTTCGCCTTTTAAATATCTGGGTTTTGGCCGACTGCAGTTTTAATAGTTGCAGTAATGAAAATATACTGCAACCCGTGTTGGCTATGAGAAGGTTTATGCTCATACAGTGTTGTAATTTCGCTCAATGATGCCACTAAGGTCCAGCATTTTAGAGCTTGGTTCCCGCATTTGGAAGTCGCGGGTTCGATTGCCGCCTTGGCAAAAAAAATATCGTCAGCACAATGCAAGCTGATCACCTAATTGTCTGACAAGAAAGATGATCCATGCGTCGGATGGGCATGTAAAATATCGGTGCTGTACATGCTATCTTATCATTCGTGTCGGTAATCCATCCCACTTAGAAGAGTAATAGAAGACACAGTGCATAGAAGATACTGCGCACACACTTGGGAACTTAAAACTAACCCACGTAGCTGGTATGCTTTCTGAAACCGGCCACGGTTACCGAAATCGGTGTAGGGAGCTATTATTATTTATTTGCTACCTCCAGGCCTTAAATAGCTTGGCTTAATTAAGTGGTATAGTAATAATTAACTAGTAACTTAAGTTAAACTTATTCTAAAATTACCAGTGCAGGTGCAAGAAGTATTGACAGGGGTAGCTATATTACTGGAGAAACTACATTTATACTTTGTGCAGTTGAACACTAATTTGTGCACGGTATTAGGTGCCTAAAATAAGTTACTACACTTGAAACAAAAATAACACTTATTCCGAACATAATATGTAAATTATAATAACATTTTGTTTTATGTCAGAATAGAGACCTTATAAAGGGACTAATCACATAAATTGGTAAACGTGAATAATTATGTAAAATATTATTGATCTTATTTATTGGTATTAGTCATTTTAAGGTCCCTATTTTGAGAACAATAATAATTTTTATTGTTTTTAACATTTATTAAAAAACAAATCTATGGAAGATCTTAAAAACATTTTTAAATAAAAAAAAAATAAAAAACAGGATTTATTTTATAAAAATAAAAACAAATTTGAATAATATATATAATATTAAATATTTATTACTTACGATATTTACCAAAATGTACTCATCCATGCCAGCGGTGCATATCGGAGATGTGTATTTTATTTAACTTAATAAATTTTGTGTGTTATGTTCATGTTACAAAATAAATTATCCAATCAACAGAGATAAAGTATTAATAAAAAAAATATGATTGATATAAAATTGATATTAAGTGATCATACATTTTCTGTGATTAAGATGATAGTTTAAGTCCCGATTTCACCAACGCATGTTAGTGTTAACGCCATGTTAAAATACCATTCCATCTCATTCATTGACAGGAAATACGAGAGGGATAACATGATATTTAACATGGCGTTAACTTTAACATTGCTTGGTGAAACACGCCCTTAATTTCTAAATTTACCAGCGGATAAATAACAAGGGACTTCTAAAATAATAATGCTGGTTTGCAAAATCGTTAGTTTTGTTTTTTATTACTAGTAGATGGTGAAACAGGCCCTAAATGAACCCTCAATTCAAACCCAAAATAAAATTTATGCATAAAGAAAAATGTGAAAAATGTTGTACAAAGATTTGTACAGAATTTTTAAGGTCACATTTTAGATTCTGTAAGCGAACCAATGTAAACGGCTCTTTCATCCAGTCCCCTTTCAGAATGATTTAATTACATTAATTAAATATTATGTTCTCAAATTTCGCATGCGATATAATATCGTCGAGTATATTCGTGCGATAATATATCGAAGAGTTTTTTCTTTTGCGAAATATAGAATACTTTACTCGTACTATGTAGATTAAGTGTGGGGACATGAGACGGCTTGAAATGATTGAACGGGGACTAAGAGGGTTTGTTCTGGCTTTATTTTAATTTCCTAAAGTGTCTTTTGCAAGATCTCTTTGACTAAATGGAATAGCCTCCTATAGGATTTGCGGCTTAGCCCATTAGCTTCTAAGTGCACGATAAAAAAATAAAATAAAATGTTATGCTGAAGAACAAAATAGTGCGTTTTTCCATGCTTCTTTGTTTACCTATAACTATATTATTATGTGCATTGTGCATACTAACTTATTAAACCAAGAGTATAATAGAAATACACAGTAATATTTTTATTTATTAAACTCGTTTTTATTGTATTTTAATTATATTCTTGGATATTCATCGTTGAATAACTTCTATGTGCAATTTAAGTGTTTGGTGCAAGTTGTGCATCGTCGATATAACTATTCTACTGTGAACAATTTACACTGTGCTTTAGGTGTCACGCTCTATACTAGATAGAGAGAAAGAGATAGATAGTCTATGAAGTGAAGTGAGTTAGAAGTGCAAAGGTTGTGTGCTAAAAGTGTGCAGGAAGTGTAATAGTAGGTGCAAGTCTATTGCCTCGTTGTTTCAGATCTATAACTGGAAATAGTATTAATTTAATGAGAATTTGACGACCTCTGTATCGCTCTTAATTTAATTTAGGTTTCCGAATAAGGAATTGGGTACTAAGTGTAGATACGATACGATACGATACTCGTATAAGTACTGTAAGAAGCCGTGCTTCTTTTTTTGTACCTTAGATTAAGATTACAAAGAGACCTTGTCCATGGTGAATTTAGTAAGTAAACTATCTTTGACACAATATATGAAAGCCTAGTATGATACGCGTGTTTATAAAAACAATACATGCGATTCTTCTGAGCGTAACTCGGAATCTAGTAAACCTGCTCGTATGAATTAAGTGCGTCATTTCGCAGTAAACAAGCGTTAGGACATAGTCATCTTTCATTTTCACCCGTAGTTCTGGTACTAAAGTACACTACGATAGAGGGTCAATACTAGCTTTCATTATTATTCAGTCTATTGTACTCCCTCTCTTGAATAATTTATGCAACGAGACCTCGAGACGGGCAATTATAGATCTGACGAGGAGTGCTCTTCTAAACCTTCTAGAATGTAGAGTAAGTGATACACACCCTGGCCGTGGCGGAGTCGCCACTCACCCTATAACCACCGAGGTTATTGACCACGCAGGTGAACGTCGCGTCTCTACCCTGGGCTATAGTCACGTTCTCCAGGGGATACAGGAAGTCCGGCTCCAGACCTAAAGCTGCAACAAAAAAAATAACTCAGTACACAATAAATTGAGAGACTTGAATATATAAAAGTAACTTCGGTTCCCGTGATTTTTAAATTAAATGGAAATAATATTTATTACGAGTATCCGTCTCTTTCTCGCAATGCTTGTATGTTAACTAAATGTTATTCTTGTGACCCTTGCCCACGTGAATTTAGTCGCGGTGCAAATTTGATTACCTCCGTAGCGTTGGTGCTCAAGCGAGAGATCGCGGGTTCGAATCCGGCCGAGGGAACAAAAAGTTTTCAGTTGGGTCATGGATGTGTATTAAATTTGTGTATAATATAATAAAAATCTTTAATATGTGCATAATATTTCCGTTGTCTGGTACTTGTACATAAGTTCTTCAGGTACATAGCACCGGGCCAGATTGACGTAGTGTGAAAAAAACGCGGTTCCTACATTATTCCTTCCTTCACTATTTGTATCCCCGATGTCGTCGGTTGCGGGCTTAACATCGATACAGTACGATGCAGTACCGCGTTGCGACTGTTAGCTAGTCACTTATCTACAAGGTGTAAAATAAATGAGTGATAATACTTTTAGGTGTATGTGCCTTCTACGTACTGCGAAAGTACCAGCGCTAATAGACTTACTTTTGACTTTCATGTTTGCCATGCCCCAACATAGTAAATTTTCCCATTTTTGCGCTGGTATTTTCACAGTAAACTCTATATTATTACACGGGACCAATACACACACCCTTAAATGATTATCACTCATTAATATTATAGCCTGTTCTCGGTACTATAAGTCTAAGTGGGCGAGGGCCCGAAACTCAACATGATATTATACTACTTAAACTAATAACTACTTAAACAGAATCCCAAAAAATATCTACTGAATAAAAATACAGTTTGGTAGACATATTTTAGTTTTGGGTATCCAATATCCAATTCAACTACCTAGATACTTAAAACCAAACCCTGCCTTACATACAATTGTAAATTGTTTTCAATAGCGCGATACTGCTAGAATTGATGTAGATTTCAATATTTAAATTAAAAAAGATTTAAACTTAATACCTATATAAAAAATCAAATAGAAAATCTGTATAAAATAGTAAGCTATTTTTAATATTTTACAGCGTAATCAATATTGTTTTGTTCAACATTAGGTCCAATAATACGGTATTTCATTAAAACTATTTTACGCTTTCTAGGTATAACAACAGGAATAATATATTGAATATCTAAATAATTAAACATAGTGAAATGAAAATATTTTTGTGTATTATTATAACTTGCAATCACTTTGTATGTCGTACTCTTAATAAAAAAGTTTTCTATTTCGGAGAAAGTTTTCACCAAAAACCAAACTATTATTGTTGTACTGCCAATACTCTAAAAATGTAACCTCCATGCGCTATATTCCATTTCAAACTGTCAATTTGGGTACGACTACCAGAATGGGTTTAGAAATACACAATTTGTTGCAGGTTCTATTCCCGTTAGTTGGGCAATGGTAAGTTTTCTTTTGGTTCCCAATAGTCAAGTTATAATTTTTTCCTTACAATTTAAAGTAAAATACAATTAATGTGCTCTTACATTAAATAATGCAGTTGTACAATGTACAGGCTGCAATATAATTAATGAGTGACAATACTTTAGGGTGTGTATGGATCCCGTATATAGATACTTAACTGTGAAACTACCAGCTCTGAAACAGATTCTTTTTTTAATTATAATAAAGGCTAATTTATGATGTTGGGGCATTTCTCATAGAAACATGGAAGTCCAAAGTAAGTCTTTCAGCGCTGTTGTTCACAGTAAACTCTACATAGTAGGCACATACACAATCTAAAGTATTAATCACTCATTTATTTTACACCTAGTACAGTCCGGCTACGCAAGTAATTATATAGTGGCCAAGCGTGTGCAACCGTCTTCCTTTACTCTCATAGCTACATAAGTGGGATAGTTACGACACAACTAGCGAGAAATCAAGCTTGACCGATTTTTACATATCTATCTCTATCTCTACTTTCTTGTCAAATTTAAGTGATCAGTGTGCGTGCCAAGCTCTAAACAATTAAGTCACTTGTGAATATTTACACCTTTAAGTTTTATACACCTGTAATGTATTTTTGCAGTCGTGGTGTTAATTACGTCAACACCTTAGCATTATGAATAGTCTACATGGTAATAATATTTATGTTCTACGCTATAAACTAAATATTTCTACCATACAGCACATCGTACTATGCTCTGCATTGCTTTTTAGAGCCTACGCTTATATAGGTATAGCGTAGATTCTAAAAAGGGATAACTTGTATGTAGCGCCTACGATGCTACGTGGAGGGCCCATGACGTAATAGTATAACATCTACTGTGATGCCTTATGTTGCGATTATTTCGGACGTTATTATTGAATACCAGATAAACGACGATGAACCTGATAAATCTGATTTTAGTAAAAAAATATATTAATAAAAACAAACAAACATTAACTGTAATTGGAAACGTTTGAGGTCGGCCTCGATAAACCAAAAGCCATGTTAACGAACGGCGCGGCCATACATCTGATTTTAAACATGTCTTTACATTAAAGTTAAACGAAATGAGGATAATTGGTTTTCCGCTGAATCAAGTAATCAACCGGATCTAGTAATTTGTTTTCATTTCATTAATGTTGTTTTAAAATGTTTTAATGTCGGCGTAATTATTATAACTCAATAAGTTATCATAATTTCATAATTTTCACCAAGTTTTATAAAAACTGTAAATTAATAATTTGTTGTTACAGGTGTTATGTATTTTTGTAACTTTAACGTAAAGATTCAGAAGATGAACTTAAAAAATAATTGTGTATGCCATTTTCTTTTCTCATTTCATTCTTAAAAAGAAAGTTGATAATTCTGTCTTCTATTAATCCTACCTAACATTGTAACTGAATCTGATTACTTCGCATGTATTAGTATAAGTTAATCATGTTACTGGGGGTGAGGATCTGGTGATCTGTAATATAGGCCTGACCTATAATGGACACCGCTCTTCACATTCACTATGCTGCACAATACTTAATGTTGTTATTATGTATTTTGCAATGTGGGAGAAATAAAGTTACATATTATTATTCTTCAGATTACACTAAGATCCTTTAAGAGAAGAATGAAGAGGCACACAATGTTTATTTAAAATAAACGGCACCGTACAGAGAGATTTGCAGAATACTCTATTATCGTGCTTTGTACACGAATAAAATATATTTTCGAGTACAAGTAGCCCGGGGCGTCAATATTGTACGTGACCAGTCTTGAGCCGCGTCCGAGGAAACATGTGTCGGAAGTGAGGACTATATATTTGCTCAAAGTGAGGCGATCACGCTACAAAATTATTTGTAGATATGCTGCTTGCTCGAGCAGATTGGATCTGCATTCACTGCCATGGGTATTCTCCCTTTGATATGCAGAAATCCTTTTAAATAGCACTTTCCAATGCAATAGTACTTCAAGCGTCGGATTTAATAAAATTGCACTCGCCAAAAAGAGTTATTCATATTATTACGACTGTCCTATATCCATAACGTTATCAATTTAATATGCTTACTGTCAATAGATGTCATCCGTTTTAACTTTTAAGGTAATTTTATCTTTGATAAGTGTTAAATGCAGATGTTGTCTATTGACAATTATTATTGAAGACATGAATGGATGAAAGTGATATGTCGCAATTTTTTTATTAAAAAGATTTTATTCACAACTTATAAACAGTATTAAAAACTGTAATTAAGAAATCTACAATACAAAACATTAAATCACCAATACGGGCCTTACACAACACAATAAAAAAAAAACCGATGTAAATAAATCCAAAAAGAATTTATTCATACCTTATAAACAGTATTAAAAACTGTAACTTAGAAATCTACAATATAAAGCCTTAATTCACCAATACGGGCCTTACACAACACAATGATAAAAAAAAACTACACGATGTAAATAAATCCAAAAAGAAATTATTCACAGCTTATAAACAGTATTAAAAACTGTAACTTAGAAATCTACAATACAAAATACGAGCCTTACACTACACAATGATATAAAAACTAAACAATGTCAATAAATCCAAAAAGAATTTATTCATAGCTTATAATTGAGTATTAAAAACTGTAACTTAGAAATCTACAATACAAAATACGAGCCTTACACTACACGACGATAAAAAAACTAAGCAATGTCAATAAATCCAAAAAGAATTTATTCACAACTTATGAACAGTATTAAAAACTGTAACTTAGATATCTACAATACAACTGTAAAATGCCGTTGAGACCGTAAAGTGCTGTTCTGTCCCAAAGGACAATGCGTGGTGAGCTCAAATGGGTCAATAGAAACAGCTCTGCAAATGTTGCCCGCCCGCCCGCTGAAATGCCGACATTTCCCATTGTAACAGCACATGAACCTTTCAATTAAATAGGGGGATTTTTATTAAACTCTAAATTAATAAAAATATGAATATTTTTTTTTCGTCAATCTGGCCCCGTTCTAAGTAACAATACTACGAGTTCTTCGGAGTATTTGTGTTACAGGTACCAGACAACGAAAATATATTAAAAAATTTCATACTATAAACATACTTAATATTTAAGATTTTTATTATATTATACACAAATTTAATACACATCCATGACCCAGGTACATTGAAAACTTTTTGTTCCCTCAGCGGGATTCGGGATCGAGCACCAACGCGCTCGATCACAGCGCTACAGAGGTATTTTTTTATTTAAAAGTCGGATAAATGATACATCCTCATGTTACCCGGACAGTCGAATCTATTGACACCTCTTTCATTTAAATCGGATCACTAAATTCGGCGCTGAAATATACAGTGGAACCAAACAAATAAACATACATACATACATAGACTGGCAAAATCTGTACCCTTCTTTCGCCGTAGTCACGTATATAGGTTACAAATTTGGTTTGGTTAGGACAATGCAGGCTAAACTGTTTTGTATGACTAGAAAGATCATGAGTTGAATTAGTAGGTAAAAAGTTCTTTCCCTGATCTCTTGCCAGTCGTGTGGGTTATTCGTTTTCATACCTCATATAAATTACTTACCATGACGCGATTAATAAAAATGCAAAGGTCTAAAATGACCACAAAGGAGTGAATCTTAATATGCTTGGGCTCGCGGGCTCTTAGTCTATACACACGAAAGCACTGGTCGTTGACATAACACCTAACCTGAGCTCATCTGTTTTGTGACTTTTAGCAGTCTATAGTCGCGATATGTCACGTGATGGTAAGTAATTTATATGAGGTACCAAAACAAAAAATGCTCTACGCGTCCTTCTCTTCACTTTATATTGGCCTTGATATAATATCCTAAGACACAAACCATAAGACAGCGAAATCGGTGTGGGAGCTAATATTATCAGGTAATGTCTGCTCGCTGCCACAAGAACCTGTAGTATGAATCTTAAAGTTATGTACTGTATTTGAAATTCGGTTCAGTGATTTCGTTCGGTCTGTCCTGGCCTCGAGTGAGGGTAAATTATGGCCCATTGTTACGACAAGCTACACTTTATTGTTTAGATTCCATCTCGGAAAAAAAATGCTGATAAAAATATGTTCTGAGCCTAAAAAATTAGTTTTCTTCGAAGAAAAACTTATATCAAAATGTTTAGATCTTTTTTAGACTTTATAAGCATGCTATATGAATTAATCTTTGGCTTAACTCAGAGAAAACAGAAATGGGAGTGTTTCGACGCTTGTATATACATTCACTAGGAAAAAAAGAACTACGTTTAAAAAAACCGACTTCAACAAGTAAAAAACATAAAATAATACTTTCATAATGTAGTTACAATTTTTTTTAGCGTCAGCTACAGAACAACATCCTAAAGTTGCTGACTTAAAACTCACCTTTGCTGACACGGACTTTAAAGTACATTTTACATTATTAAAGTATATTTTTATGCTATTTAGTGGTTTTTTAACATATTTTCTTTTTATGTACTTAATAATTACAAACAATAGTTAGATAAATATGCTATGGAAATAAACATGAAAAAAGGCTTCGACTCCTATGCCAGTGTAAATAAGCCTAAGATGAGAAATAACTTTTAGTAAAAGTAAACTCACAAAAAATAACTATTCAACTGTGAACACCACGTCCAAATAGCAGCAGTTGTTTTGTAGAAATCGCGAACATACATTAAGCTTCTAAAAATTACAGTACGTATGGAAAAAGAAAGAAAAAAGAAAATAATTAAAATAAAATGCTCCGCAAAGTGGAATTTAGAGGCAGTTGTGGAGGCTTGTGGCGTGCGTTGTGGGCACTCGGTATCAATTTAAGACGGTCGGAATTGCCGATCGATTCCTATATTCGAACATCTTTGTACAGACAGCAAAAACGCCAAAGTTTTGGTTGTAAAATTTTATGTAAGTAAAATTTTAAAATAATCTATGAAACTTATTTTTTTTAATTATACGTATGTCTACTAATTGAGTCAAAAGCGCGCTAGTAATAATCTGAGGCTCTGTGCTGTTATTTTTACAAATTTTTGATAATCCACGCAATATAATACTGACACGGTTGCTATCAACGTATAGATAAGAATATTGAAAAATAGACAGTAACAATTGAGTCGTATAGAATCAAAAACAGAAATCTGACTTTTGACTAAGTATCCGTACCCATAATAAGTCAAAAGTCAGATTGCTGTTTTTGATTCTATATGACGCAATTATAACCAGAAAAAAAAACCATAATTAAAAAACGGTAAAGTACAAACTTTTATTCAACACTCCATTTCGTCTATAATAGTAAATCGTTAAAATATTAAAATGTGCTTGACGTCCAACCGTTTATACAAGTATTCAAAAGTACGCTCAGAGAGGGAACTAAAACTTTTTTGAAGTCGTTACGTTGTTTGAAGGAGGGTAGATTCGGCTGCATTTGGGCCACTAGAGTCACACTTGGATTTGTTTGCCGCAACTAGTTAAATGTTGGTGCAAACTTTATTTCGGACGTCGAAGTCCAAATTGTTGTTGTGATTATCCGAGAAATCCATTTTATACGCTTGTTCATCGGGAGTTTTGGCCGCGAGAATTAGGTTTTGTCTAAGAATATTTGATTTAAATCTATTGCTGATTCAGTCGTGATGTATTAACAATGTGGAAATTATTAATATTTCATTATGAGGAAAGTTATTGAAATGTTTAAAACAGAAATATTATTAAAATGGGAACAAAAATTATAAATGGTTAAAATTTTTTTTTTGTATTTGACAAAAAAATACATTTCCAGTATGAGACAAGGTAGTACAATCATTAATCATATTCTAAACTTATTATAACTGGTCTTGCCACCAAGGTCCACCCTGTATTTCATCTATTAGCAGTGTATGAATAAAGTTATTAAGAAGTTTAAAACAGCAATATTATTGAAAAGGACGCAAAAGAAATAAAAGTGATTCATGAAAAATACCTCACCAAAAGTTATGAGAAATTCGTTTATATTGGGAATGATAAATTTTTAAAGGAAATAGAAGGAAAGCAATAACGAGAACAATGTTTATAAAACCAAGAATTTCGATTGAGGTTTGCAAAGCTCCGTCGAAGTTGAGATTCTTTAACAACGTTGTTTCTAAATTAAAACAATCTCATAATTGCACATTCTGGGAGTTGTTTGATGCAGTATTCCGGGAGGAGGGGGGGAGGGGGGACTGATTCGGGCAAGTTTCGGGGCAAAGTTAAGCCGATTAAGTGTCATTTCCGCCGCGAACTAGCGCTGTTCATTAAATATTTCGAGCGACTTAATTGCTGAGGTCACAGTACTACTGTAACGAATTGATTTCTACGAGCTAACTTCGTATGATTTATACTAGCTTGTTAGAGCAGTATCTATGATATTTATATATTTTTTAATCCACATTAAATTAAAGTTCCACGCTTTTTATTTCCATATAGATTAGGTCACAGTACTACTGTAAAAAATTGATTTCTACGAGCTAACTACGTATGATTTATAAGAGACATGCCGACAGACAGGCAAACATTTTTTTCAGTATCGTTTAAAATGTCACATGCATTAAGAAAAACGTTGTTAATTGAAAGTTACAAACAGGCACTTTTATTTATTTGCATAGATAATAACGTCCGTTTGTTATTTTTTCGCGTGAAAACAACATTCTTGCAGGTATTAGAAGTTAAAATAGGATACTTTATTGTCTACGCGGGCGAAGCTGCGTAAAAGTATTGTATATTGTGTCTTTATGAATATACGAGTAATATTCAGGTTGTTAACGAAACGAGAAATCCAAATAGTGAGGTTCTGTAAATTAATGTATATTAGATTATTATTATAGTTAAACAACAATCTCCTCATCAGTTTCACTCAATGAAATTTCACATAATTGCGATGCAGCGGCGTCTGACTGATCGAGTAATGAATAGTGATAAATAATAAATGCTCACATGTTGAAACGATTGGTCGGAATAAAATATTTGTACGTGAAATACGCGCGTAATTTGTTTAATCCAAGAGTATTATAAACAATAAAATGTAAATTGTAATTGCTTCTGTATGAATTATGAATGCTAATAGTAGATATGAAATTTTATTGCAACAATTAGTAGCTATGTTTGACATTAAAAGTGGATTACATTTTTCTATCATTAATTGTAATTACACTCAACAGGGAGGGTAAAATAATTGTGTTTTTATATCGACTGAAGAAAGTTACTTTGATTTTTTATTTTTCTTACTATGTTTTCTGAAGTCCTATTGATTTAAACTTATTAATAACAGACACTGATACTTTATGGTAGTTGGGGACCATCCATAGGTTACGTCACACGTTAAGGGGGAGGAAGGGGGTTGACGAAGTGTGACATTGTGTGACAAATGGGTGGGATTATTGCAATTTTTCTATTCCATGAATATTACTGTTTAGTTTATATCGTTTTGTTTCATAAATAATATTTTAAATATCGCGCGCCAATTCTCATTGGGCCGCTAGACATACAATATTGACATCTCAACCAATCGTATTGCACGGTACAAGCCTGGCGCCACGCGCGCGTTGCTGTGAAAAACAAATGAACACGCGACATTAGCGTTTCGCCTTTTATACGCGGAACCAGACTAATCGAGTTAGCTTCAAATTACCGATTTTGGATGTAATCTAACGTCCACCGCGTGTGGAATCCTGTATTAATCCTCAGTGAAAGCCGGCCGGCTAGTGTATCTAAAGAAAAACAAGAAACTACAACACATTCGGCAACGAACATCCAGCGAACGCCATTATCCAACGGCCCACAGGTTCGCTTCCAGACCTGGTGAGTACTAACGCATTGTTCCTTGGTGTAGTTGTCCTATTGTATCGTCTTTTACCGGCGAGGATATTACCATATCCTTGATCCAGAAGTGACGAGATTTGGCGTCCCAAACGTTACATTTCAAACCGTGTCAATTCCGTCACATCTTTTTGGTGCCGAAACCAGGGAATTTAGATACATTCAGCCTGCCAAATACCGATTTACTTCGTAATTGTAACTACGTTAATCGTATATATCTAATAACAAGTTGTTGCTAATAAATTCTAAGTCTTGGTTCCATAATCCATTTTGCATACCTACCGTATTCCATTTTTAAAAAATAAGCACATCGAACATTCTCGAAGTTTCTAGTAGAACGTAATCGTTTAACAATATTTATACATGTATTACAGTGTTACCTATCTTTCTATAATTTACATTAATAATAACACGAATAATATCGTATCGTAATATCGTGTCGTCAATTATAGGCATTAATCAACTAAATACTGGATGCGCTAATCGTATACTAATTTGAACCTTAAAGTGTATTAATTTAGATTGGTTTATAACTTTTTATATCGTGTTATTGTTTTAAAATTATTTTGAGAGTACACTTAAATTAACTAAGTACATATAGTCGTAATTCTAAAGCAATCGTTAGTAGGTACGTAGTACAAACAAAAGTTAAAGCTTTATTTTCAATTGAACAGTATAATTGAATTCTGTAAACATTATCAAACGATCTATAATAGTAAGCGGTATAATATATATAACATATTAACGTTGACTTGTAAAACTTATTGGTATTTACATCGAGTTTTAAGATAAATAGGTATTACGCGGTGGCGCATCCATTCCAATCCTTATCGATTGACGTTATATTATAAACATCGCGCCGATCGAACAAATATCTTTTGTTGTTCATTTACCTAACTCGGTGTTTTTAAATATTAATAAACGTTGTTTACTGTTCGTGTGTTTACAATAAATACGAATATTGTTTAGTTGAGTTGTAATTATGTCTTTTCCAACGAGGCGTAAGTCTAAACCTTCCGTAAAAAAATGTATCGATGTCTCTTATACTATTAATAATTTACCTAGCTTGCGACGTAAACGTACTATAGCATATAATCGTATGTCAAAGGCCCTGGAAGTCGGAAATTTGGCTCAAACCGATGAAACAAAAGTGGAATTGTTTCTTTCATATTGTCAAGAAATAAAAAATATTGCTAATGATTTCCAAGAGGCCCATTTTATTATCTTAGATCTTTTGAAAGATGACGTCGATGATAGGGATAACGAGATTCAGGAGTTGTTCGACGACGCCTATTTTCAAGCGTCTGCATTACATCGTATTCTTGAACCGAGTTCGTCTTATCGAACAATTGATTCGCGACGCGATTCGGTTGTACCTACACTCGGCGGTAACATACGGCTACCGAAGATTACACTACCGACGTTTTCTGGTGCTATCAAAGCGTGGCCCGAATTCATTGCTACTTATAACGCGTTAATTCACGAGTCCACTGTTCTCACTACAATTGAGAAATTTCATTATTTAGTTTCTGTTTTGCACGGTGATGCCTTATCGTTTATTCGAACGTTCCCCGTCGCGGCGGAGCACTACGTACACGCATACGACGCTCTCAAGTCCCGATAGACGTGAAGATAAACGCGAACTGGCTTTTACCTGTTGGCGTGAAATTTTGGATATTAATTTTAAATTTACAAACGCTAAAGATTTTCGAAGTTCGATAGATACGATTGACGAAAACTTGACTGTATTAAAACAGTTAAAATTACCTACTGAACACTGGGACTTTGTACTTTGTTATAATATTTTGGCGAAACTCGACACTAAATTAAGACGTGAATTTGAAGAAAAACATAGTAATGTGGAGTTACCACAGTATAAACAAATTAGGGAATTTTTAAATTCTAAATGCGAAGCGATGATTCGAGATACACATTTTACCGCCATCACTGGCAAACCCGCAACAACCTTTAAGGAGGTTGCGGCAACCCGGGCAACCCCATTCAAATCGAAGCGACACAATGTTGCACATGCACTTGTGACCTCTCATGTCAATGTAAATGGCGTTGACGGGAATAGTCATGCACATAACGGAAAACCTACTAAGGTGTCATCAATTTTAAAATTCATTCGTAAGTGCTCCTTTTGTGGGGATGAGCATCAAATATCGGCTTGTAAATCTTTTCTTTCTAAATCGACCGATGATCGCATGGCTGTGGCTACCGAAAGGAAATGGTGCTATAATTGTTTAAACGCGTCTCACTCGGTGCGGCATTGCAATTCAATATTTTCTTGTCAAAAGTGTAAACGTAAACATCACACTCTTCTGCACCGGGAGCAATCGGTTGGTAATTGCGAGTCTTCTGCTGACAAATCTGGTTCATTGGCCTTAGTTGCGAAGGAATCTTTATCTCCATCTCATTCGACAGTGTTACTGGCAACTGCCATTATACAGATCCGTAATTCATCTGGTGATTTTCATAGTTTTCGTGCGCTCTTCGACACCGGAAGCCAAAATAACTTTATAACGGCACACGCAGCCCAACAGCTGAACATACTGCCTTCAACTACTAACGTCAACGTCCTTGGCTTGGGGGGTAACTCCACCTCAATTAACGGTGTGATTACGTGCGATATCGGCGTCAATTGTAATACTAAATTCCGTCTCGATATGTTCGTTATTCCGAAAATATGCGGAGACCAACCAATAGCGAGACTTAACACGAGTGGATGGGAAGTCAAGACATTACCGCTTGCTGATCCTGGTTTTGACATTCCTGGTCCGATCGACGTCTTGTTAGGTGCCGATGTTTTCGCTGAATCACTGCTTACACAACGTTTGAAAGGCAGCACTTCACAACCGAGAGCTTTTAATTCTGTCTTCGGATGGCTTCTTCTTGGAAGGACCAAACTCGCTTCTTCGTGTTTGTTAGGTGTGTCGTCTCCTCAAGGCGATAACAATTTAAATAATATCGTGCAACGTTTCTGGCAAATCGATAACATCCCTAAATCCTATCGTTTCTCTCCAGATGAACAATTATGTGAAAATAATTTCGTCCATAATCACTATCGTGATGAGACAGGTAGATATGTCGTCTGTCTTCCATTCAAGGAAAATACAGAGCCAATATTCGAGGGTTCTCGAGACATAGCTCTTCAACGCTTTCATGCTATTGAAAGACGTCTGTCTCGTGATCCGAATTTAAAACAACAATATATCGAATTCATGACCGATTATATCGTCAGTGGGCATATGTCTTTAGTGCCTGCTAAACAAATGGGTCAGGGTAGGTATTACATACCGCACCATTGCATTCTACGACCGGACAGCGCAACTACAAAACTTCGTGTCGTTTTTGACGCATCCGCCAAGGATGCCAACCGCAATTCTCTTAACGAAATGCTACTGACTGGTCCAAAGTTGCAATCCAACATTGTTGAAATTCTTCTTCGCTATCGCGAACATGAGGTAGTCTTCATGGCTGATGTGCGTCAGATGTATCGTCAGATAAAAATGGATCCCCATTATCATCATTATCAGCGCATTCTTTGGCGCGCTCACCCAGATGAGCCACTTCAAGAATATGTTCTTAATACTGTAACGTATGGAGTTTCTTCAGCTCCATTTCTAGCATGTCGCGTTATCCAGCAATTAGCCTATGATGAAGGTCATAAGTACCCGAAGGCTAAAACCGTTTTAACTTCTGATCTCTATGTTGATGACATAGTAACCGGAAGTACTTCGCTGGATGAAGCACGTGACATTAAATCGCAGGTTATCGCCCTTTTCGCTCTTGGCTCTTTTGAGCTGCGAAAATGGGTTAGCAACCATCCTGAACTTCTGAATGATTTACCTTCAGAAGTGTGTCTTTCGGAAGCTATCACATTCACCGAAGCCGAAGACACGACCGTCAAGGTTCTAGGTCTTAAATGGGAACCGACTTCAGATTCGTTCGTTTTTACCGTTCAACCGTCAAATAATCCATGTACCAAACAAACAATCTTGAGCGAGGTCGCTAGAATCTTTGATCCTCTGGGTTTTCTGTCCCCGTTGACAATCAAAGCCAAAGTTTTAATCCAAAAACTGTGGATTCTCGGTTTATCGTGGGATGAAACTCCTCCACCGGAAATTGTATCCCAATGGAGCAATTTTTCTCATCAACTTCCGTTAGTCAGAAACCTCAACATTCCACGCAAATTTGTAATCAAAAATGCTTTATCGTATCAGTTGCATGGTTTCTGTGATAGTTCGGAGCTAGCGTACGGCGCAGTCATTTATCTACGTGTCACTCTGTCCGATGGTTCAGTTCGCATTTTCTTTGTCTGTGCTAAGGCACGCGTTGCTCCCCTCAAAAGACAAAGTCTCCCTCGTCTGGAGCTATGTGGAGCAGTTCTACTAGCTGATCTTTTAAAATTCGTTAAAGACACCCTAAGGATTAGTATCCATGACACTTATCTGTGGTGTGACTCCACTATTGCCTTGGCATGGCTGAGATCGCCTTCCTCTCGTTGGGTGACCTTCGTGGCGAACCGCGTTAGCCATATCCAGGATATCGTACCTCCCGAGTGCTGGAGGCACGTACCGTCTGCTACAAACCCTGGAGACGTTTGTTCACGTGGCCAAATGCCTAGTGATCTACTGAACAACACATTATGGTGGGCGGGACCAAAGTGGTTGTCCCAATCACAATCTCAGTGGCCAGTAGATATATCGAAAATTCATACTAATAATGACGAGGTACTCGCTGAGCAACGTCGTGTAACTCTCGTCACCGATCGAATCGATACCGCTCAACAAACGTCAATTATCGATTATCTTTTTGATAAATATTCATCTTTGGACAAAATCTGTCGTATTATAGCATACATTTATAGATTTGCTAACAGCGTGCGGCGCACTGTCTCGCGCTATGATAATACTTTCGTAACCGAAACAGAACGGCATATTTCCCTTTTTACTATCGTTAAACATTTTCAAAAACGTTACTTTTCTGACGTGATATTAAAATTAAAACAAAAGAAATTGCTCCCCCGTAGTTTTCAAAAGCTAAACCCGTTCCTTGACGATCAGGATATCCTCAGGGTGGGCGGACGTCTCGCTCGCTCGGGCTTGGAATTCGAGCATAAACATCCTGCCTTATTGCCAAGAAAGTGTGTTCTTACAGCCGCTGTAATTGAATCGATTCATCGAAATAATTTTCATCCTGGTCTAAACACAACTCATTATCTGATTTTACAACAATTTTGGATCCTCACGGCTAAGCGTGCTATACGTCATCAACTGTCCAAATGCATACGATGTTACCGTCTTAATCCGCAACCTCTGCAACCGTTTATGAGCGACTTACCTGCCTTTCGTGTAAATCAGGCAAAACCCTTTTCGGAGGTAGGCGTGGATTTCGGTGGACCTTTTCGTATCAAGTTGGGTTCCCATAGAGGTGCCAAACTAGATAAAGCCTATTTAAGTCTATTTGTGTGTTTAAGTACAAGGGCTGTACATCTCGAGGTAGTATCTACTTTATCGACTGACGGCTTCATCGCGGCTTTGCGTCGATTTATTTCGCGTCGCGGCCGTTGTAACATTATCCATTCGGATTGTGGAACAAATTTCGTAGGTGCTAGCGCACAACTAGCATGCTGTATTGAAGAGGCTTCGCATGCAGAGCGCATCTCATTTAAACGTAACCCCCCGTCCGCTCCCCATTTCGGAGGAGCATGGGAAATTCAAATTAAAGCCGCCAAGTCTCATTTGTACCGTATTATTGGCGATCAGACGCTAACTTTTGAAGAACTTTCAACACTTTTCACTCAAATCGAATCGATTTTAAATTCAAGACCCTTGTGTCCATTAAGCTCAGACCCTAACGATTTGAACGTATTAACCCCTGGTCATTTTTTAACATTAGAACCCTTGACCGCGGTTCCAGATACCGACTACACAAATGTTAAAATTGGCCGATTAAACCGTTGGCAACTTATTCAATTATTTCAACAGCAGTTTTGGAAGCGTTGGAAACATGATTACTTAAATGCACTTACTCAGCGGGCAAAATGGACTAAGGATTCAAAACCGTTACCTGTTAATTCTATGGTTCTTATTAAGGACACCAACCGACCTCCTTTACATTGGCCGCTAGGACGAGTGGTTTCATTACATCCTGGGCCTGACGGAGTAGTTCGGGTAGCAACTATACGAACCCGTAAGGATCATTCACTTATACGACCTTTAGTCAAACTATGTCCCCTTCCATTAGAATGATCTTTGTTATCCATTAACGTTTAAATAGTAATTTTAGTTAGTATCGTAAGTAATTCTTAACTTATTGTTTCTTTCATACTTTTCGGAAAATTCCGTTGGTATTTTGGTGGGCGGAATGTTTAGTTTATATCGTTTTGTTTCATAAATAATATTTTAAATATCGCGCGCCAATTCTCATTGGGCCGCTAGACATACAATATTGACATCTCAACCAATCGTATTGCACGGTACAAGCCTGGCGCCACGCGCGCGTTGCTGTGAAAAACAAATGAACACGCGACATTAGCGTTTCGCCTTTTATACGCGGAACCAGACTAATCGAGTTAGCTTCAAATTACCGATTTTGGATGTAATCTAACGTCCACCGCGTGTGGAATCCTGTATTAATCCTCAGTGAAAGCCGGCCGGCTAGTGTATCTAAAGAAAAACAAGAAACTACAACACATTCGGCAACGAACATCCAGCGAACGCCATTATCCAACGGCCCACAGGTTCGCTTCCAGACCTGGTGAGTACTAACGCATTGTTCCTTGGTGTAGTTGTCCTATTGTATCGTCTTTTACCGGCGAGGATATTACCATATCCTTGATCCAGAAGTGACGAGATTTGGCGTCCCAAACGTTACATTTCAAACCGTGTCAATTACATTGCTCTGATTAAGCGTAGGTTATTTCTAAGCCACACCGACAAAAAAGAGAATCATAAGTTTGACGAGTATATAGGTACTATGTGTCGTAGGTCCCAGGTTTTTTGAAAGCTTATCAATATCATTTCTTACTTACTGTTTGGAAATTCAGGGGTAAGTTTTTAATTTAAAAAGCCGTTTTTTTTTAATTTTGTACAAAGTCATTTTTAGTGTTTTTTCACCAATAGACGAATAATTGTTACCGCATGTAAAATATGGCGCTAGATTATTTTGCTTCTGTGGCAGACCAATTATCGCCACAATTCTGATCCGTGCTATCGAAGTTTTTTCACTTCGGCTTCGGTCTGCCGAGCATACCACCACGCTTGTTCTGAGCTCTCCCTATTCCCACTGTCATGTATAGTCCCATATGAGTACTAATGATCTAGAGGCACGGTTGTGCCCCCGCCAAGTAAAGCAAGAATAAGCGGTAGGGCCGAATCATATTTAATGTCAACAAGCATTTTTTTGTGTCGACAATCCGTGGTTACGGACATTGAAAGATTTTATTTTGCCAAAAATTAATATAAATAAAAGTCTGCAAAACAAAGACTTCATTTTGCATTTCCTACACTTCTTTCCAGCATAAAAATAAACATTACAACATAAAAAGGATTTTGTGTTCTCAAATTCTAATGAAACGAAAGAAATAACAACTTCTAATCTTTAAGTATTTTGTTTCGAGATAAACGTGGTATTTTGAAGGTTGCTTGGCTTTCGATTGAGTTTACGTTTACTTTTTAAAATGTTCTATTTTACAGAACATTTTTTTATTTATTACAACGGCCAGTTATAATACGAACTGCCTTTATTCTGGCAAACCCTGGAAGATTTGTTTAACTTTAAGCTTTCTTTAACGATTAATATAATTAGTCAAATTATTTTTTTTCAAATTTTATTAAATAAATTTATATTCACAACGAAATAAACAAAAAAGTGTTTTGCGAAGCATCCTTATAGTTTATTAAATAATATGTTCCATCGTAAATCTTCGCTTTCATCTCTAATATCGCTTGGCTAACCTTAGCAATCAATACATTGAAACATTTAAGTAATTCAATATTTGGTCAGGCATCACGCGTGGCGTGAGGTGGCTCACTTTTTCAATATAACCCGGACCTAATGGCCGACAGATGGCGAGGGGCAAAGTGATGCTATCAAAAAGCGATAGGCGGTTCTCACTGGTTCTCACTGGGTTTCGCCGGTTATCGGTACACTTTGCGCTGCCTGATATGGGTCAAGTTACAAGAATTTATTTAGCTTTTATAGACAATCTACGTTGTGGAACATCTGGGATACATGCGTTTGAAAGTTAATAATAAGCCATACTCAGATACATTGAATGCTGACTTAAGTAGATATTTTTAGACTTCTTACATTTTCTCACAAAGTCTGTAATAAATAGCTCATTAACTAAATCCATTATTGTTGTTAATAAATAATAATTAAATAAATAATTTAAAAGTCCAGGTATTTTACTATTTCCTCAATTTCCTTAGGTAAATATTACTGTTCCATTACTAAAATGTACATTACATACTCTAACACCACTTTTAATACAGATAACATAAAAAGAATTTCAGTACCGTAAACCATAATGAAAATAATTAATTACATTCCCGAGGTACGTTGAAAGAGTTGACGATGAAAATGCAGAATGAATTAAGGAGAAAATTACATTTGCAACTTCTTAGCGTTTCTTTCTCTTCTTATATATTTTCTCCTTGAATAAAACTTGGATGTAAAAAGGTACACTTCCTTTTGTCTAAGTTAATTCGATGGTGCTTCTTGCTCAACACTCTCGAGTGACTGGAAGGTAGAAGTTTGTAACAGGTACAAAAATTCGCACCAACACGCAAAAAGCTAGATAATGCAACACTTTATATTGTTATGAATGTTTAGAAACACTCCAAGCAGGAACTTGCGGATACTTTTAGTTACTCGTAGCAAAAAAAATGTCTGAATATGTCAATATTTATTTTATTTTGTGATATTGTAACGCTTACTTCGGGAATTATTATAATTGATGGTTTAACGATACTGTTTACCAGTTACACCGACAGTATAAAATAAATATTTTAGTTTTTTCATAATATGGCAATAAACTATATCCCATTTAAAATTTTACGTAATATGGGATAAGTACCTATCTATACTTATAATAAAACTGTAGAGAGGTCAATTCTGTACATTGAATATTTTTTCAAAATACATATTGGAGGTTGATTAGCGATCGATACTGATGCCAAAAATGCAATTAGTAAAATTTTTGTCTGTCTGTCTGTCTGTCTGTATGTGCACGATGGTAACAAAAACTACTGAAGGGATTTTAACCAAACTTGGTACGATTGAAGCCCATATTCCTGGGCAGGTTATACGCTATATAACATAACTCTACGATACATAGGAGCCGAGCAGTGACGATATATTTGAAGCAAGTCGGATGAATTTCGCGCGCGCGGCCTGCGGTCGAACGGTTCGTGCGGGGGGCGCGGGGGGATCACTTACACAGTGACGCGAAGCAATAGAACGTGGCACTAAAGTAGATTAGAACATCAAATAAGTACCTAACTATCAGGATTTTTTTCTGGGAAAACAGTGTTTTCACAGTGTCATAATAATATAAAAATTGTATTTTTGAACTTGCTTCACAAATTAAAATAAATTATCATTTATTGTATAAAATCAACTTAATTAACTGTATAATTAAAAGAAAGCCTTTCGCGATAAACTAAAAAACGGGCAATTAAGCGGTTTTTGGAAAGATATTTATTCCATCACGGTATTAATTCTTATCATTTTTAATAGGTTAGTTGGCTTAAGCATTCCATGAAGACTATAATATTTGCCCTTTATACCATGCAAATATGTATAATGAGTAGTTTAGGAAATATAGCAAAATTAAAATCGTTTCGCTGTGATTCGACTCTAATATACGCCTGTAACAGTTATATAAAACTCAAGTCGCGCGTATTTTAACAAATAATTTCTTAGATAAAATGTTTTAACCCACATGCATTGTTATTCAGCCGACGGAGTCTGAGGCGCGCACGCCCTTCGCTTATCTTCGACCCCCAGCCGTTGTAAATTAAATAAATATACACCTAATGAGCGGAAACACCAACTAAGCTAAATAGCTTCATAGCTTCTGACTTCTTTGAACGCAACTACATTCAAAGACATTATGGTTTTAATTTTATTTCAGCCAAACAAAGCACTGGCGAGGATGTTAATATATTCCGTCTGAGTCATTTACAATGTGATTTATGTAATATGTATTTGAATGAAGAGCTCTGTTATTCGTGTTTGAAGTGAATATCTAGTGAGCTTGTTACAATTGTTTGTGCTGGATCTAACATAATATTCATTATTTTCTATTTCAATATTTGAAATACTTCAAAAGTTACCGTCTTTATCTTTTTGTATCAGAATATCTTAATTTTATAATACTTACTTCGATACCATACCGATAGTATCTGCATAACTATAAAAAAGTATCTATTCGATAGAATACATAAGATTAGTAGTACTTAGTTAGCTTTTGTCAGTATGAAAATATTTTTAAATGCAGATTATATTTCCGTGGCTCCCGTGGAAAAACTGAACGTTTTTGGGATAAAAAACTTTTCGGTACTCAAAGTATCTTTATGCTAAATTCAATAAAATCTATAGCGTGACAAAGCAACAGTCAGTCACACTGCGTAAAACAAAAAAGGAATCGCACATTTTGCTAAACAATAATATCTTTTCTCTTTATAATATTAGTTAAGACATGAATCAGTGTTATAGATACTCGTTTTATTAATCAAATCACTCGAAAAAAATATTCACTTTTAAAGACGTGTATTTAGGTACAAGGTGAAATTCTGACAGGAAACCCAAGCTCTTACATATCCTGCATTGATCTGTATGGGTCGTTCCGTATGAACGGGGCCTTTGAAATGGTCCGGGCGATCCTTTGAGTGTACTCGCGCATTTTGATACTACTATCGATTTAAACTACATTGAATAGATTCCTACTTTATTTCTCTTTTCTCTTTGTGCACGCTGCGCAGTATTGAGTGTGCTTCATATTTTGTTACAAATATTTTCTATTCCATAATTGCTTACCGAAAATTCACAAGTTTCCACACAGCTCGGAATTTCCAGTTCATTATTTTTATTTCTGATATTATTTTTAAAATGTCTAAGTTTCTCATTTTCTTAATTAGAAAAGGATACCGATTTATTTCATTCAAAAATTATATTACTATTTCAAACGAAATCACAGTATAACAAGCAATCATTAGCGTCTAATATTTATTTTCATTAATTTAAAAGCAAAATAACTCTGTGAAATTTATATCAAAATCTAAATCACGTTCATATTTTGTTGCAATTTTAATTAAGCACGTTCGGAGGACAAGAAAAATATTATGAATTTAGTACAGAATGAGGCAATTAAAAATGTACGGTTGACGCTTTTGGAATAAATTTAATCGGGTTTGTTGTTACATTATATTAACTCATAACTATAACTTACACGACAGCTTAAATTTTTTTTATGTCAAAATGTTTTAATGGCGAATAACAAGAGTTTACTTTAAATAAAGTTGGTATTAAAAATGAGGAGTGCACAATACATTTAAAAAATACTTGTCACCCCTAAAAATCTATCTGTTTTTCTCGTTGATGACTACAAAACATCTTAAATAATTATGCAGTAGGCACGTGTCTGTACATATTGTTGTATGTACTCATACATGTTGTACATACAACATACATGTTGTATGGGGGACATATTTTCACGATTGAATACTTGAAAAGATTTTCTATTTTTTTTTGTTTCATTTGATTGTAGTAAAGAACAAATGAAATATTTCCAAGTAGTTTTTATCATCTTATAACGATAACTTTTCGTTCGTTATTCTCTTTTCTAGATAATATAAAACGTTTTTGAGATATTATATTATTTGAAATTAGAGTAATATTAAAATTATCATGTTTTTACCATTAATTCAAACTGTGTCTTACTCAAACATGTCTCAGACTTAAGTATCAAAATTAGGCCGATATTTTTTATACTAGTGATGTTACATAATTATTAATAAAGATCGCTACTGATATTAGATTTCATTTAATAATTGGCTCGTCGTAAAGAAATGATATTAATCGAACGTTCTATTTGTCTTTTGGCTCCTGACCCCGTCTCTACGGCAGAGCGTTGAGAATTTCAATTTAGGAGAAGAATGTGCCGACATAACGTGTAGCCCGAGATATTTTGATAGGACATGCTCCCCGTGAATAAATCTTTTTTAATATATTAAAACTTTTTTTAATTTTAATACCCCGACAATATTGATAGTTTTATGAGATTCCACCGGAGCTTTTGTGGAACATTTTAACTTTATAGTATTTTATTAAACATACCTGGAACTTTTACAAATATGAATGATTAAAATTTAGTTTTTTATTTTTGTAAAAATTTATCTAATTTTCTTGTGGCTACTGTCTTGATTTAAATAGGGGTTGTAGGTACCTTTAGCCTTTCACAAATAGAAAAAACACCTGATGACTCTATTGTCAATTTATAGTTGGATACACTATCGTCCGACAATAGTATCGTCAAACGATACTATCGTACGATAAACACTTTAAACTTTAAAGTGTATATCGTACAATGTAATTTATTAAAAACTTTAGTTCGTGGTTTCTAGTCTTGCACGTAAGAAATAAACAACCATTAGTTCAAATGTTGTGAAGTTGGGAACAAAAACACAACGGTTAATCGACGGACAGTTTAAACCCAGTAAATGGAATTAAACCTATTCTACACGATTACCAAAAGTTAAGGAATATTACTCACGTTGTATATACGATACATTATGTTTTCTAATGTATATGTAAAATAGGAAAAATATTGCTTGTTTATTTGCATTAACTAGACTCCAAAAGTCTATTTCCAGACCGATTTTAATTAAATTTCACATAATATATTATATTGTATATGCCAAGGGGAAACATATGGACCATTTTCTATCTCGGTACGGTTAAAGCTTAATTTTTAACCAGGCGAAATAGTTTGGTAAATCCGGGTAGCAAATATTGTATTATATTAATTATTATCAATATTAAATAGTCATCTTTAACTAGGTCAAAAAAAAATAATGTAAAAACGTTGTATTTCCAACTGAAACTTAACAAGCTATTTTCTGAAACTCAACAAGAAAAACAAGCTACCACCCGTTCAACCCTAACCTTAAAGGATGTGATAAAACTATAATAGAATACTGAGAAAAAACTAGAGAAGTGAATGAAATTAAGTTTAAAAATGTATATCACTTAAACGGTTTGACTTGACAAACTGCTAATCCCTAGCAGAATATTTCAAGATGTGACAGTATATAATATAGTATATAGGTTCTTTAGTTCCCTCCCAAAACTTGTTATACTAATGTATTTTTTATACTTAGTAGATGTCTGAACATAAAAATACTTCAGGATACAGTTTAAACAAATATGCTGGGGAGGACATAAATTTAGGTTTTTTCTTTATTCTCTTGGCAGCATACGAATGCGTTAGACTTTAGTTACATGTAAGTAAAAAGTTATTTGGCGCCGACGAAAAATTAAATGTGAAATTTATTACAAGAACGAAATTCAGTAAAATATGAAAACAGTGCGCCAAAACAAATCACACTAATAAAGGCGAAAGTATGTATTTGTAACTTCTTTACGCGCAAGCCGCTTGACCAAATTTTTATAAAACTTGGTATCATGGCCTAACATCCCATACAATCTATCTTTAATACAAAAAAAAAATCAATAGATGTCTACTATTAACGTTTGTAAATTATAAAATGTAAATATGCGGAATTAAGTACAAATATTGACATTAAAAATATAAAGATAAGCATAACATCACATTCAGCTAAATTCAACTCCTTAATTAAGAAGAAGATACGAAACGAAATTAGTAATTAGTTTTTTCCAATAGTAACGCTAGATGGCGGTTTCCGGAATGTGCCTGGACTTCACCCTTTGCCAGTCGTATTGCCAGTATTATGGTTGTACCATTTTCTAGTACTAGGTGGTGTTACATATCTGCTTTGTGCTTGATATGCAGGAAGCTGATTGAAATACTAGAGTGTTCTCTTTTTGTGCAGGCGAATCTTCGGTCAAAAGCTAGTTAAAATTCTATTACATTATTTTCACATATTAGATTTTCTGTAATAATATTTTCTTTTAATATAAACAGCTTATAACAATCTGGAATTTTCATTAATACCAAAGCATGCGACCCCAAAAATCTGAGACCTATGTAGCTAAAAGGGAAACAATTTATTTATTGGCATCTCGACCATATTGTTATTTTAATATCCAACAACAATTTTTATAAAAATTTAACCCGACTACGTAAATTGCATAGCCTTGTATGTTACCCGGGGCCTATATAACAAATCTTTTGACATAGTATATTAATGGTGCGATTCTTGCAAATATGTTTACCCTACATCTTTAAATATTTACACTATATCTCAGCTACAAATATTAAGCACCCCATTTAACACGTAGGTACATTATAGTATTTTTATGTACACTCTTTGAATTACAATGCATTACACGTGACCAAACTAAGTGTTTCTTTTTGTTAGCAAAAATATTGTATCTGAATAGTATGCCTTAAGAACTCTAGGCCCGTATTAATAACGAAGTCTCAAACCTAACCTCACATGAGAACCTTTTTGACAGATTAAAAACGTTTAGCTTCACTTTAAAAGTGAACACACAGCTTTATTAATGTCATATACCTTTAATACCTAGTACTTTAATATCTTTTCTTTTTATACTGTAATATATTCATTGAATAGATTACATAAAAACATTAAAATAAGTATTCTATGTTTTTATAATCTTTATTTTTGCGGTTTAAACAAGAAAAAATTAAAGTTATAATATGTAGGGTTCTTCATTTTTAAAATTGAAACGAAATGTCTTTTTTGTATTTGTCAAATTGGTTATCAAATGAGGTTGGATTTGAGATTTCTTTGTTAATATGGGCCTAAGTGGTGGAGAACGTTCATCATAGTAATAAGATCCTACTGCACTATTTTAGTTATAGCAAGAAATGTGGTTTGTCGCCTAACTTACGTTTGGGTTAAAGACCCTCGAAGTCCGAAAACTAAGGTACCCCGTCTACATCTCTCGGTATGTAGTTTGTGGGTATATCTGTTCATCCAAGTATTTAAAATTAAGGTTAGTTCCCTTTCAACCACACTCCTATCTGAGGCTTATATTGGGTAAACGTTTACAATAGTTTAGCTTGATCCTTTTCGTTGAGGTTAAAATTGGGTATTTGATAATAAGTAATTATGTTACTGTAATACGTTTAGAAATAATGAGGTAGTAAAACTTGATAAAAGAAAAAAAACTAATATTTTATGTGTAATTTTGAATTACGTCAGAAGAAGGGGTATTTTATTATAATTAAGTTAAACTGTAGGACGGATTCGATCTTATTACCTACCTTACCTATACTATGGTAGGCTATAATATTAATGAGTGATAATACTTTAGGGTGTGTATTGTGTTTACTAAGAAAGTACCAGCGCTGAAAGAGGTACTTTTTTAACTTATTGTAAGGGAACATTTATGATGTTGAGGCATTTCTCATAGAAACATGAAAATCAAAAGTAAGTCTTACAGCGCTGGTACTTTCACAGTATACTCTACAAAGGAGGCACATACAAACCCTGGGGGTGTGTGTGTGTGTTAGGAGGCACCATCATCCAAATCCCTACCTAATAAACTCTATCCCTACCACACCCAGGCGAAGAAAAAGAATATCCGTGGAGAAGACTGGTTATTTTTTAGAGGAAAGCTCAAACCCGTATATTAGGGTAGGGATTTTGATGAGACAGAGAGATATAGTGTTAGAGAAACCGAAAGATAATTATGTATAGTACGTCCTAGATAAATTTAACTTAAACATAAACAAACCCGTCTATGACACAACCAAAGACTGACTCAGTGATGCCAATTGGCCAATATTAATACAATGATTTTTGTTTGCTATGAATCCATAGACTATAAGGCTTATATTCTACAATCGGCAGTGTCAAAATGGCGTATTTTTCTGTGAAAGTTTTTCATTTTATGTTTAAACATAAGTATTAATTATTATTTAATTGTTATTCAATGTATTGGATAATGAAATTTTAATGTAATCCTTTAATATACCTGTGAAAGTGTTGATAAGTGTGGACAATAAGTGAATAAGTGAGAATTTCGATTTGTTTACCTTTAGGTTAAATTTATCAGGGACGAACTATAGTTGAACCCTGTACCACAGATCTTCATGTATAAAGTGAATTGATTAGAATTTACCCTATTAACATAATCTCAATTAACAAATCGCATCAAAGTAGTTCCACCTGAAATTCTAAATCATTAATCTTCGTGTACAAGAGACACGTTTAATTTATCAGTTCAAGTTATTGCATATTAATATTGTAGGGCCATATAAAATTCATTACGACAATAAACTCCCGAATGTATTTAGGGATCGCGCCATGAATAAATTTCTTCTCAAAGTTCGGTGCGTAGCTTCAACTAGGAAACTGTTTTACATGAAATTTTCATCGTGTTTATGTTTTATTCAAAATATCGATATAGTTTTAGTTCCGACTGAAAATAAGCTACAACTTTGCCGAATATTTCCAGAATTAGTTTTTTATTCCGACACTTTTAGTAACTACTTTTTTATTTGCGACATAAAACATTGGCGTGTGTAACCAATGCAATGGGTTATAATAAATATCGATTCTCTTCATTAAACTCATGTGAGTTGAAATCAGCCTTATTAACCCATTGATTTTACGATATATCAGGACTCTTTCACTACCTCTGATAATTAACAAATTGCCCATAAGAAATTAAGAAGTACAAAGGTTTTACGATGAAGTAACTTTAGAGGCGTTTGAGTTTTAAGGGGTGGTTAGTTTTTGACTTTTTGCTAATTTTGAATACTTAAATTTGATACTTAATAAATTACAAATACATTTTTTTATAAATTACACATAATATAGAATGTTACTCAGCTAATACCGCTACAACATATTATTCGCATAAATTGTAACCCCTCGTGACATGGATTTTATGTTTATGAAATCTGGGTGAGAGACGTAAAGCGGAAAATATATAATCCAATATAAACAAATTTAAAGTATGTGTTTGTCTTCAAACTTTATACGTCATTACAATTTTACACCGCGTATAAACTCGTCGTGTATCAAAATTTATTAACATTGTAAAAACGTATGCGTACCATATGTTTGCATAAAAACTATATACACAATATATATTTAAAATGTATACCGAAACCTCAAGACCCAATACTTGGAGAAAGGAGATTCTAAAAATGTACATATAAAAATAAAAGTTTAAAAAACTATAACCCGACTTCGCATTTCTATATCATCTCATACCTATGCATTTCTGGATTTCAAATTGATTTATTTTCTTGTTTCAGCCTTTTAAGACCCCTTTTTTGCGAAGTCGGGTTATAGTTTTTTAAACTTATATTTTATTTTATATTTTTCTGTTTCCACATCAAATATAACATTATATTTTCATTAAATTAACCTAGAAAGTAACTAAACAACTCCTAGATACTACTTGTACGATCGAATTTTAAACGTTTATTTTGAATTTAACGATAAAATATAATAATTAATAAAATATTTATATACATATTCGTTATGTGCTTGCCAAGACCTATTTTTTGATACCAAACACGAGACAATTATCATAATTTTTTTTTTGAGATAGTTTTTGAGGTATAATTTTCAAAGTCCAAAATTTTTTGAAAATTTATATAGCGCATGTTACTCGCGGTATACATCGATTGATACCTCATTTATTAAAATCTGACCAGTAGTTTAGCCGCTACGAGGGAACATACATACATACATACAAACATACATACATACATACATACATACATACATACATACATACATACATACATACATACATACATACATACATACATACATACACACATAGACTGCCAAAATCAAACCCTTCCTTTTGGCTTCGCCGAAGTCGGGTAAAAAATATTGTTCTACCATTTCAAGCCATAGTTAGGAATCGGGAAGTCTGAAGAACATTCAGAGAACTGAAAATATAACTTTAGGCTAATACAATAGAGTTGAAAATCGAACACCAGCGTCGATTTAAATGTTGATGTCGACGTTTGATTTTTAACTCTATTGTATTAGCGCAGAGAGGCCTATACCCGAATGGGGCTTCCAAAAAGATAATTAAAAATAGTAAAAAAATGTAATCAATCTAATTTAAAAAAATCGAAATAAAATAATGAAATATGTATTAAAATAAGTTAAAAATTAATTATATTAAAAAATAAATCTAATCATGAACATTTTATCTATGAAAATAAATATATAAGTAAACAATAATATTTTTTTATTTTAAAATGTCGTAGGTACCTAGTGATTGAATTTAATTTATAATAATATATAATAGTTAAAAGCTGATGAGCATGTAAAAAAATTAAGAACTTAAAGTTCTTAATTTTTTTAATACAAAAATTAATAATTGAATTAAAATCAAATATAATAGTAAAAAATATAATAGTTTACGTGTAGGTTGTGAACTGCCGCTGTCTCTCGCACATCGCGCTCTTGCTTGCAAGCTCAGCTCTGGTGGAACGTGATAATACGTCATGTTTTTTCGTGTATGCAACCAGTATGACTTGACTACCCTCAAATCTTCCCTCAGACTTGTTTTTTTTTGCATCTACCCTCAAATTTGTTTTTTTTGCATCTACCCTCAAATTTGTTTTTTTTGGGTCTACCCTTAAATTAGTTTTTTTTGCATGTACCCTCAAATTTGACTTTTTGCATCTACCCTCAAATTTGTTTTTTTTTACGTCTACCCTCAAATTTGTTTTTTTCGTCTACCCTCAAATTTGTTTTTTTTTTGCATCTACCCTCAAATTTTTTTTTGCATCTACCCTCAATTTTGATTTTTTTTTCGTCTACACTCAAATTTGTTTTTTTTGGGTCTACCCTCAAATTGGTTTTTTTTACATCTACCCTCAAATTTGGTTTTTTTCGTATACCCTCAAATTTGTTTTTTTTTGCTTCTACCCTCAAATTGTTTTTTTTTAGCATCTACCCTCAAATTTGTTTTTTTTTTGCATGTACCCTCAAATTTGTTTTTTTTTTTCGTCTACCCTCAAATTTGTTTTTTTTCGTCTACCCACAAATTTGTTTTTTTGCATCTACCCTCAAATTTGACCTTTTGCAGCTACCCTCAAAATGGTTTTTTTTTGCAGCTACCCTCAAATTTCTTTTTTTTGCATCTACCCTCAAATTTGTTTTTTTTTGGGTCTACCCTCAAATTCGTTTGTTTTTTCGTCTACCCTCAAATTGTTTTTTTCTTGCAGCTACCCTCAAATTTCTTTTTTTTGCATCTACCCTCAAATTTGTTTTTTTTGGGTCTACCCTCAAAATGGTTTTTTTTTTGCAGCTACTCTCAAATTTTTTTTTTTTGCATCTACCCTCAAATTTGTTTGTTTTTTCGTCTACCCTCAAATTGTTTTTTTCTTGCAGCTACCCTCAAATTTCTTTTTTTTGCATCTACCCTCAAATTTGTTTTTTTTGGGTCTACCCTCAAATTCGTTTTTTTGCATGTACCCTCAAATTTGTTTTTTTTCGTCTACCCTCAAATTTGTTTTTTTTTCGTCTACCCACAAATTTGTTTTTTTTTTTGCATCTACCCTCAAATTTGACCTTTTGCATCTACCCTCAAATTGGTTTTTTTTGCAGCTACCCTCAAATTTATTTTTTTTGCATCTACCCTCAAATTTGTTTGTTCATTATGTTAAATAGAGTTGGTGTGGGCTTCTTTCATTTATTTCATATCACTATTCTTCTTATTTCACTTAAAAACTGGTATTGGCAATAAACTGGCATAATTTGGCGGTTGACATACAAAATGGCGGTTCCGCTAATTTCTAATTCAATATGGTTACTTTTTTTTTATAACTTTTAAACCCCCATTCGCTTACAACTAAAATTAATATACATAACATAATATTTCCAAAGACGAATATTTATATGTCGGAGTTGAAACGTAAGGCTTGCAAAAAAAAAAAAAAGAAAGCCTAGCAAGTTTAGTCATATTTGCCAAGAGGCCGGTCGCCGCTTACAAAAGAGGAAGGAGAAGACGTGTGTCACCGATGACAGAGAGGACTGGGCAGGTGGCGCGCGATGGGATGGCGGGGCTTGAGAAAAAAAGAGTTGACTAAATTCGCTTACGTTCAATGTCTGCTTTGCATTAAGTACTTGTAGCAATAGGTTTGATTGTTCATAATATAAACACGTTCAGCTTGGTGTTATTATTTCCTGACGATACCAATCAATCAAACAGACGCCCACATATAATCACCCTACGAAATCAGAGTGGGATATACCCGCAAAATCAAGATAGATGGTTACAGGGTACCTACAAATTGTTGGATTGGATATGGCCTTGCGGACATTCAAATCACGTTGAGACGGAACAGATTATATTACGGAGCCTCCACTACCAAAGGCAGCATGGTATATGCATAGCAGAAAGACGATTGATGGGATTACAGCGCTGCTGACGATGGTAACGTGCTGACAATGGGAATGTGACGATTTACAATGGGAATGTGACGATTGACAATGGGAACGTGACGATTTACAATAGAACCACGATATTGGCTAGTCAACGACAGGTCTTGGTTATAAGCTTAATGGCTTTGGTAACAGGTGGTAGCAATCTTTTTATTCCTCGTAATAATTTGGAAGCCTTCAAAGTAAATACAATTTCAAAGTTTCCATGAAATTGCTTGCCCAAAAATCTAAATAAACTTTAAAGTTTAGTGTTCGTTTGTATTGCTGTTTTGTTTTATTTGTAGATGGACAATACACTGGGATAGTGCTGGACTGGACGATGCATAGCCTTGCATAGCTTGCATGCTTGCCCGATGCATAGAATGAGCTTTGCTGGGTAACCAACCAACGCAGATGAGCATTGTGTATCTTATGGACTATTCTACTTGCTTTGCAAAGATGTGAACTGGTAGTATGAGTATCATTACTTATTTCATTGTAAAGTTCAGAATTAGTCTGGTTTTATAATCACAGTATTAGTAACAGAAAAGAGATTCAAAGTAAAAGATCTTACAGTATTTTGATACTTAAATTATGTGAGTTTTAAAACTTGTTATTATACTAGCTATATTCTTATTAATAGAGTGAAATCAACACAGTTAATAAAGAAGAAATCAAAGTTTGATTTTAATGATAATAATTATTATTACACAACAAGTAAAGGTCTTATGCAGGTGAGCACAAGTTGTAAACAAACAGGCTTATACAATAACATTGACATGATCTTTGTAAATATTGTTTACATGATAGTAAGTAGGTAGACAAGTTTGTAGGAGCGAGAAAGACTATTCAAAAAGAATTAAAAATTTATTTAAAGTTACTAAAGTTTAAAACTTAATTAGGGTTAACATGCAGAGCTTTTACAAGTTATCTTCTGTAGGGACACAACCAAGCAGAAATTCATGCCACGATCAAATGTCCCCATCGGGAGCATTTACAATAGTTGAAACAAAATACAACAACACATGTGTGTTAAATAAACAAAGCTTTGGTCATAATTAATCTTGGGATGCAATTAATGTGTCATCCCTTAGTTTTTACGTGAAGTCCGTTTTAAAGTCAAGTGCTGAGGGCTTGACAAATCTCTAGTTACAACAAATCTTAAGAGTAGTCAATAAATCAATAAATTGATCATGGGGTCTTGAGGGTTAACATAAGTAGGTAGTTTGAAACTACATACTTAAATGTAATTTTCATTGGTGAGTTTAAAAAAAAAAAAAAAAAAAAAAAAAAAAAAAAAAAAGAGTATCTTTAAATAATGTACATTGTTATTTATTCCTAAGCTGGCTATAAAAATATCTGTTAAAGTAAATTTGGAATACATATTACCTACAGATTTAACAGACTTTTACTTTTTAGAACATTATGCAATATGGAATAGTTTAAAATTCGTCCAACAGGATAATATTGTTTGTGATATGAGTTTTATGGAATTAACACATTTTAATTTCATATTTCAGAAGTTACTGTATGTAAGCTGGTACTAATGGTGAACAAGGCATCACACACTCAACGGTCCAAGAGTCTCAGAGGCCGTGGCAGTCCACTGATGCGGTGGAAGATCAGAAAGTTCATTGAGTGACTTCAGTTAGCTTCGACCAACTTGGTGATTTTGTAAAAGGTTGTAAACGCACTAGCGAGTCTTCAGGTATTATGAATGACGAATGAATTGCCTCCGTGGTCTAGTGGTTCAGAGCTTAGCTCTTGACCCGTATTTGTGGGTTCGATTCCACGTTGAAACAACAAAAAAAGGTTGTTTTTAGGATTGGTTAGGACAATGCAGACTGATCACCTGACTGTCTGACAAGAAAGATGATCCATGCGTCAGATGGGCATGTAAAGGGTCGGTCCTGTGCCTATTCTCTGGCCAGACGTGTCGACTTACCGTTCCGCTGGGTTATGAAAGTAAAAGGAAGAGAGAGTGCTTGTGTGTATTGCGCACACACTTGGGCACTATAAAATAACTCTTGCGTAGCTGGCCTGGTTTCAATGAAATTGGCTACCGACAACTTACCGTTCGTTGGGTTATGAAAGTGAAAGGAAGAGAGAGTGCTTCTGTGTATTGCGCACACACTTGGGCACTATAAAATAACTCTTGCGTAGCTGGCCTGGTTTCAATGAAATTGGCTACCGACACCGAAATCGGTGAAGGGAGCTATTATTATTATTATGAATTACTCTGGGGTCCAGTGGTTTAGAACCTAGTACTCGACTTTGTGGGTTCGATTCCCGTGACAGTACAACTAAAAATGTTTATTTTTGTCAAGTTTAGTGAGGACAGTGCAATCTGATCGCTTGTTATTGTGTGACTCTAAAGTAATAGCTTATTTTCATTCAATCAGTTAGATCATTGAAAGGAAATTAAATTAATTTTACTGCATAGTGAAATCTAACATTTTAATCTCATTGTTGTTGCTGATATTTAAACCGCGATAGTTTTGTTCTTTTGATTAAAGACAGACAGGCACAGCGAAGTCTTAGTAAATAAATCCCTAAAAGAACTTAATTTTAGATAGTCTGAACATTTTTTTGTGCTGTTTCCTTTTGTGTACAGTGGATCGGGCTTCGAGCAACGCTAGCGACGCAACACGACGCGACGGAGCGCGGCGAGCGATGCAGCGCAGCGCGGTGGCGCGGCGGCTAGACGACTGTCGTCTGTACTTCGTTGAAGTATCACATTCGAAACCAAAATTATTTGGTGAGCGTAATTGTTTATCTACTGACTGTAGTGTGATACTGGCGGAGTCGGGGTCTTCACAGACCATACGCTGTGCATGTGCACACGGGTAGCCGCGGTTAACACAAATGTGTTAAGCGGTTGACGTATGTCGGCGATGGAGCCGTGTCATAGAAGTCAAATTCTGATGACAATATTTGACCTACCAGACATCATTTCGCAGCAGCAACCATTAAAAGTCGGTATCTCTTGGGGCAACTCAAGTAGGACGCGGAGCGCAGCGGGCGTGTGATGCTGGAAGGTTGGGGTCTACACAGACCACATGATGTGTATTCAATGAGTGATGCACACGTGTTAGCCGTGGGGAGAACACGTCGTGTTACGCGGCTAACGTATTTCGACTAAAGAGCCCTGGTCATATAGGCATTACCTGAGACTTTGCGTAGTTTATTGTTGTGCATTAAAGAAGTTAAAGTATCTGTTGAGATTACTATTAGAGATTAAACTAGCAAATTGGCCTAAAATTGTAGAGTCAGGTTAGGCCGAGCAAAAGGCTTGTGATATTGCAGCTGGTTTTTTTTCTTTTACAGGAGCAGCACACGAGGACGTGTGACTAGTCAGAATGGCCGTGTCGGAGTTGAAACGTAAGGCTTGCAAAAAAAAAAAAAAAGAAAGCCTAGCAAGTTTAGTCATATTTGCCAAGAGGCCGGTCGCCGCTTACAAAAGAGGAAGGAGAAGACGTGTGTCACCGATGACAGAGAGGACTGGGCAGGTGGCGCGCGATGGGATGGCGGGGCTTGAGAAAAAAAGAGTTGACTAAATTCGCTTACGTTCAATGTCTGCTTTGCATTAAGTACTTGTAGCAATAGGTTTGATTGTTCATAATATAAACACGTTCAGCTTGGTGTTATTATTTCCTGACGATACCAATCAATCAAACAGACGCCCACATATAATCTCCCTACGAAATATATATAAATGGTAAAGACGCAAGATTGACGCAAAATAGCCCAGTTTTCGGCATTCTCCTTTGTTTTTTTTTGCTTCTACCTTCAAATTGATTTTTTTTAGCATCTATCCTCAAATTTGTTTAAAAAAATTATTAAAACCGTTTTAGTTATTACTTACGAGATATATTGTATAATATTAGTTTGAACCGATTACTTTTTTTAATAAGATCTTTGTGTCATTGTAAAATTTATTTTAAAAACTATGGCGCTAGTTGCGGTTATTCCTCGCCTTAAATAGATAAAATGCTTTGGGAAGTAGGGGTTGCACTGCGGCTGTGAGGTTATATTGGGTACCTGGGTACCTTGTTACTTTGTAAGCAAACATAATATGAGTTCTGTTATCATATATCGCATACTATTTTCGAAATAGTTGTTGTATGTAGCAAAATATATGCTTACTTACTAACAAAATCACTATTTTTTGCACAATAGATGGCAACCGTTAGTCCATCTATTTTGGGTAAATTATCTGATTGCCTTTTTTCATATCTTTCATCTATGTTGAAATAAAACAACAAATGAAATAAAGAAACAATTTACTGCGAAGCGTTATGTCTCACGACGTATATACGGCGCGCGCGGGCGGCAGGAGCTGTACGACCTGTGACGTCACACTAACACTGCGCCAACGCGCGACAATTTTAAATTATCGAGATTTTTAAGTCTATAAAATCGAAAACTAATTGATGTTTTGGCATGAAACAAAAAGTAGTGTATTTATATTCATATAGGCTTTACTGTGACAAAGTTACAACCAATTTCGCATAACCAACCAATTTCCCAGTAACATTCTCCATTGTAATTTATTTTCAAAATTGACATTCAAAAAATAAATACTTTGTTTTAATTTAAAATAAAAGTTTTTTATTTTTGTTTTATTTATTTACTGCCACAAAATGTCAGCCATGGAAGCCAGCCACATCCATTGTTTTTAACATCCCGGCCCGAGTAAATGTTTGATTTGGAGGAATTATGAAAGTTTCAATAAACAGCCGGACGTGCGGCGCGGAGATAGCGGACATGTGACGACGGTCGGTCACGTTTTTAATTACCTCACAGTGTCGCAACTTGAGTTACAGCTTTATGCCTGGGACGTAGGGGAGTTACAGTGTTTTGCTGTAAAGCTAGTACTTTGTATATCAACTATGTGAGCATAGATCTTTATTAAGCCTTTATAATTTATTAAGGATAATATACAGCTAGATTATACAGGGTGTAAAAAGAGCAGTCACTATAATTACGTGGGGTAATAACCAGGCAAGAGATATATCCATTGGTACTAGTCATTTGCTTTTAATCCACTGTTTTAAAAATTAAAAAATTTCAATAGGCAATGTACAACGTGCACATCACAGCGATCAGCTGATTACGCTGAGAGGTCAATAGCACGCGTAAGACATTCACGTATACGTAGTAGGGCAAAAAATATGAAATTTAAGAATTTAATGCAGAACGTTGTTCCAAACAGTTCAGCCTTGCGAGTAAAATAATAAATTGCAAAAAAATTTTTTTTTCAAAAAATAAATAATGAAAAAAAAACATTTCTAGAATCAGTCAAGGTCCTATATTCCTATCCCAAAGTTATAGTGACTGCTCTTTTTACACCCTGTATAGGACGGGTTTAAAATAATATAGCAGTAGGGCGAATAAAAAGTATTTATTTCGTAGCTACAACGATCATCACAGGTACTTAACCTAATAAAAAGGGTCCAGATTGACGTGGTGTGAAAGTGTCCATAGTATTATTATAATGTGGCCCTTCAAACCTGAGTCAGATTAACAGGCGATCGTTTGTCAAATTATTGTTTACCCTAGTGTAATCGGTTTTCATTTAGCTTAGTTTTAACTGTGTTTTACTGCGTACTTTAATTTCCTACGTAAACACGTAGGAAATTAAACTACGCATTAAAACACAGTTAAAGCGTAACAAACAAGCAACCGGAAATTTACATATAACATATATATGCACTTATGTATATGGACACTTTCACAACACGTCAATCTGGACCCTGTTGTAAAGGAAATTGCGTAATTGGAAACTGCGAGCGAAAATGGATTTTTTTGCTTCCTTTGATGGGATTCAACCCGCGACTTTCCGCCTGAGCGCCGCCGCGCTTACCACCGCGCCATACCGGCATTATGTATTAACCACTATCAAAGTAATAGCATACAGCTTAAGGGGAATACTTAAATAGACTCCTTAGGAAACTTTCCAGGAGTAAAGCATTAAAGGCAAATAGAGCAGGGCGAAATATGTTGTTATGAGGCGTCGAGGCGCGCAACTATTTCAGATTATTTGTATAACTTCTAGGCTTTGCGAAGTTGGAAAGAAGTTTAACGCTTGAAATTTTAAAAGCTTTCCATTTACCCGTAAATAAAGTATAACGGCTTGAACGTTTGCGATTCTTAAATAAAACTTAGTTGTTAGTCATTCTTTAAATCGCTTCGGGAATAAAAATGAAACGTTTCGAGTTGTTATTTTAAATTAAGTGACTGAGTGTTTTTTTGTGAAAATTATACCCGCGCAATCAATAACGATACTACTTATGGTAAGGGTGTCTATACAGTGCATATTTAAAAAAAAAGAAGGGTTTTATGGGTTCCGTTCTCAAAGGGTAATAAAATAGGACGATATTAAAAGACTTCGATTTCTGTTTGTATCTCTGTCACCAGCCTGTATCTCAAGAATCGCGATGTGTAGACAGTCATCAAAAATGATGTATTTTCTATTGCCATTAAAACAATAAACTAAAAACAAAATTAAATATATATTTAAGTAAGGACCCTATACAGCACGTGATAAATTATATATAACGGCAGTTTGTAGTCTCTTGAAGTATTCTAGACATGCTTATTTATAACGGGTGTAAAACAACAGTCACTATAACATTGGGATATATTACCTTTTCTCATTATATAAATGTTTTTTTTTATTTAACAATTTATTGTACCTACACAAGAAACACCTAACAATAATACAAATTACAGAGAAAGACGACACAATTCACAAAGGTACTGCTTATTTCTGAAAGAAATGTATATTTCTTTTACAAAAAATTAAATTTTTGCTTTTTCGATATAGAAATAAAAAGTTATCAAAAAAAAAATTGTAGTTTTTGACAAGAAAAAAATACATTTCACCAATGAGGAAAGGCAGTATAATCGTATCTCAAAGTTAGTGATTGTTCTTTTTACACCTTGTATATTAAATTAAATTAAAAAAAAAATGGCAACAAACATGATTTTTGGAAGATTTGCTAGATTCATCGAAGCACGAGTGCGTCTCGCACTTGGCCGTTTTTTTAAATTGTAAAACCAAAGTAAAAATTTGCAAACGTTATACGAACACAAGTGGATAGTTCAAAACATATAGTTAAGTAATAACGTGGGATAACATGCTCTATAATAATATTTGTATGTTATTAGAAGCACGAGGGTTTATTGGTTCTATTCAGTCTGAAAACTTTCGTAATGAATCGGCGTTTATCTTTCAATAGACCACTTTCTATTTACGTGGAAATCTATGGCGGGAAAAACACGAACATTTTTAAAAATAGAAATTACTTAAGTAGTGGCGTTGTATCCATTAACGACACATGTGAACTCAGGGTGGTTCTTTGACTTGGCTAAGCAGTCTGTTATTTTTCGCCGGTTCTCGTGAGGCCGTTGTATTTGTTCCACCACAATTTGTTAACGTGACAGTAATTTAAAACCCGATCCCATCTTTTCGTATGAATATATTGTAAGTATATATTCTGCTGTAAAAAAAACTACGTTAAAAACAGACTTAAAAAAATTATAATGTATCATTTTATTAGGAGAGGACAAAATATTATAGTTTTGCGCTACAGGCGAATGTGAAAAGAACAGTCCTAGTACCTTTGGGATATGATTATACTACCTTCTTCTTTAAAGTATAAAATATATTTTTTATAATGTAATAATTTTGTTTGGAGAAGATAAAATATGGTTTTTATTTTTTCAAAATATTATTGCGCTACAGGCAAGTGTGAAAAGAACAGTCAATGTACCTTTGGGATACGATGATCCCTTTTCTCATTCATGATTTTTTTTTAATCTGGTTATAAAACATTGACCTTTGCTGTGTCTTGGACGATGTAGAGCTATTCGTGTATAATTTAATTCCCTGTGTTGAAGCGCACATATTTAGGGAGGGTGTAGTGTCAACCATGAAAATGTATTGAGAGAGGGTGGATGCCTGTGATAGTGCCACGGATCTACGACGCTAGATGTGACATAACAAAGTATAATAGCTCCCCTCACCGATTTCGGTGTAGGTAGCCCAGGTTTCATTACAACCAGGCTAGCTACGCAGGAGTTATTATATAGTGCTCAAGTGTGTGCGCAATACAAAAAGACACTCTCTCTTCTTTTTACTCTCATAACCCAGTGGGACGGTAAACCGACATGACTGGCGAGAGAACAGGGCCGACTTTTTACATACCCATCCGACGCATGGATCATCTTTCTTGTCAGACAATCTGGTGATCAGCCTGCATTGTCCTAACTAAACTCGAAAACAACATTTTTTGTCGTCCCAACGCGGGAATCGAACCCACAACCCCCGGGTCGAGAGCGAAGCTCAGAACCACTAGACTACGGAGGCGTTATACAAAGTATATTGTTGTAGCGATAATAAGTAAACACACAATATTCGGTTTCGCAACAACTTACCGACACGACTTGAGGAAACATTAACTTCCGTACTAATATAAATATTTACACACTACTACACTTGATATACAATGATTTATCCTTGTCTAATGTAACATGGATAAAGTATTATATAGTTTAAACAGTATGTAGGTGAATATTTTGACACCAACAATTTATACTACGCTAATTCAAAATTTTGAAAAATCCCATTTTTTATGAAACTTACTTAAAATGTAGTATTTTGAAGTAAAAAAAATTTGAATTAGTTATAATATAAAAATAACCAAGTTACAAATTTTATACAACGCTAAGTAAATGTACTGTTTTTGAAATCACTCGAAACGTAAATATTTGACTCACCTGTAAAGTACGATTTTATAAGTTAATCTAAACTAATATTATAAAGAGGAAAGATTTGTATTTTTGTATGACTTAACTCAAAAAGTACTCGACCGATTTTAATAATTATATTTTTTTAATTAGAAATCTACATTATCACTGAGTAACATAGGCTATATAAAAAATAATTGCTATTCGTTAGTCTCGCTAAAACTCGAGATCAGCTGAACTGATTCAGCTAATTTTGGTCTTCAAATATTCGTGGAAGTCCCGGGAAGGCTTACACGGTTTCCATGCTCAACGAAGTGGGCACGGGTCAGCTAGTGTAGTATAAATTGCTGGTGTCGATTTTTTATACTTAAATTACTTTATAAACATCCAGTTTCTGCATTAAGTTTAATAAATAAATAAATAAATAAAATAATCATCAAATTTGAATTCCGATCGACAATCGGCATATTATTATTATTACAATATCGGCAAATTTCCTGCTTGACCAGTTTATATTATACATTTCCCTTTGAAGTCGAACGCATATATTATTAAAAAATACACAAGGAAGTGACCCTATCGCATGCAGACGTGGTGGTAATCCGCATTAAAACATGCAAGTATGTGTTCATCTTATGTCTGTTCGGGCGGTTATTTATTCGATAGGCTCTACAAAAACAAGTTAAAAAGGAATTTCTAGAAAATTTATATCTATGGATGCTGCTAACACTTAGATATTTACTTTATGTTGTTTACTAGAGCCATTGAAATAATGGTACAATTTTAATGAAAACAAAGAAAGATATTTCATTAATGTTTTAAGTGCTGCGTACATAATTAAAATTCACATCATTCTTATGATAATGTAGAAAAATATTTACGCCACGGATACTCTAATGCTGTCTTTGTCTGTCTTTTTGGCTTTTGATACGTTGGATCCAGATCCAGACAAAGATAGCAATTAGCGTATCCGTTGCTACATAGATATTTTAACAAGGAGGTTAAAGTCAAACAAGTGCTATGTAATATTACAAACGATTGTGTAACATTACTGTACAATTACAGTTTGTTTGTTTAACCTGTTATAATAGATAATTATATAATAGTTATAAATGTTATGTGAGGAGACTTTTCTCCTCACATAAATTCAAAATAATAATCAGGTTACAATATCAATGAGTGATAATAATAATAAACACCCGTATTTTACTGTGAAAGACCAGCGCTGAAACAGTTCATTTTTTAAAATTGTGGTATGGGCAAATTTATGATGTTGTCGCATTTCTCATAGAAATAAGAAAGTTAAAAGTAAATCTTTTATCGTTGGTATTTTTACAATAGTCTCTACATAGTAGGCACTCACACTGCCTAAATTATTATCACTCATTTATTTTTCACATTGTAGAGGGAAAGACATTTTTTTCTTTGATTATATTTATTTATCGTGGAATCCTTGTATCATTTAAATAAAAGAAAAATACTCCTCAATGATTCGAACCGAAGAAACTTCGAGAATTTAAAATTGTACAAATCAAACAACGTGGAAAAAAGTTTGTAATTTAGTTTACAAAATCAAAGTTCCAGTTATCGGGGCCATCTGGGTTATATCCTTTGTTTCTGAAATGTATCACGTACTGGGACAAGTCACCGCCGTTTGTTTAGTCCACAGTAATGAAACGCGATTGTAATTTCATTTTATATACTTTTAATTTGTTCAATTTATTGTTGGATTACTTTATTAAATCATTTCATTTCAATTTAATTAATATGAAGTGTATAATTGTGGAACTAAGTTCTACAAGCTACAATTATTATTATAAGTACAAGTATTTTGTTTGATGCTGAAGCATGAGCAGTATTGAAAAACTAGTTATTCAAATTCTATTTTACCTAAATAGCGTGAGAAGAAGAATTAAGAAAGCTGATTCCTTCTCCATGATCTATATCGGCCAAGTTGCATAAAAACCGGTCGAGCAGTCGAGTAGAGTAGAGTATTCAAAGTAGGTAGTAATGTCAAATAATGATTAATTAATTATTATTAATGGTTATATTCATTAATATAACCATACTACTGACATTTCAGCGTGCGCGCGATAAGCTAAAAAATTGAAGTACTTTTTTCTCATAAAACTTATTATGTACTATGTATTATTACGTATATATTTATATGTCTTATAAAACTTTTCAAAACAATGTAATAATCTTCATTACATTTACTAGAAGATTATGGTTTTGTAAATTGATATTTTTGTTTATATATAGTTCAAAACAATATGCAAAGTACACCCGTTACAAAACGCTGTAACCTTTTTTTCTCTTTATACATGACTAATAAATATGTATATGTGACGCGTGTGAAAATGACTTCAATATTTTAAGTGAGGTAAGATTTAGGTGGACTATCTATTCTATATTATATTTAGTCCCGAATTTTTCTTTAAAACGAGATATTATTCGATTTTAACAAACTCCAGTCGGCGCGACCCATTCTCGCCAGGTCATTGGTGTTATACAAAGCCTTAATATAATAAGCAATTAATATAATAATCAATCTTTCAAAAATATCACTAAGTACCAGACACCACTACAGACTCTATCTCGAAGCTAGAAAAACTCACTAGTATTTAAAACATCTCGAAGCTGGAAAAATCACTACAACTATAAAACATCGAAACATCACTCAATTGAAATTCATCAGCGACGGAATCAATCACGACTGGAAACTTTACATAAACGTTCTACGGATTTAATTTCGTGTATTTCAGCTTCGCGTTTATAAATAAATAATATGGATATCCACTTACGACAATCTTTCATTCTGACGCCATACCGAGTCAAGAGGGCAATAAATAAAATAGCTCCCCCTTCCTCTCCTTGCATAAAAACCCACCCGCAATCTGCATGTTTATGAGTAAATATTCTATAAACAAGCTTACACGGGGGTAGCAATACTCGAATTGCATGCAAATAAGATAACTGTAATAAATACCCTTTGTTCTTGAGTTTCCTTAGTTCAGTGAACTAAAAATTATGTTGCCATCACTTAGTAGGGGAGCAGACTATAATATGTATAAGCGCGAATTCCGTTAAATATGGGATTAACTGGTTTTAGGATGGTCCTAGAATTTCGCTTGCATCATAATATACAAAAATAATAATAATATGAACTTAAACGCATACAATTTCGGAGTTATTTGCAATTACGTCAATGTACAAGGTACAATTCCGTGCGTCGTGATCGATCGCGACCGCGCGCGGCTTACGACTACCTATATGACACAGTTGTCATGATAGCAACATTGTTTTCAAATGGAAAATAAATAAATATAGTAAAATACATTTACTTAAACACATACAAAGATACATAACACTGTCGAACGCCCCACGTTAGTCGCACGAGAGTCGTAGACGAGATTATAATTATCATTACTAAGTGGGTGACGAAGCTCTATAATCTGTATTCACGAATACAGTCTTACACCAATATATTTATTACTAAATTTTATCCGACATTTCTTTATTATTTACTCTCATTAGAATTTGATGTAAATTGTTTATTATCTATTTATAAACTATGTAGCTACCATAACAACCGTATCGTTCAGACAGGGGCCGCGCGCGGCCGCGACTGATGCACGAAATTGAACCTTTAATGCGACTTTTGTATGGAGCATTTTCACGTGATATGCCAAATTCTATAAACACTTTGCCTACCTTTGAAAATATTGATTTTAATATACTTCATTAAGGCAATAAAAAAATCTATTCTATCAAGATTCGCCAGGGGATCGGTCGTTAGATATGACCAAACAAAATGGCTCATTGATTCTCTGATTAATTGCGGAGAAAGCCGCGGCGACATTTTGACAAAGAAAAATATGCTAAGAAAATAAATTCCCTTAACAGGTCCGGAAAACTGGAAAATTTCAGCTATCAGATTTACTTGTGATAATTATTTCGGGCTTGCACAACATAAGAGTTAATAAATTTTCGCGAAATATTTCATACTTTAAGATTTTATATGTAAAAGATCAACGTATCGAGTAATGATAAAGTTATCTTTTCATTTGCGTGTCGATTTTTATATAATAGGTATATAATCCTCTTTAAATTGTATTCGATACAGAAATTAATATAATATAAATAAGTTTTTGCTCTTAGACTTTATCCACCGCAACGAGCGCCAAAACCAAATTAAACAGGAGAGCACTTTAAAATTTCAAAATTTCGAAAAATTAATTTATTACTTTGACGTTTTTTCGAAACATTGAATTAATAGTTCCTATGATTGCCACTTAATTATTTAAGGCGCTGGTGTCGTACCAAAATTGCATTTAAACACAATAGCGAGCAATTAGCACTATTTTTTAGATGTTCAGCAATCGATTTCCCATCGCGCGATTTTTGCTAATTGCTGTTTTTACATAATCAGCTGGCGGTACTAATCTAAAGAACTTGTATTATTATTATCAGACAACGGAAACATAATTGATCTAATAATATGTAATACTTCCATCTCACATATAACAATTATAAATTTATGATTTTTTATTGTATTATTATAAGTACACACTCCGCTGAGGTTCGTGTCGCTGAGCCACAGAGGCGAAATTACCTTCGTTGTAAGCCATAAAGATTTTTAGGACATAAAAATTCCCCACATGTCCGCCTCACATACTTGTCTAATTAAATCTTGCAAATATTATACTTGTGTTGAAGATTCACAAAAAGGTGGTAATAAGGTATGCGAGCCCTTTGTCGGCCACTCTCCCGCAACGTGACAGGAATAATCGCGAAGCGTAGTAAGATTTTTTTACTTTTTTACTCGTATTCAAAGAAAAAGGTAAAGTCTGAAAGTGTTTATTTAATTATTACTATACGTAGGATTTTGTTTTTAGCATGTCACGTATCGCATACTTAACTCATAAAATAAATGAGTGATAATACCATAGAGTGTGTATGTAGAGATACTGTGAAAGTACCAGCACTGAAAGGCTTACTTTTGAATTTCATGTTTGTATGAGAAATGTCCCAACATCATAAATTTGCCAATATAATGAGTAAAAAAAGCACTTCTTTCAGCGCTCCTACTTTCACAGTATACTCTATACAGGTTATAATATTAATGAGTGATAATACTTTAGCGTGTTTATGGGTCCCGTAAATAGACTATTACTGTGAAAGTACCTACCAGCGCTGAAATAGGTACTTTTTTTAAATTATAGTCTGGGAAAAATTTGTGATATTGGGGCATTTCTCATACAAAATATATGAAAGTCAAAAATAAGCCTTTCAGCGCTGGTACTTTCACAGTATACTCAACAAAGGAGGCACATATTTATTATTTATTATTTAACCATTTATTGCACACAAGAAATACATTTACAATAGAACGATTTACAAAGAAAGACGACACAAAGGTACTGCTTATTTCTTAAAAGAAATTTCTTCCAGCAGCCCTGCGGAGAGATATGGGATAAAAGTTAGCAGATAGGGCGTGCACAATTAAAAACATGATATATATACATACTTAAATACATACATAATATATATACTACATATATAATATAATAATAATAATATATACCTATACATAATAATACTTGATACAGTAAATAAAATATATAATAATAATAATAGTATGCATAATATTGTATAATATAATAATTCTACTTATATGGATTGAGATTCGAAGTAATGCTCTTTCAGGCGTCTTTTGAATACAGCAATAGTGGGACTGTCACGAACGGTGGGAGGAAGCGAATTCCACAGTCTGACTGCATGAACGGTAAAGGAGTAGGAGTAGAAATTGGTGCGATGCGATGGAATGGAAAGAGTCGTTCTAACTTTAGACCTACACGGGGTATCAAAGGATCGAGAAAAATTAAATCTTTCGAGAAGATATGAAGGAGATAGGGGATTATACAGGATATTATAAAGTAAACAGAGGATATGGGAGTTGCGACGAAGGCGAATAGGGAGCCACCTGAGTTTCAATCGAAAGGCTGATACATGGTCGAACTTTCTAAGTCCAAACACGAACCTTATGCAGAGATTCTGCAACCGTTCAAGTTTTGTTAGCAGCTCTTCGGTGGTATCCAGGTAGCAGGAGTTAGCATAGTCAAGGATAGGGAAAATTAGTGTCTGGATAAGGAAAATTTTGGTATTTACGGGCAAAAAGTTTTGGAGGCTCCTTAAGGTGTGCATCGAGTAATAAACTTTTCTGCTTACTTCACTGACTTGTGAATTCCAAGAAAGATTGTTGTCTAAGATTAAACCTAGGTTTTTGGCAGTGTTGGTATAGGCGATGACAGTGCCATTATACATGACCCTAGGCACATTATGTAACCGCTGAGTCATGTATTTACTGCCTATGATCATGGCCTGTGATTTATTCGGATTGACCAGCAGACCAAAAGAGTTAGCCCAGTCTGATATGCGCTGGAGATCAGCGTTAATTTCGGTAACTGCGGAATTAATATCATCTATAGCTGAATGACGATATATTTGCAAGTCGTCTGCGTAGAGATGGAAATTAGATTCAATTATTTTGGAAATTGTGTTAATAAAAATGGAAAATAAAAGGGGAGAGAGAACGCCACCCTGGGGGACACCCACTTCGATATCACACCAATCCGAGGTAGCCTCATCAAGGCGGACACGTTGCGAACGTCCCCGAATATATGATTCGAACCAGTCTACCGCTGAGGAAGAAATGTTGAGAGAGCGAAGAACGGAAAGGAATATGTCAAAATCTACAGAATTGAAAGCACTGCTAAAGTCAAGTAGGACAAGAATAGATACACATTTATTTTCCATTGCAAGACGGAGGTCGTCAGTGACTTTTAGCAGTGCTGTAACTGTACTGTGACCAGGACGAAAGCCGGATTGGAAGGAAGAAAGCAATTTATTTGAGGATAAGAAATGAGAAAGCTGCTTGTGGACAATGTGTTCAAGGATTTTGGATAGGTAGGGTAATATGGAGATTGGCCTAAATTGAGATAAAGAGGGATTAGGAGTTTTAGGAAGTGGAATAACATTGGCATGTTTCCATGCCGTAGGGAAAGAACTCAGTGTCAATGAATAATTAAAAATGTGTGTAAGTGTTGGCAAGAGTTCAGGAAGGGTGAGGGATATCATGCGAGGGCTCAGACTATCGTTGCCCACAGCAGTAGAGTTGATATCCATGATATGGCTCTTTACTTCATCCTGAGTGACTGGTTTAAACTGAAATGGGGAACAAGACGGTAGGGTAAGGGAACCAATATGGGAAATCGTGTGTGCTTTTGTAGCCTGGTCGACAATTACTGGTGGGACAGAGAAATGAGCATTAAGTTTATTTAAATTCACTGAAGTGTCAAACCTGTTGGAAGACTTGCCAATGCCGAGTGTTGAAAAAAACTTCCATAGTTGCGAGGGATTATTTTTAACAATTGAGGAATGTATGTGGCGTCTTTTGGCATCCCTACACAAACGACCACAACGATTCCGCAGAAACTTATACTTGGCTAAATTTTCGTCTGTTGGTCGTTTCCTGTATCGCTGCATAGCACGGTTGCGTTTAGCCATCAGAGCGATTATGTCTTTCGACAGCCAAGGTGCCGGTGCATGCTTAATTTTAACTTTTTTGACCGGGGCATGTATGTCAAAGATGTTTGTTATGGCATCAGTTAGAAGTGCCACCTTTTGGTCAATATCAGTGGCCGAGTATATAATTGACCAGTCGTAATCAGTTATGTCGCGCTTAAGAGCCTCCAAATCAATGGCCGTAATGCTACGAAGGAAAGTATATCTAGTTTTACGACGGGGCGGTCTGACTTTAAAAGAAAGGAAAATAAGGTCGTGATGTGAAAGGTTAGATGGAAACTGACCACAAGAATCTATTAGATCAAGTGACGAGGTGATAATGAGATCTAAAAGTGAAGGAACACAATTTGGAACATGATGGGTTGCTGAAAGTGGGAGTATGTTGAGGTTAAGGGAGGATAGTAAGGTCCGCAGTTTAAACGCACGCGAGTCAGCTTTCAACAGACAAGTGTTGAAGTCACCAGCAAGCAAAGTATGGTCATAATTGGGGCAGTGTGTGGCTAACAAAGATTCTAAATCGTTAAAATAGTCTACACGTAAAGATGGGCTATAGATTACACACAGCAGGACTTTTTTGTAATGCAGGGTGACTTCAACACACAAGTATTCGACTGACCCGGAGTAGCGGCTAGGTGAGGATGCAACAGTTTTGCTTACAATGTCACCACGCAGATAAATAGCCACACCACCGCCGCTTTTACCCACGCGATCATTGCGAATCAGTTTATATCCCGGCAGAGCGTAAGCAGTCGACGAAAGTGATGGCTTAAGCCAGGATTCAGATACCAGAATGGCATCCGCAGGAGAATTACTAAACATGTCAAGGAGATCTGGGTGATGGCGTGGTATGCTCTGAGCATTGACATGGACAATGTTAAAGTTGGTGGGAAAAGAGGAAAAGGCCCTATTTAAACGTTCAAGAGCAGAAAGGGAAGCCGAACTGCCGTCGTCGCTATCCACACTAAGGAAACTGTCAGACGAAGAAGAGCATGAAAAAAAGGCATCATACCCAATATTATTGTCAATCAAATCCATTTATATCAATATAATATTATAAAATATACCTACATAAACAATATAATATAATAATATATATTAATAAGATAATATAAAAATAATTCTTATCTTACAAAGCAATCAACAAAACAGTATCCTACGTATAAAAAAAATAAATAAAAACCCCCATCTTAGCTCACCGTATTGAAGGTTGAAGAAAATTACACACTTAATATTAAAAAAAAAAAAATAAATACAGTCATTACATTAGAACCAATACACTACAACCGAAACACAAAAGTTTTTTTTTTATTTTAATTAACGTACAATATAACTAATCATTTTTCACTAGACTATATTCTAATAAACTAAGCAAAAAAAAATTAAGTTAGGATTTTACTCTGGCAACTTTGGAGTGGACAGCAATACAATTTACGAAAAAAAAAAAACAAACAAAACAAGGCAACCACTATGACAGTTGACATTGACATTTATGCCAAGTTATTTGTCATGTATTTGTCAATTGCAAAAAGAGTATTTTATAATTTTAATTAAAATAATAACGGGTGATTAAATATAAGAAAAACGGTACTACCTTAAATTCGCGACATACACAAAATAAAAGTGAGAAACAAGTTAATATTAGACGAACAGAAAATAAATAGATAACCTTAGCAATAACATTTACAAGACAATATACGTTACGACAGTGCCTCAGACTAAATCCTTTTAGTACGACGAGAGGTAGAAGCTGCTCTGCTAGAGGGCATATTCTCCTTGGTGCTAGGCTTTGAGATGGCTCCAGGGGTACTCTTGTCCGATGAAGGAGGGGCTGCCTTGGGATCTTTGAAAGCAGGGAATGAAGCCATCAGTGTTTTGAGCTCCTGCATGGATTCTATCTTTCGACGTGATTTGTCAGGCAATATGATCGCAATCTTTCCCTCAGTGGACCAACAGCTACGTACTCCGAAGTGCTGGCGAGCAGTAATAAACACCTGATGCCTTGACTTAGTTAGAAACTCGGAGATTACAATGCCTGTGCTCTTGAGTGTAGTCTTTGCGTCCCAGACCAAGCGCCGCTGCTCAAAGTCCCGGAATCTAACAAGGACTGCACGGGCTTTAGTGTTAGGAGATCCAAGCCGATGACAGGACTGAATATCATTACAGGTAAATTCAATCTGCATTTTGTCCGTGATGGTATTAGTAATGATATTGAATAAATTTTCATCCTTTGTTTCAGCCACTCCATGGAACAAAAGTATTTTCTTGCGAAGGAATGCCTCATGCCTGTCCAGTCCCAAAGATAACAAATCTATTTGTATTTTCAATTTGGATAGTGTTTGCCAAACAAAAGTTTTGAAGTCAAGGAACTCACTGCTTAGGCTGGCGAGGTCTGGTTTTGAAGGTACTGATGCAGCGTTGTGGAGACGCTGTTCGTAGGACTCCATACGGGATTGGAAGAGACTTGCCAGATCCTCCATGTTGGCAGCAAGTTGTGTAGACAAATCCATTATTGAAGGTTATAGTGATGACTATGTTAAGTGATTAAGTGGTGGAAACTTTATATTGTGGCGAGCAAAGAGGAGTTTTAACTATAATTTAGTGCAATACATATACTGTTTTAATAATTGTAAGTATTTTTATTTTGAAAATATGAACCCAAGTTTAAATTAAGTGCAGTTGCTACGCCTACCCACAAAAAAAAAAAAAAAAAAAAAAAAAAAAAAAAACATACACACCCTAAAGTCTTTAATATTACAGCCTGTATATTATGTACAATGTACATACAGTGTAAATATAATATACACCGTAGGCGCTTAGTGGAAGAATCACTTATAAATACTTACCTATAATATTATTCATCAGCGGTAAGCGTGTCTTTCTATATTTATCTTTCTAGGTTAAGTGATACTTTTTGTATGGCACTAGCAATTTTTACCTGACGAAGAAGCCAAAAGGAAGGTTTGTTTGTTTCATCGTTAGCGCCTAATCTGCTTATCCGATTTTGATAAGTATTATGTCAAATTATTCGTACTATTGTCTAACATAGGCTATAAAATATAAATTGCGTAGTCGGGTAACAGTTTTTTTGTAGAAATATAAGTACTTATATCTTTATCTTCGGAAATAAATAAATTTTTCCATATTATCAGTTATCACAAGATGGTGGACAACACATCGTTTAAAGGTCGAGGAACGTGTATTAAATGCTATAAAACTCGGTCAAATTTATATCAACAAAATATTCAAATGTTAATTTTCACCTGGAAAATTACTAAAATATAATGCGAGTGGGGCTTTTATTGCCAAATTGGTATCATAGCGTGGCGGGTGGAACGGCCGCATCATTGTACGGGGCAGCGGTCGAGATCACAATGGCGGACTGACATTTTCACTAATGGTTGAGGGTAGGCACAATAAAACGACAGTACCGCGAGATAAGGTACCGAGTGAAAATTTAACACCGAGATTAATTTAATTCCAGACGCAGTGTCTTGATACGCTCACTTTTATAAAGGTAATATAATATTAAACTTTATTGCGAGAGGGTTGGAGCCCTGTTACGCGATTCTGCAAAAGTACTGTTTTGGGGTTAAAAATTTTATACAAGAGAATTTTAGAACTAATTTTCTTGTCTTTGTTTAGGTGAGGTTAGAGTTCAAGGCTTATAAGATGCAAGGGGAAAATTGAAATTGAACTAAATTTCCAACAATATTTGGCTTCAGCAGGCTCTTTGATAATCGCTTGCAACATTTAGTATAGTTCGTCCCTGATAAATTTAACCTAAAGGTAAACAAACCGAAGACATCGAAATTTTCCCTTATTCACTTATTGTGCACACTTATCAACACTTTCACAGGTATATTAAGGGATTACACTTCATTATCCAATACATTTTATAACAATTAAACGATAATTAATATGTTTAAACATCAAATGAAAATCTTTCACAGAAAAAATACGCTATTTTGACACTGCCGATTGTAGAATGTAAGCCTGTAGTCTATGGATTCATAGCAAACAAAAATCATTGTATTAATATTGGCCAATTGGCAACACTGACTAGTCTTTGGTTGTGTCATAGACGGGTTTGTTTACGTTTAGGTTAAACTTATCTCGGACGTACTATAGTATTCCCAAATGCATTGAATATTCAGCTAAGTTTTAAAAATTGCTACACATAACAAGTAGTCTGCATTACCGCCTGTGAGTGGCAGTTTTGCGGTACCGTGGAATTGCGTCGCGGGTCGAAGGTGATATTTAAAATATCTCAGCTGTCAGTTACCATACCTGAAACGAAGAGATAACTTGCAGTTCTCTGGAATATATTTTGTGATATTACGTCGAATAAAGTCGATGGTTTATCAAGATTTTAAAACGGTTTTCGACTACCAAACTGGCCTTAATTATTGTTAAGATTATAGTTGTAGGTATACTCTGCCTTTTTTGTATAAAGGTGGACTTATGACTGGATTCTCAAACCCTTCCTAAATTAAGATGCACTCATAACTCATTTGTCTTTCTGCCAAGTAATAAGTACCTAATTAAGAAAAGCTTAACCTTAAAAGCTTTTTTTAGAATTCGGTGGTTTAGTAAAACAATTTTTTAAAATATTTTTTGGCAAAAAAAAAAACATTTCCAAAATGAGAAAAGGTGGTATAATCGTATCTCAAAGTTATAGTGACTGTTCATTTTACACCCTGTATAGTCACGCTAAGAGAGGATGTTTCGAAATCGGTGGTTCTTATTTCACTATTGCATGCGGTCACAATATAATATAGGTATTTAGACACTTATTTATTTAATCTTATAGGGGATCGTAAATCCGCAAATTACCTAAAAAGAGTGGCAGTAACACTGCCGTGTTATAAATATTTATTTACCCGCACGAGGCAATCCATTTCTGATTCGCAAAGTGATTATATCTGTCAGCGTTGGCCGCTAATATTTTAGCGTTTGCGTAACCGGGAATATAAAAGGCAGCACATAATGCGTGTGCAAACATTCGGCTTTTTGACCCGTAGACCGTTTTTCAATGCGCCACGAATGTTGAAAGGGTATCCTCGTCTCCCGGCGACGCTTTTAAATTATTAGCATTGTCAAAAGACTTAAAATCCATTTGTGTAACTCGTGTACGTAACAATAGAGCGTTCATTATACTTATTTGACTATTGTTACGTCAGGACACTTAAATATATTGGCGCAGTTTTCGATCGACCTGAGGAAGGAAGGAGAGGAAACACCACGAATTTTTTTCCATACAAAAATAGGGGTCTAGGGGATTTCTATTTCCTCCCTGGATAACACCTCTAGAGTAAAAATTTTTTTTTTCTGAATATTTATGGATATTGTTTGTACGTCCCTATTTTTTCCTTTTTTTAATAAATTAATTATTTAAAGAGATATGGACGTTTAAAAACCTAAAAAAAAAATGGCCAGACTCTTCGCTATGTTTAAATATCTAGGAAACAGTTTTGACTACAATAAACAACAAAAGCAAAAAATAGGAACCTAGCTCAATTCTTTTTTTAGCTAATACAGAAAAAAATATTTAAATCGGTTAAGTTTTGGAGGAGGAAACAGGAATCCCCTAAACGTCGATTTCTGGTACTTTTATTAGGTAATTTCAGTCCAAGTTGCAGTTGTCTCTATCGCGCTAGTGCTGGCTAGCTAAGGCACTGCGAGACAGCAATAGATTTTATAAATACCTATTTTGTATTTCTCTCAACCGTGGTGTTTCCTCTTAACTACTGCTTTTAGCAATTATCTATACGTACAAAGATACGCCGCAATATTTTACTTTAAATAAACATAATTTTTAAGAATAAAGACCTTTACTTTCAAATACTTTCCCTCTATAATAGAGAATTCGCAGAAGAAAATCAGACAAAAATTATAGTGACTAGACTTTATTTCATTACCATGCTTTAACAAAAAACACAAATAAAAAACGTTTTCGACAGTTCAAGCGAAAAACAAAATCCCGGTAGAAAAACCTGTTGACATAAACGTATTAAGTAAAACGCCTGTTATGAAACTACATTATGTCTGGATGACTCTGTAATCTTTTGTGCAAAATGTTTTTATAAGTGCGAAAACGGGCCGCGTATTGTCGTAAAGTAGAAAATTCGCGCAAACGCCATGAAAGCTTGCACTTTATAAAATGAAACCCACTGCACAACTATTGCGTAAATATTGTGTGGCAAAATGTATTTAACTCTTTTTAAGATTCCTTGTATGGTTTTGAGGTTAAAAATATACTCGCCTAAACCGTGTATGATTTAATATAATATTTTATATTGCTACTAATACATTTTATGTTATATATTATAAGTTTCAACTTCAATCCGACTACGTAAAGTATAATATAGTAGCTACCGGTTGCCCGGACAAATCTAGTGACACGTCTTTCATTAAAATCGCATTCTCAGCTAAGGCATAGATAAACATACATACAAACAACATATACTAGCAAAATCATTACCTTTCGTGTTGGCTTCGTCGCAGTAAGTCGGTTAAAAAAATTTAACGACAAATGTTTTACGAAATTAAAATTATCGAATATCTTCTATTTAATACTCGAAGGATCTCCTAACAAAAAATTAAATTGACCAATGGTTGGCACACGTCCATCCATTTTGGCAGATGGACAGACAGATGGTTGTACTGAACGAATTTATAGGAATACGTAAAATAATGTTGCCCTTAGAATACTAAAGAGGTAGGTACCCGCCAATTTTCATTTACTGTAGATAATGCTAGTTCAAAATTGTAGCTTCTTTCTTATATATTTGATGGTACCTAGTTAAATTTAGAAAATTAACTTTACGAAATACTATTGCTACTTTTACTATTAATTATAGTTTGATCCGAAATGCGAATAATAACATATTTAACCCAACATTAAAATCAGAACATGAAAAATTCATTTTTTCTAAAATAGTAAAACTGGCTATTCTCAGTGGACAACTACAGGATGTTTCATGGTTCATATTTTATAATATATCAAGCTGAATATAGTGTGAAGAGAATAACGCGTAGAGCACAGTATATTAGCTTAGTATATGAACCATAAAAACATCCTTTATAAGTCCGTAGTCCGAGGACTACGTATTAGAATACATACCTGTACCAGTAAGTAGTTACTACACTACCTATATATATATAAATGTTTTTTTCTTACCTATAAAATTGACATGTAGAATGGCAAGCAACAGTAACCGCGCGAGGGGAGAGCCCCGCGCCGCGCCCGGCGCCATCTTGGATCAGGGCGCCACGCTCCGCTGCTGCCATCTATCGCTGCTTCTCAGTTTGCACTTTTGGTGATCCATTCTAAAGTTAAATTCCCCGCGCTTTTCAAATGTACCACCTGTGGAATAAAAGTTTTAGTGAGCTTTTTATATTTATTATAGGCCCCCGGCAACCGAATAGGAATTAGCATCTTAATATGTAGGAGAATTATACATATATCTATGTTTAAAAGGAAACCGAGGCTGGCGCAAGTGGGCCTAAATTGCACGGAATGTATTGTAAGCAACATTTTCTACGTACTGTAACATGTTTCATATTTCAGTACGTAGAAAACCTTAAAACACTATGATGCAGATTTCTTGAAAGTTTTTTTGTTTAGAATTAATTAGAATTTTATTCTTGTAAATAAAATATTCCCATGAGCCACAAAGCAATAGGTAACAGTTTGTATTTGACTCTAAAAGAAACTTACGATAAGCGAAAATTTCTGCATTCAGTCTTACATTAGTTTGTGTTACAGTTACTTAAAACTTTTAATGAATGGATAAACCAAAACCAATTTTATGACCGTTGTTTGTACTATGTTAAAAGCTAATGTTTTTAACATAGTAAAAGGGACTTTATGCGTATGATTTAGGGGTTGGTTTCCGTTGGAGAGAATCTTAAGGCTATCGCAATTTCTTTCTCACAGTGTAAGTAATGAGTATAATACGTACTGAGCTCGGGTAGCTCTTTCAGAACCTAATTATAATTATTAAATACGCTTCTTACGTTTTTCATTTGTATAATTAGTTTCTTTGTTGTAAAAGCACTTACTATTAAATTTGTTGTTCTTAAATTCTTTTGAATCATTCGTTTTTATATCCAGATTCTAGAACATTAGAAATAAGTCTACTCTGACTGAAATAAAATAAATTGTATTTATACATTGCCTATAATGCTGCAAAAAATATTATTTATATTATCGTGATCTTAATCACTAAAATCAATTACCCAGTCTCAATAGGTTTTATTTATATTTTAGAATAGTCATTGAACTTCAAGATTGCGAGCCTACTACACGCTATGAGCCGAGTGTTAATAAATTTTACATAGATAAATCTTTAAGAGTACATGAATTGACCGGAAGTGATTCAGCAAGATTACATTACGTCAATAAAACTCCTGCAGTTGGAAACCGGAAGTTGTAATTAATGCGCTGCACGACGCGTTTCCTGCTGCGTATCGGACATTATCGTATTGTATAAACCTTTGTGCTTTCATAAGTTACTTTAAACTTATTTGCTTGAACCGGTTGAATTATTTCAATTTTCAAGCACTGGAAATAGTTTCTAAGTAATAAAGTTTTAAGCGTTGTTTCGCATGACTTGTTATTCGTTGCGCTTAAAAAAGGAAATTAGGATTTAAGACTTGAACTATTTTTAGTTTTGAGAATGTATGTTTGATTCAACGTGTTAATTAATATTGTATCATAATAATAAGTGTAGTTATTCGTTTACGAGATTTAGGCCCGTATAAATAAAACAATCTCGTACCCAACCTCAACTTGAGAACCTTTTTGACAGATAAAACAACGTTTCGTTTCACTTATAAATGTGAACATTATTATTAATGTTACATAGTACTTTTATTTATTTTCTTACCGTTAAATTCATGTTATAGATTACAGGAAACAATAAAATATATAGCATAATGTATATTTTTATAATCTTTATTTTTACGTTTTAAGAAAGAAAAAAATTAAAGTATGTAACATAAGTAAAATTCTTCATTTTTAAAAGTGAAACGAAACGTTTTTTTATCTGTCAAATAGGTTCTCAAGGTGAGGTTGGGTTTGAGATTGTTTTATTTATACGGGCCTTAATAAGTTTGTAAATAATTTGTTTTGAGTACTGTTAAAACCAAATTTTTTAATGTATAATATATTTCCACTCGTTTTCTTCAGTTTGCGCTAGCGGTTTATAGAAAGAAAATTTGCTAAAGAAATTAGTTAAGTGTACAAATTACAAATAGTTTATGAATACATTTTTTTTCGATTTTAAATATTATTTAAAAAACTATATTACATTTCTTTAGGGTATAATTTATTACCAATCTGGAAACTCAGATTTTATACATCATAACGTACCTATATTTCAAATGACTAAGTTCTTAAAGCTGCTGGTTTGGATCACGTTCAAAGTATTTTGCAACGTAACACAAGTCTGTTGAGTACTCACTCGACCAAGTTACGTTAAAGTTATAACATTGTTCTCTGTTATAATATCGATTAGGAGAGACTAATCATGGCTTGATTAGTCATACAGTCTATTAATACGTTAATAGTAATATTCAGTTTATGCTAACATATTGTGTAGGTGTTGTATAGAATGGATTTCCGTAGCGTCTAAATCCATTAGTAGAGCGTATCCACTGAATTATGCAATCTAAGGATAAATACAATAATTATAGTCCCCTGCACACTTACAGTTCGGACCGCGCATCGGACTGCATTCCGAACCGCAGTGAAATCTGTGCGGCTGGGATTGTGGATTGGATGTACAAATACACTAGTTACTGTTTTTTTTTTAATAGCGAGTGTTAATGAATTTACAGACATTTCAAATTCTCTTTAATTTTGCTGCCCACAGCAGGTCAATGTGCTGTAACGTCGAAAATTTTAAATATTTTTTTTTAAACTAAACCACTTATTACAATAAGTATTTCACTTGTAATTTTATTTTTAACAGAGTTTATAAAGAGCTAAAATAATAATTTGCTAACGTTCTTCAATCCACGTTATGTGGACGCGTGCGTCGAACAATATGTATAAAAAAAAATTATATTACCGACGTGATAAACTGGACTGTGTGACCTGTTCAGCATGTTCATCTAGCCTGTGAGTTCGGAGCGCGGCCACGTGGAACTATAATATTATGTACTATTTCTTGTTTGGATTGCATTTTTATTATTTAGGATAATTATTATTTTTAAATTTAGAATTATTTCATATTCTTGGTGTATTTTAAGAATAATATTACGTTAAGTTTGTAAATAGGTTTTTCTAGGGTTGTGTGTCTAAATAAATAAAATGCAATTTTATTATAATTAAAATATTTAATTTGTACTGTTTAATAGTAAAATATCACATATAATTTAATGTTTAATGACTATTATTATTATTATTTTAATGTGTTGCACGCCATTGTAGTGGCAGAATGTATAAGCATGCATGTACAAGCATATATTATAAGATATTAATATTTTAACCCTAGATAACTAAACTATATTTACAGTTACATAGTAACTAAACATTCGTCGAGCGGACTACGCTGTAAAAAACGTGAATATTATCAAAAATGTTTAATAAAACCAGGAAATTGTTATATGTCACTTAAGTTTGGTTTAATATAAACTAAAAATAAGAGTAATAATAATTATTTAATTCATCATACAGCTACATATGATAATATTGTGGGAGCCTCGAATAGCTCTTTGCATTTTATGCAGCGATGTTTTGTCATTCTACGAGCTTTCGATGGACATGACATGACATGCAGATTTTGCGCACGATTGAAACAGTAGGAAAAAGAACTTATATGTTGAAACAATCGCCAAAAAATTTATTGTATTATGACTTTAATATCACTCCGCAAAGTCACCGTCTGAATGCGCTGCCGCAGCCAGTGCTCCATCAGTTGATCTCCCACATTCATTAAAAAATCGCGCCCTGACATTGGTTTTTTTTATGTTTATTGTGTTATTTGTGAATACGCATTAATAAATAAACAGATTTAGCATATAATATTATAAAAATGTATAGCAACTATCTTTAAGTTTTTCTGTTAGTACATGTATTGGGGCACATCTGATAAACTGAGACTAATGCGCCATTATTATCATGATAAAACTTGATTATTTCTGATTTAGAATCTATAATTTGATGTAATTTACTCTCGCTTGGTTGTATAATAACGTTTTCTGAATCTAAAAATTCACTAGGACAATCTATAAAGCTCTGTTAGTGTCGTGATGATCTTTATCCCTCAAAATTTCCTCAGTCTCCCGAATTGTCAGACCGCTTGTCGACCACATCTTCTGTTTCTCAGATGCTCAGTTCCTCATATCCGTTTATAAAAATTATAAAAATGAATAAAAAAATGGCTAATAACTTAGTTTCCTATGAACAAACAAAGAAAACTACATAGGTTTTCTAATTGAAGTACACAAAGTATATCTTTATATAATTATTTTTTATAAGTTTTTGGTTAAATATAGATAAACTATATTTATTATAAAAAATATTGTGTGTTTCTTATGTTATATAGAAAAAAATAATAAAAAAGTAATGTATACACCTTTGCAAAACATACTACGTAATTACTAAACTTTCGTCGACCGGACGACGATATGACCGTAATTCAATTTCTAATTATCGTATGATTGAAATTTCCTCACATGATGTACTAAATTGACTATTTAGGAAGGTAGAAAAAGATTCGTGAGCGGGGGGTACGAGGAACTAGGTGTACTCGACTATCATGGGTAGTAGCGTAGTCGTGTAGACGAACGATTAGTTATCTAGGGTTAAATACTATAATTTCTATTAAATACCATGTCAACGTTTTACTTAGTTTGTACGGAACCCTCGGCGCGTGAATCCGACTTGCACTTGTCCATTTTTAAAAAAAATAAGCCGTGTGCTTCCTCTTCTACTAACAACCAACATGAGTAAATAATACTGCAAAAAAGTGGGGTAACATTTCTTCCCGTACAAATACAAAACAAGCTGATCCATCATAATCCGGGTTATGATGACACAGACCGCTAAACTAATCAGCGTCGTCGGAATCAGCCCGCGACCGCAGCTGATTACGCCGTATATAATTGCTCTTACAAATGAGGTGTAATTGCAGAGCCGATACCGTAAATGTTTTCAGTTGATCGTTCATTAATTTGTGTATATTGTGTCAGTTTTAACTGTCCGATAACAATGAAGTAATTTAAATGATGAATGTGATTAAACGCTTTTATTTAGTCTATATGCCAATCAATCACGTCATTGTGGAACGGTTGATGTTATCGTAGACATGTCTGCGTGGTCTATGGTCTATTTCAAAGCGACATAGATGTGGTATACATGTCGCAGTCATCTGGTTGAATCTGCTTATTTGATTGAATGACTGGCGCGGTCATTTGAACGCACATGAACGCGCTAGTCATTCTATAAAAAACGCAGATTCCACCAGATGACTGCGACATTTATAGTAGCAGTGGCGAAAACTGATTCTTCTTCAGAGGTATGTATAATATTGCTTATTATGTTGGAATTTCAATTAGGATCTTCAAAAGGTAATGGACAAGTGAAACCAGTAAGAATGGAGTTATAGAAATTCCACGCCATTGGTAGGTAAATATGTTATTTAGGGGCTTTTAATATATATAATGCTGTACGCCTGTGTCTAGATTCCATCATAACGCGTGTAGGCGCAGGTTTTAAGAGAAAGACGACGTACATATCTATATATTATATAAAAAAAATCCTCCCATGTTACGCCTGTTTAGCATTAGTTCCCATTTTGATCTAGGAATCGGCAATTCTCAGAATAAAAATGCGAAAACGACATCACTATTCCAGTAACGTTGATGTCGACATTGTATGAATAAGAAAAGTTAAATAAATAAAAGAGTGTTAGATCAATAATGTGATGTAATTAATGTCATGGACAGTGACCCTAATGAATTGCGAGTGTAATATGTCGGCAAAAACCGGCGTCATGTCACTCATGACCCGCCGACAGCGGCAGGGTTGAGTTATACCTACTGTCAACAGCCATTTTTGTCGTTAAAATATCATGACAATAACTTGTTCCGATAGATGGGGACATTGACAAAATATGTATCATAAACCCAATACACAGCTGTACGATTATTCGTACAGCTGTAAATGCGTACATTGGTAAAAGTATATTTTAACCCCTGACGAAATAGATAAGTGTTATAAGTTTGACGTGTTTATATGTGTATGTCTTTGTCTGTGGCATCGCAGGTCCCAAACAGATGAACCGATATTGATCTAGTTTATTTTGTTTGAAAGCATACATGATCGTTTGTGTTTTACATGTGTATGTAACAAAAATTTGGATAGTTGAAAGATTAATAATTTTAACAGTTTGTAAAATTTTACCTAATAATTTTGACGTTCATAAGCGTGGCCTATGTGAATAAATGATTTTGATTTGCTTTTTTCGATTTGATCTCTCATATTCATTGTCGCAAACGCATGTTGTACTTCACCTATCATTAGAACTCATTTTATCTTTAAGCCCTTTTTGTTTTTATATTATATTTATGTACCAAATGTTGTTCTGTTGGTGAGTCAATAAATAAATAAATAAATAAATAAAATCGCATCTTACATTTCATAATTACCAGTTCACTCACTAACCTACTGCGTATTTTTTTTTAATTTTGCTTATAGAATTTTTATGTTTAGCATTTTTTTTTTAATTCAATTAATTACAGCCTGACTGGTGAGACATGTGCAATACTTACGGAGAGTACTCAGTACTCGATTCCCATTATAAATATGCAATAAAATTAGGTACTTAATTTTTTACCAAATTTTCCTATACATAAATGAATCATAGATACACTAAAAAATACGCGGCTAGGCAAGTAGGCATACCTGTGCAGCCGGCGCGGCACGGCGCGGCGGCGTGCGACATCAACGTTCCATGCGTTGGGTAAATAATTTAAGCAAGTTTAAGCTACATTTACTCAGTGATTAATTGATATTATTTTTTTTCATCTCATATAATAGCTAAATATCACGTCCTCAAGTATTGCTCATGTCTCACCAGTCACACTGTATAATATGGCTTTATCTTATATAATAATAAGTTGATTAAAATAACATGTCAATTTTAATATCATCTTGCTGTAAGGTTCGATCCACATAAATATAGCCCAATCTCTTGTTGTTCTCGCCGTGTACGATTCTCGATTGATTTTCTATTCTAGATGTCAAAATGATAGGCACATATTGGCTATTGATTTTCGTCCACTCCATGAACACCGCCGATGCCGTTTTATTTTCACTGTCCCGTTACCTTCCTGATGAATAGTTTCATTGCACTATCGCTTATAAGACAGATTTGCGAATGTTGTATTTATCAATTACAAAACATCGCCTCCGTGGTCTAGTGGTTCAGACCCGGTGGTCGTGGGTTCGATTTCCGCGTCGGAACAACAAATAATGTTGTTTTCACTTTTTAAGTTTGGTTAGGACAATGCGGGCTGATCACCTGATTGTCTGACAAGAAAGATGATCCATGCGTCGGATGGGCATGTAAAAAGTCGGTCCTGCGCCTGTTTTCTCGCCAGTCATGTCGGTTTACCGTCCCGCTGGGTTATGAGAGTAAAATTCAGAGAGAGTGTCTTTGTGTATTGCGCACACACTTGGGCACTATAAAACTGCGTAGCTGACCTGGTTTCAAAGAAATCGGCTACCGACACCGATATCAGCTATTATTATTTATCAATTACGTAATATAATTAATATAAAGCCTTACGACCTACTTAGATATATCATCATCATCCATAATTTCAGCTATGTAAGGCTTTATATTATATTAATAAATAATAATAGCCGATTTCTGTGTCGGTAGCCGATTTCATTCAAACCAGGCCAGCTAGGCAGGAGTTATTTTATACATGTCCAAGTGTGTGCGCAATTTATATTATGGACGTCATCATCCTCTACTGGACAAAAACCTCCTCCAAAGTATTTCATGGAGGTTCCAGGGTAGCTGTACTCGACGCGCTTGGCAGGCGGGTTCATAAGCGCATTTTTCAGATTTTTCATACCATCCAATTCGTATGAGTCAAAGTCGAATACATGCTGCCAACCAATCGGCCCATTATCATTTTTTTGATTAGAACAGTATAGAGACCGGCAGAGCTAGCATATTTTGAGGTGATGATATCCTTAAAAAATTCTAACGTTTCTGAATTTTTGCATGTGGGTACTACGTAACTCTACCCAATTTCTTAATTATTTTCAAGTTATAAGAATAATGGCTACTAACTAGTTGAATTGCATCCTTGAAGTACCTTACAAAAGACTGTAATATTTTTTTCTTCAAAAATCTATGGTTAACAAAATATGTTTATTACTATTTTTCCTTTAAAACACAAGTCGAGATACGTACATTTTTATCACTCACTTTTATTACACGTTGTATATTAGATAGGCTAATGAAATCGCCGTAAGACATTTCTCCCACAGACCACACGTGGGCGTTAATATCGTTCATTGATCATTTTTGACATTCCAATAAAAAAACGAATTCAACAACCAAAAAGCATAAAATAAAAATTTTATAATGTAGTAAAGTACTTATTTACCTATAGGTATATATATTTTGCGCCGAATAAAAAAGAATCACGCAAATCGGATCATTAAACTCAGAGTAATGTGTCCAAAACTGGTAAAAAATAGGACCAATTAAGAAACTCCTCCTTTTTTTTTATTTTACTTCATGTGGTTTTTGTAACATTCGCAGTAGAATATTTCACACACTGGATGTTATACTGAGTGAATATATTATTTACTCAAATCCTTGGCTAGACATCTGGAAGCGACACTGAGATACAGATTAAATATTAATATATTAATTCTCTTTGTATTTTAAATAAAAAGAAACGTAAAAAGTATTAAACAGAATTTCATATGAGTTAATTATAGTAAAAGGGTTTGAGCCTACCCGAATATTTAAAAGCGGATTTTTTAAGAATTTTGACAATGATAAGGAAAACCATCCTAATATTGTTTCAGGGCTAAGTGTTCTTAAAATAAAAATGAAGGTTCCATTTACAGAGATAAACGGTCAATTTTAACTCCTCCGTTTTTATTTGTGGCTGACAAAATAACTTGTTCCTCTTTTGTAAAAAAGGGTGAGTAATTAAAGTCTAACTGAAAAAAGAGGTCACTCTGTATCTTTAAAAAATTTAATCAATTTTTACATTTGCAAATGATGAATGATGATTATGACCGAATTTTTCATTCAAAATTCGGTGATAATCATCATTCATCATCAATATTAATACCAAAACCTTAGGTTCAGTTTCACGACAAGTAATTTTTTGCACAGTTTAAGATTATGTTGAGGAATATGACTAGAAAGTTATTATTATTAACGCTTGGAAGTACCTAACATTAATAAAAATAACAACAACCTTACTCACTCGTCCCACATTACCATGTGTTTGTATAATAACAGTAGGTTTGACATATTTGACAACCTTTCCTTGACATTCCATAGACAACCATATAACCCTTAAAAATTATAATTGAAATTATGGTCGACTTCTTATGACAGGCACCTTATTCAAGATACATAAACGTGCGATTCCACCGGTATTCTGAACTGTTGCGAACATTGTGCGTAACAGTCTCGCTAACGCAACAATTTGGAACACATACAAATTGGCACAGCTGGAATTCTGAAAAAATGTTGGCTAACAAATGGTCTGAACACTATTTTGGTGGAATCGCTTAATTATCACTTACGAAGTTATATATACCAAAAATTTATAGGATTTTTCGGATTATTTATATTACTTCAATAAAGCGTATTACATAAAGTATGTTACAAAACAATATAAATTGTAATAAATATAACAAGGTTGCACTCTAAAATATTAACTCAGGGCATGGATGCAAATGGATAACGATCAGAAACGCGGAGAGTTCTGCGCTCGCGTCCGTTCCGTCTGACACCCCACCTTTATGTGTCATTTCAAACGAACATAGACCACTCCCAAGCCATGACAGCTGTCCAAGTCATAGCTTGACGTTTCGTAGACTGATGACAGCTACAGGTGACATGTTGCACGACTGAAGCGCCATCCCGCCGACATATTTATTATATAGTATTCCATCTCATTCTTTTACACGTTCAATCCTACAGATATATATGTTTGTCTCTTTCTACGTAACGCCTCAACTTTTCGTGTTTCACTTGATTTTACTCCTCATAAAATTTCCGTACCGGGCCTTATGACTCAAATCGTTTCTTAAGGAGTAAACTCCAAAAATTCTTTTCACACTATATGTATCGACGGAAACACTATGTATGCTTATTTCGCTAATAGTAATTTATACTTGTTATGGTATAATATATAATATTCATCGTCTCATGGTTCATATTCAAGCCAAATAATAGTAGGTATTTGTCTTGAATATGAACCATGAGACACGATGAATATTATATATTATACCGTAACAAGTATAAATTACTATTAGCGACATAAGCATAGTGTTTCCGTCGATAATATTAATGTATATTTGACTTTAACTTATTAAAATCGATAAGATTGAGAGTTATAAATGAGTTCTATCGAATTCCCCGTTATTTAGCTATAACTCAAGTCTAACCTGTTGTGTAAATGGATAGGCCAGAAGATAGATAGGTTAGGCGATGCCAGGCTGGTCTTTAAATAGCTCACGTGCAGGAAGTGGGGTCTTACCCACCGCAACAAATCCTGCAGTCAGATATTTAGATAAGAAAAAATATTTCGATTTAATTCCTTCAAATTACATCCTGATCTTGTATGCTGATAACATAGTATAAGCAATTGACTAAAAGTATTTTAGTTTTTGTAATTTAAGTTAGTAAAAAATGCCTCTGTGGCTTAGTGGTTGAGCTGTAGGTATTCAAGGCGGAGGTAGCGGGTTGAATTCCACCAAAGGAATAAAAATGTTTTCAATGTTTCTGGGTTCTATTAAATATGCGTAAAATATAAAAATGCTAATAATACAACATAATGTTGAAAAATATTAATTATTTTGTTGTCTGGTACCTGCAACATTAGTGCTTCGAATAGTTACCATGGGGACAGATTGACGTGATGTGAAAGCGTCCATAGATATTATTATTATTATTTCCGTCATCTTTTACCCGTAACACAGTTCGTATAATTACTAATTAGTACGGGACCAGATTGACGTGGCGTGAAGCGCCCATATATTATAATAAAATAATTACTATTTAAATGTTTCCACATCCACTTTGTACTAATACGCTGTCTAATTTCTTTAAAACGAATGGGGGTAGCTTTTTTATATCAACGAAAAAGTTCAGATAACACAGAATATGAAAGGAATATTAAATTATGTTGGTCCACATTTTGTGTAAAACTGACGGAGCCTCTTCTTAGGCTTTCAAGATGCTTTTAACTTAATGAACAACTTAGACAATCTATTGACTATATTACGTCACGGGGTTTTATATAGATTACAATTGAGTAAAACGGGCGGTTCATCTTGTATGATATATCGTAAGAAAAGAGTAGGGAGAAAAAGTATATAACCGGTGTAAAAAGAGCAGACACTATAACTTTGGGATATGATTATACTAACTTTTCTCATTCTAGAAGTGTAATATTTTTTTCTTTTTTTTTACTAAATTAAAAAAAAAATTTGGCTTTATTATTATTTTTGCGACAAAAAAATAAGAAATGGTAAAAAAAAATTTTTTTTTTAGTTTTTGACAAAAAAAAACAAAAGAAATACATTTCCGAAATGAGGAAAGGTAGTATATTCGTATCTCAAAGTTATAGTGACTGCTCTTTTTACACACTATATTGTACGCCATCTTTGGAAAATGCGAATGTCATATCCTACAGAGAAGTGAAGGTACTAGAGAAAGATTAAAAAAAATGGCGGACAGCTCCACCGAAAAGGGCCGCGTTCGATGCTAATAGCGGGTGCGACCACAGCTCTACCTTGACCATTTTTGTACCTATTGCATTTCTGAATTTCAAATTAAATTATTTTCTCGTTTCTCAGACTTTTTAGACCCATTTTTTGCTAACCCAAGACCCAAGTACGAAATATATTTTTTTATAAACTTTTTTTTAATTCACTACTAATATTTTTTTATAAGCCACGATGGCATATAAAATACTAAATACTTCATATGCCATCTATCTATCACAACACTAACCAATATATTTTTCTGTATCATTCAACTACTATTAAAAAAATGAAAGTGTTACTCTTTCACGCGAAAAGTATCGAACGGATTATTTATGATGAAATTTGTTCATACCAATTTATCAAAATCCGTTCCATAGTGGTTATACCCTAGTTTAGATGAGACTCTAGATAGTTTTTTATCTCTCTTTCTTTTATGTCTCTCATGTTAGATTGACATAGTACGTGAGGAAACGTTAGAAGAAACTCATCCCCATTGAGGATATAACCACGCCAAAGAGCTAACTAGTGCAACTAAAATGGAACAGGATCCTGAATGCATTCATATAGAAAAGTTCCAGAAACTAAAAAGTATGTCATTGAGGCAAGCAACAAAATACATAACCGTCTAAAGGTAGCATTCCGTTCCTAGCGACCGCGACTAGCGAACCTGCGAATCAGGTATTATTGCCACACTCACCAGTCGCGCGACGCGGTCGCGGGATTTTTTTAGTGCTCGCCATAACAATTATTATAATATTTATGGACATTTATAATTTTTTACTCCAACTCAATCAGATTCCATGCTAAGTTCTTTAATTTCTTATGTTACGAATACCAGACAGCGGAGGTTTACAATAAGTATGTTACACACCTATATGATCTAATAACACAGAAACTTATTTTTGTTCCTTCAGCGAAACCAAATCTAAAACTAAGGTATAGGATATAATATTATATAAAATATAGCTAACAAACGTCAGATCTGGACGGGAAAAGGCCCTGATTCAAGATGCAAGACGCTATATAAAGCTTACGAAATTAGAAAATAAATGTATGGAATTTGACATAAGGTTCTGTAAATGACAAGCGAATTCATGTGTCACTTGGCGAAGCTTATGTCAAATCCCATACATTTTATTATCGAACTTCGTAAGCGATAAATAGCGATGACATTTTGAATCAGGGCCCTTTCCTGCTCAGATCTGACGTTTGTTAGCTATATTTTATATATATTACCTTAGTTTTAGACTTGGTTTCGCTAAAGGAACAAAAATAAGTTTCTGTGTTCTTAGATCATATTATATGTATGTTAAATATTTATAGTATTCCGTTCCGTAGTTTCATTCCTAAAAATCATATCTCCGCTGTCTGGTATCCATAACATTAGAAATTAGAGAACTTAGCATGGAATTAGATTGAGTTGGAGTAAAAAAATAAGAACTGTCCATAAATATTATAATAATTGTTATAGGGAGCACTAAAAAATATATAGCCCAGGTTTAAGCAATGAGTCGCGCTCACCGCAGCCGCAGTCGTGCATGCGGTCGCTAAGACCGGATTGCTACCTTACCGTTACGTCTGCCGGAGATAGCCGCTTACACAGCCTTTATGACAGTAAAATATTCAACAGTTGCCAGCGAAATAATATAACTAGCACACAGAACTCAGGAAAATAATCATGCTCTCGCATCGCTATCTTCTAATTCTCCGAGTTGGTATGTTGGCTGGAATGAATAAATGAATATGTAAGGCATTTACAAGTAGAAAACTGTTTTTGTAGTGAAACGTCGGCGAACACGGCTAATTCAATTAGCTCGAATATGAAAGGACTGTAGGTTACGAGTTTGTTTGATAGCTAAGGAAATTCCAAGGAATGAAAAGAAACTGCATACTTTTGTGTTAATTTCTATAGTTAGGTAAAGAGTAGGGATTTGAATTTTACCTAAAAAAGTAAATTGTCTGTTTTAAATACGATAACCCACGCATATACAGGCTATAATATTAATGAGTAATTTAATACTTTAGAGTGTGTAAGGATTCCGTATCTTTATTTTACATCCGTATATTTAGTTTACTGTGAAAGTACCAGCGCTGAAAGAGAAACTTTTTTTCTGCTGGGCAAATTTATGATGTTGAGGCATTTCTCATAGAATCATGAAAGTCAAAAAAAGTAAGTATTTCACCGCTGGTACTTTCACGGTAAACTAAAGTATTATCACCCATTTATTTTACACTTTGTATACGCACTTAAATTAATATATTTTTTTTTCCAAAAGCAGCCAATTATAAAACCCAACTACTTAAAATGTGGTCTAATATATTATCAGGATTGCCAGCAAAAATGTGAGCAACAGCTTATTATACTTACATATTATTTGATATTCTAACAATGCTCTTGAGGTATCCCACATGATATCGTCAAAATTTACTTCATTACTTGATGTCCTCTAGAGGGCGCTGTAGCTCTATTAATGTGATGTCACGTAGCCTATAACCAGTGGACGATCAAGGGGTTTCTAACGACACCTCATTTGTCTAATTGTCATGACTAGTTTAGAAGTTATAAGGGAACAGATGAAAATTCGTAGTCACATACATCTATGTACGGTCAAAATCATAACCCTCCTTTTTTCTTCTCCGTAGTTGGGTAACAAATGTGAAACATGATGTTTGAAGTTATGAATGACGATTAATTGTCGCGGTTAAATTACGTTTCCCGACCTTTTCAACTACTTACTTATTTAGTTACTTTAATAATTATTATGGGTTTTTTTATTGTTTCGAAGCTTTAAAACTGCAACAAACTTCATAGACATATATCTGGAAATCAGTTTCTAGTATTAAATCTGCACTCGCCAACCCGCCAGCCAAGCGTGGCGATTATATGCAACTACCCCTATAAAATCGTTAGGGGAGGGTTATGTCCAGCTGCAGTTGACGTCGCTCTACACGACTTTACATAAAAAATCTATTTATTTCCATTTTTAACCCCCGACGCAAAAACAACCGGTTGTTATAATAAGTGTCTGTGTAAATGTGTATGTGTCTGTCTGTGACATCGTAGCTTTCAAACGGTCGATCCGATTTTAATGCAGTTTTTTTTGTTTAAAAGGTATATCAGTCAAGAGTGTTCTTAGCTTTGTTTGGTAGAAATCAGTTCAGGTCTTCAAGGTCATCAGGTCGTTTGTTAAGTGTAATAGAAATGTTACACGTTACACCCAAGTAGTGGTTTTTTAAATTTTAAATTTTGTTTATTACATTTTTACTTAATTTAAAATTAACATCATACATTGATCATTTATTTTTTTATCAAAAGGAACATTTTGTTGTATTTAAATGTAACTGCTACTCGTCCGGACATATTCACTTTAGCTGCTACATTTGATAAAAATAAAATCTCTCAAAGTAAGAATTCCATTCGGGAAACATGCATGCTGCAACTACACGAATAATATCGCAAATTACACTCGGAAATATTAGGTTTCTGTATCTAATACTTACTAGAAATTTCCTTTATACATCAAGTTAACATAACGCCTCTGTAATAGAATGGTTCAGAGTTTGGCTTTCGACCCGGAAGTCGTGGGTTCGATTCCATCTTTGGAACAAGAAAACACAATTTCAAGTTAGGTTTTCAAGGTAGGTGGTTAGGACAATAATATAAAAAAATAAGTTTAAGAAATAAGCCAAAGAACTTTTGTGTGCAAAAGAAATACAGTAAATCTTAATATATATATTTCTTGTGTGCGTGTGTATGTGACTGAACTCCTCCTAAACGACTGGACCAATTTTGATGAAATTTTTTGTGTGTGTTCGTGGAGATTCGAGAATGGTTTAGATTTACAATTGGAACCGATAGGTGGCGCTGCAGTCAGTATGTCAAGCAATTAATTAATAAGGCAATACGAAGTTTGCCGGGACAGCTAGTGATTTTATAAATGACAGAATACCTTGGGAATAAAGTAGCCCTCTGTAAGGCTATATATATACTTTAAAATTATTGTATTTTTGTTATTTAGTTTTAGTTTGACAATTGTAAATTTTATATGAAAATATAAATTTTCCATCTTTTTGGTAAAAGATGGCCCCACACGAGTTTCTTCTCGCCCTCGACACGACGCACAGAATTTTGTAAAAAAATATTCTGAAAAAAATGTTTTGATTTAATTGATACGATCGATGGACATGTAAAAAGTCGATCCTGCGCCTGTTCTCTCTAACCACTCTCTATCCCACTGAGCTACAAGAGTAAAGGAAGACAGTGTTTTAGTATATTGCGCATACACTGGCGTGGTTTCAATAAAACCTGGCTCCGAAAAGGTTTAAACATTTCGTTTATATTTATATACCTATTTAAAAAATAGCGCCAACGTACAATTTGAATGTTGGGATATGGCACGCGTCGTTTCAAACCGCGCTCCGAAGCGAACGTGTAAAGTCAGGCAGTCCAATATGACATGTCGATATCAGTTCAAATTCCACAGTATGGCTTGCTTTTTAGTATTTTTACATGTATAATGTTAGAGGATAAACAGTCCAAACCGTGATGGATTATGGCGAAGTAATTACTATGACAGTTTGATCTGCAGTCCACAACAAGTAAGGATCAAACGCGGCATCTAATTCATTAGTATTGGAAACCGCGTGACTTTTTTAAAATAAATTTAAGTCATCAAATAAAAAAGAGTTTTACGGACCCCGTGCTAAAACAGTTTAAGTTAAATAAACAAACTAAAATGTATAATAAGACGGCCTGTATACAGAGGAGGCATAATTATTATAGAGGATAAATGTAACCAACCCCCAGTAAAGAAAACAATAAGAGAGATTAGAGGACTTTTGGGAAAAATGGATAAAGAACTAATGAGAGAGGAAGGCCAACCTAATTATGTGTTGCTAATACGAGTAAGTAATATACTTTTAAATTAGAAAAATCAGTAAAAAAGATAATTTTTTTACACCTTCTCGCTGCTTACAAAAAATTCAAGGAAATACTGTACTGTGGGGGGGGGGACAGTAGTTCCCCCGCCAAGTTAAGCATGGCCGTACTATCCTTTTCTTGAAGCAGTTAAGGCCATTTTCGACCTCTAATAACTTGGTTACGGATAAAACTAGAACCCTGGATTTTTGGTTATTAGGGCCTGTATTAATAAAGAAGTTTCAAACCCAACCTCACTAAAGAACCTATTTGACAGATAAAACAACGTTTCGTTTCACTTTTAAAAGTGAACAGCTTTATTAATGTTACATAGTACTTTAATTTCATTTCTTTTTATACTGTAATAATTATATTATAGATTACAGAGAAACATTAAAATATGTATAATCTTTATTTTTACGTTTTAAAAAAAGAAAAAAATTAAAGTATGTAACATAAGTAAACGTAATCGAAAATATTCTCATCTATAAAATTCATTTCAGACAATTCAAAGTGTCACAATTTTAATTAATTTAAGAATGTCACTCTTTCAGTTCATTGACCTGCAATAGTTTTTACACAAAATATAGCAGTGTAACTTTGGATAGGAGAATGAAGTTAAATATCAAAGTTAGTGTAACTGTGGCATATTAATGCACTAGAATCCAGACTTTTGTTTTAATGTACAACTCTCTATTTAACTTGTAAGTTAACCCTCTTGTGGCTTAGCGTGGCTCTGTACCTAAACCTTCCGGGATAGGTATATACTATCTGTCTACTTTATTATAATGTGTCTTATATTTTATAGAGGCAGTAGACTTTGTCAACCTCCGTAGCGCGGTGGAGGAGCACATCGGTGCACGACCCAGAGGTCGCGGGATCAAATCCCGCTAAAACAAATAATATTCTGTGTTCCTGGGTCATAGATGTGATAAAAATCTTAAAGGTCCCCGTAACACAAGTTGTTCGGATACTTCACGGGGCCAGATCGACGCGGTGTTCGAGCGTCTAACGATGGAAAAAAAAATACTTGAACAAAATTAGTAACGAAATTTAAACGATCTCTTATATAAAAAAATTCCAACTTGATTATTAAAGTCTCGGCTATAGGCACAATAGTGGTACCAAAATCGTGAGCCGAAAGATCAATGTCATTCAAGTGAGCGCCTCCGTGGCTCAATGAGAGCTTGGCTCTCAAATCGGAGGTGGTAGACAAGTATCCCGCATCAGAACAACAAAAACGATTAAAATTTTATTGTATCCTACTAATATTGTAAACGTGAAAGTTTGTAAGTGTGGATGGATGGATACGTAAAAACTACATAACAGATTTTCATAAAATTTGGTATGGTAGTACCTACAATGGGGCATTTCACGTCAAGCGGGCCAGAAAAATAAAGTCAGACCTTGATTATTGTTTATAATTAGATCAATTGCACTTCCATAGGATATAATAAATGTACGTCCTTATTTTTTTATGCCTGGTTACGAATGCGCCCTCAGAGAATCATCATAATTTGTTAAGCTGAGTTTTCGAAAGATATTAATGAAGGTAATCAGGCGGAATAAAGAACAAGTAGCGACATCAACACCCACATACTTTAGTGCGTGTATGTTCTAAACAATTCGAGGCACCGTTCTCATATATTTTACATAATATTTTCATACCACATGGCATGTTTAAAGGTTAAAATAATGTTGAACCACATGCTACTTTTCAGCGCAGCAAAGTGTACGTTTTCCACGGAATTTCATTTTACGTGTATGAAGTAGCGGCTAACATCTAGATAGCATAATAATAATTTTCAAATTGTACACGCGCGTCACGATGCTGATGAATTCGTATCCTGACTTCACCACTGGCTAGGATTTATCAAATTAGTTGAACCGTGTAAGACGTACCTAATTTTCATTAAATTTCTATTCGGGAAAAGGGAACAGGTCTCGTGGGAGCAGGAACTATTTGTTCCACAAATCCTGTTGTTGTTGTCAGAAATTAGTTTTCATGCAATTACTGATAATACTACTATAATGTGCTTATCTAGGGTTGGGTTTGCGGAATACTCTATAGAAATTAGTAAAAATATAACTATAAACAAAATTAACATTTTGAATTTATCCCCAACTTGGAAAGAATCAGGGTTCTTTTGTGGACTAACCGATTTTAGTGAACATACTCGTATTATATTTTAATGTGTGCGTGATGCGCATTCATTCGAGGCCCCACTCGAGTATATTTGCACACATTCAATTATTCTTCTCCTTTTTCACCCCCACAGATAGGGGTAAAAATAAAATAATACAATATTATCAAAAACCTTTGATAAAAGATGAACCGGACTACGTCAGTTATAATTATAGCCTCTGTAACCTTAATAGCCTACATTAACTATTATTATGAATCCATTGACACCTTTTTCGTTAAAATCCGATTAGTAGTTTAAGCACTACGGTGGAACCCATTTAACCAATTTATTTATCATCAACAGCTTATAACCAGATGTAAGCTTACTACTAACCAACATAATTATATTAATCTTCAACTTGGCGGGGGGATGACAGTGCCCCCGCCAGGTTGAACACGGCCGTACGTACCATCATTTACTCGAAACCGTTCAGGCCATATTTTCGCCCCCTATAACTTCATTGGGGATTTGAAGCCTGTATTTTTAGTAACTAAGCAGGTATAGTCAGGGTTCCGCCATTGTTTTCACTTGATTTAGCTACCACAAACAAGAGCTCCGTCCAAGAAATTCTTGGGCTACTTCATTAAAATGAAGCTACTCAAGAAAAATTAGCTTGTTACTAATGAAGTGAAAACCGTGTATGGGGGAACCCTGACTAGTATTGTATAAGTTTATATATTTCAAATTTCATTTAATTTGAAACAGAAGTTTAAGAATTACAAATTAGGCAGAAATAGAAGATTGACTTGGCCATGGCCTACCATTCTATACAATCTATCTTTAATCCAAAAAAATGCAATACAGGTCACTACTATTAACGTTTGTTAATTATAAAATATGCCGAATTAAGTACAAATATTGACATTAAAATAAAGATAAGCATATTTTAAGCATAACATCACATTAAGCTAAATTCAATTAAGATTTTTTTTTTCTTTTTAATTAAGAAGAAGATGCGAAACGAAATTAGTAATTAGTATTTTCCAATAACGCGCTAGATGGCGGTTTCCGGAATGTGCCTGGACTTTCGAAGATAAAAAAAATAGCCAGTCGAATTGCCAGTATTAGGGTGATACTATTTTCTACTTAGTGACTTGGCAACCTCACTAAGCAATCTGAATTAATATGTATCACTTGTGAGATAGATAATAATTTTGTACATTGTGTTTTACATGGCACACTTTTTACGGCTAAAGAAAGTATTTTTACAAGTTAAATGAAAAAAAAAATGATAAATCTTTTATTTCTAAATACGAGTAGGTTAGTTACTAACACTTTTACAATTGTCCTACATGATGACCTACCACCGGTTCGGGGGCTAACCCGGCGAGAAGAACCGGCGTAAGAAACTGGCTCGGGGCCACCTTTTAGCAAAAAGATGGGAAAATTGTTCTTTAAAAAATATATATATATATATATATATATATATATATATATATATATATATAAATTATATATATTTATATATATATTACAATGTTATGGGATTAGTCTTATGTTATTTTTGTACGTGAATTGTTTATATTCGTTTTCTCTTATTTTGCCATCAATTATTAACAATGATGAACGAAAATTCAAAAATATGTAATTACAAAAAGTACCTACAAAAGATAATTAGATATATTATATCAATTAGATACAAAATTAAATTTATAAATTCCTATGTGTTTCCTATGTCTGCCTGTACCCTGAAAAATATTTAGTTTTTTTAATCTTTATTTAAAGGCATTACATCTTATAGATTAAGTGTGTCTAACTTTGGAATTAACAATTAATTTTCAAAATCTAGTTCCCTTAAGTGCAAAGAGTGAAATATGTAGTTAAAATAATTCCATTCGCAATCTGTGCACACGCATCGAATCGTGTGCAAGTGAGACAAAACATATGCTGAAAAAAACCAGACATCGAAGTAAACTTTTTAATTTAGGAAAATAACCCATGGTACATATCAGATAACATAGAATGTAGTTTTATCAACACTTAATTTATTTATTCATTCGATAAACAATCGAATAAACAAAATTAAAAATGTAATATAATCCGTAGTTTGCAGTGAGAAAACTGATGATGATAAATTATAAATAAGGCCACTCCAGCTTTCAAACTAAAAAAATATATCAAAATCGATTCATTACGTTTGGGAGCTACAATCCCACATACAAACACGTTAGTCAATTATATATCTTTCTATCCGAATCGTCAAACTGATAAAATAAACCTAATAGAATTCCACTATATATCCATATTAAGGTTGAAATCGGTGTTTTTTTGATAAAGAAGACAATTTTAAAACATTCTGTTTAGTTGTTTTAGTGTCGCGGAGTCTCTAAGTAAATAAATTATAATCTAATCTAATAAATAAGGGTTATCTCGCTTATGACCGGTTTTAATAACCTGTCTATTTATAACTAAAATTTAAAAACCGAGGCCGTAGGAATCACTGGCTCTGATTACAAATTTACAATATCTGTAAAAGGATAAGCAATTAAATATATCGATTAAAGCGGAGAGCTTTATCTACTTCAAATATTAAGAAAGCACTGAGACGAAAGAAATTCAAATGACGAGTTCAACCATATTTTTATCCACCGCTTACATGCGCCAAAAATATCACCTCAAAAATTAAAAACTCAACCAATAAAAAAATATTTGTAACTTACATAAAGTACCTACAGGCAAATTTTAAAGAGTTTTACAAAAACTGCGCTACAGGATCAATCGGAATATTGTCTCATTAATCAATCGAAATCGAACCTCCCCAACCAAATTGGTTAAGCGACATTAAAATAAGTTATTGAGTAAAATTACTATTCTATTCTAATTTTTAGTTTTAATAATTGTTCAGTAAGTAATCTTTTTAGAAAATATCTCAAACATTATAAGACATATTATTATGGTACATTCAGCATGTACTAATCATTACATTTTTTGCTTATTTTAATTATTATATTAATAATTAATTACTTAATATAGCTTCTAGCATTTTACACGAAGGATATGCTTTATCTACCTCCTTACTTAAAACTAATATTGCAACAAAATATGATAATATGATAACGCATTTCTGAGAACTTCGGTAAAGTTCTAGAGTTCGTTAAAAACTCTAATGAAGCCTTTTGAAATTGCAATTTCATATTCTTGTCGACTTTGATGGTAAAATATTAAAAGTATATCATCCAACTAACATTCAACTAAAATGGTAATTTTTTTAGTTGTATAGCATTTAAACAAAAATTAAATGTGGCCAAATAATTATGTATGTCTATCAGTTACTGTACATTTTAAAGTATACCGTAAACTATTGCTTCACAGTAATATTTTAATAAAGTTTTAATAAGTATGTATTTATTGAATATCTTAATTGCTTAAAACCTTCGGATTGAATTTACATACCTCATTACAAAGTTAAAACGTCCTCACAAAACACACAAATAAATCCACATTAAATTACGTCGAGTCAATTATCCATTTCACTGATGAAATCATTATCAATCACTCATTATTTATTTCGCGTCGGCGTTCGTTGAGTTGTGAAGTTCAATGTAGGCCGAGTACAGACCCGTTCCGAACTTTACTTCTCACTGAGTCGTAGCGCTCGCACGCGGCTACGAAGCGATCTCGTAGCAGTGCTACGCGCTCCATGCGCGGAGGCCGCGGGGGAGGAGTCTTGGCCTAGGCCCCGCCCACCAAGGACCTACACATTTCTTTTTCAATATGTGTAATTCAATTTCACTTATGTCTTCGCTGGGAAAGTTGATACCCCGTTGTCGTTCAACACAATGTTTTTTGTGTAAAGTGTAATGTAGTTCGTGAACCGAGTCGGCTGCGTGCGATTATATTCCACATTCGTTTAAATATTCGACTTGAATTTGCATAAAATTTGCTTTACCTAAAATTATGTGTAATAAGTTATTATTATTACACATACATTCGGCTTAGGATAATAATGTCTATGCTTTCATACCGCATCAAGATATTCCCGTGCTAAGTTCTTGAACTTATTATTTATTGAAATTGATCAGCGAAAAAATTATATTTAATACTTTTATGTTAAACATAATATTATATTTAGGGTTTTTATATTATGACACACATATTTAGTACACATCCATGACCCAGGAACACAGAAACTTTTCCACCGAGGTGTGTATACAATATCAATGTACATCTAGTATAAAATATTATATTGGACATCAGATAATACTAGTAGTTCGAATCTGATTATCACTAATTGATGTTAACATGTATGCATGTGTTAAGTCTCAAGTGCATTATAAAGTACAATAAATCTAAGTGGAGCGCCCGCAGGAGGTGTTTAAGCGTTTGTAAAGGAATTTCGTAAATTATGACTCTAAATTACGCGTTAGTTTCATTTGCGTTACCCGTGAGTTATCGCCGCGTCTTAGTTCTGTCACCAAAGTTACTACGGTTCAAAATTAATACAGTGCCATAAGCCAACATAATACCCTTACACCCTCAAGACACCTATTACACCGTATCAAATTCTATTAAACCTTACAAGCGAGTCTCGCCTCTCGAGCAAAATATAGAAGGTTCAAAATACATTGACGTGGTTTTAACGCGTTAGTCATTATGTGCGCCTTAAATGATTACCTATTTGTTTATCGTGTAACAAAACTCTAATTACACGAGACACCTTACATTTATTGCACGTCGTATGTATTAATTTCTTGTTTCCTCAATTATTAATTTTACTTAATTATTTTGTGTGTGGAGAAGTAAATGGAAATAAAATGAAATGTATTCTGTAATAAATAAGGAGCATTATAAAAAAAGGAATTATGATTCCTTAATTTTATTTTACCATCTGCTATATGTAGCAGATGGTAAAATTGAGTTTATATTAAATAGTAATAATATATTAATATATAGATACAGTAATAATAGTGTGCATGATATGCACTTCGTAGTGCGTAGATAATTCAGTAATAATATTATGCATAATATACACTTCGTAGCGCGTAGAAGATTCAGTAATCATATTGTGCACTATATGCACTTCGTAGCGCGTAGAAGATCAGCTCAGTAATAATTTTGTGCATAATATGCACTTCGTAGTGCGTAGGTGATTCAGTAATAATAGTATGCATAATATGCACTTCGTAGCGCGTAGAAGATACAGTTATAATATTATGCATAATATGCACTTCGTAGCGCGAAGAAGATACAGTAATAATATTGTGCGGAATATGCAATTCGTAGCGTGAAGCTTAACTTTGACTGCGCACAATTTTGATTTTGTATCGTTAGTACTGAAGTCTAGTGCCTGCCGTGCCGCGTCGGTATGAACAGACTGCATTAGAAGATTGTGAGCTCTACAATTTTATATATATTTTGCCACGCAATAGATTTTCAATATGACATCAAAAACAATTAGGTTAAATTAATTTCTGTCACGTTATTCTCCATTTATTTAATTGTAATGCGGCTAAGGGTTGAAACGATCATTAAATTAAGTGGCGTTCAAGTCACATGTTGTTCTTCAACCAAGCTGTGACAATTACAGCCTAACTACAGTCACCTAACTTTGTTGAGCGTTTCAGTATTCGGTCAATAATTTTTTCCCCAGCTATGGTGATGCCAAAAGAAAGAGTATTTATTTTGGCCGTCTAAGTATGTTTGTTTGACCGTCTAAAACACTGGTCCGATTTTAATGAAAGACGAAAATATATGTAATAATAGCCCAGGTATACATAGTGATTCATGGGTCATTTATTAAGAAAAAAATCAAATGTCTAAAGTGACCACAAGGAGTGAAACTTACTATGCTAGGGTTTGCATATGAAATTAATTAACCCTTAACCACCTGACACCTATTTCAATAACATAACCACCTGCGCGCGGTCACAGTGACCGCATCAGATACACATGACTTTTCTTAGGATATTAAGGTTTTATTATGAGAATAAATTAATAAAACTCTTTAATATATATTAAACTATGTATTTAACTGAAAAAATAAATAATAACAAAACATATTCTTCTCATAAATGTGAACAATTAAATTGCTGGCACATTTTAACTAAAAATAGAATTATGCTTACATAATGAGATCTATTTACATAGTAACAAAAAATTAAGTCAAAATTGGACTTTCTTTAAAGAATCTAATAATATTCTAATGAAACAAAAAAATTAAAGTATAAAAAAAATCAAAACTTCGAGAAAATTGCAGGGGGTAAACAACTACAATTTTTCCCGGCAATTTTTGCACATTTTGTTAGAGCATTCCACACAGATTGGTTTTTTACAGGTATAACACAGACTTTCGTTTTTTCTTGGGATCACAAGTTGAACACGTTCTACGTGTTTCAAGATGATCAGCTCCAGAAACAGTAGGAAATGCATCTTCTAATTTCAAGATCCAGCGAATAGAAGTTTTGATGTCACGTGGAGTGTGCTCGTTATTTTCTCGACGTTTCATGTGTGGCCTAGTCAGTTCTTCTGCTAGCTGTTTAATTAATTTAAATCTACTTCCAGTTTTCTACTAAATTTAGCTAAAACAATAAACATGAATGTAATACACAATAATCACATAACTACCTGCACGCGGTCACCATAACCGCTAACGAAATATTTTTACTCACCCAAGCCAAACGCGCGCACGTGAATCCTTGCCGAGCGCTGAGGCGACACTAAATCACCAACAGAAAAGGTACACAGACGCACACTAACACGCGATAACGGATTTAGCCAAAATTTAAATTCAAAAAGTCGTTGCGGTCACCATGACCGCTGGCAGGTGGTTAAGGGTTAAAATCATTTTGAAGACTAGCAAATAAACTCAACCAAAACTAAAAAAAGCGATAGTGAAATGTTTGTTTGACATTAACTCGGCTATGCAAATCATGGTAATTATGTCATAACCTACACAGGGTGATTTACGGTATATAAATCAAGCCGAATATAGTGTGTGTGTTCTAGAGCCACGCGTAGAGCATTTTTTGTTTTGTGCGTTCGTGTGTATAGACTAAGTAATACACACGAACGCACTGGTCGTTGACCTAAGACCTAACCAGGATTGAAACTCATCTGTTTTGTGACTTTTATGGAGATCTTTAATTTCCATAATTTGCATAGCCGAGTTAATGTTAAAAAAACATTTCACTATAGCTTTTTTACTTTTGGTTGAGTTGATTTGCTAGTCTTAAAAATGATTAAATATATAAAAAAATAAAGTGCAAGTATTTAGTGTATTATTACTATATATTAAAAATTATTTTAATTAATTTCATGGAATTTATCAAAACATATTTATTTGCCCCGAGAACCCCAAACAGGCGTCGCGTAGACGTAATAAATTAGTTGTACATAATTTGTAATATTTGTAGCGTAGCCATTTTAACTTTTGTAATTAATTCATTAAAATTACCGCGCGGACGAAATGTTCGATCGTAAATAGAATTTTGTTCCTACAGATTTTATTTAATTACCTATAATTTGTGTCTGTCTGTGGTAGATGTGTAAACACTACATTTTGTATGTTTTATACCCGTTGAAAAGTTTAATGCTAGTGTGTTTAACTAAGAAATTTTAATTGAACAAAAAAAAATTTACTACTTTAACCTTACAATAATAAAGAAATTGTACAGTTTTTCCGTGTTTTCAAAAATAAAAGGTTTAATTTAAAAATGTCAATGACATTATTATAGATTACTAGTTGACCCGTGCCCACTTCGTTGAGCATAGAATCCGTTTACACCTTCCCTGGACTTCCACGAATATTTCAAGACCAAAAATAGCTAAATCGGTTTAGAGCCATTCTCGAGAAACTTGAGAGTTTTAGCAATACTAACGAACAGCAATTTTTTTTTATAAATAAAATTATATTATATGTAAATATACATACATACATTTTTGCTTCCTTATCTATACATTAAGTACTTAGCTGACATATTTTGACAGGCATTTCTTCTTTTTACAACATTGTATGTGAGTAAATAGAAGAAATTTCTTCAACAAAAGAAAAAAAAAATACCTATTTATATTTTATACTTTCTATTTTATAGCAAATCTATTTTTCTATAGTTTATCAGCAGTGATATTTACCGCAGATTATATCATTGCACACTGATATAATAATTCAGTGACAAACAAGTTACAGTGTAACACTATTGATTACTTATCGGATCGCAATTTATTTCATCGGAGTCCGCTAAAATTTTCCACAGCGCCGGTCCCGCTAGAGTTGACTTAATCATAAGAACGAGCTGCGAAAATCGCTCCGACTGAACGAGGCCCAGGAGACTATCGGCCTATCTACCGCGCACAGTTCGCCGACACAACCCGACGATACTATTTAGTAGGTGCTCAAACCAACATAAGTAGGTTTTTTCTGTGAAAATTAGTTTTTTTTTATGGAATGCGGAAATGTTGTAAATTTTTTTTTGAAGTAAGAATTATTATTTTACTTCAGTCGGATTTTTCTAATCTTTGTATGCTAAATTTGTATTTATGCCTTCATTTAAAATTATACAGGGTGTAAAATAAATAAGTGATAATACTTTGAGGGTGTGTATGGGTCCCGTAAATAGAGTTAACTGTGAAAGTATCAGTGCTGAAGGAGTTACTTTTTTTATTTTTGTATAGGCAAATTTATGATATTGTGGCATGTTCTCATATAATCATGAAAGTCAAAAGTACGTATTTCAGCGGGCTTACTACCGACACAATCGAGAACCAAATCCGTTCGATATCAGTGGTTTTTTTATTTGGTGAATTACTTTGAAACTAATCAGGATAAAGAAAATTGTTAGATCGTAACTTTTTGTACTCCCGACCATATCAATCGACTGAGAATCAAAATAAACAAATGTCAATTTATTTGGGAGTACGCAGCACGATCGTATCTGAATCAAAATCAAATCAGTTTGGGGAGTAAGGCCCTACACTTTACAGTAAACTCTACATAGAAGGCATATACACACCCTAAAGTATTATCACTCATTTATTTTACACCTTGTATATATTATTTGTTGTTTAATAACAATAAGCAATGTTAATTAACGAAAAACAAGTTCGTTAAAATTATATTTAATCCAAGACTCTGAGGTTCTATGTTTGTGTCGGCAGGTTGTGACGATAAGTCTGTAATGTGCAGGAGTCCTTATACATCTACCGCAAATACTCTTACGCTTACTGTGGTGGTTTGAGAACCCTTTCAATTAAAATGCCTGGTATTGAATCTTAGCTTTAGAAACTCACAAAATAATCTTTTTGATAGTTGGTTAGATAGTTTTTGAACGTAACTTAAAATGACTGTACAATTGTTTTCAAAATAATATAACTATTAATATAATATCCTATCTAATGTAATATCTAATTGTTCAGAGGCTACGACCTTACGACCGCTTTGTGAATGAAAGTATTATAAAAATACCATACTTATATCGACAAACGTAACACAGTTTTTGAAAAGTAACGGTGAGCGCAATTACTTACAAGTAGTTGAATATATATTATAATAATTATCAAATATATAAAATTATCTTACGAGTAATCCCTTTATTTTTTTCCTACGTGGCCAATGTTCGCCAAAAAAATTCTGACCACATTAGGTAACGGAACTATAATTACTTTAGACGACCTCCGTAGCGCAGTGGTTCAGCACGTTTGTGGTCGATGAGAGGTTGCGGGTTCGAATCCCGCCGAGGGAACAAAAAGTTTTTAACGTTCCGGGGATGTGTTTTAAATTTGTTTATAATTTAATAAAAATCTTAAATCTGTATATATTATAAAAAGTATTAAATATATATTTCCGTCTGGTACCTACCTGTAACACATGTTCATCGGATATTTAGCACGGGGCCAGATTGACGTGGTGTAAAGCGTCCATAGATATTATTATTATTATTACGGATAGAGGTACCAAAATAAGAATTTAAGCTAAGAGAAAAGAAATTATATTTTTCATTCGTTAAAATTACCAAAATAATTACTTAATCTAAGAGTACAGAAATTATATTTTGTTTGCACAGTTAGACAAACCTTGTTTATTTCGAAGCTAGTCTAAATCGGTTATAATCGGATTACTTTCACAAATTAGGTGTATTAATATTATTATTTATAACCCAACTACTAACAGAATGTTAATTAGTATTTCAGTTCAAATTGAACTAGATGATTAGCGTATTTGTAATGTTATAACAAACTTATTAACATGACAAGATTTGTCAGTGCACTTTACAATCTGTCTGTTGTTTTCAAATTATTGCTTAATACACATGATTCTTTTTTCTAGTTTCTTAATTTTGGATAAAAATGGGTGCAATAATCTTTAATATAAAACAATAACCTGAATAAGCGAATTAAATAATATATTTTCGTTTATATAGCACTTGGATTGACAAGTAATTTTACATTTTCAAATAACTAGACTTAGATTAAAAAATGTATGATGTTCCCTGTGAAAAAGCAACTCTAAATGAGTTATTTTTGCTTACGCATATCGCCGGATTAATCGGTCCATTTTACTTGGATCGGTAAATTATAATGGCTACTCCACATGAACAATCGCCAGGCTGTAGTTCAAAAATATTATAACCGGTGAAAAAGTGTTATTTTTGTTTTCACTAGCTTTTGACAAAAAATACATTTCCAAAATGAGAACAGGCAGTATAATCGTATCTCAAAGTTATAGTGACTGTTCTTTTTACACCGTGTATTATTACAATATGTATTTCAAAATCGGTTTTTCTCCAAAATCGTTAATAAATCAACTACAAGTAGGTTTTTAAGTATCTCAAGAGCCAGATTTTTTATCGCCAATTTCTGTTACACTTTATAATATTGAATTACTGTGTCAAAACAACAAACGTTATATCGTAACAATTCCCATAAACAGATTGCAGACACTAATTGCTTTACTATTTGGTTTGCTAACAACGCATGCAAAAATTAAATTATACTTCAAATCAAGTTGGACAGAATTAATATTTTAATGAAACATAATTAGTGCAAATCAAACTCGCTAACATTAATTATCATAAAATGGCAAACAATCGCATAATTACCTAGAGGACAAGCCGCAAAATTAAGCGAATGTCATTATATATAGGTTATTGCAATTGTATTATTGTTATTGCAACAACCTGCAAGTTGCAACACATATTAAAAAAAAAATAAAGTTCGCTTGGAACATTTAAGGTTATCAACGACTACAATAACAAACTAAATTAAAATGTATGATTTATAATATTAGAGAAATTACAGAAAGTTATTACACGTATCTGTCAATAAAAATAAACCCTCAACTATAAAATTAAAGGCAACACAGATTTATCATAAACATTCTTGATTTTAAGGCTATGAGATCTCATATACTTACGTGACTCTCAGAACAAAAGGATAGAGCATTTTTTGTTTCCACCTCAAAAAAATAACTCAGTCCACAAGTCTCCACAATAGTCACAAAACAGATGAGCTTTAATCCTAGTCAGGTCTTAGGTCAACATCCAGTGCATTCGTGTGTATAGGAGCCAGCGAGCCCCAACATAGTAAGATTCACTTCTTGTGTTTTTTTTTAGATTAAGTAATTTATTTGCCAAAACAAAAATGCATAACCCCACGTTATCTTCACATTACATTTGGATTAATATATGAACCACGAATCACTCTGTATAAACTCAATTTGCGTGGGCAAAAGTGGGATATAGATTTGCACTTGTAAGTGTAGGCTTGCAAGTGTAAGGGTTTTTTCTTTTATTTCAATGGGGTCTGTCTGCCTTTTTTAGTTTCTTAAATTTTTACCCCACTACGGTGAAACCCAAAGGAACTGTAATACTTACATAGTCAATGTACGTCTTGCAATGGTACCTACATAATATATATTTCAACTCTACATAAAACATTGAGTAACATAATATTGTTTTATATAACATCGCCTCCGTGGTCTAGTTCTTTGAAGTGAGCGAAGTTTAGCTTTGCTCTCGACCCGGAGGTCGTGGGTTCGATTCCCGCGTTGGAACAACAAAAATGTTGTTTTCAAGTTTGGTTAGGACAATGCAGGCTGATCACCTGATTGTCTGACAAGAAAGATGATCCATGCGTTGGATGGGCATGTAAAAAGTCGGACCTGCGCCTGTTCTCTCGCCAGTCGTGTCGGTTTACCGTCCCACTGGGTTATGAGAGTAAAAGGAAGAGAGAGTGCTTCTGTGTATTACGCACACACTTGGGCACTATTAAATAACTCCTGCGTAACTGGCCTGGTTACAATGAAATAGGCTACCGACACCGAAATCGGTGAGGGGAGCTATACATAACAATGTTTTAGTTTTATATAAATAATAAATAGTTAAGTTAAGTTTTAATACTGTGCCCGAGATACTTAAGTCGATATTTCTTCTATGGAGCGAACTAAACGTAAGCTAAACACATAAAAAGTAGCACAATTTTAAGGCTATCGATCAATTGGTGAAGTCGAAAAGTTAATCCCCCAGCCGGTCGTAAATCCACCGTCGCCGTTAGCGCCGCTAAGCTGTCTTGATTTGTATATTGGTAACCCAAAAAGGTTATAAGTATAAGTATAAGTAAATCAATTCGTATCCTATCAGGCTTCTTCGTGAATGTTCTGTTTCGTGGAAAGTGGTCATAATTGGTCAGTGCTTACAAGTAATATAAAAAATTATAACTGGCGTGCTAACCATAAAGCGGCACGGTAATTTTTCACTCACTACAACTTCATTGAGGATGAAATAGACGCCTGAATATTTAATGTTTTCAAAATATTAACTACTAACTGTGCCCGCGACTTCGTTCGCGTGGTTATAGAGTGACTTAAATGCAGCGCACGCAACGAAAGTGAATAATTTTCTCCGTTTTTGCAACATTTCTCACTGACGCTTCGCTCCTATTGGTCACAGCGTAATGATAGCCTAAATCCTGTCTCTAAAAATTTACTATCTAACAATAAAATAATTTTTCAAATCGGACCAGTATTTCCTGAGATTAGCGCGTTTAAACAAACAAACTCTTCCGCTTTATAGAATGAGTATAGATTAAAGTTTTAGGCAAGATTCATGGTTAAAATATTATTCGCGTCGACTACATGATTTAATTTTATTACGGAAACTATTAATACCATAGAATACTATCAAGTTGTTGAAACTCTGTACAACTATTTAGCATATTATGTACAAAACAAAGCTAATCTACAAGCAGTTTCTGCTTTAAATAAATTATTAATATCATGTAATAAATAATGGTATGATAATTCCTGGTCATAATTTTTCCTATTTCCTGGAAAATACCGACAAAGTTCGACAGGAAGTCCGATGAGCAGTAAACAAGTAAAGTTCGTAAAAGACAGCGTTGAAATTCACGATGCATTTTCACAAATGAACCAAGTTTTTTCAAGACCTTGACTTCGAAATTAATTCTAACGAGAGCGAGGATTCCAACTCTTTTTCACAGAACCGTGAAGTTAGAAACTTTATTCAACTATAGTTTAGAATCTAGATAGCTATCGGCACTAATTGTTTTTGTTCATTAAATATTATGAATGTGAAGTTAGCAGAAATAATAAAATGAAATTTTCCAAATTGTATCTATAATTATAGACTTAGAGACATGAGTAATTGAAATAAAAGGAAGGAAGCATTTTTCAACGAATTGAAGTTAGTATAACATGCAGAAAAAGTGGGTCGTCAGTACCAGCACCTTGGTTGTGGGGCAACTGTCCCCCCAAAGACTCATTACTATGAAACGAAGCAGGGTTGACCAGTAGTAGGTAGACCAGAGGGTCAGTGTGATTACCTTCGTTTATTGACAGGATTCACATGCCTTAAAAGTAGGTTACAAGTTGAAAATTTAATGTCTCCTGTATGTGATCTAAAACCCCTTGCCATTCCACCAAGCAGAGACTGAGACTGCCTGTAATTTTGGAAACTATGATTTATAAATTTTTCCTGACATCGGCGAAGACAAGTCTATGTACGTATATTTGTTCCATCGTAGACCTACTGATTAACTATAACACAAGTAAAAGGTATAATAATTTACGCAGTCTAGTAGTTTTTAACTCATGATTATAATTCCCTTTAATTTCAATTTAATTTTGAATGAAGATAAAATTCAAAGAATAGCTTCAAAATACTGTTCGTAGTAACGTCACCGTAATGCTTCACTTTACAGCTCCGGCGTCGCAGGCTTCCATGTCACTGTAATTATAACATCCCAAACGTTTAGGGCGGGGAAATGGTTCTATCGAAATATTTAATTTATCTTTTAACATTTTTATATTATTACTAGCTGACCCGTTCTCACTTCGTTGAGCAATGAGCAAACCGTTTGAACCTTCCCTAAACTTCCACGAATATTTCAAGACTAAAAAAAGCCGAATCGGTATAGCCGTTCTCGAGTTTTAGCGAGACTAACGAACAGTGTTTCATTTTTATATATAAGACCAGCTGACCCTGCCCACTTCGTTGAGCATAGAAACCGTTTAAACCTTCCCGGGACTTCCACGAACATTTCAAGACTAATATCGTTGTTAACATTGTGTTAAAAAATTTGTCATTAAAAGTAACTATAAAAAATTATGTCATAAATTAATTAATGCAATTTAAGGTACTTTATTTCGAAGCACAACAAGTAGTTCTATTAATAATTTAACACTTATAGGTCGGTAACATAATTCTTGTCTTTGAAACACGGACAAAACATTATGAATAAATTCCCCTATCTTGACATGTCTAGCCACTTGCCTTGCAAAATTTTCACTGCAATAAAATATTATGGCGTCTTCGAACTTATGTATTGCTAGATTTATCGCGCTCTTGAAATTTTTCTCTATTTGTAATATCGATAACATCTCGCCGGCGGCGTCACAGCACTTTCTGCTAAACTTGTGTTCGCCAAGTGTTAATTTCGAGACGTTTTGTGACAAATTCGAAGCGAGGCAAGCGAAGAGAGAAAAATTAAATCATACATTATTAGAGTGATATGGAGATGAATTAATATAATAATAACTAACGCATCAAGCCGCATAAAAGAAAATAAGTACTTATATACTATACTATTATGCATGGACAAATTACTATAATAATGTGTAATTCGTCCATGACTATAGGTAGAAGATTAAGATTTGTATTATTTTTTACAGAAATTTAATATACATCTATGATTTAATAATTATATTATATCCATGGCCCAGGATTTAAGAACTTTTTGCTTCCTCTTCGTAATTCTCCTCTTAGACTCCAGCCCCGACTCATTTACCACTAAACCACAGAGGTATAGTACATTTTAATCTACTACTACTATCTACGAGTCAACGTACACCAGTGATATGAAATTTAATGTTTTTTTACAAAATATGTAAGGATGGAAACGCTATATTAAAATATAAAACAGAGAACTAATATAGACTAGCTAATTCTTATATGATTATTACAACTTGGTGAAATCTAATTGCTTTATTACTCTGAGTAGTTCCGGATCTAAAGCAATTTCGATAACGGTCTGCAAAACATTGTTATTAGCATATTCATATTATAATGTTATTTCAGAACATTGATGTAACTTCGTGAGATCTCATTCTAAAACGTCGCTTAGTCTTAAAGCGTATACTATAAGGTCGAAAATCGTACATCATTATTTTTAAGGAGCCTCGCGTGTTCGTAGTGCAGGAATAAGTAAACGCCTCGTATAAATCAAGTTAATTGCAAAGCACCTCCTCGTCCTCGTATGAACTGGCAATTCCCGGCAGTTTCGATGGACTATACGGATAGCTTCCTTCCGGATTCTTTTTAGTGGATCCTTCGATGAATCGATTTAAAATAGAGCGTATCTCAGTTGTTTTATTACTGTTCGGTGTGTAGTTTCACGAACTTGAATGGTTTGCGACAACTGTATGGTAAACTGCTGTTCGATCGCAGTAGACATATTTACAGTAATGTATTTATATCTATACTAATATATAAGCGGAAGAGTTTGTTTGTTTAAACGCGCTAATCCCAGGAACTACTGGTGCGATATGAAAAAATATTATTTGTTCGATAGTCAATTTATATAGGAAGGCTTTAGGCTATAACATTATGCTGCGACCAATAGGAGCGAAGCATCAGTGAGAAATGATGCGAAAACGGGGAAAATTATTTACATTTAGAGACTTGCGTTGCGTGCGCTGCATAAACGGTTTAAGTCACTCAAAAACAGCTAGTACTTTATATTATACTAGCTAACTCGTGTCCACTTTGTTGAGCATGGAAACCGTGTAAATCTTCCTGAGACTTCCAGGAAATTTAAAAAAAATAGCCGAATCAGTTCAGCTGATCTCGAGTTTTAGCGAGACTAACGAACAGCAATTGATTTTTATATAGCCTATGTTACTCAGTGATAATGTACCTTCCTAATGAAAAAAGAATTATTAAAATCGGTCCAGTACTTTTTGAGTTAAGTCGTTACATACAAAAATACAAAAATACAAATCTTTCCTCTTTATTATAGACTACCAGATTCGGCGCACGCACTCCTTGCGGTCGCTTATGTAAGTTCAAGTAACTTGAAGTTACATTAGTGGCTGTGTGGAAGACGCTTATTTTAATAAAAGACATATAATATATAAAATAATATGTTGATTATGTTTCGCAGCATTCATTCTTTCCGATTTATTGTTTACGTGTTGTAGTAGCATCCCCTAGCGTCAGCCTTGCACGGTTTTAAGAGTTTTTTTTTTTTTTTTTAAAGACGGTAGTTCTTTTTAAAAATTCCCCACTATGGTCACACCGGTATTGAGTCGGTGCGCTGCGTTTGGCTTCATTTCTGTGTCTCCGTGCTCAAGCCTTCGCACGGTCGACCCCTGCGCGTTCAAGGATTGTTCAAAATAAGTTTTTACTCTCAACTATGGGAAGGAAACGAAGAAACGAAAACGACAATGATGAAGAATTCAGGTGGAAAATAAAGAAATGGGAGCAACCATTTTTAAAGGCTAAACAAAGCAAAAGCGATAGAATTATTTATTCTTCAGACGAAAGTACAAATAGTAAGTACCGAATTATAAAGTTTATACAAGCAATATGGACTTCCGATTTAAAGGTCGTTCCTTTTGCCGAATACTACCCTCATATTTTTATATTGTGGGAAGTTAATACCTGGTGATTTCGTTGTGAGTTTCCGATTTAAAGGATACCTCCTTCGTTTACTAAAACTAAAACTAATCTATGCAAAAGAGCCTCCGCCTTAAAGGTTGTCTCGATGCAACACTGACCGACTGTATATTATAGTTGTCTGAAAATTCGCCATGTGCGACCTACGTGACCCTCGAGTCCCGTCCCCCGGGCCCGGCGACATCGCTGGTGATGACATCCAACCGTACTCGCCTTCGCCGGCACAGTCACGGCCACCGTCGCCGGGCCCGTCGCGGCGCCAGGCCCCGGCCCGGCCGGGACCCGCGTCGCCGCCGCTCCCGGTAACGGTAACTCTTCCCACGGACACTGATCTCGTGGTTGACTAAATGGGATTGTATGATAATATTTTATATCTTGTAGGCGATGAGCCTTAATCGGATATCTCCCTCGGACCTCTTATTCATAAAAATGTAACCAGTAGATGACAAGAAATATTAGCCAATGGGTTACCGAAAGAAGTGAAGGATAAAATATTGGAAGATTATTTGGTGCCTCAAAATTGCGATTTTTTGGTAGCCCCGACATTGAACCCCGAGGCTAAAAGCTGCGCTCGCAGATACTTTGGTTAACAGTTTGTTATCTAATTTGTGGTTAAAAGATATACATTTTTAATGCTCATACAAAACATATCGGTATTGCACGCTCCGCACTATCCTCGGCCATTTCTTTTATTCTCAGTAACGAAACTCCTAAACAAAAAAAAAAAAAGATAATAATAGTAATATTATATTATTTAATAGTAAGTTTAAAGTTCAAAAATCAACATCGCACGACGGACGGACAGGAAGCCGGCATTCAACGGCGACGGCGGATGCAGTCGCCATGCGACGCGGGCGCAGCCCCGGTCCGCGCCGCCGCGCGCCGCGCGCACAAGTAGATATGGAGGTAGGTTTCGCGGGCCGACTTCAATATTACAATTATAATAATTGGTCTCGCATACCTACTAATTCTACGATATTGTCGTGGATAAAGGAGGGGTATCGTATACCATTTAATCACCGTACACCCCAATGTTATACTACTCCAAATATTTTACCAAAAAATAATCTGGAACATGTAGATTTTATGAACTCCATTAATATACTATTGGAAATTAAGGGGATTTCGCATTGAGATCATGAACCGGGTATCTAGACTATTTTTAGTGCCCAAATAGAATGGAGAAAAAAGATTTAAATTGAATTTAAAAACATTAAACCGATTTATTCATAATAAACATTAATAAATGGAGGATTACCGAATTGCATCAAAACTTATAACGAATCACTCTTTTAAGGCTTCTATAGATCTAAAGAACGCCTATTTTTTCGTTCTGGTTCACAGCTCGCATAAAAAATACCTGCGGTTGCAATATAACACTTTATTTCTATATTATTTTAATTGTTTACCGTTTGGTTTATACATCGACGCCTCACAAAATGTTATCAGTTTTCGATCATGACGATATCTAGTGTTGTGCAAAAATTATTTAAAATGAGCGAATAATATAAATATTACTTCGATGTTATTTAAAACCTTAGTTTTATAACTAACATTAATAAAAGCAGTTTGGTTTCTAAAACTCGTTACAAGTACTTAGGATATGGTTTTTGACTCTAAAAATATGATACTTACGCATTCACCATTTTTAACCGACTTCCAAAAACGGAGGAGGTTTCTCAATTCGACCGTACATAATATGTTTTATTTCAAACGTTTAAAAGATGTAAATTGCGGGAATTCGCTAGTTTTGTCAGTATTTTTGATATCTCTTTGTCCCGCCATTAAGTATTCATACTTGTATACAATATTTAGATCAAATTATTAAAATTCTATAAGTAAATATAATAAAATAAATATAATAAAAAATACATAATAAATTGGTTGAAATCTGACATGTTTTGGTGGTTGAACCACATTGAGTCTGGTTCCATGCCTTTAAATAATATTAATTTAGAAATTTACACAGACGCTTCCAAATCGGCTGGGGGGCGTAGTAATAATACCTGTGATAAGTGCTTTGGATACTGGAAAAATGACGAGCTGGAATCGCAGATAAACGAATTAGAACTTCCTTAAATCTTGGCTCATTTGAAATTGATGTATATTATTACGTATTGATTTTTGTTTCGATTTTTGTATATTATTGATGTATAAATAATGTAACTGATATTGTGTGCATTAATAGAATTAACAGTACAGACATTTAAATAAAATAACAAAGTTATTGTGGAAATTATGTGAATGCTTCGGTGTTATTGTCTTTGCGTCTTATATTATACCAAAGATAATTATATTGCCGATCGGTTATCTCGGAAAAATTTGAGAACACCGAATGGGAATTAAATAATATCGCATTCCGATTCCATTCAAAAAATTATTACCGACTTTGGATGCCCTCAAAAAAAAAAAATATGTTTTTTGCGAGCAGGTGTAATGCCAAATGTCCCGCTTATGGTACTTGGCTAATGGACCCTGAAGTTATAGATTCTTTTACCATATCATGGAATAAATATTTTTTATGTGCATTTCCACACTTACCATTTACAGAACTTACTAAAATTCTTCAAAAAATTATGAACGACAAAGCGGAGGGTGTAGTTTTAGTACCTACCATACTGGAAAACCCAGACATGGTTCCCCTATTTAAAAAAAATAAAAAATATATAATATATATATCTGACTCTATATATTTTGAACCCAGTAGTAAAATGAAAATGAAAAAATTAAAGTGTAGTAAAGATTTCGATAATTTACTACTTTTTTTTTATTTACTATAATATCACCACACACCCGCTTCACGAGGTGCTCCGATTAATTGCCGCGAAGTTTTCCGGGAAATATTCCTAAAGAAATCATTTTTCTCCCCAATCAATAGATACAATGTTAGCATCTGTATGTGACTCCACATACGAGCAATATGATGGGTGTATTAAAGCACGACTAGGGTTTTGTAACAAGCGCAATTATGATTACACTAAGATTTCAGTCCTTGATGTATTAAATTTTTTATTATTAACATTAGTATATTTAACAGAGAATTATGAAAAAGATAGATACGGAAACATCAATAGTTATAAAATATCGAGATTGATGTTATTATTTTGAAATGAAGTAAAGGATGAGAACATTCGTTTTCTGTAGGGGGTTTATGTAGGGGGTTTCTAAGTTGAGACCTCCGAATCCCAGGTATGAGTTTACCTGGGACCCTAATATAGTACAAAATTTTTTAGAATTCCAGTGGCCCAATAGAAATAAATAAATAAAAAATAAATTAAATGTATTTCAGGTATAATAATAAATATCTACAAAAAAAAAAACAATTGTAAAAAAAAAAAAACAGTTGCAATGTCCAATGAAAGCATTGGTTTAGAAACCGTCCCCAAAAAGATTGACTCTGCTGACATTGGTTACTGCGCATCGCGTACAAACCTTTTCACTAATTAAATTACCTAATATACCTAGTTCAACAGGAAGGTTCTGTAATAATTAAAATTCCGGATTATAATAAGACGTCTAAAGTAAATATATCGCAGCCAGTTTTGAGATTACCGTTCTTTAATAGTCCAAAGTATGTACCGCGCGTTGTTTAATCGCTTTATTAATAAAATACGGGAGTTACGAAATAGTCATGAATATTTATTCATAAGTTTTAAGAAACCTTATAACGATATAAAATAACGCCACAAACTTTGAGTCGCTGGCTGAAGACCACTGTCAACCTCAGCGGTGTGGACACGACGGCGTTCAGTGGTCACAGCACCCGCCGCGCGGCCACCTCCGCCGCGGGGCGACTTGGGGCTAATATCGATATTATTAGAAAGACTGCCGGATGGTCTCATTCTTCTGCTGTATTCGCGAAATTTTACAACCGTGATCTAGTGCCCGACCCAGATCTCTTCGCAAATCCTATTCTTTCGTCAAACAGTAATACCCTGTAAAATATATAGTTTAATTATATAAAATAAATAATATAATGTAAAATATAAAACCAATGTTACCCTTGTACTCAGTTGATTTTACTTAATTGTAATATCAGATAGGTACTACATATATTTGATTTGTTAAAAATACTTTTATGAATTGGTAGATTATAATAACATAAATGTTAAATTTATATATAGTCTATTGAACGCTTAACCTATATTTCACATTTTACTCTGAACATCCTACAACACGTAAACAATAAATCGCTTCGAATGAATGCTGCTCACATAATTATCATCGAACTTCACTTGGTAAGTTCGTTTGATTTATAATTTCAGGCTTAGCCAATAAAATTGAATGAATTAATAAATGAATATACTTTATTGTGTATACATATACAAAAATATACAAGCACGAGAAACAAAAAAAATGAACACAAAGGGCGGTTTTATCGATTTAAAGCTTTTTCTTCCAATAGGCATAGGAAAATATATATAAATATACATACATACATACATAGACTGCCAAAATCATTACCCTTCCTTTTGGCTTCGCCGAAGTCGGGTAAAAAGGCTGAACGGCTCTACGTTGACCATTTTTGTACCTATGCATATCTGGATTTCAAATTGAATTATTTTCTTGTTTTAGCCTTTTTAGACCCCTTATTTTCGAAGTCGGGTTATAGTTTTTAATTGTAATCATGTTTGATTACCGCAATGTTGAATATTATGTGGTTATTTTGAAACGTACAATTAAAATTAAAATCGAGACATCTTGTTTTGTCTCTAAAAGGTTTTGTCTCTAAAAACCCTTCTAAGACTGGCTAGGTCACAAAGTAAAAGTTATATTCTTCAGTTCGCAAAATCAGGATTGAAACTTTAAAGTTTTAAGCTTCACATCAAACAAAAACAAGTGAACAATATCTAATTTGAATTTAACTACGCCTAAAATCCTGAACTTGTCAAGTTCAAAACTAATAATGCCTTCGTAAGTTTAACACAAAAACCAGACACGGTTGATTTTGGTTGTCGAGGTATTATTAACATAGTTACATTTATGGTTTCTATTAAATTCATTATCTCTCATATTACTTTGGTTTACTATAATAATATGATAATTTGATTTCGTCTTCGATTTACGCATGTTTTTAGTAAGAGAGCTGAAAGTACGTCCTCTTATGAGTCCATTTTGTAAATAAAAAAAATTGTCTGTACCAACGCTACCTAGTGCGAAACGCCGCATATATGCAAGGAACACGCGTGTCGTATCGATAAATAAATATTTTCGTGCATGAAACTCTATATAATATAATATATTTAAAAAAAAGTAAATCTTTATTTACTCAGAAGAGGTAGGGTTAACAAATACATTGATTTGTTTATTCAACTACTAAAATTGTTATTAAATAGAATAAAACTATAGCAAAATACAATCAAAGTTATAGACACTTTTATTTTAAAGAAATCTACCTCGCCTTCGACGTAATAAAATATAGGTTAGCCATGAATGCGTGGGTGTTAGTGGAAGGGATAAAGTTAAAAAACAAATTCAAACAAATTCAAATTCCAATAAACGTAGGTAGATGTAATTTCAAACAAATATAATTATAAGTTATTACTAAATCATAAATGATACTCGGTATTTAATTACCTAAAAAAGGCTTCTTTTAAGATAACTTAGACGATAACTTTCTGTTTAGCTTAGCAGTACGGTATGATTACTGACTATATCGTATCGCATTCGTTTATTTATATAATACTAGATTATCTGTGCCTACTTTGTAGAGCATAGAAACTGTTTAAACCTTTGCTGGACTTCCACGAATATTTTAAGACTAAAAATAGCCAAATTGGTTCAGCTGTACTCGAGTTTTAGCGAGACTAACGAACAGCAATTAATTTTTATGTATAAGTAGAAGAAGAAGATAGAAGGCAATAATAATAAATCTATTGTCCTCTTCTTCTGTGATATAAATTAAAATAATACTTTGATGACTACAATTATAAATTGGCATAGTCAAAACTGATTATACTGATATTTTATCGACGCAAAATAATTAATTACATTGCAAAATTTATAATAATTTAATGAGTTCGCAACGATGTGTTTCAATTCCTACGATGAAAATCAATGGTAACTGTAGGCCAGTTGAGGGTAAATAAGCAGGCCAGGGTAAACATTGAAAGGTCGCCAGAGCCCACGATCCACAGAATTCGATTATTCTAAACAGATTATTAATTCTGTGCCAGAGACGCATTTGTGCCGAAACGTTGAATTCAGGACATAATAGCATTACAAAATTTGCGATGTTTTTATTATATTGCTATAAATAATAATAGATCCCCTCGCCGATTTCGTTGTCGGCAGCCGATTTCATTGAAACCAGGCCAGCTACGCAGGAGTTATTTTTTAGTGCCCAAGTGTGTGCGCAATACACAAAGACACTCTCTCATCCTTTTATTATGATAACCCAGTGGGACGGTAAACCGACACGACTGGCGAGAGATCAGGCGCAGTACCGACTTTTAACATGCCTATCCGACACATGGGTCATCTTTCTTGTTAGACAATCAGGTGATTAGCCTGCATTGTCCTAACCAAACTTGAAAACAACATTTTTTGTTGTTCCAACACAGGAATCGAACCCACGACCTCCGGGTTAAAAGCGAAGCTTTGAACCACTAGACCACGGAGGCGCTATATTGCTAATTCATATTGTTCCGTGGGGTCCTGAAGAAAGAATAGCCATCTCCCCATCAGCCATTATTCCCGTATAGATAGGAGAAAATATAATATATTATCTGGAAATGGACAGCACGTTTCCACGAATTTGAAAACTGCGTTCGCCAACCCGCCTGCCAAGCGTGGCGAGTATAGGCAACTACCACACATGAAATACTTTGGGGGAGCAATATGTCAAGTAGCGGGCGTCATAACTGAAATGATGATAACAGATCTGTCTGTACATAGCCATATTATTATAGTTTAACTAGCTGACCCGTGCCCACTTCGTTGAGCATAGAAACCGTTTAACCTTCCCTGGACTTCTACGAATATTTCAAGACCAACAGAGACTAACGAGCAGCAATTCATTTTTATATAAGATTTAACCCTTGACATGCCTGGTAGGGTCTGTCAGACCCACACCAACGCGTGAACCGATGTAGTTCATTTAAATTTGAATTTCACGTCTCGCCGTTCTTACTATCTGGCCTTTACTAACCACGGCAGGCCTTCCGCCTGCTTCCCCAGTCTGCGGCGACTTAAGAGCGTAAAAGGACTTGCGTAAAGCGCGAGCGGGTCCCACAGACCCCACCTGCATACGGCGTGACTTTATTCTGTAAGTATTTATTTTCTTTTTTCTTATGAATATTGGCATTTGTCCGTTAAATAATACTAGTTCATACATTATATAATATTATTTTTATAATTTTTTCAGGTTCATCATGAATAAAAAACTGACAGATGACACTATTCCAAGAGTTGAATGACAAAGACGTAGTTATATTTGATTCAAGTAGAGAAGAGTTTGACGTTGTTTCAGAGGATGAAGAAGCCGTTTCTGCTTTTGCCCACCGTTAAAAAAATCAACTCCGGGAATAAAGCGCAGATGCCAGGTTTGTCCCGTTAAAAAAATCCCAAAACTCAGCATATTTGTGAGACATTTTGTAGTCACATTTGTCTTGAATATTCGATTTTTCAATGCGCAAAGTGTTACCAAACCAAAGCTAAACAAAATATTAATCTAAGTCACGGAGACTAATTATTTGATGATTTAGTTGAAGTATATGATAGTGCCTTACACTAGATTTAAGTCTGATTAAGATCTCATTACTTTTGATACTAACTATATGTATACAAAGTTATAGTCTCGAAATGTTGATGAAAAAAATGTATGTTTTGTTTAATATTTGAAATATTTAAATAAAGTTGATTTTCTAATGCGATTATAACTATATCTTGTTTGCCCTTTAAGCATGCGTCTTGAATCATTGCATCACCTTACTTATTAGAATTTATAGAAAAAAAAGATATTTTTTAATCGGGGTCTGAGAGACCCACCAGGCATAGCGTGTAACTTTTGCCCACCACGCATGCCAAGGGATAAGATTATTATTAAGTAGGTGTAATAATATCATAATGATATTTTAGTATTTATAAATTTAGAACAATGTCTTATGGGATTAACTATACCATTTTATACCGTGCAGAAATGTATGAAATAAGTAAATATAAACTAAATAAATAAAGTTAATAGGGGCATTGGTGCGAGCCCATAACATATATGGCAGTATTTACATGCCTTAAGTGAATATTTCAGTGTTTTTAAGGACTTTATATATTTTATCAGTATAAAAACATTGGTGTTCTTCGCAGTTAGCTAAAGAAACTCTGAATAAGGTAAATAAGGCAATTTTTAGGGAAAAATAATCATCAATATCATTATGATAATAATTTTATCTTCAATTGAGACACATTTAAACATTAAAACAATATTCTTGAAATGTTATTGGGCTAATCTATTTCTGATACACTGAACAATTTAGCGAACTCTCTCAATGAATTTTAAATTGCTTTACAATCTTTATGGAGACTTTCTGCTCATCATTTGCTTAAGAGTCTCTCTTCATGGCACTTCAATCGTACCTGTGGCCTAACGCCAAGTTCTCATGAATAATACCATATTTTTTATTAAAACGTGTATGAGTGTGCACGTAAAAAGTTATACTAGCTAACTTCATGGTGTCGGTATTTCGTGTCACTGTGCGCGCATGCCACAGCGTAAAAAAATACTCTCATCATAATTCCCTATCGCGTCAAAAGAAGTATAATCAAAATGAACCCGTTAACGTAAACAAAATACGGATATTATACTGACATAACAAAGTATTTTAAGCTATTTATTATTTAATTAATTAATATTAGGATAGATAATTAATGTATACTTTGTAATTATGTACATGATATGAATTATTATTGTGTTTTAATATAATGAGATTTAAAGTAGTCAAGGTGCTACGGTCGAACAAAATAAATATTATAAATACTCACAATATTTTGTTCGACATACAATTTCATACCATTTTTATTTTCGATTTTGTTGAATGCTTTATATTTTTTTAATATATTATACAAATATTTTTTTTATAAGTAGGTACTTACAATAAAAACAACATCATAGTAAAAAAAACTTTTGGAACACCCATATTACGCCATCTACATTTACGTTAAAATACCACAAGTAGTCTAGCTAACTACAATAATAATACTTTGACATCAAAACAACAACCTCACTCTTGGCTTTGTAGGGTGAGGTTTTGTTGATCAACTTTTAACTTTCATGTTCACTATGTACCTACTTTATCTCGTAGTTACAAGTTAATTTAATAGATGGCAGTAATACTTTCCACCTATAATGTAAGTCGACGTGATGTGGGATAGACTTTAGTTTCAAAATAAAATAACAGATGGCTCTTTAAAAAGTAGTTTCACCGGCCAAAATGTTATGACAGTTAATTCCTAGTCTTCCATTCCCTAAATGTCCTGCGACAATTGGTAGAACAAAATTTTAAATACATACACTATTTGTAGGAATAACCTGTAAATGAAGATACCATCGGGTATACAATATTAGCCTAAATTCTTTTGGTAGGTCTTCTAGGATGCGTTGTTGCGCTATTACAACGCCGGACTTCATTCGCAGGAAGGACTCTTGGTCATTTTGGTTTAAAAAGAAAATAACAGATGGCGCTTTTACAAATAGTTTTAGTGACGAAAATATAATGAGATCCTAGTGAGATGTTTATATTTTCATAGATGACATGAATACCTCTGTGTTTTGCTAGATGGTGCTTACAAATTTTTATTTAGTAATCTATATTTGGACTTGGCTGGACCAATTTTGATAAAATTGGAGATACTCGTCACCCAGATTATCACATAATAAGCTATTTCTCTCCTGAAAAAGATCAGTGTTCTCATAAATTAAATTGAATAATCTTTATCTCATAGGCTGCATAAGCCCTTATTATAAATATCTTACAGACTAACATACATATTATAAAGTATTAAGCGCTGATGAAAGTCTAATGGAGTCCAAAGAAATTTCATTTCATTTGATGGAGCCACGGAAGATACATTTTGATGTTCAGGTCAATCTAAATACCCTTTTCTTATCTCGGTCAAAACTTTTAAATTTGTCAAAATGAATGTAATTCTACTGAGATTTATTGAGTGTGATTATTGTACAGAAAAAGGTGACCATTACATTGTTAGCATTACCTACTTATTTGTTATATTTTCCTCTTATTTATGTTTTAAAAAATATAATTTATGTTGTAAATGATCTGAAAAAAACACTTTCAACTTATTATTTTGGTGTAAACTAACTATTATTTATATATTTGTTACTGTAAAAACTCGAAGTACGGTATATACTAAGATTTAAGAGTAAGTCTTAGGATTTAATGACATGAGTTGGTAAATGGCTTTTACTATTAGAATTTAATACTAGGTTTTACCATTAACAGCGTGTAAAATTTGGTTGTTGGGCAGGATAAAACAAATATTAATTCTTATTCATTTATTTCAGAATTTTATAAAAAAAATTAGGTACCTACATATTTTTATGTAGGTTATCACAGTAATATAGTAAGTAACAATATAAATATTAAAGTGATCATTTTCTCATTAGTATTACCATGACTTACCAAGTGAATGGTGGTAAAAGTGGGAATCGAAAAATTGTTCGGGCTTTCACCATAATTATGTAACTGTAAAAGATTTCCAACTTTGAATGGTAAAACCCGAATGATATTCATGAATCGTAGTGGGCACGGGTCAGCTAGTAGTTTATATTATAGTAAAACATACCATCCGTGTTCTGATCGGAAAAATCTGAAAAATGTAACAGATCTAATTCTTGAAACAAAATTTGAATTGAAAATTAGAAAAGGACGGAACGATCAACAAGTGGTTCTCTCTTGCTCTCATATCCCTATTTATCATAAATCCTATACGAATATACGTGACAGCGTAAACTTCTCCTGTCTTGTTACCGCGTGTTTGGCAGATGGATTCCCCCGGTCTCCCCAAATGCTAATAGAGGTACGGTACTTGTATACCTTATGTGTGTGTATTTTGAACCTTATTCAGAGAGCAATAAAGATGAAATGTGTTGAGTCGGTGACTGTATCCTGCGCGTGCGGACTGTGACAAGCTGGATTAACGGGATAAAAGAACAACCTGAATTTACGAACGGATAAAAAGGCATTAATTTGCTTTATGAAACGACGGCATTTGAATATACTCGTACTCGTAAATATTTAAGTTTTAAACTCTACTTTCAATCACTTAATCTACAAATACAAAAAAACAAAAGTAAGGCCACGTCAATACCAAGCAGGAGGCAAGCTGGTAGAAATATAACTGAACACTTTCAATCACGTTAGCCATGGAGAATTTTACTAGGAATACAAAATTGCTTAAAACTGTTATCCTAGTAGTGCTTGTATCTATACAAATACACTAGCTTTTGTTTCATTGAAAAACATCATGAAATTCTTGTAAATTTCGCGGCCCGTAGCAGACTTTGGAAAATAATAATAATAATATCTATGGGCGCTTCTCACCACGTCAATCTGGCCCGTGCTAAGTATCCGAAGAACTTGTGTTACAGGTACCAGATAACGGAAATATATTTAATACTTTTATACTATACACATATTTAAGATTTTTTATTATATTAATACACAAATTTAACACACATCCATGACTCAGGAACATAGCTTTTAGTTCCCTCAACGGGATTCGAACCCGCGACCTCCGGGTCAAGAGCCAAGCTCTGAACCACTAGATCACGTAGACGTTAAATATTTTGAAAACTGCACAACATAACGTAATATTTTTTTCATCCATCTTTTTATTATATATAAACAAATACACTAGTTTCCATTTCATGGAAAAATACCCAGTATTAACAAATGCACAGATATTTCAAATTCTTGTAAAGTGTTGGAAAATAACGTCATCGCGTCGAGAATTTAAAATACGTTTATTATTTTAATAATAATTAATTTTTCACTGATATAATTTATTTTTAACAACGTTTACAGAGAGCTAAAAATAAAAATTTTTGATCATTCTCCATTATCCTAATTATTTAAAAAATTCCTAGTTATTTTCATTAATCAGTGCAAAATTCACAACATTTATTTTGTGTAAAATCCTCTTAATATGTATAGAGAACGTTACAAATTTAAGTTTTACATCCCAGCCGTCAGTTTAGAACTGTGGTTCCGAGCTGTAGAAGTTAGAATAACAGCATGTGTCCGAGTTTGCATGAATCACAAGAGCTTGTTTCTCTTGCGAACTGCTACACAATCGAGTGCCTGGCAGATGTGGCCTGACCAGGCTCTGTTCATTTTGATGCTACATTTGCTTTGATATGCATTTTCATAATTACTTAATGTTGAAATTTACAATGTAACAAATTAAATTTGATGAGACATTTTCTCAACAAAAATGTTATTTTGGTTGCCACAATCAATAAATACCACTCTTTTTCTCGCAAAACTTGGCTATTAATAGTATTAAGGCTTAAGAACATATTTTAACTGTTGATTGGTTATAGTCTGTCAATTTGTAATTCTTATAAGAACGCCCCATACAAAAGTAGATAAATAATATGTCATTGAATGTACTGTAGGTCTTGATGGAATACATGGAACACAGTAATAATACACTAATTACTTGCACTTTTTCACTTTATTAAACATTAGATTTATTAAAATATATGACCAGTTTTGACCAAGTCATCATCATAGTAGGTATATAATCCCTTTGGTAAGAAGATACCTGAGACAAAAAGTGTAAAATAGAGTAGGATAGAACCAGTTCTTAAAACATAGTGATCATAGTTTTAACTTATTATATCCTGAAGAAGGTTTTACTGTACATAGTAATATGCCATAAATATCCACGTACAGAATACATTTTGCTTTATTCATGCATGTAGAATCATTGGTGCATTTGTATATCTTTGGTGACCTTAATTTGATACTCGTTTAAGTTGACGAAGAGCATTTAAAGTGCTGGTACATTTTTAAAAAGGTGTATTGTTTGGTCTGTCGGCGTTTGTATTTATTTAATACAATTTGTATGAGGCTACAAGGCTGAAATAAGGTTTTTAATAATGTTGTTCTATGAATGATTCGTAAGAATTTATAAAACATCGATTACAATGTATCTAGATGATTTAATATTAGGAAGTTATGCAGAGAAGAGAACATTCTGGCTACCACGTATGAACGAGTAAGCGAACATAATTTGTAAGCAATTTATTAATTTGATGAAAGTGCAATAAATCAGTGTAAATTACACACTCGGCGGATACAGTCGTTTCACTTCACGTCCGTTCACGTATCAAATATATTACTCATTATAAGTAAAATATACTTTGAAAATATTTATCATCAGAAGAATATTTGTAAAGCACCTTTATATTATTAATATTTATGCGATCTCTGTATTATTAATTGTTATAGTTTTTAAGTTTAAGAATTAACTCACCTAACTGCGATGAATGCGGTGTAGTAGTGTATATTGATCATTTGATTATGGAATGTGTGAAAGGTGCCGAAGAGAGAAAAGAGTTTTTTACTAAATTTAAAATTAATAGGTTTGATTTTTGTTTATACATTAGCATTCTGGCTTCACCTGCGAGTGAAGCAGCAAAATTTATGTACAAAAATATTTGTTAATATCTAGCATAAGTTATGATGGGGCTGACATGGTAAAAGCCTCTTTAAGAAATAAAGATTAAAAAAATGGTTTAAGAATTGTGTTCATAAGTACACAATTCTTAAACTTAACAGCTATCTATGGCCCTCTGTTCTTCATGCATCTATTTCATACTTATCAAGGAACACAATTCGATGTCAATGTTAACGATATTAACTAACCTCCCATCTCTACGTTAAAGTATTATTTTACTTTTAAACCGAACAATTGTAATAGTTATTTTTCGTATCTCCAATATTTCTAGTCATTGATCTTGGAGACAGTTAGATTTAGCATTACCGCGCTCACATTAATTTTAACCTTACGGCGTGAAACATTGGGTTCAGTTTCGGTAATCCGGCCCCCAGTTATGTTAACAAAACTACGATTGCGACGCGTCGGTGTAAATTGTTAAAGTTGGAAATGTGGTTGCAATTTTCACAGCTGTATAAAATATTGTCAGACGGGACGGCAGACTTGGGGATAGATGCGTTCTCTTTGGCTTTTTGTCACGTTCTGTTGCCGGTTTCGTGCGAGACACAGTTCTGCTTGTGACCATAAAATTTTCGATTACTAGTTCCATCTGGTTACTTTCAGTGTGTCAATTTGTGAACGACACGAGCGGTGGTTTTGTACGTTTGTTTTATTATTTTAAAACAAAAATGATTTTGTTTTTTAATAAGATTTGTAATTGATAAAACAAACCTTTGTTTTTTAATTAAAAACCAACTTAAGGTTTAATGTTCGCTATTAAACCAATATAGAGGATTGGTTTACAAATTATAGGTTCTATCAACCAAGTAACCACCCGCACCAAGAGTAAGAATAAGTACCTAATAATAATTTCTTATTGCTAAAAAGTCAGTATACAAGAAAATAAAAGTAACTTTTCTCGTTCAAAAAAAGCATTGTTCCAACTAATATCAATATTATATAGATTATTAATTATTAATTAATAGTATAGTAAATAATTGAAGACATGAATGGATGAAGGTGATATGTAGATATCAAAATTATGATTTTGAGAAAATTTAGTTCAAACTATCACTTAAGCATTTTAGAATACGTCATAAAGTATCAAGTACATTAATCTTAAGATCCGTCTCTATCAATAATCAATGTACTTAATACATTACTACATATCCTATAATCTTTAACTGGCAGTTTAAACTCAATTTTCAGGGTAATTTTTTTTGCGACATATCATCTTCATCGATTCATGTCTTCAATTCTGTAAACACTACACTTATGTTAACACCACACTTCTAATAAAGTTTGCATCTAATTTGACTAGCACCGCAAGCCGTCGAAATAGGCTCTCGGAACGGTTAAATTTAAACACCCAATAGACTAATACCGTTTTGTATTTAGAACGTTCGGAATTACTGGCGGTACAGCTGTCAGATTTAGGCAGCCCGTGGTTCGGAACTAGGCGCTCCGTTTCTCACATTAGTTCAATCCCGCTGAACCGGAGCCTTGAGAGAACTGCATTATTGTTCCCAGCCCGGGCAACTTCGAGTGTGAAATATTAGCGCACTTGATTATATCGGAGCACCTAGCGATGGAAGTTCGGAAGTTCTCATGATACAGTTGGCACTGAAATTACATAATATGACACTATTTTTATATAACTCTGTGTTTTTTTGGTCACAATATTTTTGGATAGGTTTTTTTTCAGCTTCAAAGGACAGTAGATCTGAGTATTTGACATGAGTTTCAGATTGATATCTCCACGCATTACTGACATAAAGGGTCTTGCCATACGTATAGATGAACCGACAACAAAGTGTGTGTGTATAATCAATAGGATTATAAGGATTCCGGTATGGAACCCAAAAAGTGCCGAAGTGTGGGTGCAATAGCCAGAAGCACTCTCTCTTCTTTCACTCTTGTAGCATAGTAGGATTAGTGGGACGTAGGCGCAGGTCTGACTTTTTACATTATCAGTCTTGGGAGACATAACCTCCATTGTCCTAACCAAACTTGAAACAATATTTTTGTTGTTCCAACGGGGGATTCAAACTTGCGACCTTCTCTGAACCACTAGACCGAGATAGCTTTGACATTATCCCTATTCCACTAAAAGTGACAAAGCAAGACATGAATATAATAAGAATTTTTTTGAGGTTTAATGACTGATGTATTAGGTTAGTACAAGTTACTTACTTATTATTATAATTGCGAAAAAAAATTATATTTATTAAAACTATTATACCTACTATTAAGTTTAGTATTATTTTGTTACCTATAAATTGTAATTACCTATAAATAAATTAATATTATATTAGCGAATAGCTATAAATATTAAAGGTTTACAATAAATCTCTTGTATCTCTGATTAGGGTCTGGTAAAAGAGATAATTACGAGGTACCTGATAACGACAGAGAGGTATGTAGTAATTGTTATAACAAAAGATGGATGGGCGGAGGAAATTCACTCGTTATGACTTGCGAGAATCATTTCTCATTAATCTCGAATCAAACTATAATCCTTTTTTCGAGATAGTTATCGTAGATCGAGTCGGCTATAGTTGGAAATATTGTTGCTTTAGATTTGTTCTAGATTTATTAATTGCTGGAATATAAAAAATAAAAAAGAAACTACGTTTACAAACCGACTTCAACAACTAAAAAGTATAAAACAATACTTATATAATGTACTTACAATTAATGAAATCGGTGTCAGTAAAGGTGAGTTCCAAGTCAATGTATTATTTTATACTTTTTAGTTGTTGAAGTAAAATAAAAACTACAGGGCCAAATTATGTAAAATTTGTATGGCACCAAATGGCAGCTATTCTGTGTGGACTAAAAAAAGAATCACGGAAATCGGATCATTAACCTTAGAGTAATCGATGTATATACATAAAAAAAAACAGGCCGCATTGAGAACCTCCTGCTTTCTTTGAAGTCGGTTGAAAAGGAGCTCATAATTCAAATCAACCCTGATTCAAAATGCCATTACTATAATATCACTTACAAAATTTACGAGATTTGACATAAGCATCGCTACTTGAAATACGAATGCGCTTGTCATTTAGCGAATTTTTGTGAAATTTAAATCCCATACATTTTTGTGGCCAATGGCGAGCGAAGTCTTAAAACAATAACAATGTCCGCGGAAATTGATGCCGATTTTGGGATATTATTTAATCCTCTATGGTCAAGTGGTTCAGAGCTTCGTTCTCGACCCGGTGGTCATGGGTCCGATTCCCGCGTTGGAACAACAAAAAATGCTTTTTCAAGTTTGGTTAGGACAATGCAGGCTGATTACCTGATTGTCTGAAAGATGATCCATGCGTCGGATGGGCATGTAAAAAGTTGGTCTGATCTCCCGCCAGTCGTGTCGGTCATTCGTCCGGGCTACGAGAGTGAAGGAAGAGAGAGTGCTTCTGTGTATTGCACACACATTTAATATAACCAGGCACTATAAAATCAATTTTGTGTAGCTGGCCTGGTTTCAATGAAACCGACCACCGTCACCGAAATCGATATGGGAGTCATTATTACGAGTATTATATTATATTTCTCTATCGCCTTTTACGACACTCACGAGAAAGATTTAATGGGGAGGAGCTAATCTTACTACACGAACTACCTATATTGTGTGTAGTTTTTCCATATTATAGACTAAGCTAACTTGGTCTTGAAATATTTGTGGAAGTCCAGGGAATTTTTAAAATGTTTTATTTTTATTTTTTATGCTCAACGAAGTGGGCACGGGTCAGCTAGTCTTATATATAAAAATGAATCGCTGTTCGTTAGTCTCGCTAAAACTCGAGAACGGCTGAACAGATTCAGCTATGGAAGTCCCGGGAAGGCTTAAACTTTTCTATGCTCAACGAAGTGGCCACGGGTCAGCTAGTTCGTATCATAAAGAGGAGAAATCTTAAAGAGATAGTCGACGATGGGAGTTGTCCACTGATCGAACACATGCTAGATAATAATTAATCATTATATAAAATAGAATACTAATGTAGAATAAGATTTTACTAACCAATAGATTAGAGTAAGTATGGATTTTTGTTGTCTACACTAATATTATGAAGAGGAAAGATTTGTATTTTTGTATGTGACGTAAGTTACATACAGTCGTTACATACTCAAAACGTACTGGACCGATTTTAATAAAATTTTGCTCATTAGAAAGCTACATTATCACTGAGTAACATAGGCTATATAAAAATGAATTGCTGTTCGTTAGTCTCGCTAAAACTCGAGATCAGCTGAACTGATTCTATTTTTGGTCTTGAAATATTCGTGGAAGTCCCGGGAAGGTTTACACGGTTTCCATGCTCAACTAGTGCCCAGCTAGTCATTTTTCAAAATAGAATCCTAATATAGGATAAGATTTTACTGACCAATAGATCAGAGTAAGTATGGATTTTTTTGTCCGAAATAAAGAGATTTATTTATTATCACTTCATAAAGGATGAATATGAGTATCGTATGTGAGGGACCATTGGAAACATTTAAGCGACACTCTGTACCGATTCCTTTGAGATTGGCGCCCGAGGCTTCGGGCTTTTAGCAGGTAATTACATTAATATGTTCCGACGTTATGATATGTACAGAATTAACGCCTATATGGAACCCGCCCGAGTGAAAGGTTGATTATATTAAGAACTCAAGGGTTAACAAAAATACAATGTTTTTTTATTATAACTTTTAGGAGCGGAGTAACGAAAATATATTATACTAGCTTACCCGTGCCCACTTTGTTGAGCACGGAAACCGTGTAACCTTTCCCGGGACCACCAAGAATATTTCAAGACCAAAAATAGCCGAATCAGTTTAGCTGATCTCGAGTTTTAGCGAGACTAACGAACAGCAATTGGTTTTTATATAGCCTATGTTACTCAGTGATAATAAAGCTTTCTAATAAAAAAAGAATTATGAAAATAGGTCCTTGACTTTTTGAGTTAAGTCGTTACGTACAAAAATACAAATCTTTCCTCTTTATAATATTAGTGTAGATTATTATCCTTGACGTCACAGAATACTTATTACTATTAAGTATTATTTTTTCATAATAAAAAATGCGTATGCGTGAATTTAAAGTGTTAATTTCATAAGTATAGGTATATCAAATAATAAATTTTTAAAATAAGAATTTTTACATCTTTATGTTAAAATATGGCCGAGTTTCTTACGCCGGTTCTTCTCGGCGGGCTAGGCTTTGAACGGTGGTAGCCTTGTTTGTTTACTTGGAATTAGTGTGTCTATGGTTAAGGATCAGTTTAGATACGATGTGATCGAAATATATAAAAAAAATGCAAATTAATGTGCCATGTTTTTCATTGCGCGGTGAATAAGTACGAGTAACATAATAGTTGGGATCATTATATCCACCCACTGAGCTTTGTAAATGTTTGGAAATTTGAAATTTGTAATTGAATCGGAAACGAGTATACACATAAAGTATATTTCACTTGTTCTAAAAAAAAAAATTATGCCTTTCTTGTCCCATCTATCCAAGACAATAAAGGCTAAACGCATGGGATAAGAAAAACTGGATCAGTGTATAATGTATAATATATAGGTATTATATAAAATCTTTAGGTTATTACTTTGCTACCTTTTGTCACTCTACAAATGTATTTTATTTATATTTCTTTTTTCGCGTATTTGTCGTGCAATTAAAAAACAATAAACGGTAAATAGTTAAAAAATGCAGGTTTAATTTGAATAGAATCAAACAATACAATAATTATACAAGTAAGGTGCGAACCGTAACGTGTTGAATGTCTTAATTTTCCACGTATTAAATACCCATACACCTGGTTTACCCACTAAGCCTATCATATGCTTAATCAGTGCTATACAATGATAGGGTTGACAGCCATCTGGGTGTAACTGGACTGTATTGATAATACTGTAGGCGGTCATTCTCCAGATCGGCGTTATTTACCTAATTACCGTAACCGTTTTTTTTTCTACTAATCTGGATTAAACACACTGAAATATAAAACTAATGAAAGATACAAATACAATAATTAATGAGGCATGCAACAGTTTATTATAATTCTTGAGATAATGAGACTTAAAAATTGTATGGGTACGGTAATTAGACAAATGTAATATTTAATGTTACGGTAATTAGAAAGAGTTATTTATTATATCTAAAAGATGATAATATAAAACTCTGATTAATAAGTTCTACATAATATTATGTAATTATAACTAAAAGAAAACGGGTAAAACTAGTTAATTTAAACAAACATTGTTTTATTTTCGCAAATAATATTTATTTGAACAATAAGTAGGATCTACCTAAAAAAATAAAAGTTTAATAACTTATAACCCGACTTCGGAAAAAACAACAAAACAAATTCAATTTGAAATCCAGAAATGTATAGGTACAAAAATGGTCAAGGTAGGGCCGTGGTTGGACCTGCTAGCAAAATCGATTGATATCAATTGCTTGATACATCAAATTGCGCATTACAGCTTAACTTTCGCATTGCAGGTAGATCTGGTCTTGAGGAACTCCAAATGACTTGGTGGACTTTCATTGTGCCCTTATACTACCACTGGAACCCTTGAACCCTTATAAAACGTATTCATTTTTTATACAACGGTAATTAGAAAAATACGGTAATTAGTATACGGTAATTAGAAAAAGTTAGATTTTCTTAAAAATTTCAAAAACCAATAAAGTTTGCAAAAACTGTCTTGAGACAACTTACGTAGGCCAAAGTACTGTCTAGATTTATATGATCAACTTAGTTCTATTTTAAATTTTAAATATTTAAATAAGAACAACGGTAATTAGAAAAATCTATTACCAAAGCTACGGTAATTATATACTTACGTGCTTCACTGGCGGCACACATTTACGACCTGTGATGGCTGTCGGGCCGTGGCACACACGGAGGTGTCGCGACACGTGCGGCAGTGATGTGCCAAATCCTGTTGCTTCGGAGTGTGCACCCAAGAACAGTGTGGGTTACGGTAATTAGAACATTCGATGGGACACGCTATTATTTCAGGATAATTATTTATAGACTGGACCTATTAAGTCGATATTTTTTTATGCGATACACGATCCTTTGTATTGTTTAGAAAGTTAATTGGATTAAAGTAAATATGTACGTAAAAAAAATTACAAGGAAGTTTTTAGATCAAGTTGATGTCGGGACACGTTACGGTAATTAGAAAAAAGTGCTTTTTCAACGCAACTTAAAATAATTAAGTCTTAATCACTTAAAGCAGAAGCCTATATTTTTGTTTACAGCTAGATACGGATGTTATCTATCAAATAAAAAGAAAACATAGATGAATATGACAATAATACAGAGTAGACAAGCCCGGGACACTTAAAAATTTATTACCGGAGAATGGCCGTAGGGTGTGTATGTGCCTTCTATGTAGAGCATACTGTCAAAGTACCAGCGCTTAAATATTTACATTTAATTTTCATGTTTCTGTGACAAAATGTGTGGTTTTTGAGTGACTTAAGCCGTTTATGCAGCGCACGCAATGAAAGTCCCCAAATGTAATTAATTTTCCCCGTTTTCGAAACATTTCTCACTGACGCTACGCTCCTATTGGTCGCAGCATAATGCAAAGCCTTCCTCTATAAATGGACTATCCAACAAAAAAATATTTTTTCTAATCGGAGAAGTATCTGAGATTAGCGCGTTTACAAACAAACAAACAAACTCTTCCGCTTTATAATATTAGTATAGATATTCCCATACAATAATAAAAAAAATGTCCCATACATACTCTAAAGTATTATCAGTCATTAATATATAAAACCTGTATGTATATAAATTGTTCATCGCGCTCTGCAAAGACTCGATGAATTTCAACTTGAGAGGTGTCGTTATATTCGTGTGTACTGTAAAAAAGATACAGGGTATATGAAAATAAAATACATTGTCGGATTTTAGTATTTTTAATTACCATTTTACGATATTTAAAACCACTTATGACAGGCACTACAGTATTAAAACATTGGTTGGCAGTACACTAGGAGGATACTCTATAAATCATCCAATAACGGGTGTTAGTTTATTTAAAATTCAGGAGAAATAAAAGATGTAAGTAATTTAAAATACTAAAAAACGGAATATGTTTTTTATTATGAGAATCACATACGTTGTTATCACAACATAGCCAGCCGAATTCTTTAATTATACTTAAATTAAAGGCTTTCAATTAGGCTTAGTTAAATGACTAATGCAGCTTGTTTGTAATTTAAGTAGCGTTTGGGGTCAGGGCCCTAATTCTCAGGCCTCGAACGTAGTTTTTACTATCGGTCTGTCCCGCTCATGCAAATGAGATTTAACGCGCGTGCGAGCGGGATATACTAATATTCGGAACTAAGTTCGAGGCCTGAGAATCGCCGCCCAGGTTCTTTCTAGCTGTCCCGACGCACTTCGTATCATCTTAACTAATTAACTCTTCAGCCCGTTTACGCAGCGCAGAAGAAGCTCCCATAAGAAAAAAAAAACATTTTTGAACATTATTCATGGGCGCTCCGCTCCTATCGATCTGAGCTTCATGCTATATTGCGTTCATCGATAATAATAATTATATAATAATAATCATTTATTTCAGATAGGAATAATAGCTCTCTGATCACCGATTTCTGTGTCGGTAGCCGATTTCATTGAAACCAGGCCAGCTACGCAGGAGTTAATTTATAGTGCCCAAGTGTGTGCGCAATACACAAAGACAATCTTCCTTTTACTCTCATAACCCAGTGGGACGGTAAACCGACACGACTGGCGAGAGAACAGGCACAGGACCGACTTTTCACATGCCCATCCAACGCATGGATCATCTTTCTTGTCAGACAATCATGTGATCAGCCTGCATTGTCCTAAACAAACTTGAAAACAACATTATTTGTTGTTCCAACACGGGAATAGAACCCACGACCTCCGGGTCCAGAGCGAAGCTCTGAACCACTAGACCATGGAGACGGAAGTTCATCGTTAAATGAAAATCAAACACTGAAAAAAAATTTAATCGGACTTGTTGCTAAGATTAGCGTGTTTGTTTAAGGTCAGTCCGGTTTTAAGCTTTTGGTAACCCTAGAGAACATAATAATGATAAACACCTCGTGTATAACTCATTGTGGTATTAATGAGCCGTAATATGTTAATGCGATACTCAAGATATAGGATTAAATCACTGTCTGCCGCCGAACTATTGTACTGTGCTTCTGAAGGATTATATTATGGATTACAAATTAGACGGGTTACGATTTGTATTATTATATAAACAAGTGCTATAATCATACTTATATGAATTAAGATTCGACTGGTAAGTTGCAGGTGTATTTCAATTCAAACATTTTATAATTTTTTTACCAATTTTGTTTTAATAACAAAAAAAAAACAGTACCACTAACGGTTTGAAGCAGTAAGTTGAATTCATTCGCATTTCATCATATTCCACCATCTTTCAAATGTAATGAAAAATATTGTTTTATAATTGAAGACATGAATGGATGAAGGTAATTTATCGCAAAAAAAAACCCCATAAAATACAGTTTCAAACTGTCACTTAAACATTTCAGGATAAGTAGTAACGTATTAAGTAAGTACATTAATTCTAGAGACGGATCTTTAGATTAATGAACTTAATACGTTACGACGTATTGTAAAATGTTTAAGTGACAGTTTGAACTCAATTTTCTGGGAACAATGGAAATATTAAAAAAAACAGAGCACGTTAATAAGCCATCTGTGGTTCTATTTAGGAAGGAAGTAGTATAAACAAAATCTTCTATTATACATTGGTTAAGTAACGGTAGCGTTCACTTTATCAATAATTATAATAATAAATAACACAACCCCGCAAGGGGGAAAAGAAAATTTAAAATATATAATAATATATTTTTTTCACTTATCATGAACCAGGATACTTGGCACAAGCCCGTACTTGAGTCATTCATCCGGCAAATAGCCGAGATATCGACATCGATTAAAATAATAATATTTTTTTTAAATAATAATAATAATAATTCTTTATTGACACCAAAAAATTTCAAACATCAGTGTTATAGTGACAACTGTATTGCAGAGGCCAGTGTCTTCGCCCATAATATTAATTAGGTTCGTACATTATAGGTACTATGCCAATTGTAGAATAGAATAGAAGAATAGAATAGAATCTAATAGGATAGAAGACAACTTAGGCAGGTATATAGATATTATAGGTACATTTTTTGTCTTATTAAGTAGGAGAAAATGACTGCTGTAAGTAAACAATATTCATGCTGATCCAAGACCAGCAACATGTGGGTTCATTATTTCAACAACGTGAATATGGTAAAAGGGAACAGAGGGAACATAATATGTGCGGATATAGGCTGCAACGTTTTCGCGACCTTTGTTTTTATCTGAAAACTGCGCCAAACTTAAAGCGCTAAACCCAAGCCCGGGCAATCGTGGCGAATATAGGTTATTCCCTTCCCATGAAATACTTATCTATACTAATATTATAAAGCGGAATAGTTTGTTTGATTGTTTAAACGCACTAATCTCAGTCCGATTTGAAAAAATATTTTTATTGGATAGTCCATTTATAGGAAAAGGCTTTAGGCTTATATAACATTACGCTGCGACCAATAGGAGCGAAGCCTCAGTGAGAAATATTGCAAAAACGGGGAAAATTATTCACATTTGAGGACTTTCGTTACGTGCGCTGCATAAACGGTTTAAGTTACTCAAAACGAACGAAGTCGCGGGCACAGCTAGTATAATATAATAGGTTTAGGTCCTCCGAACATCATAGCTGAAATGATGATGATGATGAGAATCGCCCATTAAAATAAAAATTTAAGCGACCGAGTCTGGTGATGGCATGTCCGTTTCTATATTTTCGATTACTGTATCTAACTGATAGCACATTGCCTGTAATTGGACTGCGGACGTCTTTGATATATCGTCCCCTTTATCGGATTTGACGGACGCAACGGTTAAGACCGTTGATTGCTTCCGTTGACTTTGGAAATTGATTATTTTCTCGTTACGACTCCGTTGTCTTATGTTATTGTTCTCTAATACACTGTTTGCCCGCAAGCCCTATGAACCTCCATGTGATATTGTACGAAAATGGATATGTTATGGAAAGTGTTTTGTTGGTATTCATAGAAGTGTATGTAACTAATATATAGCGTTGTTTATTATACGTATACATATTTGGTGTTTAATGTACAAAATAATTTTTTTTTTTTTTTTTTTTTATTTGTATGATGTTTCTAATGCATAGTAACAACATAAAATTACAATCTAGCCTTAAGACTAATGAGTAATTTTTTTATAACTTAACTTGCTAATTATTGTTATGTTTACAAATTTAAGAATGTGTCCATCAGCACTTTACTTATTGTCTCTATTAAGGGGAAGTCACTTTGTTCGTGTGATTTTTTGTTTTTTAAGTCTCACTGCACTAGGTATACACTATACACTAACACTAATAAACTAACTCAAAAGGTTTTGTCCTTTTTAGTCTTCTGACTATGTCTGTATTGTCCAAGAGCTGAATAGCTTCGACGTTAACGTGGTTTTGAAGTCGTTTTTCGTGAGCTTCAGCAATTTTTTTAATTTCGTTAGCGACAGATTCTACTTTAAGATCCCTGTGTAGATCGTCATTTCTTATGTACCACGGTGCATTAACAATACTTCGAAGTACTTTGTTTTGGAATCTTTGTATAATTTGTATATTACTATGTTTGGCACAGCCCCAGAGCTGGATACCATAGGTCCATACTGGCTTAAGGACTTGGTTATATAAAAGTATTTTATTTCGTACTGACATCTTCGAGTGTTTACCGAGGAGCCAATACATTTTCTTATACTTAATATCTAGTTCATCACGTTTCTTTTTCACGTGTGTCTTCCAGCGAAGTTTCGCATCTAGTGTCATACCCAAATATTTGGCGTTATTTTCGTATGGTATAGCGACGTTGTTTATGTATACCGGATGATAATTATGTCTTTTATTTGTAAAATCTATATGAATAGATTTAGACTCATTTAGTTTTATCCGCCATTGTTTTGTCCATTCATATATTGTATTAATGGCTTTTTGGACTTTATCCACGGCCTCCTTGTGAGTGACACCTGTGGCCATAACAGCTGTGTCATCAGCAAAGGTTGCAATAGTGTTACTCTCTAGTTCTGGTATATCGCAGGTGTATAATAGATACAGGACCGGACCTAATACACTACCTTGAGGTACGCCAGCAGTAATTTGCTTAAGCTCTGAATATGAGTCTCCTTGTCTTATTCTAAAAAACCTGTTTGACAAGTAGGAGCTTATTATTTCTACAAATTGATATGGAAGGAACTTCTTGATTTTTCGAATAAGGCCTTCATGCCAAACTTTGTCGAATGCTTGAGCTACATCTAAGAATACAGTAGTGCAGACCAGTTTTTGTTCTAGTGCATTTTCAATTATGTTAGTGATTCTGTGTATTTGATCTATGGTAGAGTGCTTTTCTCTGAATCCAAATTGATAGTCTGGTACTATTTTTTGTTCATCTATTAAAGGCTTTAACCTTCTTAATAAAAGTTTTTCGAATAATTTTGATATTATTGGTAAAAGAGAGATCGGTCTATATGAAGTTGTTTCATGAGGTGGTTTTCCTGGTTTTGGTATCATTATTACCTCAGCTACTTTCCACACATCAGGTACATGTTTTAGACGAAATGCAGCATTAATGTGCGTGGTAAGTTTCACGATGGCTTTACGTGTAAGATGTCGAAGAACTTCTCCTGTGATAAGGTCATACCCAGGAGTTTTTTTGAGATTCAAACGTTTGATTTCTTTATAGACTTCCTTGGGAGTCACAAGTTTAATATCCATATCTTCATCTGTAATCAGAATCTCATCATCCTCAATCATTTCTAAAACTTGTGGATCACTTACATTGGGATGAAAAATTTGTTCAAGATGTTGAGCAAATCTATCAGCCTTTTGCTGATTGGTTGTTGCCCAGCCACCATCAATTTGTTTAATAGGTGGTATATGCATTATGGGCTTTTTTAAATGTTTGGTTGTTTTCCATAATGAGTAATTTGTGGACTTATCATTGGTTAGCTCGCTAAGATGAGTGTCCAGTGATTCATCGTGAAACTTTTGTATTTCCCGTCTTAGTTGTTTTGTCAAATTGTTTAGCACTTGTTTGTCGTGTGGATATCTGCTTTGTTGCCATTTTCTTCTTTGTGTTCATATAGCGTTGTTTATTATACGTATACATATTTGGTGTTTAATGTACAAAATAATACAGTTGTCTTGCAGCTTTGACATTTTAAGAGCTAATTTTATTTTTGTTTATTATTGCACAGTGGAGGTGTTATACTGTTGTTTTTATGTTATCTAGGTAGGTAGTTGGTTCATTTTTTTAATACATTTTTTTTCATACCATGTACAAATAATATGATGGTGTAGACTCAAATTTAGTTTATTCAAATTTTATTTATTTGATTAAAAAACAAATTCTAAAATTCTTTATGAAAGCCCAAAACTCTACAGTGTACACGGTAGATAAAAATCCAAACAATACGTTATGCGAAATTGTTTACTTCTAACGTTTTTTACCATTCAACGTTAGTGTAGGACATTTGTAAATTTCTAGTTCAAAAAAGTCATGAATGCGGTTTTCCCGCGTGGCCCGTGAAAATGGTTCCAGGGCTGTATTCTGAAGTGTTATTCCAAAAAATAGCTAACATTAATGTAAAAATATTGTCGGTTAAACGGACCGTCCGTCCGCCGCTGGCAAAAGCTCATAAATAAACAGAGAACTGGATGCTCTGTCGAAAAGTTTTGTGAAAAACTCGCGTGAAATACTGGGCCGAATTCAGACGTGTTTTAATTAACTGACTGGTAACCGTTGACCATTGGACCCGGTGTTATGGAGGACCCTTATATCAATTTGGTTATCTTTATTGTTGTTAACATCCAAAGAAAACAGTGGATCAACCGATTTTGATCTAGTTCATTTTGTATTTCAAACTGACGTGACGAAAGTATTACTATCATTCACCATCATCAGCTCGCTTTGGAGGTTTCTTAAAAAAATAAATTAGTTTAAAAGTTATAACCGTTTTAAGGTACTTGTGTTCATGAGTCTTGGTACCACTATTACAAACCTTTAATTGGATTTAAAGCGTATTTGGTATGTCGGTAGATTTTGTGCTCGACCAGTTGCTAAACATGGTACTACTATTGCAAACCTTTAATTGCATTTAATGTGTATAAATAGCATGTCGGTCGAATTTGTGCTCGACCAGTTGCTAAATATTAAATATTCTTTGCAGTAGTGCTCACATGTCCAGACATGTGAGCACTTCCTCCCTATTTATATATTTTCAGGCGTCCTACTGCAAAGGATAATGTTGATGCCCAGGCATCTCAGAAAATTTCAACTGTCCACTCACGGTGACAGATGTACAGCGAACTTTTGGTAATACATAATAAAACAGAAATCCTATTTAACCGTATGGAATGTAAAAATATAAAAAGGAGTTATTTAGACAACTAACTATATTAACAGTTATATTTTTGAAATTGATTGCAATCTGAAGTTAAAATTAAACAAGCCCGCGTTTCTCGTCTAATTAAAATCCAGAGGTATAATTAAAAACTTTTAATTATACTCATTTCTGTTGCTATATTACAGAAAACTTGTGAGTGTGCGTTAGACCTCACGATTGAAGTCAATTTCTCTAGCTATCTATCTATCTATCTTTCTATATGTATGACAACAGGTCTGCACTGCCTTAGATATTATATAAAACGTAACTGGATGTATGATAAATTACTTTTTTACAAACTTACATTTTCTCAGTTCCGTTTGCCTCACCCGATCACACTTTTTGTAACTCTCTCTTCATGCATTCACCAGCTTACATAGCAACATATAGAGTATATAATTTATAAAGTTATGTGACGTCACAAAATAAATTTTTAGACTCCTAATAATCGGAAATTTTTGCTATTTTTATTTTGATACCTATATACCTAATTTTATACTTAAAAGTTCTCTTATCTTCTTATAAAAGGTTCGTTTGTTCTTTTGTCTGAGGGTTGTCAATGATTCGCGAAGTAAATGGTAACGTACGGAGGTAATTAGCATACATACAAACGGCACAGGCTGTGAAATGGCAAACTTGTTCGCATAATGCAGATGAGGTGAGACGCTCCTAGTCCCCTCTCAAACTTGCTACAAGCCGCAAACCACTTTCTTTGTCTCTTGTTGACGGGAACTTATCGTGCCGGTGAGAATTTGATCAGTCTCATTCTAAAACTGTAAGTCCGATTCTGACGTCATCCGTTACGCAATGGTTGAGCACATTGGTGTTCGAGCCGGAGGTCGCGGGTTTTTAATTCCGCCGAAGGAAAAAAAAGTATGTAAAAAGTGTAATTAAATATGTGTATAATATAATGAAAAATCTATATTATCATAAAAATCATCATAGGAGATATAAAAGTATTAAATATGTTTCCGTTGTCTGGTCCCTGTAATACAAGTTCTTCTAGTAATACACGGGGCCAGATTGACGTAGTGTGAAGCGTCCATAGATATTAATAATATAATAAAAATGTAATTTGTACATTGATTTATTGTTTACTTGATATACAATGTGCAGATATCGTACTCGTAATATTAACGACCATGTTTATTTTTATGTATCGACTGTCACACTCCGTAGAAAATATGATGTGGTAAGGTCCCTCACTTTACCAACATAATTCACGCTTGTAATTACCATAATATTTTACCATTCAACGATAATATTCGTAGCACCCTTGTAGAACTTTGTAGCATAGCGTAGCACTTTTGTAGCACTCGTGTAGAACTTCGTAGCTAGCCCTTGCAACATTGTTTATAGTAGGCAATATCCAAATGTCAAATCTCTCCCTAGATGGAAAACTTTAAATTTTATGACCCATTAGTATTCAACTTAATTAAATTTGTTAACCATTACGTGTTTATTAATCCACGACTTCGATTGGATTGTAACTTATTTTTTATTTGCCTTGATTCAATAAAACATTATGTTTGATATATTCAAACTTCGTTTATTACTTTACATAGTAATAATTAACAATAGTTTTTATGTAATGTTCATACAGTTTTGCAACAGTTATAATATTTATACATCATGGTAGCTATTTACATGCTTGTACAATATAATAAAGTTATCTATGTGAATACATTTATATTACGAATTTCATTAAAATATTTTCCAAATAATATTAATTACTATCGATTATAGGCTACTTTTGAATATAGATAACAATTAGTTCATACAAAATTACATTAACAATTTTATGATTCAATATCATCATCATCTAAAGTGAGTATGCACCAGACTATATTTTTTTATCTCACTCAACAAAACGGCAAAAAATGATTTCTGATGTTTTGTTTGTTTATAGAAAATGGGAGAAGATGGACCAATTTTGATGATATTTGGCAAAATCTAAAAAGTAGACGACGGGGAAGTTAGTAGTTTTATTTTTTAATATATTTTGTATATATTCTCAGTTGCTTACTACCAGCAATAATAAGCAAGTTTTAATATCGTAGCTATTATACTTTAGATTTTATCAATGTAGAACCCCCGATGTCATCACTGACTCACTTATAGATCATCAAAATTCATAAGGTACTTTCTGAAGTCCTAGAAAGCTGAAATTTTTTGTGTTAGCTGTAATTACTCCAAAAACAACAAAAAAATTATAAATGTCGCCATTTTCATAATCATTAATCCAATATGGTGAACGGTACAAAATGGAGACTTATCGTTTTCATAATAACCCCTACAATGTGGGTATCAAATGATGAGAGAGCTTGAGAAGAGTAATACGATTTTTACAAGATTTCATGATTGCCGCCATTTTGAATCCAAAATAGCTATTTTTTGTTTGCACAGGTACTCCCACAATATGAGTATCAAATGAAAGAGTATTTTAAAACTCAAGAAAGTCTATTTACCAACTTACTAAAATAAATGAAATTCCAACAAAAACATTTTCAAGGCCGCATAGATCCAGAATCTTGACTTTACATGAGATCTGATATCTCTTTCACGTCGTAAGCTATGTAGACTCATCTTGGCAAAATTTTTACATGAAAATGTTTTTGGTGGGATCGTGATTTTTCACGTGGAATTTTATTCAACTGTTAGTTGCCATTACGAACTATCACTACAAAAAAAAATATAGCAGGCCGATTGGTTAGCTGCATGACTTTACTTTGTATGATTGTTTGGTTTATATTCCTTTTAAAAAGTAATTTGCGAACGTTACAACGTTTATTAGTTTGATTTCAATACATTTTTATATAAAGTCAAAGTCATGCCGCAGATCATAATATTATATCTGACTTTGACTTTGTATAAAAATCTATTGAAATCACCGATAACCAGGTACTGCGATATTAACCTATGTTTATATCGCTTTTGTAGAGTAATCTGTGAAAGCTGCAACTCTTCTTAATTTTATTTCAATTTTTTTCTTACAAATGTAAGGTAAAGGATATAATATATGCCACTAATCATGTACTGTGATACTAACCTATGCTTATATCCCTTTTATAAAGTTACAACGCTTATTAGTTTGTTTGTTGTTTGATTTCTATACATTTTAAGTAACACTTTAACTCATTTATTTTACATGTTGTTTACCATAAAGATCCCTTATTCCAGTTATTGCAATTTATTACTACAAATACATATTATACATGACCATTAAATCCGATTATGTAAACGGATAAATAATATTATGTAAATTGAATAATGGAAATATTGCATAATAATTGTAAATAAATATAATATTATTTTAATTGCACTCGAGAATACCCTAACAGGCTTTTACCTTTATATAACTGGTGTAAAAAGAACAGTCACTATAACTTTGAGATACGATTATACTACCTTTCCTTTTTTTCTTTTGTGAATTTTTTTTTATACTTTTTATTATTTCTTATTTTTGGTCGCAAGAATAACGATTTTTTTTTTATTGGTGTAAAAAAAATCATTTCTACGCTGAGAAAAGTTAGTATAATCATATCCCAAAGTTATAGTAACTGTTCTTTTTACACCCGTTACATAAAGATAAAAGCACGTTAGGTCGGAAGGCATAGTTTGTGAACATTATTGTAAACGTTTTTTCACACCGAGCGCGTGTCAGATGAGATAACGATTACTAATAATAACTAGACTTTTTTATTGTTGTGTAGTGACCAACATTGTCGTGTAACTTTCGATTCATTTCCGATTGAAGCAATTCGAATTTTAAACTCCACTGCGCTGCGTTGCGTTACAAGGTCTATGGATATCTCTGGCCATAATGATATGTCACGTAATGTACTTTATCTAAACCTAGAAATAAACCTCATATTCTTTTTCGGTTAAGAGTAAAATAGGCTAACGTTTCTTTTTTTAGAAATGACACAAATATTCAGGTACTAAACATGATATCTTGGAACGAAGCTAAGTTTTCAAAGTTTATAAACGAATTACATTTTTTATAAATAAATTATTGACTTTTTATTTCATATAAACCTCAGTATAGAACATAAAACAATTGGTAGTTGTACGTAGGAATGTGTACGGTGTGAACTAGATGACTCAAATTCTAGTTTATTTATAATTTTCCGAACCTTATTGCTAAAGTTATATCTGTTGACGTTTGTCTGTACGTATGTAGGTACTTTATTTTTTGTTATGTTGTCAATTTTATATGAAACATCTGTGACGGAGTCGTCTTCATCATCAGATTTCTCCGCTGATCCGAATTGGTTGTCGGGCCCTTCTATGGGAGTTGAGTCTATGTAATCTTCCTTCTTATTAGCTGGACTTGTATTCTTGGCAGTCGGTCCAGGTATTTCTGTAAACAAATATACATTAGATTCATATTAAACAAGCGCTGTCCAACCCAGATTAAAAAATATGTAATAAAGACTCTATGACCAAATTTTCGTACACATTGTTACTTTAAACCTGCATTGCGAGTGCGAGCGTTATACAAGATGTAAAATAAATTAATGATAATACTTTAGGGTGTGTATGTGGCTCTTATGTAGAGTTTGCTGTAAAAGTCCCAGCGCTGATAGACTTATTTTTGACTTTCCCACACAATTATTTAAAAAAAAGTTCCTCTTTCAGCGCTGGTACTTTCACAGTAAACTCCATAAACGGTACACATACACACCCAAAAGTATTATTACTTATTAATATTATATGGCTATAATCCTATTATAGCCTTATAATATATAGGCTATTATACAGGCGTATAATAATATAATTATGTCTCTCTTTTTCTTTCTAAACCAATCAGCGTTCAATATGGGCTGTTAACTTGAATATAATATATTATTACCAAAATCATTAGCATTATGGCTTCAGTCGGCTAAAAAATACCATTATCTACGGTTGTATTAAGATCAGCTGCAAGGATCTTAAGCTGGGCTAGTTTATGCCCTAGCTCCTATATAGGTCGCATAACATATCACGCCATTAACACTAAGCCTTTAGTACCCGGATCCTCACAAACACTGACAATTAGGTGGGTTCAATATGTTGCAATAATGATGAATGGATTTTCGGTATACTGTAATTGCTATTTTGACGCTGGATATTAAAATATAGTTGACTGGAAGAAAATGCTCTCTGGTATTAAGTCCACCATTATACATTGTGCATAAAGTGTGAAAATAAATAAATAAACAAATAAAATATGTGTCGCTAGTATAATCTTTATATAGAAAAATGAATTGTTGTTCGTTAGTCTCGCTAAAACACGAGAACGGCTGAACCGATTCGGCTATTTTTGGTCTTGCAATATTCGTGAAAGTCCAGGGAATGTTTAAACGGTCAACGAAGTGGGCACGGGTCAGCTAGTATAATTATAATATACAAGTCTTCAGTATTATCATATTAAGTATAGACAAATTTATCTCATTTTTTAAACGAAAAATATAGGAAATTTAAAATAAGATTTTTAAATAAGAAAAAAAATATATAAAAAATTTATATTTTTTTAACCAATTATTTATAAAGGTTGTATTATAAAATGTCATTAAAAAATAACTTAATTGTTAGTTTTGTTGGTCTTTTGCTACAGCGCTATTTGATTTATACACTGAGGTGAACTGTAGCTTTATAAGCTTAGTTTGGTCGAAGTTACAGACCTGCGGCCGGAATATTACAGTTTCTACTGTCTAGTGTTTCGAATACCAAATTGTAAATATTTTATGTTTGTTAAATAAATTATAGAAGCGCTGGGGAAAAAGTATGGGATGGTATGGGACAGCCAAGCAATTATTCCCTAGTAATTTTACGTCCGTAGTTTATCCATTTTTTTACTTGGATAATATAATGTATTTAAAACGGAAATTTTTCCATACAGAAACAGGTCTATGCGACCCGTTTCCTCCCTGGATAATGCCACTAGAGTAACTATTTTTTTCATGTACAATTTTAGTACCTACGACCCTTTTTTCCCTTTTAGTATCAAACCCCGCATACAAAAGTTACAAAAATGTTTGAAACAATCAGCAGTTTCTTAAAAAATATTGACTGAATCATTCCTTGACGGCCTATCTATCATATCATAATATATATCATAATTCTATCTATCATAACTAAAACGTTTTTAACTTTTTAAAATTCGTTATTGATACTTCCCCCTAGCGTTTAAACTTGCTTATTTTTAGAGCACTATCGATTTATTTTACGAAAATTGCAGTCAAGTATCCAATTGGATAATATAATAGCTAAGTTTGTAATTTCTCTTTGTATAAGTCCAAAATTAACCTTTATGCGTAAACGATGTAAGTGTGTATACTTTTTAATATGTACATTACTTATAGTAATATTTGATTTACTTTTTTATTTTCCGAATAAAAAAAAACGAACCATAAAGTCGTATGATGCTGTCCACTTCACCGAGCGAGTTCTTGGCGACGCATCTGTAGCCGCCCACGTCGGCCGCGGTGAGCCGGCGCACCGTCAGCGTCATGCGGCTCTCAAACGAGCTGATCGCTGAGTTCACCACTTCGTACTTACTGGATGATATCACCATCTCATCTGTGAAGACGAACGTTAGATAAAAATATATGTCGGAGCCGGATATGAATATGGACACAAAACGAGACGGAAGCGCGCCCCCAAGTGGCAAAATGGCGCAACTTGTCTATGGCGCGCTTTGACATGACTCGGGACTTTCTTGACGAGACTGAATTCATTCGTGATTTGGTCGCCAAGTTGAGATGTCTTGAAACGTGTTATGTTTCGTTAGTGTCAATACTTGTAAAGTAAAGTAAAGTGAATTTAAAGTAAAGTAAATTCATAAAGTGTAGTGAATAGTGAATTTATAAAGAAATTGTGATTACGAATAAACAAGTGATATTGTTACTCTGTTCTCTTTTCACGATTTACCCACGAAAGCCCACAGTATCCGAAGGAATGTTATTAAATCATGAGAGCCCTTTCGACATCAGAATCTGGGATCAAATCGTGCAAGAGAGACAGGTTTTTCTTAAAAGTGCGGGTAGTAAAAAAAAAAAAAAGTGTACCTAATCTTTTGTGTAGTCTGCAAAAAGTGATAATAGTAATCATTGCAAATCAATACGAACTCGATCCACATGAGTTGGGCAGTACGTACTAACACGTGCTGCTTTGCAAGCTATGTACATGGCGTAATTGTGGTAAGACGGGACAGCGGTGAGCCGAGTGCTGCAAGGATACCATGTACCAATAATCCCGCCACGATGATTAAGAAGGAGTAGAAGTACTGACAGCGGTGACGTGATGATGACAGTGACGTGACGTCTACACGGTGGCGACACCAGCAGTGGCGCTTTAACGACAGGCTTTGATTATGGTTTTGGTAAAAGGTGGTAGCCAACTTTTTATTCCTCAAATAATTTTTAAAGACCAATACACTAGTTATTAATTTGTGTTTCAAGTGTCCATAAAATATCTTGCTTATACGAGTATTATCACAAAATTTCATTTACAATAAATTGTACCTACACTAAAGTGTTCTTTTGTTTTGCTGTTTTGTTTTATGTGCAGATGGACAAAACACTGGGATGATGTTCGACCGGATGATGCATAGCCTCGCCAAGGGGAGAACGAGCAGTGCTGGGTGACCGACCAGCGTGCTGACTGCTGGGTGACCGACCAGCGTGCTGGGTGACTGACCAGCGTGCTGGCTGTTGGGTGACCGACCAGCGTGCTGGGTGTCCGACCAGCGCAGACAAGCATTGTGCATCTTATGGACTTCTCTACTCGCTTCGCAATGATGTGAACTGGTTGTATCATGATCGTTACTTATTTCATTATAAAGTTCTAAATGGTTCTGGTTTTATAACCAAAGTATTATTTTAAAAAATAATCGAAGTGAATAAGCAATCATTAACGCAAAGTAAAAACAAGTACTTAGTACATAGGACATACGTCTTACAGATATTCATTATTATTACTGTTTGATTGACCGAAGTAGATCAGGCTGTAATACAGCAGTACTTGAAAGTTTGATCAGCAGATGATCATTATCGACATTTCATTTCGTGAAATCGTACTGTTTGTAATAAAGTGATCAAAATCAGAATATGATAAGCAATTCTCATGACGTGTATTTTGATAATACAATTAGGCATTCGTGTTATTTTTTGGGTGTTCATTTCAGAATAGATAAAGTTCCAACGGATTCACATTAACGTGAAGTAAGAAAGTAGGAAAGGTGAATAGTACTATAGAGTCGATATCGTATCGATATCGATTGGTTACCAACACCTGAAACTTGTTATTGGATGTACTATATTCATATTAGGTGTGCCTGAAATAAACAACATCCGGTATGCGTATCGGTGCACCTGCACTGCATAAACAAAAGCAATTGACGTGTATAAATATTGTTTGGAAGATGCTACCTAGTTTGAAACGACTTAAATTAAAATTTCCGTAAACTTACCATGTCTATTAAACCGGGAAGAAATGGATTTTAAATTTCGGATACGGATATGGATATTAAATGATATCGGATTACCCATTTGTTTCGGATAATTTCGGTTACGGATATTGGATATTGGTTTCCTTTTTACAGTAGCAAAAGTTTTATTTCGGATTCGGTTACGGTTACGGAGCTCCCTAACATCCCTGTTATTAAATAGCGAAGTTCATCAAGTGGGTGTTAATCACAGTAGATACATACAGTTTGTACACAGTTCTATTTCTTATTTGGCGTTACCGCATACGTAGTAAGAAATAGCCATTGATCAGTTTCAAAAGTAACTTTAAATAATGTCGTGTTTGTTATTTATTCTGAGAGTGTTTAAACAAACTGATAACTGATAATAAGTGCTAGGACATTCGTGATCCGCAATAAAACTGTCAGTTTATGATATTGTTGTTGTAAGCTGTAAAATTGAAACATGTTTGTCTATCTATGACTTTCACACTAGGCGGATTGGAATTACTATAAGTTACGGCAATAATAGTGTAATTTGCGACGAAAAGAAAATCGGTTGTGATTTAAATAAACTTTATTGAATTGACGCATTTTAATTTCACGTTTCCAGAAGCTGCAGTATGTAAGCCTACTAGGTGCCTGTGGCTGGTGTTGATGGTGAACGCGGCAGCACACACTCAACGGTCCAGTGGCAGAGGCCGTGAGCTTGTGGCTGAGGTGGATAAGAAAGTTCATCGGTGGACTTCAGTCAGCTTCGGTGAACTTGGTTATCATGTGCAAGGTTGTAAACGCACTTGGGAGTCTTCTGGTATTGTGATCGCACACGTGACCAGAGCGTGGCTCTCCACTTAAGAATTGTGGGTTCAATTCCCGCGATGGTGCAACTAAAATGTAGTGGTCAAGTTGTGTTACTGGGACAGCTGCTGATCAGTTGTTAATATGAAACTGTTACTGTAACAGCTTTTCTTTAGTCAATTAGTTAGATCGTTAAAAGGAAATGAAATGAAATTTATTGCAAAGTCAAATTTAACATTTTGATCTCATAATAATTGTCCGCAATATTTGAACTGCGTTGGTTCTTGGTTGGAGCTTGGTTCTTGAGCTGCGACCTGGTGGCAAACAAACATACAGCAAAGTTTCTGTTCCTGTTATTTACTCTTGGATGATCATCATCATTTCGGCTATGATGTTCACTTCTGGATATAAGCCTCCCTTAATTCGTACTCTTAATTCGATTACATGGGGGGTAGTTGCCTATACTCGCCACGTTTGGCAGGCGGGCTGGCGGGCGCATCCACGGGAAAGGTGGTTGATAGCGAGGTGCTACTCTTTCTTCGACACCCCACGGATAGGAAACCCTAAAAAGAACATAATTGGACAGTTTGATCATTTTTTTGTGCTGTTTAATTTTGTGTACAGACGGAGATTCAATGAACGAGCGCCGCGACGCGACGCAGACGGCGCGCGTCGAGCTGTGCTGGGTACTGCTGCCAATGCAGCAATGCTGCAATGTATCGGCCTATGATGATGGCGTCAGGCGCCAAGGGGCCTGCACTCTGTACTTCATTGAAGTATCAGATTAGGATATTGAGTTTTTTTTGGTGAGCGTAATTGTTTATCTCGTGACTTTAGTGTGAAGACTCTGTATAGTCTTTTTCTATGAACCCTTTTTACAAATCTTAGTTGAGAAGGTACATTGACTGTTTTATACAGTAACCGAGATAAAAAGATAGTTCAAATAATACACCTTATGAAAGCAATAAGGCGTAAGTAAATAGATTTTCGATTGGTTGTTTTTCATAGTTGAAAAAAAAGGCTGTAAAAGTTGCAATTTCAAAGCGTACTTATGACTGTGCATACGTTAGAGAAAGATTCCTTCGGGTCATGTATTGGTGAAAGTTGATAATGATAAAGATTTTGCTAATGAGGAACAAATTTGAGTTGTTGGGTAAAGTCTCTACCTACCGTACTATGAGCGAATATGAAGTTGACCGTCCAGTTATTACGTAACCAGTAACTCGGACTGTATCAAGTCCGTTTTATGTTCGGTGGGCGTTTGACTGGCGATATGGGACTGGGTCTATGAGTAATGAGGTTGACCGTCCAGTTATTTCGTAACCGGTAACTCGGACTATATTAAGTCCGTTTTATGTCAGGAGGGCGTTTGACTGGGGGTCTGGGACAATGAACCTTGTGAGTTCCATGTCTATGAAATTGGGTATGGTAGTGGAGTTAGAGATTTTACTAGTTTATTTGTGTTACAGTTCCTACAGTTTTAACATGATTTAAGTAACATGACCCAGGGTATCATTCCATGTCGAAATTTTTCTGATCGAGAATTTTATTTGAAAGATTATTTGAAACAAAATTTTATTGAGATCTGAACTTTATTTTTGATGATTTGTGGAGATTGGTCAGAGTTGGCCGAGCGAAAGGCTCGTGATATTGCAGCTGGTTTTCTCTTTTGCAGAAGCATCACACGGGACGTGTGACTTATCAGAATGGCCGTGTCGGAGCCGGATATGAATATGGACACAAAACGAGACGGAAGCGCGCCCCCAAGTGGCAAAATGGCGCAACTTGTCTATGGCGCGCTTTGACATGACTCGGGACTTTCTTGACGAGACTGAATTCATTCGTGATTTGGTCGCCAAGTTGAGATGTCTTGAAACGTGTTATGTTTCGTTAGTGTCAATACTTGTAAAGTAAAGTAAAGTGAATTTAAAGTAAAGTAAATTCATAAAGTGTAGTGAATAGTGAATTTATAAAGAAATTGTGATTACGAATAAACAAGTGATATTGTTACTCTGTTCTCTTTTCACGATTTACCCACGAAAGCCCACAGTATCCGAAGGAATGTTATTAAATCATGAGAGCCCTTTCGACATATAGAAAAAATGGTTTGTGTGAGTATACAGAATAGAAGTGAAATGTCGTTAGATACTTGAGTTGTAGAAATAAACTAGGCTAGTTTCTAAACAGTTTATTGTCGCCAGGATGCTTCTTTTAACACATTGTTCATGACCGCATCTAGCATCCGCAGACTTATCAGTCCGCATTAACGCGTATGTGCGTGCGTGCGTACCATTCATAGGTACTATCATAGACCAATTACATGTATAATTGGTCCATGGTACTATTAAACTTTTTGATCTTACATCATTCTTTGCTATCGCAGAGAAAATCTTTGGAAGTTACCCATGCTTTAGAGATTATGGCAAGAGAAGGTTTTGTGGGATTTTTACACACTTAAACTCCTGTGGTGGACTACGCAAGATAGGGGATAAGAATTCAATGAATGAACACATCTCTTGCATCGTGCTTTTAAGCTCATGTGCATGACAATAATTCCATTCCTTATGCCTATGGCAAATGGTACGAGTAACAATTAATTTGACTGTACAATAGAAATTATTAGATGTTTCCAGTCTGGTGCCACAAAACCATCGGAATATCACTACAATGCAATCTTAATGGCTTCATAATAACTACCCTATGTCCCACTAGTTCGTGTTCATAATACCCATAATACCTGAAATCTAATCTAATTTAACCATTGTCACGGATTCGGGTTAAAACGTATGAACTTATTACACACGAAATATTTTCGCGAGAGTAATTTAATAGAAGTTATTGTGTGGGCAGAGCCACGTTAAGCTCGCACGTCGGTTGTCCGCAAATGATAAAGCGAATGTTCTTCCGAACAACGTCGCGACGCTGGAACTGTACTAAATTATAGAATACTGTGACTGTTCTAAATAACAGGTATAAAGAACAGAAGTAGTATGAAATATAAATGTACTAGCTGCTCCGTGGCCACTTCGTTGAGCATAAAAAAACCGTTTAAACATCTCCTGGACTTCCACCAATATTTGAAGGACAAAAATAGCCGAATCGATTCAGCCGTTATCGAGTTTTAGAGAGACTAACGAACAGCAATTAATTTTTATGTATAAGACTAGCTGACCCGTGCCCACTTCGTTGAGCATACAAACCGTTTAAATCTTCCCTGGACTTCCACGAATATTTCAAGACTAAAAATAGCCAAATTGGTTCAGCCGTTCTCGAGTTTTAGCGAGACTAACGAACAGCAATTCATTTTCATATATAAGATAATAAAGTCTTGATAAAAGGAAATTAAATTGCATACGTAATTTTTTTTAATAGTTTAAAATTAATACAATAATAATTTAATTAGTGTTATTGTTACAAATTTTATTTCAATATTACGTCTGTAATCGCAATGCAATGGACTTTAGTTATAGTCAGGGTTCCCATACATTGTTTTCACTTGATAAGTATCAAGCTAATTTATCGTGAGTACCTTCATTTTAATGAGTCGCCCAAGAATTTCTTGGACAGAACTCTTGTTTGTGGTAGCTAACAGAGATACTCGTAGCAAGAATAAAGTTTGTAGATTTGGTGATTCCAAAATATGTTTTTTTTTTGATAAATGTCAAAATAATTATCCGAAAAATATTTGTCCTACGAAATCTATGGTTTACTCCAAGAGTTTCCTCTTGCCAACTTGTATCGATAACGAAATCATCTTAAATTATTATCTAGTAACCAGCTGGTTTGGTTTTTATTAGTTAATATTGATGTTATTCAGCAGACATAATTGTCCTACTAGACGCGTGGTACGTTAATGGCCCGGTCCTACGCTCGAAAGTTGAGTAATTTTATTTATCCTTGCTAACTCTGTTAGCTACCACAATTGAGAGTTCTGTCCAATAAATTTTTGAAAATCTCATCAAAATGAAGCTACTCGTACACAAGAAAAATTAACTTGATACTAATCAAGTGAAAACAATATATGGGGGAACCATGACTATTATAATATTTACGTTTATAGAACAAATAGTTAAATTGCGTAATTTAGAGTCTACTATGCAAATGCTGAATTTTTCTTTTCAATTTGTTTAAGTAACAAAATAACAAGTATATTTGGTAGGCGGCCATTATTTTCATCGTGTTTTGCGGCGGATTAATGTTATTTATGTTTGCGCGTTTGTTAAAAAAGTGGTTACGTCATACGCAAACGTCGCGGGCTCAATTTGTGATTATTGCAATCGTTTCAACATATTAATTCTTTGTTTAATTGAATTGTAAGATTCAGTTTTGTGTATTACTTTGTGGAAAAAAAGAGGCAATGAAACTGAATAAGATTGAGACATTTCACGCGTTTTTTGGTGAATTCTTATTTTTTTGATATTTCAACCCGACTATACTTAAATCCAAAAGGAAGGGTTAAAATTTTGGGACTGGAAGGGACTGTAATTATGTTTCACTGTAGTTTAGGTTTATTTTATTTAAACTTTCCATCCCGTTTTAATGAAAGAAGTGTCAATTCATTAGGTTCAATGTTCATATTCAGTATTTATTCTAATTTTATAAAACTAATTTAAAAAATGAAGCTATTAGTTATAATACATTGAGTAATTAAAAAGTTTTTCAAATCAAACAAACCAATAAAGTACAGGATGCAGGAGGAAAAAGCAATGTTTGAATCTAGCATGGCTTTGTTTTAGTTTGGATTGTTAGAAAAAGTTTCAGCATCAATCAGCGAGTCAGGTTGTTGTTATTTTGTACTGAGAATAAAGGTTATTTTTAGTTTGTTGGTATTAGAGTAATAAAATATTAAAAAACTGTTACCACAAATAGAACTTATACCTACTTCGAGGTATACATGGTATAAAAAGAGCAGTCACTATAACTTTGGGATAAGATTATAGGACCTTGACTGATTCTAGAAATGATTTTTTTTTCATTATTTATTTTTTGAAAAAAAAAAATTTTTTTTTGCAATATATTATTTTAGTCGCAAGGCGGAACTGTTTGGAACAACGTTCTGCATTAAATTCTTAAATTTTATAATTTTTGCCCTAGTACGTAATGAACGTCTTACGCGTGCTATTGCCCTCTCAGCGTAATCAGCTGATCGCTGTGTTGTGCACGTTGTACATTGCCTATTGAAAAATTTTAAATTTTTAAAACAGTGGATTAAAAGCAAATGACTAATACCAATGGATATATCTCTTGCCTGGTTATTACCCCCACGAAGTTGTAGTGATTGCTCTTTTTACACCCTGTATATAGAGAACGGTGCGTTCTTTAGTGCAGACCACACAAGTGTAGTAAAAAAAACTCACAAATGACGCACGATATATATGAACATTACTACGCAATGTGCATTTAGTTACTGTCACACTTAAGATTTAGATTTAGTTACTGTCACACTAAAGATTTAGATTTAGTTACTGTCACACTAAAGATTTAGATTTAGTTACTGTCACACTAAAGATTTAGATTTAGTTACTGTCACACTAAAGATTTAGATTTAGTTACTGTCACACTAAAGATTTAGATTTAGTTACTGTCACACTAAAGATTTAGATTTAGTTACTGTCACACTAAAGATTTAGATTTAGTCCCGATTTCACTAACGTATCTTAGTGTAACGGCTTGTTAAATACCATGCTTTCTCATTTATTAGTAGGAATTGCAAGACAAATAACATGATTTTAACGAAGGTTAAACTTTAACATTGCTTGGTGAAACACGCCCATAGTCCGCCGTTATTTTTAACATACCTACGCCATTTTGTTTTACAGCTACCAGCATATAAGGTTAATAATAACTTATAACGTACATAAAATAATCCGAATACAATTTTGCTAATTTGCCGTAACTATTTGAATCGCGGCTGTTCGGGGTGTATTAGATTAAGAGAAAAGTTTCGAGCGGGGCTTTGCAAAAACGTCGAGTTTATTAACAAAATTCATTAGCCAAACTTATTTGTGTCCGCAATCTGATTTAATGGCTATAATATCGCGTCGATCAACCCTTTGTTTGGCTCCGGGGAGTGACTGGCTGTTTCGGCGACCTACTGTCACTCTTTGTCATCAATCTATGTTAGCAGTGTAAGTGTTAATTTACCCCACTCTAATGTAATTAGGAGTAACGCTGTTATTCCCGACATTAATTGAGATGAAATTTCTTGTTATAATGAAACGACCTCCCATTTCATTTGGCTCGGGTTTAAGTAATTGCGTTTGAAGGTCATCTGTGCCCTTTGATTATAATCTAAAAATCCCGGAAAGTAAAAGTTAAATTAAGACGAAAACAAAAATAAAAGATTGTATTTAAAAGTTGAATTTGTTTTTTATTGTACGCTATTGTGTAAACGTTGCTTAATGTAATTTTTTTATAATTTTGGAGCAAAATAACCTCGTTTAAATCTTTTCATTACATTGTAGACAGCAAAGTACAGAGCGCATGGTAAACCATCAGTAACATGAACGCATGAAGGGCACTGGCGTGTTCATAAGAGATGCCAGAGTTCTCCTATAGCGTTGAAGAGGACTACCGAGTGGTTTTAGTGGGTGAAAATCTCCACATACCCCTAGCTCTTGTCCTCAATCTCTTGCTCTCGCTTAGGATGATTTTTTGAACATTTTCCCTCTCGAAAAAAAATACCATTAGTAAATAAGTAATTAATTTGTGGTGTGATTATGCAAATATTACGTGATTGTCAAATATTTTGATATTAATATCAAGTTGAATAATGAACCGGTTTGTCAAATAAATTGCAAATAAATAGTAAAGTTTGTCGAATTAACATTTGTCATAATATAATTTGATTGCTTTTCGGGTGCCTCGCGTATTACTAAGTATATAATAAGAATAAGAATAAATCCATTTATTTTGTCATCTCACAACACATATAACACAAAAAGGCGGGAACAAGATGATAAGACAAATCTAAAGCTAAATATGTTGTGTAATGTCAAAAATGGACCTTAATTCAGGTATACGCAGCAAGCGAGCCCGTTGCACTTGTATTCTGCGAGGGCCAATGAGTGACATCACTTTAAGATTAAACAAAGTGCCTACATTAAACTGTTTTACGTTCGTTACTCAGATTATTATAAAACAATAAAGCGAAACCTAACTAAATATTAAGCTAAAACAATTTCACTATAAACAATACTAACGTAATAACATAATTTTATTGTATCCTACTCTAAGGGCGTGTTTCACCATGCAATGTTAAAGTTAAAGCCATATTAAATATCATGTTATCCCTCTCGTATGTCCCGTCAATGAATGAGATGGCATGCCGTAACTTTAACATTGCTTGGTAAAACACGCCCCAAATATGTTTAATAATCTGATCTTATCCTTATTTGATCACATTTGCTATCATCAATCTCCAAGGAAGCATAAAAATGGCTTTTCAATAATAATTATTTTGGTCAACCACCCCCGTGCAGCTTCTACAATAATAACTTAGTCAAGAGCACGGTCGTAGAAAATGTTACGAGCTCTACTATGAGGTTGTAAACGGGTATCTAGTAATGGACTTCCAGTCTTCCAGTGAAAATCTTTGACCTACATTGGAGTTATTCTTCAGTAGTCTTAAAGTGTTGTTTTATTTGTACTTCATTTTATATAGTAATTATAAACTAAATCAAAAATTAAGAAAAAAACCCGACTAAGTCCCGATTTCACCAACGCATGTTAGTGTTAACGGCTTGTTAAAAAACCATGCCTTCTCATTTGTTGATAGGAATTACGAGAGGTACAACATGATATTTAGCGAAGGATTAACTTTAACATTGCTTGGTGAAACACGCCCTTAGCGTGTAAAATTCCTATCACACCTAACAAACAACCTGATGACTTTGAAGACCTGAACCGATTTCCACCAATCACAGCTAAGAACACTTTTGACTGATGTTTTGAACAAAAACCGCATTAAAATCAGACCATCCGTTTGAGAGCTAAGTTGCCACAGACAGACACATACACATTTACACATACACGACAAACTTATAATACCCCGTCGATATTGCTTGAGGGGTTAAAAAATAAGAACATTCACGGATAATTTACTTGATGATTTATAGATAAAGTGAATTTAATAGCTTCGTAATAACATTATACCTACAAGTAATATAATTTCATTTAGTCCAAAAATTATTCGATTTTTAATTTGTAACAGTGACTTTTTTAATATAACTAAAAAAATATAGAACCGTTGACTTGGCAAAAACTGTGAATATAAAGCAATAAAGAATACTCTAAACATAAAGTACATTGAAAATTAACCCGTAAATTTCTCGCGACAACTGAGTAAAGAAGTTCGAAACCGCCCGCGGGTTAAGAACGAAGTACTCCAGTCTAACTCATTACTCGCTCTAAACGAATAAAACATTTTCACACCTTTCATATAACATTTACAAAGAAATTAATAATTTACACGTCACGAGTTTGTTTTCAGTGTTTTAGATTATAATAATGCTATTATAATGTGATTTAAGTAACTATACAAATATTATAAAGCGGAAGAGATTGTTTGTTTGTTTGTTTAAACGCGCTAATCTCAGGAACTACTGGTCCGATTTGAAAAATTCTTTCTTTGTTGGATAGTCCATTTATAGAGGAAGGCTCTAAGCTATATAACATTACGCTGCGACCAATAGGAGCGAAGCATCAGTGAGAAAAGTTGCAAAAACGGGGAAAATTATTCACATTTGGGGACTTTCGTTGCGTGCGCTGCATAAACGGTTTAAGTCACTCAAAAACCACGTGAACGAAGTCGCAGGGCACAGCTAGTTAATTATATATGGACTGACTCAAGATGACATCGCTATTATCACTTAAGAAGTTCGAAAATAAAATATATGGGATTTGAAAAAAGCTTAGCTATATTGTGATATTCGATTTTCGTTTAGCGAATCCTTGTCAAATCCTATACCTACATTTTGTTTTCGAACTTCGTAGGTGATAATAGCGATGGCTTCTTGAATAATTATTCTATTAAACGTATTAACGTTTGTAAATAATTCGACGCTTGTATGATGTATAATATGTACTTCAAACTTCAAAACTTTTATTAGCAACCAAGTATACATCTTATAGACCAGGTGATTAATGCGGGCAACATGAATAATATCTATCTCTCTCGGGCTAATATTAAGTAAATTGATAATTGTTAAAAATAATGTTTAAAAAAAAGTGATGGAGAATATTTGTGTAATGACCGATATAAATTAAGTCTGAAATTGCACTCTTATATTGAAAAAATTTCATAATGACCGGGCATTATGTATAACGCTCAATTTATAATTTGGTCCATAACATATACATTATAAATAAATCAAAATACATTAAAAAATATATATATACAACTTAGTACAGGCGTTTGGTAAATAATAATATACAAAATACGTATGAGTATACTTTTATTAGAATTCTATTTTGGGCAATACCTAGACTGTACCGAAACTGAATGATTGTACGATGGAAATAGCTGAACCGACTTTTTGTTTAAATCAAAGTTCTAATAAGGGTAATGAATCAGCAACGAGCTTTTAATTAAAATAAAGATTAAGCAAATTTTGTGTTTAGACTAGCCACCTTACTAAAATTAATATCTAATCAGTGGTTGAAATGAAAATATTTTTATATTATTATTATTAGCAAGCGTAAAAGACACGTTTCCATTACAAGTGTCTCGATTTATAGGAGTAAATTTGCAATATAACATCTATACACGTATTTCAGCAAACATGTCTAGAACAGAACTGATCTCGCCTAAAGGCAACAATTTTCTCAATACCTTGTGAAACACAAACACGATCGGAAACATCACAGTGAATACATAATGTTCGTCTACGATACGCACAGATTTTTCAGACGTATTGTTATACAAAATGAGAAAATTTAGTATACAGAATGGGAAAATTTTGTATACAAAAGAAGAGAACGTGTTTGCGTAAGTTTCTTTACTTCATTTTACACGCGAATAGTTGCTAATGGATTTTTCACGGTGGATTTTATTATTCTTAGATCATAAAGTCTGCAACATTTCGGTGTGTGATTGAAGCGTGTCTGTTTTATGCAACGAGGATATGAACTGAGCGTCCGTGACTGGTGAAATTATTAAAATATGCACCTGGATGTTATTAAAGTAATAATTTCGTGTACTACGTACGTAATAATATAATAAGGGCTCAGCCTCGAATTTTGCGGGGAGCGGGGCGGGAGCGGCGGCGGCGCGGGTGCGGTACTCGTTACCCGCTCCCGCGCCGCTGTTTTCGAGAATCGGTCCATTTGATTAATACGCAAAAGATCTCGCCGCTCCCGCGCTGCCGTCGCTCCCGCCCCACTGCCCGCAAAATTCGAAGCTGAGGCCTTAGGGTTACGGACGGTGGGTTCACGGCCTACTTTTTATAGGCCGATTTTTCCACCGATTTTGCCACGCATATTGTAAATCGGCAAAAAAATACATTAGAAAGGTAGTATAATCATATCCCAAAGTTATGACTGATTTTGTGACCTACTTTCTGTAGGACGTGTGCGTTGCTATTGAAATCAGTATGACGTTCTATTTTCACCTAAAAAGTCCTTTACCTACATGAAAACAATTTCTTTGTTTTTTTTATGTTCAACGTAGAAATTGAACTCATGACCTCCTAGTCGAAAGCCAAGCTCTAAACAACTAGGAGGCGTTGTAAAGTAATATTTTATTATGTATTACTAAAAGTGTATTAATCTTAATATATATATTTCTTGTGTGCGTGTGTATGTGACTGAACTCCTCCTAAACGACTGGACCAATTTTGATGAAATGTTTTGTGTGTGTTCGTGGAGATTCGAGAATGGTTTAGATTTACAATTGGAACCGATAGGTGGCGCTGCAGTCAGTATGTCAAGCAATTAATTAATAAGGCAATACGAAGTTTGCCGGGACAGCTAGTATTATATATATTTTTTCCTAATATACAGGGTGTAAAAAGAGCAGTCACTATAACTTTGAGATACGATTATACTACCGTGCCCCATTTTGGAAATGTATTTTTTTTTTTTTTTTTTTGTCAGAAAAACATATATTTTTTTTACTTTTTACCATTTCTTATTTTTTTGTCGCAAAAATAACAATGAAGCAAAAAAATGTTTTTTTTTTTCATGTATAAAAGAAATTTCTAGAATGAGACAAGGTAGTATAATCATATCCCAAAGTTATAGTGACTGCTCTTTTTACACCCGTTATACAATAGTACAAATTCAGCATAATATTTACACAAAGTTTGTCTTACGAAAGTAGAAATTCTTTTGAAGAATACATACTTGTCTACAAAGAAAACGTTATTGAACAAAAAAGGTTTTTGACAACATGTAAAATATTGTTTGATACCTAATTTCTACAGCTCTATTTGATTATGTAATAAAAAAACAGTCAAGTACCCAATTAGGCTACACGAGATTAAAATATATTATAGTGTAAATCTTGTAGCCTCGTGCGTCCTTGCCACATCAAATCAATTTTGTGTATTATAACAAAATATGCAGTGCTGACATTTGAAAAGGGATCAAAGAGCAAAGGTTTATTATGAAACTAAATCAGATTTCATTTCATACCTATTTGCTTCAAATCAGAAAATATCAATCAAAACTCAGATCAAAGGATTCTAAAAATATGATTTAATTTATTCAGAGAAAGTAATTTCATGATGTTGAATACATGAAAAAACAGAAATACTTATATTTTCAGTTACGTATAAATTGTTTAATGTAAAAAAATGTGAAAAGTAATTATAATATAGCACTGCAAATTGTAGAAATAGTTATATCATAAAATTATGTCGTCCTCTATAGCGCAGTGGTTAGCACTGTTGCCACTCAAACCGAAGGTCGCTGGTTCGAATCCGCCGAGAAAATAAAAAGTTTTCAATGTTCCTGGGTCATAGATGATTAATATGTTGTTTTTGCGTAAAATATACTAAAGATATGTGTATAGTATAATCAACTGGATCATGTAGGCAGTAAAGTACCTAAGCATTGTTTGGCTTAATAGAGTAACGTTTATTTAGCTTAAACAAGCAACAGAAACAAACACAGACTGTAGAAATGTTAGAAGTGATAGCGTCACTGCGTGTTGATCGGTTTAGTTGTTCAAATACGGGAGTCAAACTCAATGACTCCGAGTCGAGTCACGCTCTCACCACTGGATCATGTAGGCAGTAAAGTAAGCATTGATTGACTTAATAGAGTAACGTTTATTTAGCTTAAACAAGCAACAGGAACAAACACAGACTGTAGAAATGTTAGAAGTGATAGCGTCACTACTGTCGGTCGGTTTAGTTGTTCAAATACGGGAGTCGAACTCAATGACTCCGAGTCGAGTCACGCTCTCACCACTGGATCATGTAGGCAGTAAAGTAAGCATTGATTGGCTTAATAGAGTAACGTTTATTTAGCTTAAACAACCAACACGGACTGTAGAAATGTTACAAGTGATAGCGTCACTGCGTGTTGGTCGGTTTAATTGTTCCAATGCGGGAGTCGAGCTCATGGCCACATCTCATGACTTACGAGTCGAGTCAAGCTCTCACCACTGGATCACGTAGACAGTAAAGTAAGCATTGATTGGCTTAATAGAGTAACGTTTATTCAGCTTAAACAAGCAACAGGAACAAACACAGACTGTAGAAATGTTAGAAGTGATAGCGTCACTGCTGTCGGTCCGCCGGCAAACTTGGGGAATCAAAAGCTGTAGTTTCTGGAATGTTTGATCTTGCACTGAACTTAGTATTGTAGCTTGTAGACTGTCATTTAACTCGGAGTTAGCTGATATTCCGAAAGTGGACTAAGCTTGGCAACTGGAATGCATTTGGCTTTTTTTTAATAAAAATTGCTTGCAATAGTCAGTAAAAATTGCTTGTAATTTTTTGATTAATAGTTTTGCTAATCTTATAATTTTACATTTCAACAAACAGAGCGAATTGGCTTCCGGAAATTTTTAAATTTTCTGGAAATATTCTTCAAGAGCTGAGCATTAGGATATGTTATGATATGATATGTATACATAAATTTGAAAGGCATTGTGAGTCGGTGAAGTCGTGAGCTGGGACCAGTCAACTGGAACTAACGAGCTTTGTCTTATTTCCCCACAATAGGTCACTTTTCTTAAGACCTCGTAAATTAAATCTTAATATCTCATTACTCGCAAGCCTTGCTCCGCCCTAAGTTCGACTCTTGCCAAAAAACTACACTAATTTCAAGCAGACTCCAGGATTTGTGACGAAAAAGATTTTTTCATTTTACATTTCGCTGGTTTTTTGAAAACATTTGAGCATACTAATGGTTCTCACAATGACACAAAAAAGTATGTGGATCAGGACATCAACTAAATGATGACACGTGCAACAGATTTATATAATGGAAGTCACATTTTGGTTTACTTTTATTTAATACTAGCTGTGCCCGCGACTTCGTACGCGTGGAAAAGTGATTAAGGGCACTTTAGTATTTTTAAATATATTTTTAGTTTATTGGCGCAACCGCTGACAACTTTCGCTAATTTAATAGTTACTTCCCAGTGAATCCCAGTGTTGATCCCTATCCAGCAAGTCACGTACCTGGCAAGCCTCTTGGTATGCAGGGTATAATAATAATATAGTACCATCCTTTCGGGGCTCGGTAAAGTAGGTCTTCGAACAATATGTAGAATTCGACAAAGGTATTCGAAGTCAGGATTCGAATGCAACGTATAGACCTAGCCAATTTTTCACGTTAATTTAGTAAAAAACTTCGATGTCCGTCTGTCTGTCTGTCTGGGTGTCAAAACTTTAATACGTGTAGTTATCAAGCTAAAAATCATATTAAATACTCAGGATCTTCTGTCCCTTCTGGCTCTACCTAAAGATTCAGCCGATTATGTCGCTAATTTTCGTAATTTTCAACACTCCACAGGGAACTAAAACCTAAAGGTTACTTCCCGGGAACTCAGAATTTTTAAATTTGATATGAAGCAACGTCTTAATAGTGCCGACATAGGATAAATTGCGAAACCATAAAAATATCTTTAATTTTTTTGAACTTACTACCGTTTTTGTCATTAATGTTTTGAGATTTTAAATTGAAACTTATATTGCAATTACATACTAAGGACGTATTTAAAACGAAACTCTCGGTTAGACATGGGCGCAGTGGCACGCCCCGCCGAGGATCCAGCAGGCTTACTCTCGACACATCCGAGAATCGAATCATTTCGATCTCAACGGTTTTTGGTGTTTTATTTGTTAGATTACTTTGGAACTAATTAGGATAAAGAAAACCGTTAGAAATAAACAAACGTAAATTTATTCGGGAGTATGCGGCACGATCGAATCTGAATCAAAATCGAATCAGTTTAGAGAGTTAGGCCGATCGGTTTTAGTAGCATTTTTTTATTAACCTACCGTAAGTATAATAATAATAATATAAATAAATGAAATTTAGTTTTAAAGAAAATATAAAATAAAAAAAGATTAAATTTGAATGGTTGATGCAGCGCGGTTCCCGCCGCGCTTCATACAAACGTCCAGCAATTTTTTTTAATTGTCATAAATTGTTTGTTATTTATGAACCGATTGAGATGAATTAATAAACATTAAGTCAAGATTACTACATTATAATATGATTGAACCACATCTAAATCGGATAAGCCGTTTCTGAGATTAGCGTGCACAAATGCACCGACAAACAGACAAAAATTCAAAAAATTATTGTTTTGGGTACTATTGCATACTTAAATAAAAGTCTCCTATAACACAGGCACAGATAGCACAGTTAGCGGCTGTGCGTGGTTAAATTCAAACACCGGTACTGCTTGTTAGCACATTTTAATAGTATTTTTTACCCAGCAGTGGGGTGGAGCTCCTTTGGTTGACCTTCGCCAAAGTTCCTACCAGCATCTGATACCTACACCATAGACCAATTACATTGGTCCATGCCTACACTAAACCAGCCCGGCTCGGACGTACGACGTAGCAGCCGGCGGCGCCCGGTCGAAACACGGCTAAACGATTTTAATTTTGCTATACCTATTTCCTAAACTATTCATTATATTTGCATGGTACCTATAAAGGGCAAATATAGTCTTCATGGAATGCTTAAGCCAACTAACGTATTAAAATGATAAGGATTAATACAGTTTTTTTTTCTCCCGTTGGCAACACTACTGTCAAGTAGACATTGTAAAGTCTCCCGACTAAAAATTAAAATTTAATTGTAAATGTTTTAAAAACTTAATAATTATATTCTTTTATGTGTTATTAATAAGATAAATAATCAGTTATTGTGCAGTGAACAGTTTTATATGTGTTAATAGCACTTTGTTACCGGTGCCTTACGTCAACGGCGATCAGCTGTCAAGGTATTTTTTAAATTTTCGTATTTAAACGAATACAATTCCTAATAATTCTCTTATAACATATTAATAATATTCATAATTCTTAGAAGCTGATTTAGGTTGACGATAGGCAGTAATAATAAACGTTGGAAGAAAGCATCAGATCAGCTGTTTATATCGATAATACGTCTTATAGGTTAGGCCTGTCGGTGGGATTGACGGACCCTGTTATTCCTTTTTAACAACTTATTTACCTCACTCTAGCTTGCGTGACCCCTATACACCGAGCAAATATCTCAACATCTAAAGATATCGAGTGACAGGATCATTTAAGGAGAACTTGGTATTGTTATTTCCACTGACACTGTAGTTTACTTCTAAACCCTAATTCCTATTAAATTTGAAACTTTTAAGATATAATTTGTTGTTAGGTTGGCTTGTAGGTTTGGCATAGACTGATACCTTCTTTTACCATCTTACATACCCCACTCAAGCTTGCGTGACCGCTTTACACCGAGCAAATATCTCACCAACTATAGATATAGAGTGGCTGGGACTACTTGGGAGGTATCAGGAAGTGTTGAATTTGCTAGCTAATTAGGTAATTGGTTCATTGATAGACATATTAGTTTGTTAATTAACTGATTATCTCATAGTTTACATTACTATGATGACTAGAGGAAACCTGGCCCGTCAGACTGAGGAGCAACTCCGTCTGACCCTTCAGGAACTAAAGGAATGTAAGAAACAAAATGAACTGCTGCTTTCTGAGCGTGAGGATAATGAAAAAGAAATGCTGAACATTATCCAAAAAAATAGTGAGTTGAAATCTGAACTCAACAGGTTAAATGAAAACTGTGATAATATGTACCAAAAAAACATAGAATTACAAGACATTGTAGACAGTTTTGACAAGTGTAGGGATGAATATGAGGAAGCCCTGAGCAACACAAGTTTGTGGAAGCGGAAATTAGAAGAAGCCCACACGCAAATCCAGATGTTGGAAAGCCAAATACAGGAGCTCAATTCATCACAAACTCAAACCTTATTCCAGGAAATGTTTGAAAGGGATCCAAGTATTTTTGAAAAAGATGTCACAAATAACATAAAAAATTTGCCAATTATTGACTTGACAGGTGACGATACTATGCCCTCCCAAACATTTCAAAGTAAAAATAAATTAAAAAAATATGTTAAAATTAATAAGCACATAAAAAAAACAAGAAAACTATTGGTAAAGAATAAGAAAAATATTTTGAAATTGTCCAAGTTAGCAAAGGATAAAATGTATATTAAAAATCAATACTTAGCTAGTACTAAAAAGCTAGAAAACACAAAATGTACCTATGAGGCAGAGGTATGCAGTCTCCAAACCGAAATCACAGACTTACATAACTCTTTGAAATCAATTACTAAAAGATATGAATTATCTCAGTTAGAAATATCTAGTCACATATCTGCGTTGAATACTTTATTAGAAGTGTCTCATTACAATGAAGAAAGAGTTGAGTCTTTATTGAGACTTAACTCAGTGTGTCATTGTAAGGTAAGCTGTTCAACGGATAGTTCTTGTGTTGAAGGTGTGGAAACTCCTACTAAACCCTCCATTAAAGAAAACTTTGTTGCATCATCGGCCACAAGTTCAGGCTTAATCAGTATATACAGCGATGAGCTTGGACGGGGAGTTGGGGTGCAATTGAGTAAGTTGTATGATGGACAGTCAGTGTACAATACCTGTATGCCGGGTGCAACATTTCAAGATATAATTAAAAAGGTTTTATGTACAGCTCACTGTCCTAATACAACACTGATAATATTATTAGGGAGGCGAGGAAATGTCAATAAAATTCAAATGGAAAATTATATTGAGCATCTAAATAAACTTAAAAATATTAGTAAAATTATATTATTTACGTTTCCTTATATAAAACAGTTGCCACGGGAGAATATTATAAGATATAAGCTCAACAGCCAATTGTATACTGCTGTTAATAATAATTGCATATTATTAAATAAATATGACAATAAAATAAATGTAATTGACATTAATAATATTTTATCTTATAAATTATGTAAATTGACATTAGATAGATATTTTCTATCCTTTTATTATACAAGACTTATAGCTAGTACGCTATACAATTTTTTATATTTAAACTCAGCCAAGAATTTGGCTAGTAAGTCAACAACTGCTTCTTTTGAGCAGTCTAGTTATAATAATATGACTTATTATAACAGCTTGGAATATGTTCCAATTAATAATCATTTAAATTAGACTGTAAGACAACAGAGGAAGTCTCTCGCACCATAGTTGTAAGTAATAATACAAATAATATAATTAAACATAATAAACTATGTACACTTACGCTGGTGCATCAAAATATACAAGGTATGGCTAATAAAGAGCTAGAAATTGACTTGTTTTTAAATAATAACAATATAGATATTTTTTGTATTACTGAACATTGGTTCAAAAAAAATGAAATTATATTCAATTTTAGTATGCACCAGCTGGCGAGTTCTTTCTGCAGAGAAAAAGCCATAAGAGGTGGGTCACTTATATTAATTAACAAGAATTTGAAATATAAAGAACGGAAAGACATTGTGAGCCTCTCTACAGAAAGAACAACTGAAATAGCCTGCGTAGAGGTGGGTGACTTTATTATTGTAAGCGTATACAGGCCTCCATTAGGATTATATGATTCATTTGAAAAAAATATGGAAATATTACTAAACAAGGTATGTGCATCTAACAAACAAATACTATTATGTGGCGATTTTAATATAAATATTTTAGAAAGTAATTCTACTACAGTTAGATTCACATCTTTGTTAAAATCATATAACCTAACAAATTTATTTCTGGAACCTACAAGGATCAGTAGCAACTCTGCAACATGCATTGATAATATATTTAGCAACATAGATCCAATTAATAAAGAAATAATCAACATGCTAAGCTCTGATCACTGTGGACAGCAAGCAATTTTTAATATGAACAATAACTGTAAACAAATAAATAAAGACAGAGGTACATGTATACCAATAAATGTTAAACGTATTGAGAAGTTTAGAGGTAAAATAATGGCTAACATTGGAAAGTTAGAATATCATAATAGCCCAGATAGGGCATTTGATAAATTATTTAAATTAATTAAATATCATTTTGACACCATTTTTACCTCTAAGACAGTAAGAATAAACAACAAAAGTAAGTTTAGCGAATGGGCATCAACAGGTATTTTGAAAAGTAGATTCAAGTTGTATGAATTATATAATGAAAGGACATTTAATCAAAGTGAAGACTTTAAAAATTATGTGAGATTATATTCTAAAACATTTAAGCAAGTTTGCTCTGCAGCTAAATCTCTTCACATTAAAAATAAAATTAAAAATTCAAATAATAAAGTAAAAACAACATGGCAAATAATTGCGACTGAAACTGGAAGAGTCACCACTCGCAACTCAGATTTTAAATTAAATGTAGATAATAAAGTAATTAAATCCGATAATGAAGTTGCTACAGTTTTTGAGAAATTCTTTGCTGACATTCCAGTTTCAACAACAAAAAATTTAATTGCCTCTTCTGTTGATGCTGAATTGCTTCTTACAAAAAATGTAAAAAAGTGTAAAGTTGACTTTCGATTTAAAGAAATAGCACCCCAAGACATAATAAAAACTTTCAATTTATTAAATATTAAGAATACCGCAGATTTATGGGGACTATCAACGAAAGTTATTAAATCGATAGTCGATATTATCGCACCTTTCCTATCAACAATTTTTAATGACTGTATAAAAAGTGGCTCTTTTCCTGATTTAATGAAACATAGTAAAATAATACCTCTTTTTAAGTCTGGTAGTAAGTCGGATCCATCCAATTTCCGGCCTATATCTATTCTACCAACGTTAAGTAAAATATATGAAAAAATTATTCTTAATCAAATGCTAGCACACTTTAATATTAATAATATTTTACATGAGAAACAATTTGGTTTTACCAAGGGACGCTCTACAACAGATGCAGGCGTCGATTTGTTAAATTATATTTTTAATGCTTGGGAGGAATCGCGGGATGCTCTTGGAATATTTTGCGATCTCTCCAAGGCATTTGACTGTGTGCAGCATACAACATTAATCAGGAAACTAGACCACTATGGGGTAAAAGGTCCAGCACTTGCCCTCTTGAAATCATACCTATCAAATAGAACTCAGAGGGTTGAGGTGAATGGAAAAAGATCCTTAGGCTCTAGAATAGAGATGGGGGTCCCACAAGGGTCTATTTTAGGACCTTTTCTATTTTTAATTTACATAAACGACCTACCATACCTCATAAATGAAAAACATGGGATAGTATTATTTGCTGATGATACGTCTCTTATTTTTAATATGAAACGGCAAAATATATGCCATGACGAAGTAAATAATGCTCTCTCAATGATAGTACATTGGTTTAGTGTCAATAATCTTTTACTTAATAATAAAAAAACAAAATGTGTAAAATTCACATTGCCTAATGTGAGGCAAACTGAAACCAATGTGCTATTAAATGATGAACGTATGGAACTAGTGGATACTGCAGTATTCTTAGGTATAACGTTAGACTCTAAACTTCAGTGGGGCCCCCATATTGCTAGACTGGCCGACAAACTCAGTTCAGCAGCATATGCAGTTAGTAAAATTAGACAATATTCAGATGAAAGTACAGCACGCCTAGTGTATTTTAGTTACTTTCATAGTATAATGTCCTATGGCATTCTGCTATGGGGCAGTGCTGCAGATATAAATAGTATCTTTGTGCTGCAGAAGCGAGCTGTTCGGGCAATCTACAAGCTGGCCCCCAACACTTCTCTTAGAGAAAAGTTTAAAGAAACTGGAATACTAACTGTAGCTTCTCAGTATATCCTCTCTAATGTATTATATGTTAAGAAAAATGTAAACCTGTTTATAAGAAAATGTGATAATCATAATAGAAATACTCGGAATAAGAATAAACTTGTTGTTCCAGTGACTAGACTAAGCAAAGTAAAGAATTCGTTTAAAGGCCAATGTATACGCCTATACAATAGGATCCCAGAAAACGTTCAAAATTTTTCAACTAATAAGTTTAAGAAAGTAGTCAAAGAACGTTTGTGTGCAAAAGCTTACTATAAAGTTAATGATTATATGAATGATAGCACACCTTGGGAATAAAGTAGCCCCCTACAAGGCTACTTATATATAGTACATTCTATGTTATTTAGCTTTAGTATTGACATATTTATATGTAAATTTATACTTTTTTTAAAAAGAGAAATTTTCCATCTTTTTGATAAAAGATGGCCCCATGCGAGTTTCTTACGCCGGTTCTTCTTGCTGGGCTAGTTCCCGAACCGGTGGTAGGCATCATATAGAAACGACGTTCAGAAAACATTTTTTTGTAAAATTTACTCTGAATAAAAATATTTGATTTGATTTGATTTGATTTGAGTGATGGTATAAATAGCTTTCCAAAAACCGCTTAATTGCCCGTTTTTTTAGTTTATCGCGAAAGGCATTCTTTTAATAATACAGTTAGGTAATTAAGTTGATTTTATAGGTACAATAAATGATAATTTATTTCAATTTGTGAAGTAAGTTCAAAAATACAATTTTTATATTATTATGACACTGACACTTGTCTTCCCAGAAAACAGCTGTGTAAGCGATCCCCCCGCGCCCCCCGCACGAACCGTTCGACCGCAGGCCGCGCGCGCGAAATTCATCCGACTTGCTTCAAATTTATCGTCACTGCTCGGCTCCTATGTATCGTAGCGTTATGTTATATAGCCTATAACCTGCCCAGGAATATGGGCTACAATCGTACCAAGTTTGGTTAAAATCCCTTCAGTAGTTTTTGTTCCCATCGCGCACATACAGACAGACAGACAGACAGACAGACAGACAGACAGACAGACAAAAATTTTACTAATTGCATTTTTGGCATCAGTATCGATCGCCAATCATCCTCCAATATGTATTTTGAAAAAATATTCAATGTACAGAATTGACCTCTCTACAGTTTTATTATAAGTATAGAAAACATGCAGTGCAGATTACACACGTAGGTATAACTCTTTTTTTTTTTGGCTCATATTCTGAAATAATATTAAACGAATAATAATAATAAAATAAAATGTTATCTAACATGTTGTTTTTCAGCCATAATAATAATAAATACTTACGAAAATCTTTGATGATGTCGTATTATTAATGAGGCAACAGACACGATTTCATAGAAACACGTCTATGAGTTCTCACTGTTTCTGTTTATTTCATAACAATATTTCTTTGTATAGTGCATATTATTATGTTGTGAGAATTAATTTGGCGTAATTAATGTTTGCGGCGAATATGTGGTTTTAGATTTCATCATACAGTAGGTACAAGATGTAAATGTTACTACACAGCACTGTTATTTATACAGTGCAGTAACTTTTTTTTACTTTTGTTTTGTCCCTGGTTTTACCTGCGAAATACTGAGTTTTGTACTTTTGTTTTATTTAAAAAAAGTGAAAGGATTATCGAAATCCGTTTATTAGTTTATTTTAGTCTCACTTTTACCGTAATTAAAAATATGAAGTGAAAAAAAATGTTATTTTAATTTGTGTAAGGCTGCAAAAACATTCGAAGACCGAGTAAAGTCGATTTGTCAAGTGAAATATAAACATGAGTTTATATTTCACATGAGTTTCGTCATTAAGAAGTTACTTACGGATTCGGAATTAGCGATAATTTGTATTTTGTTTTCGTAATTTCTCTCCCTTGTTTGCTCCGAGGAAGTATTGGGAAAATGTAACATCAAAGCGCTTATGAATCCGCCATCTAAACATCGCCCAAACTTTTGTCTCTGTGTTTGAGATTTGCATATGGACTTGTTATTTTTGCATTGTTTTACTTTGAAGCACATGAAAAGTTTTTAGCTCTTTTCGCGTGGAGGTAGAGAAAAAGTTTTTGATGAGAAAGGGGCAAACAAACAAACTTCCCGCTTAGTAATTACCCAGGAATATGGATATATTTTCTCCTTTTCAAGTATTTACGGCTGGTAAAAATGTTTTTGCTAGGAGTTGCAGCTTCACAATAACTTTATATTATTTACTAGATGTTATCCGCGTCTTTGTGCGGGCAAGTAAGGCGATATAAAATAGCTTGATTCCAGGGTCTAACCATAATACCAAATTATATCAAGACGTATCCTATATTACACGTTAACTAATAAAACAAGTCAACAACCCAGGAACATTGAAAACTTTTGGTTCCCTCGGCGGGATTCGAACCCGTGACCTCTCGCTCGAGCACCAACGCGCTCAACCACTGCGCTACGAAGGTCATCCTACGTAGGATTTATATGAAGCCAAATACCCTTTTTAAAGTAAGTAAGGTTCCACATAAATCCTAAGGAGAATAATGCAGCTGCGCTACTGCTGACGCGGTGTCGTGTGAAAACTACCTCTGGCAATGAGACAGCTGTGTACTCACTTGAATCTCTTATCCAGTAGTTGATGGACTTGGGCGAGGACTCCACGTAGCACTCGAGGCTGACGTCAGTGCCTAGAGGAGCGCCCACCAGCTGATTTGGCACTTGGATGACCGGGTGAACTGTTACAAGTATTTATAATTTCAGTTTCTAAATAATAATTTGTTAACCTCTTCTCGGATCGAATTCTAAAGTCAATATAATTGTAGTTCCTAAATATTTGTTATTCTCTGTTGGTATAAAATTTAATCTCGACGTAAAAAAAGTTCGACCTTAATATACCAATATACCGTGTACAATGCAGAGAGGAATGGAGAAAGCTCCACCGACAAGTGCGAAGCGAAGTTAGAAGAAGAAAAATGGGTACATATTGTCGAATTATATTTATTTACTTTACGGTACTTTTATTGATGGGTACGACTATTGTCACCATGCCAATCTTGGATATGAATTTGATAAAGTCAGAGCTCCTGGAGTTAAATTTGAGTTAAAAATTAACCATGGGCCTTACTCTCCAAACAGATTCGATTTTGATTCAGATTGCATCGTGCCGCGTACTCCCGAATAAATTGACGTTTCTTTATTTTGATTCTCAGTCGATTGATATGATCGGAAGTACAAAAAGTTACGAACAATTTTCTTTATCCTGGTTAGTTTCAAAGCAATGCACGAAATAAAACTCCAAAAGCCGTTGACGTCGTACTGTTTGATTCTCGATTGTGTCGGGAGTAGGTACGCTGGAGTATTATTCAGTGGGATATAAATTACAGTGCATAATACATAATATATAATTAAAAAAATTACAGTTACAAAGATGTTGCAAAATTTAACAGCAACAGTTGTGTATTATATTTATAAAAAATAAAAAGAACTTACAGTGCACTTTGATGACGATTCTTTTGCTGACTGACGGCGGGACTCCGTTGCTGGCGATACACAAATACGCGCCCATGTCCGACCGAGATATCTTGTTCATAGTCAACACTTCGTCCTCATGGACAGTCACTGCGAAATACAATCTTGTGAACACATCATTTCTATTTAATATAGTTAATGTGTAATAACTTCTGTTTGTTAAAAAGCAAGTATAGACAAGACTCGATGTTTCAGAAACATGGTAATTCTGCGGTTTTAGGAAAAACTTATAACTACGCTTTCTGTATGTATTTATGTATGTATGTGTATCATGTTTATAATTGTGCACGCCCTATCTGCTAACTTTTATCCCATATCTCCGTAGGGCGGCTGGAAGAAATTTCTTTTAAGAAATAAGCAGTACCTTTGTGTCTTTCTTTGTAAATTGTACTATTTTAAATGTTTTTTGTGTCTTTCTTTGTAAATTGTACTATTTTAAATGTCGTAAAAACAATTTATTGCACACAATATGTCGATAATAGTCATCTGAAAAAAAAATGCATTAATACCAATAACAATCTTTACCAACCTTTTGTTTTAACACCATTGGCATCTTTCAACACTATATCGGATCCATCTTCTCTCCTCCACATGACCCGGGGTACGGGCTGACCTCGCGCCCGGCAGGACACCTTCGCTGTTCCACCTTCAGGTACCATTACGTCTCCAGAAGTTTCCTCCATAACGAAATCAGGTGGTATCACCACCTCCAAGTGACCCATCTTGAACAAAGTAGAAAAATTAAAAAAAATTTTTACAAAAGTTAAGCAAAAAAATATAAAAAGTAACCGTTAAAAAACCGACTTTAACAACTAAAAAGTATAAAATAATATTTTTTATAATTTACAGAGTTGCTGACTTATAAGTTTGTAACAACCTTATAGGTCAGCAACTTAAGGATAAAAAAAATCACAGGCCGAATTGAGGACCTCTTCTTTTCTTGGAAGTAGGTATTAAAAATATTACCTAGGTATTTTTCACAATTTATGTTTTTCGGATACCGATTATTATATTATAGATAGTAATTTCTTATTAAATGTTTAACCACTACTAGACTATTTTCTAAGTTTTTATACGTAATATAATCTAACAAAGATAAAAGAAAAAAAAAATACCCATGGCTCAAAACTCATAATTCTATTAATTCACAGAACATTAGCTTAGGTAACGACCCAAGCGCCATATTTTACAAGTAGGATAGGCACATCTAGCAATTTCGGTATTGTCTCAAGAATATTAATTACTTTTCATAATTAATTTATAGATCGTAAATGCATGATTTGAATTTAATTTAATATCACATTTATTTGAGACGTGGACGTTTAAATATTAAATGTTTAGAAATAAAAAGATTGTGATTTAAATGTAAAATAAACGAAAACTAATACTAACAATCATAACTTATCTCCAAATATCTCTAGCCAAACCTATGTATAAATAGAAAACCATTTATTGAAAAACCTAATGCATAATATTTTTATATTACAATTATGGTAAGGATCCAACGCGATAAAAAAAAGAATACCGAAAAATATTGTTTTGTCTTTAGGGATTATAAACTTATCGGCATTTTAAATATCTGTCTGACTTTGACTTTGATAAGATGTCTGAAAAGAAATGGATCTGTTGTAGGATCTAAGATATATTAATATATTTCTTTATAAAGCGTTGAACGTTCTAGAACACGATATTTGCAGATATCCTTATTGAATAAAACATCACTCAGAACGTACCATAGTAGCACGTTTCCTGGCGTTACGAAATCCTTAGTACGTGTCTACTTTCTTAAACTGCTCCACCCATTGCTCGAGTACAAATTTTGAAAATTATTCCATATAATAGGCATTAGAAGCAAAAAATATGTATTGCCCTAGGCAAATGAAAAAAGGAGATTCATGAAAAAAAGTTGTATAGTCTAACCTATCGTATATATACGTATATCTTGACTTGCGGGTTCAAAAAGTCTTTAACGTTCCTTGATCATCATGGATGTCAATTAAATATGCGTGAAATATAATAAAAGCCTTGTATGTACCTACAATTGCAAAACAAGTCCTTCGGACACATAGTGCCAAAATATCCGTAGATATTATTACTATATCGTAGATTTAATTTAATTGAAACAATAATTGCAATAGTAGAAAGAATATTTAAAACATTTGTGAAGGGGCGTCATGCGGTGCGGACGGCGCCGTCGAAGCCTGCAGCTGGTCTGTCGCTGCGCTGGATTTATGCCGTTATCAGGCAGCTGTAAATTACCGCGCAGTGCAATAATTTAGGGGGACCATACACGAATCATTACCCGCTGCGTCGTTTTCCGTCCCGCTGTACTTTAATTCACTTTATCTTTCCAATGTTTATTGTAATGTATTATCAATGCGGGATATTAATAAAAGCTATTGGGATCAATTGGGGTATGTTCTATATTTCAATATTCTATGTTTGGTCTACAACTTATGTTTGATGCCACCGGGCTTAAGGCAAAAAAAACTACTACTACTTACTCCTACATCTATATACTACTACTATTTGGTTGGCACCGCCAGCGTGAAATATATTATTTAACCCCTTAGAGAATTCAATTTTGAAAAACTTTCTTCTTTCTTTGTTGATGCCTAAGTTATATGAGAAGTATGTGCGTAAAATTTATTGTAGCCCTAAGAGTTTGACCTGTGCGTTTTCCATATTTACTTTTTTTTAAATAATGATAAAATAGTTGTGGTTAAGATGATTTCTCAAAATATTCCTTTGTAAATATGAATGAAAACCGTAAGTTACAAACGCTCATTTTAGACACATATAATGTCTAGTAAATTACGATGGTCATGATATTTTTACATTTTTACCCATTCATACATTTCCAATGTTTTGATCTTATGTAAATATTTTGAAAGAAAGTCAAAGTTACCGAAAATGAATGGAAGTGGAGAATCTAATAAAGACATAATCAACTATGGCACATACAGATTATTGCTAACGGCTTGGATGATCAACGAAATATCAATAGTGTTTGCACCTGTACAATTGTCGTTTAATGGATTTTACCTGCATGTGGTTTTGTATATTTTATCAATTATATTCATTGGGATACCTTTGATATATTCCGAGATATGTATAGTGCAATATACCGAGAACAATACCTTTGATGTATGGAACTTCTTTCCGTTATTCAGAGGTGCCGGATACGCGTCGGTCTACATGGTGATTTTGAAGATAATATATTTAAATGTGTTGTCTTCTTGGTACTTGTTGTACGCATTTTACTCGGCTTACGGCAACCCGCCATGGGTCTCCTGCGAGGAGTTCAAAAATGTATCGTGTATTGTTAAAAGTGTCAACATTTCTATTTTTCAAAACTGCTTGAACTCAGGCAGCGGCTGCACGCCGATAAAAACGGCTAGTGACCTTTTCTTCGACCGAGAAATCGGAGAATACACGACCAATTATGGAAACTGTTTGTACGTTTGGAAACCCATAGTTTCTTTAATAGTAACAAGTTTAGTTCTATATATTGTATGCGTTCAACGGTACAGGATCTTCGGAATAATTGCGAAAGCCTTTATAACTGCATTCACTATAATTGTGTTTGCTTTACTGTGTATTTCTTTACTAAGTGAAGGGGCTTGGTTTTCTGCAGGCATACCTATTGACTGGGATAAAGTAAACTCCATGTCTTGCTGCAATATGGTAACGTCGGGTTTACTCACATGCGGTACAGGTATAGGTGTCATTGGATATTTGACGCGGGGTGTACCGTTCCGAAGTCCGGCTACAATAAGCGCGATTTCTACTTCATTGTTCGCTTCAATGACGTCTTCTTTGCTCGGCGTAATTTTATTCAATGGTATAAAATCGATGTTCTTCTACCACGGCGAAAAGCAAAATATTTTAGAACGAGGAAACAATACATTTTTCGACGCCTTTGCAGAAGTGAGCGAAATCCTAGGATATTTCAGCAGCAAAGCTTTCTGGCCACTTCTTTGGTTCTCGACGATTTATTTATGTTTAGTGACGAGCGTTTGGATTTTATACATGTTTCTATACGATCATATTGTCGCCAAGTGCCAAATTAATGACAAAAAAGCAGATCTATGCTACTCGGCCATTATGATTAGTGTAATATCATTTTTGTCTTGGCCGTTTCTATGTTCAGATCTCACAGAAGTTCTTGCTGATGTGAACTCAATTATTCAAATAGGTAACTCTTTTTTCTTTTCTATCGCCTTGTATTGGATATACGGTTACAGGAACCACGCTAATGACATAACTTTTATGATTGGAATTAAAGCTAGTGCCTTCTGGAGATTATCATGGGTCCTCAATCCGTTAATTTTATTTAGTTTAATTTATTTTAATATCACTACTCAAAGATTCAATTCCTTTCGTAATTCGTTTCTTATAACGAGTATTTCAGTAACGATAGATCAAATATTATTTTGGTTTCTACTTATTGCTTATATATTTATATTGCTAATTGGAATGATTGTTGAAATACAACATTGTTATAATTCTGGTAAGTTGAGAAATATATTTGCGCCTGCAGCAAGCTGGGGTCCCAGGGACAAAATCTTGTTTAGAAGTAGGAAAATGTTTGTGCCCGAAATAATGACAAGAGAATTTTTGTACAGACAAGTCAGAATACACGGCTATAGGAAAAAAGCAGTGAATGCTGATATAAGTTTTAAGAACACAAACTCGGATGGCTCGTTATCTTACAAAACTAAATGGAACGCTTTGACATCGAATTGATGTTCATCAGATTATTTATCAGCCTTAAACAAGTTCAAACAATAGAGTTTTCATCTTACATAATTGTGTAGTTATCACTTTTGCGACGAAAAGCAATTAAATTCATTATTTTCATAACACATTCGTAGAATATAATGTAAATAGGAAATATATTAACTAGATTCCTTCCCGTTTAAGAAGTCCCGCAGCTTTTAGTGAAAATATTATAATCAATATGTATGCATATTCCGTAAATAAAACACCCGATATCAGTAAATATTAGTGTCTTCTTTTTTACTTCGGGTATCTTATAGTAAGATAACAGTCGCGTACAGCGTGACTTCTTTCACGGAAATGACTTTATACGCTAATAATCAAATATACCTTAAACATGCTAACACGAATAATTATTTAGACAAAATTGTGGTATGTCATATCAGGATTAAGTTGTCAATAAAAATGTGTTAATACCTGGCTTTTCATTGGATCAGTATTGATTTGACACATATACTGCCCCCTGTCCTCCTCTTGCACGCTCCTAATGTGGAGATTCCACACTGTTTGGCCGTTATGGGACACGCCTACCCTGTGGTTATTGGTTATCACATGTATATGTATTGCTTGGATCGCTTTCGTATCCGCTTTGACCCAGCCGACCTGGAAGTTAATTGATTATTTAGGAATGCAGTTGCAAAGTGGCTTCAATTTGAACTGTCCATCAAATTATTGTGATATGATCATAGAAATTGAGAGATATAAATCAGTAGGTACTTTATTTGTAGGCCTCTAGAGCTCAGGACTTAAGCTAGAGAACGTAGATTCGGATCCCATTATGAGAGCCGATAGATTTTAATGCTCCTAAGCCATATGTATAATATTATAGCAAAAGTCTGGAATATGTGATTGCTTGATTGTGATTGCGTTTGTTTTATTTTTTAAAATTTTTAATACATTTAAACAACAACAAAAAAAAAGTTGGCTTTATTTGACACAAATGTTTTAAAGTTTTGTTGTAGCAGAGTGCATAGCACGAAGGCAGTTTGCTAAAAATATCTTTTTCGTTACTTAATGACAGAAAATGAACTATCTTTACAAAATATAATAAATTTGTAGATGAGTCATTGATATAGTTATTAATAGATATATATAGTTATCTCCTTACGTTTTTGTGAATGTAGCAAAAGAGCCAAGCCACATCTAAGGTTTGCGGTTTTGAGCCTTGTACAGTTGGAAATCGCATAAGCTTTAACACTGCGATGTTTTTGGTTAAACACTTACCCTATATCCACCTAAATTTTGTACTAAGCATCTAAAAGTGGCATCTCGTCCTACCGGCACCGTGAGATTTGCTATTGGCTCCACAAACTCCGGCTGAAACGCCAGTCCTGAAAATTTAGTAGAGGTTTAAATGCTAACAACAAAAATCTCACTTTGTAAAGACGGAAACACATGTATTCGATTAGTATTTTAATAATTTAAAGGATTTACATCAAACGAGATAATGCTATTTCTATCCCAACTCTTTCGAGTTATTTTTGTTTTTTTGACGAAGACAATTGAAGACATGAATGAATGAAGGTGTTAAGTTGTAAAATACCGAAATCGAGAAAACTTAGTTTAAAAGTCAGACAACTTTTAAGAATATGTCATAACGTACAACAATCTAAAGAACCGTCTTTAGGATCAATATACTTAATGCGTTACGATATATCCTAAAATGCTTAAGTGACAGTTTAAACTCAAATTTTCTCGATTAAATTTTTTGCGACATGTCACCTTTATCCGTTCATATCTCCAATAATTTCGTAGTTATCCAATAATTTCGTAGTTATTTAGCAACAATTCTATGAAAACTTGATATTTATAATAAATTTTGGTTGGGTTGGAAACGAGCCTTCGTTTAAACTAAGATGTCAAGAAACAAGGCTCCTGCTCTCTGTTCCTTTTACATTAAGAAAGTTTGCGTCCATCATTATTTGTATGCTCGTACGATCACCGATCACAGTCATATTTTTTTACAGTACACACTACACAATCTGGTTACAATCATGGCGCATTATGTGATTGTCTGCATAATATGGTACAAGATAGAGCACACATAAAAACCAATGACATCTCATTGAAGTAATACACATTCAATATATTTTTTGTGAATACAATAAAAACCTCAGTCTCACCTACGAGCTTCGTGTCGAGGCCTAGCATAAAAATAACTAGAAAGTATAGCAACCAGCAGGGTTGCCGCATATTTCCGTCTGATCCCGCGCGCCGTCAGAACCCAAATCCCAGTGTATCCATGAGGCTGCAAAGAAATGTATTCGGTAAGTAATAGACTTACAGATAAGGCTCTTCCTAACTTAATATAATAAATGCAAAATGGAGTTTGGTAGCTTTAGAGGGAAAAAAAGTGTTTTTCAAAATGTACACTGATAGCATTGTAATATGGATTAGTAAAAACTACTTTTATTTTACTGAAATCTTTAAACAATAAAAAATACTTAAGTTCTTCTGAAGTAAGAATAGTTCTATTATATATTTGCTTTTTCTTTGAAATACTTTTTATTTACGATTATACAAATTAAACAACAGCAAATATGGATCGCATTGACATTATAATTTTCAAAAACAAAATGCCTTTACCAGTAAAATTTGAGTATTAAACCAACAAAAATCAAGTATCGATTAAAATGCTAAGGTTGAAAATTCTTTTGATTATACGCAAAACCAACAATATAAAAATTCACTAAATTGAAATCATCAAAGTTCATACAAAGTATCATAATTACGTCAGCGCGGTATAAAAGGTGTATGAAGGTGTTGCACAAGCTATCGGTGATTTGATCAGCCTATAGTGATTCACAGTTACGACTCTACGGAGCGTGCATATCGTGAAGTGGCGAATGACAGTGTAGTGAGGGGATGTCATCTCAAACCGGTAACTACTTTTCCGCAAAGACGCGATAATGCCGAGAAAAATTCGAGACTCGGTTTAGTCCTATCGATACTGAGCTCGATACAGCGGTGCGACATATTGGAAATACTACTAGTAATGCTCTCGGCCGCGCACTTATTGTATAGAAACTCTTGAATGTAATATCGCCGAGATAAGTTCTATGGTTCTCTAGATACTTCAATATTACTGCTTTTGGAACGTTTTACGACGCAGCGTAACGATTTTGTTATAAACGTGTGACTGCTACCGTCGCTTCTTGGACAAGAATTATTATTATAATCCATTTAATGAAAACGGATTATAATAATAAGAAATAGCTAAATATGTAGGTAGCAAAAACCAACGATCATTTAAATTGTCATTCTTCAATATGTAGGTACTAAATATTTATATTTCTACCCAACTTTGCTCCATTCCAATTGAATTTGATCTAGGTGTAAACAAAGCTGGGGGGCAAAAGCTAAAATGCTTCCGGTTTAAATGTCACTTGTTATACAATTTTGTCATAGCACATTAATGTGGTCGCCTTTTTTATTGTTTACATTTATATCATATTGAATCGGAACGAGTAAGGCCGTTTCGCTGAACGTCTACGTAACACATAATAATGTCCTGAAAATGATTTAAAATGTAAATTAGAATGGGAATAATAGGTATATTTAATTGAAATGAAATAAGATATATATATATTTCTATACTAATATTATAAAGCGGAAGAATTTGTTTGTTTGTTTGTTTAAACGCGCTAATCTCAGGAACTAGTACCCATATTATGGTACGCTCGTAATTGGGTTATTGAATGAATATTATTATTTTTTATTTTTTTTTATTAATTTTTCAATGAGTCCACTTGCACTTGCACAGAAAATAAAAAAGATGAGCAAAATCTAAAATAAGAATTAGGATAAGTTTGAAACATTTGAGTTTTAAGCAATTAAATAAAGTTGTAGATTTTTTTGTCTGTTAGATAATATTATTATTAAGATTTTATATTAGATAATATTAAAATATATTTTTCTCGCAAAACGATATTTGTACGCAAGTTAACAATAAATGACAGAGAAAAAAATAGACAACTTTATTTAATATTAACATTACACAATGTCTATGTTTAACAAAGGGACGTCACAATCAATTCTTACCTTCTCGTTCGCACATTATATTCAAAAGCTTCATTTTTTAACGGTGGTTAAATAATTTTAGTTTTACATTATTTGTTTACCGGGTGTCTATAATAACATCAATAAAAAACATTCAAAAGACTAATTTCCAATTGTCAATATAGTACGGACGCAGGTGGGTCACACTTGTTTGCAAAAAATAGATCGTATTTTAAAAAACATTGTGGTGGCAGAAAATATATGCGGATACTTATTTTGGCACAGGTCAACCGCAAATTAACATTTAAATAGTGTCTGCTCAGACATGTGTAAAAAGGTTTATCCGAATGAAGGATGGTGGACACTGAGGCATTAAACCGGTTAATTAATTTAAAACTACCCAGTAAGAGCGAGATGTGACTTACATCTTTCTCGTTTCAATCTAAAATAATAATTATTCATTGACCCTTATAATCATAAAAATATTTACACATTAGATATCGCTTTGTGCTTGTCTGTGAAGTGAATATTCAGACAAGGATAGAAAACACTCTATGGCTTAATTATACACTATACATAATATTTTTATTAGTAAAAGAGGAAATCAAAAACTCGAACTGATAATAAAATTATATTATAGCTTCACTGTGACAATGACAAAAATACGAAATTACTGAAACAAACTCTTCCAGTATAAGCCTAAAAGTCAAGAGGGAAAATTTGATTGCTCCGTAAAACTAGCGATATCGAATGATAATGAAAAGGACGGCAGCGCCAATATAATTCATATTCGATAACGTTACTTTTACGGACCTTTCAAATACTCCAGCTTGGCAGATTAAAATATATAATTCTATATTTTTCAACTCTATGCTCGAAAAACGCCTACATATAAATTTGCTACCTCGAATATCGAACGTAACAGATAACAACTAATATGACGTATTCATTGTAAAACGTGAAAGCTTATTCGAAATTTTTTGTGACGTACCCTACAAAAATACCAACTTTTGTGACCAACTGAGTAAATCAGAATTCACTGGGAGTTTGCAGCTGTTTTAAAATAAAGTTGTAGGAAAATAATAGAGATGAATTTTTACTGGGAATACACTAACCTATATAAATGTTTGGTTCTTCTTCTGGGTTATCTTTGACGAAGTTTGTTACGAAAATAATAGTAAAGTGTACATAAGTTAGTTTTCCGTAAAATAATTTTATTAAAATGATTACCTATTGCTTTGTTTTTGACAATAGGAATAACGTAAAATATCTTGAAACTGTAGTGTCGTAAAGCTTTATTTACGGATTTATATACTATTTAGCTATGATAGATAGCTTACATTGAAATTAAGAGAATACTAATAATGATACAAAATAATATTGAACAGAAATTTGGTTATATTATCTTACTAGGTTTACTGGGTTGATAATAATAATAATGAAAACAGTTTTTACAATGATCAGTTTTATCCTAGATAATATTAATATGATTTTTCGCGGGATATTGCTGGATATAATATATTATTATATTTAAATTTTATGGTATGGATTTCCGCAAAGTAACGCCTGATTCCATTAACTATTAATATGATTTATTTCATATTCCAAAACGATGTTTCCAATTTTAATTTAAAACTTAGCAGGCCACTATAGAATGATAATTTTTAATTACACTTTAGAATATCTAAACAATTTAATTTAATATCTAAAAATAAATGTGCTACTCAAATCTATATTCAAAGGTTCAACGTACTAAAAACAGGTGAAAAAGTAACAGAAGAATTCTTGTAATGAATTTAAACAAAAGCTCAATCAGTTTTTGATCATTGCGTCCGCTTTGTGATATTCAAAGTAGTATTTATTCTTTAGCCCGTAAGAGCCAAAATCAATTGATCATTGTTACCAATTAACATAGGAAGTCGCGGCTTTGTTTACATTTTTAAAATCAATAGTTACTTTTTGAATAACTATAGATGTAAGCTTTACTGTTCTACTTATGTTCTTTCATTAGCATATTGTGTGTACCAGAGAGGTTGAATAATAATAATATGTTTTCGTTACATACCTATAAAATAATTTGAAAGTTAAACTTAGGTAAAATTATTTATTACTAGAGAGCGCCCATAAAAATCAATTAACAGTTTGAAATTTATAAGAATTTTTTGCCTCGTAAATAGAAAATCTTGTCACTTAATTTTTTTAAAAACATATTGCGGTGATTAAAAAAAGATAAAATCGGAGCTCACTTTACAAGTGAGCTGATATTCGCAGAGCCGGATTTTTTGTAATGACACGATATCTAGTGTTTTGTTGATCGAGGCAGCAGTGACGGAAACTCGCACTAAAAATTCTTTTTTTCACATGTCTAATATTCGTAACTTTAGTCACATGTGGCGGTACAACCAGCGCCACAATTCTCGGGCCTTACTGTCCAAACTGATTCGATTTCGATCGTACCGCATACTTCTTAATAAATTGACGTTTGTTTATTTTTATTCTCAGTCTATTGATATGGTCGGGAGTACAAAAAGTTACGATATAACGATTTTATTTATCCTGGTTAGTTTCAAAGCAAACCACCAAATAAAATACCAAAAGCTGTTGAGATTGAACTGATTTGATTCTCGATTGTGTCGCGAGTAAGCCGTTATCGCGTTATAGAAGTTTTGTAAGTCCGATGCTATAGTTATAAACAATATTTGAATACTAGTACAGTGGGCTTCGGCCTGACAGAGCATACCACCTCACTCGGTCTAATATCTTTCTTGTATTCCCACATACTGATAATGATGAAAGTCAATTAAACTACAGCACAATTAATGTTAACAATTAACAGTAACAAACTATCTCCAAGCCGCGAAATTCGCTGCTACTTGTTACAGATCGCGCCTCCAGACGATATTGAAGTTTAAAACTATCGCGATTCTATAAACTCGGCATCAAGCAAAATTACTATGAAACTGAGGCTTTTGATCATTGATTAGATGATCTATACAGTACTCTACAATTGAAGTCAGCGCTCATTGACAGCGAATTCTGTAAAACTGAAATGTATTAAAAAGAATGCAAATAATATATTAATAAAATACATACATACTATCATGAAAAAAACGATGAATTAAGAAAGCTTTAAGAAAATTTTCTAATAAAAGTCTTAACTTGTGTGGAAACTCACACTAAAAACAAAACTACTTACGTATTACTATTACGCTATTACTAACATACGAAAACTAAACAAGGTTTTATTTAAAAATGAAATGTAAATCGTAATTATAAGTATTTACATAATCTATTAATTTTGTTCGGTTAATGTATGAAAACAATTAATCGAGTCGATATTAAGAACGTGATAGAGGCGAGTATTAGGGATGGACACATGGATGAAGAATTTCGAATCCGTACATGGTCTAAAGTAAAATCATTGAAGTATTTTTTATAACTAGTGGTTTATTGTTTATTTACCTACATTTTATTATTAAATTTGGTACTTATTACAATTTTAAATGTACTGTTCGCACTTACATATTATGTTGCAAAGATATTAAAGTGATATTCAGTTTCGGTTACGGTTGTACGTTTCGGATATTCGCAACCGGAATTTCCATAACAATGCAGTTTTTATGAAGCGCTAGATTTTACCTTCGCCCATTTTTATTCCATTAGTGTATGTTTTTACGTTTTTCATGTTTTCGAGGCGTTCCCTAAGGATTATATCGGAACTTTTTGGACCCGCCTTACACGAACATTATGTTTTGACTCCGGAATCCAATAACATTTTTATTTTTCGCCTTCGTAAGCTAGTCTATTTTAATTTTTTCTTTCTACTTTCTACTAATAACTTTACTTAGCTAGTAGATACTTCACCACTTAGCTAGTAGGTACTTTAAAGCCAAATGAAAAATATAAGCACGAAATGGTAATTACTTTGGCTAGGCGCAATAAGCATTTTTAAGCTTAAGCTCACTCGTAAGCCAAGTACTACTTAGCTTCTACTTATAGGCATACTGCTTTTAGTGAAATTTATAAGCGTTGAACTTAATGCTTTTAATTAAATTACTTGTGGCGTAGAATAGATAGTTCGTTTGTAACGTTATGCTACGAACTCAGACCAAATAATTAAGTGAAGAGTAAGCTATGTCAAACAAAAAGTGGGGCCGATTTTTTGTGTGTGTGTGCCCACGCAGTACATACTTAAAAATAAACTACGTTTACAAAAAACCGACTTCAACAACTAAAAAGCATAAAATATACATTATAAAAGTATTATTTTATGCTTTTTAGTTGTTTTTGAAGTCAGATTTTTGTAAACGTAGTTTCTTTTTTCTTTTTTACTTTTTAGTGGCTCTTAGTTAAAGTAAATGATAAATACGTTTGGTAGCTAGGATGTTACATACAGACAGACAGACACAACACACTTCAAATTTATAATTTCCACCTCCATTTTCTGTCGAGAGTCAATTATAAATGTAAAAGTGAAAAACTCCTACCGAAAGTAAATGCCAAAATCATTAATGTAAATAATGTTTAGACAAATGTTGCTTCGTTAAAAATTTTGGTGAAATATGTACATAAAATAAAAAAAACAAGGCCAAACTATGTAAAACTATTATGGGACCAAATAGCAGCTATTTTGCGTTGAATAAAAAAAGAATCACGCAAATCGGATCATTAACCTCAGAGTAATCGGTGTACATACAAAAATAACAGGCCGATTTGAGAACCTCCTGGTCGGGTAAAACCACCGCATCCATAAAATATTGCAGTACTCAGCAAGGCGTAGTCAAATTCAAAGTCAAAAGTATTTTTTTTTAATTTAGAATAAATTTTACTAAAATGTTTTCTGAACATCATGTCTATAATAGTTCCCGAACTAGTAACAAACTCGCATGGGGCCACCGCATCGCATGGTATAAATACATATATAATATATAAATATAAATGTAAATTTATATGTGTGTGCGTGAGACTGTAATTATATCACGGTGTGGCAAGAGGTGGCTCCAACCTCTGTGTGAGGTTCGCAGAACTCTGTCTTTTTTAATTTTGTATGAAGGTACGCACAAAATATTAATATTGTTAATAATTACACATGCATACATTTTAATAAAGATATAATAATTTTAAGAAATGTAGAATGTATTTTTAAGCAACAAATGTAGGATAATTGTGGAGATTCAAAACTCGACGAGGAAAGGCACGAAAACCGTAAATATGTACACGTATTTAACAAGAAAGTGATTGAGAATAAAATGATTTAATTTTTTATTAAACCTGTTTGAAAATAAGATGCAATATTCGGTTTAATTTAAATCCAGTAACTACAGGCAACATACACGTAAGTTTTTGTTTGCTTTTACAACTCAACAAATATAATATTGATAAAAAAAAAAAATATTTAACCTCAATCGGCGCAAGTATGAGACCCTTAGCGGTGACCTCATATTTGAGCCGTTTGGGGTGGACACCATACACATAAGCTTTTCAAAGCATTATCAAAAAAACTCATGGAATTGACCCAGGACCCTAGAGCGAGGATCCACCTAGCACAGCGAATAGCCATTGCTATCCAACGCGGCAATGCTGTCTGCTTGCTAGGTACTCTGCCAGAAGGGGATGACCTGGGAGCTTTTTTCTATTTATAGAGTAGGCAGGTCTAGAGGTAGGTTAGGTTAGTTATTATTTGTATATTTTATTATTATTATTATTATTTGTATGTTATTATTATTATTTTTAATTATTTTAATATTATAATTAAGTTTCCACATAAATATTTTGTAACAAATAAATTATGTTATTTGCAAAAAATAAAAAAATATTATATTTATTATATTTATATATTATATAGATAATGGCTGTTTTAAATTATTATTATCTATTGAGTAATTAAATTAACATTTTCTTTAGAGGTTTTAAAAGTTAATTCCTATTAAGTTACTAAAGTTTTGGCAGATATTTTTCTAAATTTAGATGGTTATATAAATTTAGAAGCATCATAAAAGCTTACTTTGCTTTCCTTATATATAAGGTACAATATACCTATTGTAATATAACTTTTTATTTTTTACTTTATTTTCAAACATATTATTAAAATAAATAATGGCAAACAAAGTAAGCTAAAATAAGTAAGCTATATTCAATTAGATTTTCAGTGTAGTAAATAAATATATCTTCTTATCACAGCACTGAAAATGTATTGAATATTTCGACAGATAATGATATATATCATCGTAATAAATATTTTTTGTAGCTTTTAAATCAAATATGTTGTGATGCAGGAATATTATTAATTACTCTCCTAGACTTCAAAACTTTCATTAAAATAAAAAATAAAAACTAGTAAGGACCATTGAGTTATAACTACTAGCGTACGCTAGTAATATTAGTTCAATGGTAATGAATGACATTTAAATTTCATTACTCCCATAATATACCTTAATTCTGTAATTGACTTTTCACACATAAGGGAACTAGATTTATTAAGAGTTATTGGATTCAGGCGTTACTTTGAGGAAATCCATACCATAAAATTTAAATATATTATTATATCTAGCTATATTTTTTTTCGCGGGATATTGCTAGATATAATATATTAAAATTTTAGGTTTATTAAGTTAATTCCGAAGGCTGAAAAAAAAATACGATAAGCCATTAAAAAAAGAACATACCTCGTGTAAAGTTTTGCGTGTGAAGTTCGGTCCGGGTCGTAACGGTCCGGAGCCGTGCGCTCGGCGTCCGGCGCGACACACACTGAGCTACTTGCCGCGGGATGCGATTACTGAAAGATACGCTATTTGGTTATAGATTGTGTTCGGTAAATTGTACGTTTGGTAATCTGTAAAATTCAGTATCAGTCAGTCATAACAGTAAACTGTTAATGTGTCAAATTTGACAATAATAATAATACTCATAACTGATATAAGTAATAAATAATTTAGATAAATGAATATTATGTTATAATAGCAATTTTAATATTATTATATTAATTATAATTTTAAATTGTCATACGTTGTTAAAATAAAGGTTGTAAATTTATTGTATTGTGGTCTACCACATAAATATAGGCACAAAAACATAAAGGCTATTTTTATATTATTTTATATCAGTTGTATGACACGTTCTGCTAAAAGAACAACATCCTAAAGTTGCTGAAACTCACCTTTGCTGCCACCAACTTCAAAAAGAAGATTATATCTAACTAGGTTAAAAGTATTATTTTATACTTTTTAGTTGTTGAAGTCGTTTTTTTTTATTTCGAATGTCGGTTAATAACTGGAGGCCTACTCAAGATGCCATCGCTAATTATCGCTTACAAAATTCTATAACAAAATGTATGGGATTTGACATAAGATACGCTAAATGACATACCAAATCGCGATCATTTAGCGTACCTTATGTCAAATCCCATACATTTTGTTATCGAACTTTGTAAGCGTTAATAGCGATGGCATCTTGAGTAAGCCCCCAGAGCGTCTACCTACCGCTTGTCTGTCTGTTCGCGATGAACTCAAAGACTACTGCACCGATCTTCATGCTATTTTTACCAATATATAGAGATTGTTGTGGGTTTTGAGGCGATAAGTTTTAGTGTATGTATTCAACCCAGTATAATAATAATGATATTAGACATTTATTCAATTACACATTTGGGCAGCAGTACCTATGTCAAAGTACGAAGTTCACCGGGACACTCCATAGTCTCACAGAAACGTGAACGCTTCCATTTCATTAGCTGGGTACATATTGTAGATAATAATATTAATTTTAAATTAATTATAATATTAGAATTTTCCTGCTCCTCTATATTTTAACGAAATAGCACAGAGATCATTGTCTTTACACAAATCTTAATCGAACCAGACAAAAATGAATAGAACAATTAGCGTTTTGTGCCAATTGATGAATTGAAAAGGCTTTTCAAAGTCCGCGTCATCTGGTTAGAATTGAATATGAGTAAATTTAATAGGGTACTTCTTAATATTCCAGATTGTGCCTTTCACAGTGATATACTATTATACAGGGTATAAAAAGAGCAGTCACTATAATTTTGAGATACGATTATACTACCTTTCCTCATTTTGGAAATGTATTTTTTTTATGTCAAACGATACTTTTACTTTTCACCATTTCTTATTTATTTGTCGCAGAAATAAGAATAAAGCAAAAAAAAATATATTTGTAAAAAAATCATTTCTAGAATGAGAAAAGGACTACCTTTTCTCATTCTAGAAATGAATTTTTTTTCCCACCCACATCCCACCAAAAACATTTTCATGTAAAAATGTTGCCAAGACGAGTCTACATAGCTTACCCTGTGAAAAAGTTATCAGATAACGGTAGCAAAACGGCCAAGTATCACGTTTTAACTGAAATGTAGTGTAAGTGAAGCTAAGCCTAGTAAAGTAAGGGCGCATAGATCAAGAACTTTGGTTCTACATGAGATTTTTTTTGATAGATTTTGATCAAGGTGCTTGTAGATTTAGGGCGAGTAGTCTTTAGAGCTTGGCTTTATACGATATCTGATAACTTTTTCACAGGGTAAGCTATGTAGACTCGTCTTGGCAACATTTTTACATGAAAATGTTTTTGGTGGGATTTCATTTATTTTTGTAAGTTGGTTAATTAATGGACTTGTTTGAGTTTAAAACTAACCTATTTTGACCCCGGGCAATTACTTTGGCCTTATTCTTCGTCTGGAATTTAGATGATTTATTGTATTTCTCTTTCATTTGATACCCATATTGTGAGAGTTCCTGTGAAAACGATAAATCGCTATTTTGGATTAAAAATGGCGGCATTATTGAAATCTTGTATGAATTGTATTTGTTTTCTCAAACTCTCTCATCATTTGATACCCATATCAGTATAAAGTAGGGGTTGATATGAAAACGATAAGTCTCCATTGTGGCTGTGTAACACCGAACTTCAATAAAACACCTCACTACTATAATTGAACTCTCTTTATACTTTATTCTTGTTTTTTTTTTCGAAAGTGCTATAACTATCTGGGTGGCTAGTTGTTTAGTCATAAGCTTGTTTAATCATTTTAGTGTTTTCTAAAATAATATTAATAATTATATCTCCCACACCGATTTCGGTGACGGTGGCCGGTTTCATTGAAACCAGTCCAGCTACGCAGGAGTTATTTTATAGTGCCCCAGTGTGTGCGCAATGCATAGAAGCACTCTCTTTTTCTTCACTCTCGTAACCCCTTGGGACGGATAACCGACACGACTGGTGGGAGATCAAGCGCAGGACCGACTTTTTACATGCCCATTCGACGCATGGATCATCTTTCTTGTCCGACAGTTAGGTGATCAGCCTGCCTTGTCTTAACCAAACTTAAAACGTGTTTCCAACGTGGGAATCGAAACCACGACGACCACAATCGAGAGCTAGGCTCTAAACCACTAGACCACGGAGGCGTAATAACTAAAAACGTTTAAAAATAAATTGATCGTGTAATATTGAAACTTATAAAATTTTGTCATGCGCAAATCAATTAAAAGTCGATTAAGTACTTAATTTATGGTCACAAATTTCTTTGAGTATCGAAGTTTTTACAATTTAGACTACAAAAAATCTACGCATTCGGAGTTTTATGTAACGTTTGTTTTTCGTTTATTGTTATCATTATAAAACGTTACCGACTGTTAAATGTTTGTGTTTAGATGTTTCACAGTTCTAAACATAGATGTCGCTGTTAGGCAACTGCATCGCGCTATCGTGGTGTCGAACGATTTTTATATAAGATTATACGGATATTACACTAACTGACGTTAGCTTTATATTCATCTCACATCATATTGTTGTTTTATTTAACAACAGATGGAGATTGTGCCGGGCTTGTTCCATACACCGACAGTTATATTATCTCCTTTGTGACCGACAGCATTTTACAACTATTAGCTGCCTGCATATTCGCGCTAAATTTAAATAAGTGGATAAAAAGCAAATTTTCCTCTCATAAATAATATAATAATATATTTTTCATCTTCGGTAAAAGTCCGTCACCGATTAATAATTGGTGACCGACTTTTTGTAGATGAATAATTAAAAAAATTTTTGTAGATGAAAAATTAAAGACGCCCAGCGCCGCGACGCCTGCCGACGCCCAGCGCCGCGACGCCTGCCGACGCCCAGCGCCGCGACGCCTGCCGACGCCGCCGACGCCCAGCGCCGCGACGCCTGCCGACGCCCAGCGCCGCGACGCCTGCCGACGCCCAGCGCCGCGACGCTAAGTGCCGCGACGCCTACCGACGCCCAGCGCCGAGACGCCGACGCCCAGCGCCGCGACGCCTGCCGACGCCCAGCGTCGCGACGCCTGCCGACGCCGAGCGCCGCGACGCCTACCGACGCCCAGCGCCACGACGCCGACGCCCAGCGCCGCGACGCCTGCCGACGCCGAGCGCCGCGACGCCTACCGACGCCCAGCGCCACGATGCCTGCCGACGCCCAGCGCCGCGACGCCTGCCGACTGTGTGAAGTGCTAATATTAGGCAATACCAGCAAGTATTTTCAACAGTACCTTATACCTAATATATAATCTAATATGGTGGTCTACCATATTGGATTCAAAATGGCGGCATTTACATTTTAATATTTTTTTGTTGGTTTTGTAGCAATAACAGCTTACATACATAACTTCAGCTTGCTAAGATTTCCGGAAGTAACCTAAGAATTTTCAGTCAGTGACGAAATCAGGGGTTTTTAGACATCGATAAAATCTAAAGTATAATAGCTACGACATTCAAACTTTGTATAATTCATGTATTTACTGGTGTCATTATATGTTGAAATTTTTTTAACTATTTAGCATCATCCAAAGCAAAGTTATGGGAGTTCAAAAAAACGACGAAACCTTTCGAGAAAAGGTAGGTAGTGCCCTTGCGCTTCGCTTGGCTCGTCTTGACGGGGGCACGACCGTGCCCCCAGATATAATCATATCCCAAAGTTATAGTGACTGCTCTTTTTACACCCGTTATACTACAAAGTGATATAGTATTTCCAACTATGCATATTATTATATAATAACGCCTCTGTGGAGGTTGGAGACTCGTGAGTTGTTATGTCATGGCCATGAGTTCGACTACCGCATTGGAACAATTAAACCGATCAACACGCAGTAACGCTATCACTTCTAACATTTCTACAGTCAGTGTTTATTCCTGTTGCAAGCAACAAGCAAAAAATAATTGTTACTCTATTCAGCCAATCATTGGTTACTTTATCTGCCGAGTGGGATGACGAGTCCGGTGAGAGCTTGACTCGACTCATAGTCGTGAGATGTGGTGATTCGACTCCCGCGTTTGTTGTTCCAGTTGTTCCACAACTAAATAGACTGCTAAATAAATTTTCAAGTAAAAATGTTGCTACATAGCTTACCCTGTGGAAAAGTTATCAGATATCGTAAAAAGCCAAGCCAAGTATGGAGACTCAATTTTGTACAGTCCACCATACATTGAAAATGGCGGCATTTATATATTTTTTTGTTGCTTTTGTAGTAATAATACTTAGCTTACATACAAAATTGCAGCTTGCTAGGACTTCAGGAAGTACCTTAAGAATTTTGATGATCTATGATTAAGTCAGTGAATAAATCGGGGTTTTTTAGACATTGATAAAATCCAAAGTATTATAATAATCTAAGTAGCTACACGACATTCAAACTTTGTATGTTTCATGTTAGTACTAGTTTTATTCTTTTTTTAAATTTTCAAAGCATTATCCAAATAAAAATTAGGAGAGTTAAAAAACGACAAAAACTTTTGAGAAAACGAAGGTAGCAAGGGCACCGCTTGGCTTGGTGGGGCCACTCCAATGCCCCCAATTTATAGGTAATATTCTCTTACATCAAAGTTCAATGAAACAATGTAACTGCCAAATACCAATTTATTTATTAACTAGTATACTAATATAAGCTAGACATGCAATCTCACATGTAATTTGGATATGTAAATCTGTTTGTCATTTTATAATGTAAATCTGCAGGTCCCTAGATGGTCAGAAATAATTGAGAATACAATGACTAAATCTTTAGAGTTCGGTTGTTAACCAAACTTATTTAATTAGATTGGAACTCTATGCGAAATTATAATATTATCTACCTTGTGAACTTTATAACATGAAATAAGAATGGCCAAAGATGCAGGCCATAATAAATGAGTAATATAATTAATACTAATTATTTATAGCAATAATTTATTTGCATTCAAGTTTGAAGTAGATTATTTTTTAAAGGAAGACTCTTGTTTATTTCTAGTTTCTTCTTTATCTTTCGGAGGATTGGAATAGTCTTCGTGGAAGTTTTTCATATAATTCCAAGGCGATTCGAGATTAAACAAACGTACTTCTTGCGCATATTCCACCGGCTCGTATACAATTTTCTTCAATTCATCATCGTAACGTACCTCTGTATATCCAACCAAAGGGAAGTCTTTTCTGAGAGGATGGCCTTGGAACCCATAATCCGTGAGGATCCTTCTCAAATCCGGATGGTTAGAGAAGACTATACCGAACATGTCATAAATTTCTCTTTCGTACCAATTGCAACACTTCCAGAGGCTGTACGCGGAGTGCAAAGGAGTCAGTTCATCTGTGTATGTCTTGACTCTGGCACGTTCGCCGTACCTTAAGCTCAGTAGATTATATACTACTTCGAATCTATAGACTCGCTTCGGTACGTCTATCGCGGTCGCTTCGGAGCACTGGTTAAAGCAGGCGTTCTGGTGCAACGCCATGAAACTGAGCACGGGGTACAACCCCTCCGGTGCAACGAGGATCTCCAACTCATCCGTGTGCTGCAGCTGAATTTTTTGTACATACTTCGGCATGCAGGACGCTACGTATACACCGAAGTTGTATAGAGTCTGTCTCCTTTTGTTGTCATGTTTCCTCAAGGTGATAGCTGTTTGGTCGAGGGGCTGCAAACAAATCGGATTTTCTTTTTCTTTTTTCCATAAGACACTGTTTTGATGGACAAAACGCTTGAAGCTTGAATTATAAATAGTAGATAATACTCGCGTATAACTCATTAAATATATTTTGACATCAAACGTCTATGGCTTTTTTTTTGTAACCAACCTAAACAATAATATTTACAATGGTTTTTGCCGAGCATGTAAGTAATGCAAGTTCCAAGTTCCAACAAGAAATTATAGTATACTTGTTATAAAAGTAGTATAATAATATCGGGTATCATTCAAAATGTTTTTTTTTTAACCTTTTTCAAAGAAAAACTGTAAAATGTACCGAATTTTCTTACTGTTGACGTTGAGGTTAACGTCCATTTTTAACCCCCGAGCAAAAACGACGGGGTGTTTATGTGTTATAAGTTTGACGTGTCTGTGTAAATGTGTATGTGTCTGTGGTATCATAGCTCCCAAACGGATGATCCAATTTTAATGGGTTTTTTTTTGTTTGAAGGTATATTCAGTTCAGGTATTCAAGGTCATCAGGTCGTTTGTTAGGAGTGATAGGAATGTTACACGCTAAGTCGGGATTATTTTAAAATTTAGAATTTAGTTTTTTACTTATTAATATCATTCAATTAGTAGCTCACATTTGAATAGATCAATCAGAAAGCAAATTTTTTTTCGTCTGAAAGACAATGAGCATACTGTTTATTCTATAGACACGTCACGAGATATCTGAAGGAAAAAATAATGGACTTCTATTTCCCGAACCTAATATAATAAATTAATAATATCACAATGCCTCAAACTAATACAATTAACAAAACTTTGTACATGAACACCTTAGAATAATATGTTTCATTAGGATTTCGAGGTATAAATTCCCGCGCAGGTTACACAAGGAACAAGGCTTTACTCTTCGGTGAGATGGAGTTTTCAAGTGGAAGTTTCGACATGTGTCCCACAAGAATAGTGTTCCATATACGAAGAATGCAACAAATATCGCTGTTTAGAAATTTCCGCGGAATATGAAGATTGTTTTTGTTGCTTAGATATAAGTTGGGAATCGCGCATGGGGATTTAGGAATTATCTAGTTTTTTGCCGATTATCAAAACACCAATATAACCTGTTTTTCTTAATACTACTAATAGTACCTAGTTAATAGTAAAAAAAAGTATAAGTTTGGCGACCTCCGTATCGCAGTAGTTCAGCGCGTTGGTGCTCGACCGAGAGATTTGAGGCGGGTACGAATCCTGCCGAGGGAACAAAAAAATTTCAATGTTCCTGGGTCATGAATGTGTATTAATATAATAAAAATCTTAAATATATGTATAGTATAAAAGTATTAAATATATATTTCCGTTGTCTGGTACCTGTAACACAAGTTCTTCGGATACTTAGCACAGGGCCAGATGGACGTGGTGTGAAGCGTCTATAAAAATTAAAAAATAAAATAGTAAATACTATTAATTACTTTTTTGAGTATTTTGAAACCTTTTTTCTTAATACTGGTGTTATTGAAAAATCCAAAAAAATCTAATCATATTTATCTTCATTATATTTACCAGAGGATTATCGTTTTATAAATTGACATTTTTGTTTTAATATAGCGTAAAACTATATTATGCAAACCCAAAAGTAACTAGCACATTAGGATTTATAATATAGTTAAAAACTATAACCCGACTTCGCAAAAAATGGGTCAAAAAAGTCTGAAACAAGAAAATAATTCAATTTGAAATCCAGAAATGCATAGGTACAAATGTCCATTACATAGAAAGTATCAACACCTAGATACTACTTGTACGTCCGCATTTTAGACCTTTATTTTGAATTTAACAATAAAATATAATTATAAATAAAAAATATAAATACATATTCGTAATATGCTTGCCAAGACCTATCTTTTGATATCAAACACGAGACAAATATCTTAATAATTTTTTTTTTGGAGGTAGTTTTTGAGGTATAATTTTCAAAGTCCAAAATTTTTCAAAAAATTATATAGCCTATGTTACTCGCGGCATTAATACAAATCGATTGACACCTCATTCATCAAAATCGGACCAGTAGTTTAGCCGCTACGAGGGAACATACATACATAGACTGCCAAAATCATTACCCTTCCTTTTGGCTTCGCCGAAGTCGGGTAATAAAAAAAAAGATTAAAAAAAGGTTAGCGCTATAACCTTTTTTCTCTTTATATCTTAGTGACGTGAGTGTGAAAATTAATTAGTATTTTTAGTGAGGCAAAAGCTCTACTATCTATATACATTATACAGTGTGCCCCACGGTTTATATACCAAGGCGAATATAGTGTGAAGAGAATTACACGTAGAGCATTTTTTGTTTCGGCACCTTATAAAAATTACCTACTTACCATATCGTATAAAAAATACATAGGTCTAAAATTACCACTAGTAGTGAATCTTACTACGGGGCGGGCTGGCTCCTAGTCTATACACACGAACGCACTGGTCACTCATCTGTTTTGTGACTTTTATGGAGATCTTTCGTCGCGATTTGTCGCGTAACTAATTTATCTATCTCTACGCGTCCATCTTTTCACACTATGTTCGGCTTGATATATGAACCATGAGACACGCTGTATACTAGGGACAATCGTTTTAGTTTTTGAAAATTTTGTCTTAAATTAGTTTGTATACGTTTTCAACACGCTCCAGTGGAAAAATGTATGCTGTCCTTTTTTGCCATCTATATTGTAGTTCAAGTCTTATTCCCGTGGTGCCTTCCCTTATTTTTTTTGGCATTTTGTGTCAATACAATTTTGTACTGTCTCCCACTTTGCTTGGGGAGGGAAACTGGAATACTTCCTACTCCTCTTTTTTTTCTTCTGATTAATTTGGTTGTGGGTCCCAAGACAGATTTAGTTTGTCCCTCGGGGACCCCTGAGATCATATCAAAGGGTTTGTCGTGTTTGGTTACCGCTGTTGATCCTGGCTTATAGGAGTTGCAGTGGTGAGAATGTGAGGTGGGCCAATGCCCGTTTAAAAAAATGAAGTTCAAGTCTTAGACAAAGCCTAATAATTTTCTAGTCTACTATGGAAAAATCAACATACAAAGAAACGTGTAGCGTGTGATTGCTGTGATAAGAGGTTATCCCCTCTTCTTATGAAAGGCAGTTGATTGTGTCTTTGTAGAAGTCTTTGTGGTATCGTAAAGCGGTGTCAAGTTTAGTAATTAGCAAGGCTTATAAAAAGTAAAATGTAACTCACGTATCTGTTAATTTTAGGATGATGTAGCCAACAATGAGGCTTTAAGGAACGGAAGTATATTATGTGCATTTTAGAGCGGGTACACTTTAGACGCTTTCAAACGCGCGCTTTGTCAACGCGCGTTTTGAGAACCGCATTCTGTACAGACAGTGTACTCTGTACATCAAACGCGCGATTTTGCTTTATCCAAAAACGCGCATCAGCAAACCGCGTCAATAAGCGCCTAATGTGTACAAGCTCTTAAGGTTGTATGTTATGGGGCATTTCACGTCAAGCGGGCCAAAAAAATAAAGTCAGATCTTGGATATTGTTTATAATTGGATCAATTGCACTTCCATAGGACCTGAATAAATTAAATAAAATAAATTTCTATGCCTAAATTTTTTTTTCTAATTTTAATTTATTTTCTTGAATTTTGAAATTAATTAAAATACTCAAACACACACTATTTGTTATTTTTTCCATCTGTTTACCTTCATTAACAACTTTCGAAAAATCGGCTTTTCTGATTCTTTGAGGGCGCATAAATTTGTAATTAGGCATTAAAAAAAAAGGACGTGCTCTACGAGATCCAATTATGAACAATATCCAAGATCTGAGTTTATTTTACTGTGGTGATGTGAAATGCCCCTTATGTGTGCTTTACAGATAACACACTTTGTTATCATACAACTATTTCTATATTAAAAATCCAAAAGTATGTGTGTATATGTTGTTATTAATTCTTCACGCGTTAGATCAATTTTGATAAAATTAGGCATACGCCATACAAGAAGCTCAGAACCTGGATTAAACAAAGGCTATATTTTACCCTGATAAAGTGCAGGCATACTGCATGGGTGATGGTGGATGGTAGGTGTAATATTTATTTATTGCTACAAAGAAAGGTATCCCTAATCCCTAATATTATTAAATATTACACAGTTATAATACACAAAATACTTGCACTTTTTCCACTTTATTAGGTAGATTTATTGAAATACACGACTGGTTTCGACATGTATTATTACTGTGTAACATGTATGAACCTACAGTGCATTAAATAACAACATTATAAAATATGTCTCGAGGGGGAAAAGTTGAAAAGCCGCTGGCAAAAGTTAGTCAAAAATCTATAACAGAAGTATGATAAAAATAAAACATTGAAATACTTTTAGTAAAATGCAGCATGCGTACATACATTAGGATAAGCCTGACAACTACTATCAAAAACGCTTCCATTTATCTTCCATACATAAAACAGAAAGCTCAGGCTGCACTTGATTCACTGTTTCCCGCCGCCTCCAGATTGTGCACCGCCACAACTTCCGCTTCCGCTGCGCCTGCGCTACCGGACGTGACGTCATTTCGTGTCACTACACGGGTGGACTTATTTTAATTAGTACTTCTTGCTGAACAAATATGACGGATGACTTCAGGAAGCCATATGTGTTAACTTTTGCAAATTTTGCTTTTTATCACATTTTGTAGATAACTGTTTTGTGGAAAATATTATATAAGTAAATAAAGTAATTTTTGAAACAAAAATTGACGACCTGCGTAGCGCAGTTGGTTGAGCCCGTTGGTGCTCGAGTGAGAGGTCTCGGGTTCGAATCCCGCCGAGGGTACAAAAAGTTTGCAACGTTTCTGGGTCAGGGATGTGTCTTAAATTTGTGTATTAATATAATAAAAATCTTAAATATGTGTACAGTACAAAAGTATTAAAAATATTTCCGTTGTCTGGTACCTGTGGCTAATATTTCATATATTTATTTTCTGATTGGCACTTAGGTTTTTTGTAAAAATAAAAATTGCAATGTGCTATGGCAGTGTTTTTTGCCAACAAAAAGCAAAAATACTTAAATTTAAAAATACAGTAAAAATTGCTTATATCAAGAGCTGTGGTCCAAACTTCCAGTTAGTTACTCATGTAGTATACATGATGAATGTTATTAACTTATTCATCACGTTATATACGGAGCTTTCATTTTCCATTTCTGGCTACTATGACCTTTGAATCATAAATTTATATTCTGTTAGGTTTGGGAGCTAATAAAATATGAAATTGAAACGGGCACCGGAAAGACACTCTCTTAGTACGAAAGGATTAATTTACTGTTCCGGCCTCAAAAACCGAAAGGGAGAATTGTATATTTTGATGTGAATTACTGAATTAAAATGCTATTCATCATCATCAGTAGAAAATAGAATATTGTGGACCGTGGAGAGTTAGGCTACTAATCCGGTAATTTAGCTTAGGTGCAGTGGGTTGGCAGAATTCATGGATATTATTTATCTTTTCCGTTTGTATTTTTAAAAAAGGTTTTGGCCGTAATTTCACATGTAATAAAAAATATTATTATTCTTTATATTATAATAAGTATATATATAATTTCTAAATAAATATAATTTCTAAAATTAAGAAATTATTTAAATTACTCAATTAAATGTTTGCTAGGTATATTATCATTATTATTTGCAAAACTAGACTTCAATCGGCTAAGCAGGAGCCGTGAGACTAGTCTTAAATTCAAAATGAGAACATTATTTGCGTTTCAATATAATATAAAGACCTCATTATATTTTGCGGATTCATTACAATACCAAATTCAAACTTAAAATTCGAAAACCTAGTTTTTTTCAAATATAAAAATCGTGAGGGCGCGGGGCTCGCTAAGCTCTTTTGTTTATAAACTGTCAACTCTTATATCTCGCCCGCGAGAGAACCACACTTCAAGTTAGTACCGCGTTCCGCCGCTAGAGGTCGCTACTCAGCGCATTAAACAGATGAAACGAATAATTTTATTTAAATAGTACTCAATGTATACAACGGCTTTAAAGAGGTAATTTGTTAATGGAGTGGCCGCAAATCTGCCTTATCTGATGCTAGAACGACCCGCCTTTTCGAAAACGTGAGTCCGCGGTTTCCTTTTTTCTAAGTAATGTTTACAGCCAGGTTTGTTTAGTGCTGCGCGATAAGAATTCGTAAAAAGATATTAGTACGGGCTTTTAAAGAAATTGTCTAGTTTAATTTAGTTAACTGATGCGGACGAAAACTTCATTTTAAATAGGTCGTGCATTTAGAATGTAGGTTTGTCTTCAAATTTTAATGGGTGATCGCATAGCATATCTGTGTACCATTAATAATTTAAATCATGTGCTTTTAATATAAAACACAATGACCCTCTACCCCGTCCTAGCTGGAGCGTCAACGTTTCTTGACATAGTTGGGTTTCGAAGTTTTGTCTTCAAGACACTATGAGGCCCATGACCTTCAACATCCCTGCAGTCGATAGATTCACACATGACATTTCATTTCCTTTTTTACTGCTTATGCAGTAAATCATGAGGTCAATATCTGTAATTGAATAAGTGACACGGAATATATAACAATAACAAATAGTATAAGAAACATATTATCAATTATAAAATCTAATAGCGGAAATTCATCTAATAAGGACCAATACTTACAAATATTACTCGAACATGTAAACAATAAAGTCATTGCGGTGCAGATGGGTGACTCTGCCATTATGTGACCGCGGCGTGACAACCAGTAGGACACATTGTAAAAGAAGTCGGACGGAATGTTAAAATAATTCTATAATATACCCAAAATAAAAAAGAGATCGGATATATTTATTTACGGGTTATTCCTCCAAATTATTCCAATACAATGTACATGCTATAATACTAATGAGTGATACCTAATACTTTAGGGTATGTATTGGTCCTATATATAGAGGTTACTGTGAAAGTACCAGCGCTGAAACAGATACATTTTAATAACTATTGTATGGGCATTTCTCGTAGAAACAAGAAAGTCAAAACGAGGTCTTTCAGCGCTGTTTCAGAGTAAACTCTACGTATAGGGCACATACACACCCTAAAATATTATCACTCATTTATTTTCCAGATTGTAAAATAGCCACGAGACTTATTTTTTTTACGAAAAAGGAGACGTTTTTGTTTATATTTCGTAAACGCCATATTGGTTTGGGAGCTCGATCAGCGTGTGTGCCGTCTGCGCCGTACCATAAACAACGCAGCCCTCAGAGATCGCACTTGACCTTTTTACAATCACACGGTCCTTGTTATTATAACCTGTCATCGCGATGTGCTCGCCCCAGTAAGTTTACATTTTAATTACAAATACCATACGTACTTGTTTATTGCCACTTGTGCATTTATGAAAACAAACATTCTTTCCGATACTTTTTGTGTTTAAGTATTTTTGAATTATTGAAGAGTAACTTTTGTTTATGCCACAGTTGTTTGTTTCACAGAGTAGTTAACGAAACGAATAGATCTATATTATCCAGATTGTATTATTTTTCTGGTTTTTAAGGTAGGTATTTATCATCAGGGTATAGAGTTTGGATTCTTTGCAAAACCTATAAAGTTATTAAGATACTTAGAACGGGACCAGATTGATGTCGTATGAAGCGTCCCGTATTACGACCTGATTGTCTGACAAGAAATATTATGATCTATTAATTATTGTAATAAGACACATAAAAACTATAATGATATGTACTAACTTACTTGAAATAGACATGCAACATTTTATTAGAATACAATCTTTCAATCTCAACAAATCGATGTACAATTTTATAAAAATGGCCATTTTCCACCTTGAACGAGTAAAATGCTTCCGTCGAACCTTTTTCAATTGTTGGGGCGAAATAAGTATTCCTTTATAAAATACCATCTGTTCGCCAAAATTGTTCTGACATACTCATAAATTCAGGATGCCTTTACCCTTGAAATTCTCTATTTCGTATGCAACATTTTTCAAGATTCGATATGTGAAAGTCCTAATGTATTTGAATGTTTGATCTGAACTACTGTAACATAATATTATCATTTTATAGGCTGTCTGTAAGTGCTGGGGGGGCAAAAAGAGAAGTTGAATAAACAGGGATGCTTACATAATAATTATATGCCTGTACTAGACATACTCTTATTTAGAAAAAGATTGCTTTAGAAAATCTCATTAATCCTAATAAAATTACGATGGAAAAAACTCATATTATCTGAAATATAATAAACTCAGATCAGAATAATTAGAATACATATAAGTGTTCTGGAGTTTACCACGTTATACTATTTATATCTCGGCTTATTACTCTCTATGTCTCGTCTGATTAGTCTCTGTGTCTCAGCCGAGTTGTAGAGAGATGATTCGATGTCTGCACATAATCTCATTAATTGACAGGACTATCATAATGACAGTATCAGTTTTATGTGTGTAATCGGTTGGAATTAGCCACACCAATGATTAGACATTGCCAACTATAATGATTGGGTACTATTGTACTTGTAAGGCAGAGTTATATCAAGACATACAGGTGTGATTTGCATTATTGCGTAAACCTTAGAGTCCTTTCTGTTTTAGTCGGTAGGTAGTATAAAAATACATATATTTTTATAAAATAAAAAGGCTATAGGTATGTTTTACTTATGGCCTATTAAATGTTATTAAAATGCATCAGTATCTGATTCAGCTTATGTGTACATGGTTCTGTATATAAATAGCTAGTTGTATTGCTTCCATTCCTAGTAAATTAAGACAGACGGTTATGATGTGCACGTGTAAAACCTTTGTTTTTCTCCCTAATTTAGGTTTTACTATAATTCATGGATGATTTTAATTAACTCATAACAGTGATGATATAAACGCGTTTAGTGACTGAAAGTTATATAAATTAAGAAATATCTGGTTCATAGATCTGTACATACAGTTATTTTGCCTATGCCTAACGAATAAAGACTAGGGATAAATAAACAAAATTACAATAAAATATGTATCTTATTTTAGGCAAGGGTTAAATTGACACTTACTTTCAAGGAAGTAGGAACAGTGATTAGGTTTTAATCACTAGTTGTGATACATTTAGTCCAAACTTGTTTTCTGTAAGGCTATACCTATTACTCTATCGAGCAGAAGATTATGTTATCTCATGGTCTAAAACTGAACTCAAAATTAAGTCACATTAAAAAAAAGCTATAACTTGAATTTTAAGAAGTCTACGTGACGTAGCTTGCTTCCACGGACTTATGTATTTAATTTCGCCGCCGTAATGAGAGCGGAGTGCATATTTCATGCCCAGCGGGCCCCTCGTAGGCGTTAAGTGGGGTATTTTATTGGCTTATTATGCAATATTCTAAGCTAAATATCGTTGAAAGAGTACGTTTTTAATTGGGCGGCGAGCTCGCGTGGGGCTGACGGGAGGATTATTCATCGCTGCTCCAGTGGAGTTGGCTTTTCGTCGCACTTCATTTTTACGGCTTTTTCATTTGCCTTTTTTTGCATTTCACACATTATAAGAGGAGCATTTAATTAGTTTTTATATTCGCCGTTTTGCAGTTTTTGTGCAATGTTTTTAAGGGCTGTTAAGTAGTTTCGAAGCTGAAAGCTACTCGTGTTTTTTTATGTAAATGTCAACACTAAGCTTTTATTATCATTCTCGTAACAATGGAACAACACACCTTGTTTGTTCGTTCTGAATTTAGAAAATAATAGACTGGATAAAATTTCCCACGACTTCGTACGCGCAAAATAAAACCCGTGGGAACTCTACAATTTCCTATGATAAAAAAAAGAAACTACCTTTAAAAAAAGAACATTAATTGTAACTCCTTGTTAAAATCTTATTTTACACTTTTATTTGTTGAATTCGGTTTTTTAAACGTAGTTTATTTTTATTGCATTAAGTGAGCATGTGTGTGTCTGAGTTATATAACTTAATATCTGTATTGCATATTTCTGCACAACAGCGCTCTTTCCTCAACATAATATTATACCTATACATTTTATAAATTAACTTTTTCACGTGAATCCCAGACGTGAATTGTGTCGAGACAGAACATCACCCGCGCGGCGTGAGGCGCCGCGCCGGAGGAACGACCACGTAATGGTTGATTTTACACATCTCATTGAATAAAGGACACTCACCGGGCGGTCTTTGATATATGATACAAAATTTATTCTGGGTGCAGAATAATCTGAAAATATCGAAAAACAATATCCTGTTATACCATATAATTTTGATTTTTCTGTCTGTGGAAAATGGAAAACTCAAAAATACCTCGTGGAACGACGACTCCGTGGTTCAGTGCTTTAGAGCTTAACTTTCAACTCGAAGGTCGTAGGTTCGATTCCTGACAACACTGACAACTAAACATAATTTTTTTTCTAGTTTTATTATGACAGTACAGACTAATAGCCTGATGTATTATAAGAAAGATGAACCATGCGTCGGATGAACACGTAAAAAGTCGGTTCTGCGCCTATTCTCTTACCAGTCATGTCGGATAGATCCCTCTGAGTGGTTTATAAGAGCAAAAGGAGGAGGGAGAGTATTCTTGAGTATTGGGCACACACTTGGTAACTATATACATACATACATGCTATCTAGTGTATTGTCGTAAGAAATTCAAATTATAATATTTATATACTTTTTCTTTATAGAAACTGCGAAAATTTTTCTTGCGAAAAGTGACAACTGAACGCGGCGTATGGTAAAACTTTTGTTAGTTAGTTCTCTTGTACGAAAAAAAGAAAGAGTATTCTTGAGTTTTGCGCGCACACTTGGTAACTGTTTGGATAGATAGCATGTATGTATAGTGCATTGTCATAAGAAACTTATATTATAACATGGACATACCTTTTCCCTATAAAAAAAATATATTTGATATCCATTTGCTTATACTATGCTCCAACGAAAATAACAAACTTTGTTTCACCTTCAAAAAAAACCTATAACCCCGTATTAAAGTTATCAAACGACGCGGCACCACATTCTCGTATGCAATATTAGTTTCACAATATTCCATTCAATGTAGGCTCCACTATCCTTTACATAATGATCCTCTATTATAACGAGTGCCTCATCTGCCCGAGTGTTCATACTCAATGTTCCAATAAAGTTTTGTCAAGGGATCCATGCTGGCACGTAATAAAGTATTACAAAAGCCAAAGACCGTCATTGTTGCGGGTACTTCAATCCGGGTTCGCCGTATGCCGTGTTGGAATGTACGAGTGAACTCGCTGCTAGCGCTTGCATAATTATAAAACTTGCATCGTCATGTCATGGTTTCGAGAATATATTGATGCGAAGAGAGTGGAAATGAAAATTGTTACTGTGTATCTTGTTATTTCCCGATGCTGCTTTAGTTTTAGGTTTCGTAATAGTACCAACAGTGTCCTCAGAACGTTAGCTGGAAAGATAGATAGCCCCTTCCAAGTATACTGTAGAGGTGTACACCTTAATTGTAATAAGAAGTAGGTTTTAGAATATTTTTACTAACAAATTACTAACTCTTAATATTATATAACTGTATTTTTGTAGTATAAGTTTTTTTTAATGTAACTAACTATTTTACTAATCCGTAGTGTAAGTAGTTATTAATTTTAATTTGTTAATTGTTGTTTTTTTTTGTATGGACTTTTTTTGTTCTGAAATAAAGAATTATTATTATTATTTAGTATTTTAGTAGGAATGTTTCCACTAGGAATATTTTAATTCTTTATTTTTTTTATAAATATGGCAATAACTGGGAAACATTATCTTAACGAAATCATTCGGGTAAGATACAGTTAATATTTTTATTAGTTTACGGATGTACGGATTTTGTAGCAACAACCGAAACAACAAGCAAAGCAACATAATATTCTTGGAAAGGACAATGCCGATTTTTCTATGAGAGTTGGGCTATTGTTGCGTCTTAACCAAATTAACTGTAAAACATTGAAAATGTACTCAGGATTCATATTTAAAAAAATGTTCCGAATTTTGAGGTTAAGTTATGCATTCAAAAGTGTAAAATATAGTATCAAAAGTAATTTGCAATATCTAACGACATACACTTATAGTAAATTAATCGACGGAGGATTGCACGACTCAACGTTGAAGTAAGACTTTTAATACACTTTGTTGGAACACTTTGAATAATAATTAAAGAAAACAAACACTTCTTTCACACACACTATCAAAAAGTCAAATTCATTATTCACGTCACACAAATGTCAATAGTACCATATGGTTAGGGCTGCCAGTAAAAAAAAAAATGTAGCCTAAAATAGTTTTAGAAAAAGAAAAAATAACTTTATTATATTTCTTATTACTTTCAATTAAAAAGAAAAACATCATTAGCATTATTTTATAAAGTAATCTTAGACTAATGTTCATTATGTTAAATAGAGTTGGTGTGGGTTTCTTTCATTTATTTCATATTACTATTCTTACTATTTCACTTAAAAACTGGTATTGGCAATAAACTGGCATCATTTGGCGGTTGACATACAAAATGGCGGTTCCGCTAATTTCTAATTCAATATGGTTACTTTTTTTTTATAACTTTTAAACCCCCATTCGCTTACAACTAAAATTAATATACATAACATAATATTTCAAAAGACGAATATTTATATATAAATGGTTAAGACGCAAGAGTGACGCAAAATAGCCCAGTTTTCGGCATTCTCCTTTGTTAGGCTAATGTTTCCCAGACATAATTGCCATTTTTTTTATTTACATGTATTAAAGAATTAAAATATTTTACAGTATATTCAAAAGTCAATATTAAAATAAAGAAATACAATTAAATATAGGGAAAGATTTATTTTTGTTCAATTTTAAATATTTTAATTAAGAGCAGTACTGTATTATTTTTAAAAAATCTTAAAATTTTTACTTTAAATGAACAAAACATGTACTGATGATAAAATAAAACTGTTGGATAAGAATAAGAAAAAAAATAACTATAGTACACGATAAAATATATAATTATAAAAATAATCAATTTGTATCCTATAAAAGTGGCAATCTCATGATTGATACAACGAAACGACAAATAGTCCCATTATACATTATGCAGACTATAGTTACGGTAGAACATTATCCTCACCAAAATGCAACTGACATATAAAATATTCATAAGAGGCGAACTTTAAATATTAAACGCGAGTACACGAGTTATGTAAACATTCATGAAAGGGAACAGATAAGGTTTTATGAGTTCACAACGTCTTTTCTGTTCGACAAACGGCGAATGTGCATTGCATTACTTGATATACAAAATACTGTACAAAATCGACGTAGTTAGGGGTTGGAATTACCTTTATAGGAAAATTATATCTAACTTTTTTGTAATAGGTAAGTAAGTATACTATAGAATATAATATATAATATTATATATAGAATAACACAAAAATCTACATCGCCTTTATTTTGTGTTGTATATGCGATACGTTTGATTAAAAATTGGGATAGAGTAGACTATTTTTCATAATTTTATACTTTCAGCAATATTTATTGCATTATGGTTGCACTTTTTAGTGGAAAATGGTTATTTTTCCTGTTATCGACACCAAAATCGATGCGAAAGCTATTACTAGCAACATGAATTTTATATATAACAGTATATTATAGTATAAAAATGTATGTAAAAAGTTTAGAAATGTGTAACGTATAAATCGTCGCTTTACCGTCACAGCCTCGTATCTATAAAACTACAACTTTTCAATAGAATAAAAAAACTTAATAATTTTAGATATTATGATATTATGATATTTAAATGAGGCTCAGTTAAGTATTATATCTAGCTCGTATTAACCTAAAGAATATAAAAATGAAGTTTTATATACTTTATGCTAATACAAGCTAGATTCCATCGAGAAAACATTGATTTTTTAGATACGGTTGCGAAGGTAAAGCGGCGAAATTTTGTCAATAGTTGCTCGTAGATAAAGAGGCATCCCAATGTCACCTAATCCATTGGGACAAAATTTCACAGCACAAAATAAAGCTTAAAAATCTAAAAACCGACTAACGCGCTCTAAAATGTGAAACAGGACAATAGTCTTTGCTGAAATTATTATGTACATACTATAAAACAATTACCGACTTTTAAATAAACAATTTATTTACACGTAGTATATTTATATACGTAGTTTTATACACCATACCAATAGAGTTATATTTAAAGGATACCTGTGTTGTATGCCATCTACAGTATCTAAAAAATCATCATAACATCATAGTTGTCCATGGTGTTGAGGACCTGGTGATCAGTAACTCAGGCTACTGACACCAGCTCCTCATAAAAAACATATATTTTTTTGTACACTAGCTTTTAAGTAAACATTGTGAGGAGAAATAAATTAATCTATGTATAGGTATATAAAAGAAGAAGTTAGTTATACTATTTATAACTCAAGAACGGCTTTACCGATATGGCTGAAAATTGGTGAGGAGGTAGCTTAGAGCCAGAAGACGGACAAGGGATACTATTTATTCCGTTCGACAGCGTTCGCGTCTGAATTGACATAAAATATCAGTCACTATAAAACGTGGTATAACAAATAAGAATCGCGTTGCGGGTTGCGCGTTGTGCGTTGCGGGTTGCGTGTTGCGGGTTGCGCGTTTCGGGTTGCGCGTTGCGGGTTGCGCGTTGCGGGTTGCGGGTTGCGGGTTGCGCGTTGTGGGTTTCGGGTTGCGGTTTCCGCATTGCGGGTTCCGGGATGCGGGTTCTGGGTTCGGGTTTTTGTTTCTTTTAGTTGAATTCATCACGTTTTTATGCTCAACGAAGTGGGCAATGGTCAGCTAGTATTATTATAACCATTAAATTTAATTAATGTCGTTGGTTTCCTACCATCATGACGTGTTTACAATAACCATAATAATTGTTGTATGTATTAACTACATCATTTTGTAGCTTTTCTACTGACACTTTCTTAAAAATGCTGTTACAAAGATATTATTAACGATGTGTCTATTTATTATATATGGACGCAAGATAGTTCCTTGCTAACTCATGTTTTAGTCTCTTATCGACTGTCGCGGAATCATTTTTCACTGATACTGTCTTTCGAGCAAAGTTCTTTCGGATGGAATATAACTAGTTATTTCTAATATTTTTGATAAAAGGCTCTTAAATATTAAACAATCATATTTTAGCTACGACATTTTATAATACTTAGTTTTTCAAAAAATTTGGCTTTGAGAAATGAATGGGAAATAAAGTAGAAAAAATAGTTATTGTTAATGTATTTTAGAAATGAGTTGAAGGTAGCTACTTAAACTCTACTCATGATATTCATAGCCTAGTTTATTAAACTAAAGGAAACTTAGACACTTAAAAAATAAATTTAAACTTCCCACAGCGGGAAACCCAAATAAAAGATTTCGAAGGTAAATAAAAGCACAATGCTGTAAGCAGAACTTTCAGGCGAAGTAGCTGAGGAATTGATAGACTTCAGTCGCTAGTACAAAAACGTGAACGTGTTATCCCGAAAGCAATAATGGATTTCCCGTGCTCATCTTGGTGCGGGTTCGCGGCGTATACATACTTTACGTTTGCACCGGCAACACCGAGCGAGGAGTTTGGGAGTTAAATTCAAATGGGTGTTTAACTTTTCGTAATTGACGCCTCGCGGGGAGCGGGAATGTGACGATGATATTATTACCTTTCAGGGTTCCGTAGACATAGGCTACATTGTGGTAAAATACAAAATCCGCACTCGTAAGATATTTTTGTAATAGTGATTTAGTTATTTATTGTATGTAGTACGCGTGCTACCGCTACTTTTTAACCGATAAAAAAATGGAGAGCTCATCTTGGTGCTGGTTTGCGGCGTAAACATAATTTACGTTACATTACGTACATATTTTTGCGTACATACTTTACGTTACTCCGCATCTATTTGACCGATGAAAAAATGGAGTGCTTAATACTCATCTTGGTGCGGGTTTGCGGCGTATACACACTTTTCGTTTGTACTGGCAACAAGCGAGGACGCTTGCGGGGTGTTTGGGAGTTAAATTCAAATGTGTGTTTAACTTTTCGTAACATAGACCTCGCGGAGAGCGGGCATGTGACGATGATATACCTTTTAGGGTTTACTAGTAACTAGGTAGGTATTCTTATCCAGATATTATATATTTATTTAGGCTACATTGTGAAAAAAATACAAAGTACTAGTAATATAATTTTAAACCAAAAATGTTGCTTTCACTATAATATTTATGTGGCAGATGTCTTTGCCTAATATAGACTTTGGAGACATGGCAACCCATGCAGTCCGTGATTATTTAGTAAATAAGTTGACGCATGCAGCCTAGACTACTGAGTAGATCAGGTTCCAGTATCTACTACTGATGGCAGCCTGTCAAGCTATGTTCAAGCAAAAGAACTGGTCAGCACTGAGTGTAACGAACACGAACCGCTTGGTGCCACTTATGACCCTTCTATCAAACTCAAAACCTCTTTGATATATTATACACATAAAACTACGTTTAGTTATATTCATAAGAACAGAAGCCCAAAGAAATTTAATGAAGCTAGCTCATACGGTTATAAAAATATGAAGATCTAAAAGTCGTAAATTTTAGCACTGACTATAGTACCCTACCTACTACTGACATATTATAGTAAACCTGACCTACTTCCAGAATACCTAGAAGGATAAAATTTGGAATTGGCCAGTTTTCATTAGATCAGTCCTTTTATAAAGTTATTCAATATACAGGGTGTAAAAAGAGCAGTCACTATAACTTTGGTATATGATTATAGGACCTTGACTGATTCTAGAAATGAATTTTGTCATAATTTTTTTTTTTAAGTTTTTTTTTAATTTATTATTTTAGTCGCAAGGCTGAACTGTTTGGAACAGCGTTCTGCATTAAATTCTTAAATTTTATAATTTTTGCCCTAGTACGTAATGAACGTCTTACGCGTGCTATTGACCTCTCAGCGTAATCAGCTGATCACTGTGTTGTGCACGTTGTACATTGCCTATTGAAAATTTTTAAATTTTAAAACAGTGGATTAAAAGCAAATGACTAGTACCAATGGATATATCTCTTGCCTGGTTATTACCCCACGAAGTTATAGTGACTGCTCTTTTTACACCCTGTATTATTATTATATATTATACAATTTTTTTATTCAGATAAAAACTGGCCAGTCGCATCTGACCCACCTTAATATCTTACTTATTTTTTAAGTAACATCAATTGATATAAATGTCAAATAAAACAAACAAATACAGTTTAATACTTGTTCAAAATATGTTTTTGTTCCTATAAAAAAATATTTGGATTTTTCATAAAACTTGGCACTTATTTAGATCTATATTCTTTTTGCAGCGTAGTCCACAGACAAGCATAATTTTTGTATTTAACTTGGCTATCCTTTTTTACATTTATGTTTTTGGTAGGATAATATTTATACTTGATACGTACAAAAAAAAATATGGATAATATTACGATTTGAAACTTTGTAATAATTCTTATAGTGTTTTAGTGAGTACTTTAAGCCAACGACTTACTTAAAACTTAGCTCTTTAAATTGGCTGCACAGTTTTGCCATTAAATACATCTTAATTTCACGTCAGCTTTTGAACATACCTGACTGCGGGCGTCTAATCTTGTAACTTTACATTGCTTAGAAACTTACATTTACAACCAAGCCTTTTGAATTATTCCTAAATTTCGCGTTTCGCAATAATGCTTTATGATACACGAGTTGATTATAATTTCGATATTCCCTTATTATTATTATTTTTGTATATGGATGTTTCACACCACGTCAATCTAGCCCAGTGCTTAACAGGTTCCAGGCAACGGAAATAAAATATGTATTTAATAATTTTATACCCTATATATTTAAGATTTTTATGTTAATACACATCCACGATCCAGGAACACAGAAAACTTTTTGTCCCTTGGTCGGAAATTAACAAATATGCTTACACCCGGACACTCTAATTTGCTGCTGAGGATATATTATATTATTTATATAATTAAAAAGAAAAGTTAATACCCTTTGAGGGGTAATAAGTCTATTATTATTTACACGGACATTTGCGCTCGATAACCCGCTTACCAAGCGTAGCTAGTGTAGTATTTCGGCAACTACTTACATGAAATACTTTGGGGAGGCTTATTTCTAGTAGTAAACGTCATAACCCAAGACCACGAGACAAATAATATTATTAAAAATTTAAAGTATCTCCCGAATTATGAAGCAGTGATATCTCATCAGATCATATCACTTAGTACTGATTATATTATTATTGTCAACTTTCAAACAAACAACTATTATAGTAATCGGTTGATCTCTTTCGGAGCTATGATGCCAAAGACAAACTCGTCAAACGTTTAAATCAGAGGGGTGTATGTTTCCATCGGGGGTTGGAATTGGACAATTCTACGTCTATAAGGTGTAAAACAAATAAGTGATAACAATTTACGGTGTGTAAGTGCCTATGTAGAGTATACTGTGAAAGTACCAGCGCTGAAAGACTTACTTTAGACTTTCATGTTTCTATGAGAAATGCCTGAACATCATAAATTTTCCTATTCATGACGTAAAAAAGTATCTCTTTCAGCGCTGGTACTTTCACAATAAACTCTATAACATACGCTCCCTAAAGTATTATCACTCATTAATATTACAGCCTGTATAATTTTCAAGACTGTAATTTTTTAATTAAATAAAATGAAATTAAATTAATTTAAGAAAATAAAATTAATTTCAGTGCATCCTGCATCAAGTTATATTAGCTTGCGGGTGATTGGATTTGTTTGTTTCTTCAATCGAAACTGGTTCTAAAGGAAGCTCGTTTTCCGTGAAATACTATCCACAGACTGCGAGAATTCCACAATAAGGACCCTATCTTGTGTCCTTGCTATTTGCTTCTTGTTAAGTCTTCGGCTTGTGTTTGTTCTTTTGCGGCCATTTTAGTTATTTATATTATAAGTATTACGGTAGAGAATTAAATGCATTCATATAATAACATAATTATAATAATAAATGTTTATTAGTTCTTATTTTAAATACATACGATATTTATATTAAAAGTATAATTACGGTATCTTTTATATGTAGAATTAAATGCACTTGCAAAATATATTTTATGTAATTTCTATGATAATTATATAAATAAAAGTTTCAACACCTAGTTTAGGCTGGTTTCATTGAAACCAAACTGGCTATGCGGGAGATAGTTTTTAAGGTACAGGTGTGTGTACTTTGGCCACTACAATCTTTAGTAACTTGGCTCTCAGAGTCAAATCATCGAATAGGCAGTTGCCTATTCGATGTCGCATGATCATCTTGATTGTCAGACAGGGAGGTGACCAGCACGCTTACTCCCGATACAATCGAGAATCAAATTAGTTCCATCTCAACGGCTTTTGGTATTTTATTTGGTGGATTACTTTGAAACGAACCCGGATAAATAAAATAGTTAGATCATAACTTTTTGTACTATCGACCATATCAATCGACTGAGAATAAAAATAAACAAACATCAATTTATTCGGGAGTATGCGGCACGATTGAATCTGCATCAAAATCGAATCTGTTTGGAGAGTGAGGCCCTAGTATGCATTGTCACTACCAGACTTAAAAACATTATTATTGTTCCAACTCTGGGACCAACGACCACCGAATAGACAGCCCAGCTCTAAGCCACTGGATCACCGAGGCGTATAAAATAATTGAAGACATTAGTGGATGAAGGTGATATACGCAAAATACTGATTTTGAGAAAATTGAGGTCAAACTGTCACTTAAACATTTTAAAATATTTCGTAACGTATCGAGTACATTAATCTAAAGATCCGACTTAAGAATATTTATACATTTACATCTTCCTTTAGAATATTTATACATTTGTACTTAATACGTTACAACATATCATAAAATCTATAAATGACAGTTTAAAGTCAATTAGAAAATTTTTGCGACATATTATATACATTCATCCACTTATGTCTTCAATTATGATTGCTACTTTACTTCTTGAGAAAACGCTCTAAATTCGCACAAAGGAAACGACCAATTAAAATATGAAATCTAGGTCACAATAACTATCTTTAAAATACCTCCCAAACGAGAAAGCGTAGTTATAAAAAGAAAAACGACACTCGTCTGACTCTGTTTATTACTGTACATTAGTTATACGGCTTCCGTAGTGTCGTTTCGGCATGAAATGGGAACTAATGAGATTTTGATGTTTTTTTGACGGAGCCTTTATTTTCCTTGGTAACATAATGTGGGGCTGTAGTGAACAAGGTGTCATTTTTTGTTCATTTTATATTCTATAGATATTGCTTTGTCTGCGAAATGTTATGGTTGTTGTTAATATAGTTATGGTTAAAAGTAGTTTACATAAATGACAATATGATATTAACTCTATTTAACATAATATTATTTTCTTTTAACAATAGTTAATACTTACTCGTATTAACGTACAAAATATTCAGAACAGTCGTTTGCATGGCTGAATTTTTATTTTATTTTATGTGAAAATTTCACATTTTATTATTAATTAGAACTGGCAAATTTGACGACCTCCGTAGCGCAGTGGTTCAGCGCGTTGGTTCTCGACCGAGAGGTTCCGGGTTGCGGGTTCGAACAAAAAGTTTTTAATGTCTATAGTATAAAAGTATTAAATATATTTCCGTTGTCTGGTACCAGTAACACTTAGCACAGGGCCAGATTGAGTGTGATGAAGTGGTGTAAAGCGTCTATAGAAAAAAAAATAGAGCGAACGTTAGAGATTATTTTATAGACTAATGTTAATATTTCGAAGTACAATTTTATGCATTTAATCACGTCAAGTCTCTACACTGCCTCTGAAAAAAAGTAAGGCAAGGAAAGTCACCGGAATAGTTATGAAATAAAACATCTATACATATATTATTATTATCCATGCAGAACTATGAGCGTACACGTTGTCCTGGTGACACATGTTAAATAATTAATTCGACGAAAACAGTTGCATCTAATAAAGTAATTTATATTCAACTACCGCCCGCCCTCGCCCGCCCCGCGCGCTGCAGCTTAAATAATTCACAGCTCCAATAAATCGCTTGAAAGTTGAAACAATTATACTTCTTACTTAAAATTTTACGGTAAAATAATTTTTAACTAAAAGTGAAAACCGACCTGAAGCGCACAACTATACTAACGAAAATATAAAAAAATGCACTAAAAAGTAAACCAGGACCTTTATCGAGTATCGATAAGAGAAATCTTACTGATATAAAATACATCTGTGTATAAACAAAATTAAAAATTTAATAGCACCGGATTGTGCAGCAGCAAACTAATGATGATGAACCATAACTAAGAACACTCTCGATTCAAATCTGCTTTCAAACAAAAAAAACTAGATCAGAATCGGTTCACACTCACTCACACACGTCAAACTTATAAAACACACTGTTTTCGTCGGGGCTAGTAAAATACATCTGTGTAAAATCAGTGAAAAATGTATTATTAATTATTAGATTCATAAATGCTGAAAAATACAAATAGGTTATAATTAAAACTATTTTATTTGCTAAAAGTAATAAGATTAACATAATTAAAATAATAATATATACAAATAGTAATAAAATAAACAAATAATAGCTAAACTAAATTTATAAATTGAAATTTATAATTTAAAATTATATATAGGTTATAAATTGAACTTTATTTTGACAGATTTTCCATTTATTTTGCCGTAGATTTTTACAACATACAAATATGACCGAAATTTTGTATGACTGTTGCAATAAGTATGTTGATCGATTCCGTGGTCTAGTGGTTCAGAGCTACGCTCTCTACCCGGAGGTTGTGGGTTCGATTCCTGCGTTGGTACGACAAAAAAAATTGTTTTCAAGTTCGGTTAGGACAATGCAGGCTGAATACCTGATTGTCTCACAAGAAATATGATCCATGCGTCGGATGTGCTTGTAAAAAGTCGGCCCTGCGCCTGTTCTCTCGCCAGTCGTGTCGGTTTACAGTCCAGTGGGTTATGAGAGTCAAAGGAAGAGAGAGTATCTTTGTGCGCAATGCACACACTTGGCCACTATAAAATAACTCCTGCGTAGCTGTGGCCTGGTTTCAATAAAATCGGCTACCGCCACCGAAATTGGTGAGGGGACCTATTATTATTATTATTATATTAATCGGTATGCTTTAATTTTCGCCGATCGGACACAAGAGTATGCCGTTCGTAACCCTAATTAGAGTCGGTATTAATATAATTCCAGTGTAATAGCAGCGAACATCTGTCTCAGTTGGAATAGCTTTACAGTGCGTGCGATTCTTCGGCGATCCACTCTGAATTAAACATGAGACGGCTCAATTGATCGCTCGGTTTAACTCCTTTTAAAAGTGATATATTTCCTGTAACTTCACCATCTTGTTTAAATTAATTTTTGCCATAAGCCGCTTTTTTAAATCTATAAAGGATGTAAAAAATTAGTCACTAACTTTGGGATAAGATTATAGAACCTAAACAAAAAAAAACAAACACATTGATTTTTCAAAAAACATTTTGTAAATAAAAAAAATAATTTTATGATGTTTCTAATTTTTTTAAAACATTGGTTTTACTATTTTGTTCTTATTGCGACTAAAGAAACATGATCTGTAAAAAGTAAAAACCTTTTTTTCTGTTTTAGACAAAAAAAAATCTAGAAAGAGAAAAGGTTAGTATAATAAGCATAATATCCTACGCTACGCGGCACTGTGAAGTGTGTAAACTATTTTTTGGTGTAAGGAGCAAATGAAAAATATTATCGTATCTCAGTGTGATTTGACGCTAACATGGGACAGTTTTTTAAGCTAGTCATAGCCTATTTTAAATAAAAACAAGAATATTTTCAACATTCTATTTAACTAAACATAGCATTTAACTGGTATGACACAAACTAAGTACACTTTCATCCTTTCTACCACTTCAAACATAATCAGTCTCTGCATGGTAAATGCAAATTTATTTACATACTATGTGATACAAAACTCACAGCCATCTTGTCATTATTGATTCACTGTTTAACGGTTTCTGTATCATATTAAGCTATAGTCATCAATGCGGTTGCATTAAGCACTTCATCCTTTTTATGTCATCCACGTCGTCCTCGACGCTTATAAATATTATTTCATCCAGCACATAACAACCACTTCTTTGAATTTGCAATACTATTATTCATATTTTATCTCTTGAGTAATGTCCACGTATCTTTGGTAAAATTATAATTTCTCATCTTTTCATTTGCTTTTGATATTATCACAGATACAGTTCCTCTACGAAAAATATCAAACTCTCCTTTTGTTATAACAAATTCTACGCATTCTCTTTCGGCTTTACTTTCTTGGATTGAAGATGGAGGTACAGCATGTCTGGGATCCACATGATTAGGAATAGCACTAGCAGGAGGTTCTGAGCCGTGATGCACACCGCGTAGCTTCCAGTGTAGTCCCTGATCCAGCCGAGGAACCAGCCTGACGGAGGAACGATGATGCCCATGGTCAACATGCCGAGGCCGACGGCAGAGGGCACCTGGTCCAACCTGCACTGCTCCGATATGGCGATGTTTCGAGCCACAATAATCATACTCCTTCCGAAACCGTATACTCCGGATAGTACCAGGAGAACATACAGGTCCGTTTGACTAGCCATAACTGAAACAAAATTAAAGCAGTTAAGTAATATCTCATCAAAAACATAACTTGTAATAAATGCCAAGTCTCGCTACGCGTTCTTTTACCGCAAAATGTTGTGTGATCCATGTGATGCCAAGCCGGGTAAGTCAGTCGGACTAACAACATCTTATAGTGATCATATCAAGGTTTTGGTGGGATGTCAGTTCTTTTTGTAGAATATTAACTAACACTAGTGTTTTTTTCGGGTGCAAAGTGCAAATATAACTTTGTAATCCTATACATTTGTATGGGATCACAAAGAAAAAAATCAGTAAACACTATTAGTATTCCAAATTTGAAGCTTCTATGTCTGCTAGAAGTGCCTAATACTTTTATTGTGTGTGTGAAAAGTGAAAAAATTAAGACACAATTAAGAAACTTTGACAATTTATAATTCTAAAAGTTCTGTTGCAAATAAATTTTAATCATAACGTGTTTATTTATACAATGCCTGCTTGGTAACCAAATACCTATTATAGAAGATTTAGTTTTATCCACAACAAAGTTATAGGTGGTTGAAAAGAGCCTGAATTGTTTCTAGATAAGGCTGGTATGGCTGTGCTCAACTTAGCGGAGGAACTACCGTGCCCCCAGGTAGAACAAACTATGGATACATGCTCTAAAAATTCATGTCAATAATGACGATGACGTCTTCGGCTCAGTGGTTAAGCGCGTCGGTGCTTCAACTGGAGGTCGCGGGGTACGAATGCCACAGGTACAATTTTTTTTCCCGCTCCTGGATGATGTACTAGATATTTGTATACAATAAAAATCTTAAACACATGAATAGTAATAGAGCAGATTATATATTTATGTTGTTTGGTGCATGAAACACAAGATCTACGAGAAGTTACGACCAGCAGGCTTACTCCCGACACAATCGAGAAACGAATCAGTTCAATCTCAACCGCTTTTGATATTTTATTTGGTGGATTACTTTGAAACTAACCAAGATAAAGAGAAATCGTTACATCGTTACTTTTTGTACTCCCGACCGTATCAATCGACTGAAAATCAAAAAGAACAAACGTCAATTTATTCCGGAGTATGCGGCACGATCGAATCTGAATCAAAATCGAATCCTTTTGGAGAGTAAGGCCCCAGATTGACGTGGGGGGAAATCCACAAATATTATTATAAAATATATTTAACAAACGATGTTTATAAATGATTTTGTAAACACCTAAACGAGGTTGAATATTGAATATAACAAGGAATACTCACTTTGTCTGACAACGATGATCCACGCGCTTGTCAGACATAACATCATCCTGGCTGATATTTTGAATCTGCTCTGGAAAATCGGCAAAACAATTCTGCCGACAATATCGACTGACGCAATAGCTGACATGCAATAGGCAGTTTGTTGTTTGTTCATTGAAGCTGCTTTCTGTAAAATATAAACCAAGTTTTGATCAAAATGTTCACCAATTTTTATTACCTTGTTGCTAGGGCATTTTATCCGGTTGTTAATAATATTTGTCTAGAGAATAATCTTATATTATGTTTATCACCTTACATCTATACTAAAGAAGGGTTTGTTTGTTTGTTTAAACGCGCTAATCTCCGATTTGAAAAATTCTTGTTTTGTTGGATAGTCAATTTATAGAGGAGGGCCATATAACATTACGCTGCGACCAATAGGAACGAAGCGTCAGTGAGAAATGTTGTAAAAACGGGGAAAATTATTCACATTTGGGGACTTTCGTTGCGTGCGCTGCATAAACGGTTTAAGTTACTCAAAAACCACGCGAACGAAGTCGCGCTAGCTAGTTGTAATAATATTAATTATAGCCCATGTTCATTATGATAATGAAAGCCAATATATCCCTAATATTAATATTGTACTGTAGGCCTACAAACAATACCGATTTGACAACAGATACGTGTATCTATTAAGAAATCTTTTTTTATTCTCTCGTGATAAAGTTTTTTCAACGTATACAAAACAATTGTTTCCATGAATACCATTGCTGAAAATAAACAGACACGTTAAAGATAAAAAGGTAAAACAAAATTACCTGCAAGAATAACGGGAATAGTAAACTGAAATTCTGTACTGAAACAACAGTCAGGGAGGTTCCAATAATAATGTTTAAGAACCGGGGACTCGATAAGAGTGATATATCAAATAAATCATATATTTTCTGAAGTAGAGTCTTCTCTGGAATTGTTTTTTCAACAACATGACCTGCAAAGAGAAATATTTATTATACAGTGTGTGTAACATTAAAAACTAAGGTGATTGATTATTTTGGGCTGGTTTTGAGTAGTCAAGTCATAAAATAAGGATGAAAGTGTTTTAAATATTTAGTCCTTTTTTACTTAACCCATTTAGAGGTTTTGTCGCTGTTTACTTTATATCGAGCGATAGAGACAAAAGATATAAATTTATAGCGGATTGTAATGCCTTATAAAATTTTCCTTCTCTTATAATATGTACACGCAACATGTACATACACAAAATAATGTTTTTGTCTACCAATAAACTTTTCCTACGTATCAGACATATTATGAAACATTGATTAGCGTATCGTGAGCGTATCCGTTGTGTAAATATTTTCATAGACAAGAAGGTATAAATTAAAAAAATATTCTTAACCACACCAATAAATATTTTGTCTGAAATGTTTTATCAGTAGATACCTGAGTGAAAAAATAACAACAGACAACACAATAAACGTACCGTTTGATTTTTCGTTCGGTATTAAGCCCTCAGCAATTGGCAGTTCTTTATAACTCTGTGAAACACTTGTGGCGGATTTTTCCACGCCATTTTCAACCTTAATAGAGGGCTCGGTGGCTCTCCTCCCGTTTTTATTTTGTTCAGCATTTCCGTTCTCCTTCTTCTCTGATATATTATTTTCCTGTAATAAATGCACTTTTTCTTCCACGACCACTTCCTCCTCAACTTTCTTCATGTGCCATTCCACTGGTTGCAGCAGCAGTGTACCACCAATCTGAAAAAATACACATTATACAGAATAATATTATAATCTAATTGAAGACATGAATGGATGAAGGTAATGTGTAGCAAAATTGTGATTTCGAGAAAATTGAGTTCAAATTGTCACTTAGACATTTTAGAATACGTCGTAAGTACATTAATCTAAAGATCCGTCTCTAGAATTAATGTACTTAATACGTTACCCTAAACTGTTTAAGTGACAGTTTGAACTCAATTTTCTGGGTATTTTTTTGCTGCATATCACCTTCATCGATTCATGTCTTCAATTATCACATAGGATAAAAGAGAAAATAGCTTGATAATTTTTAATTGCATACTTTGATACATTGCTTACGTTGACATTCAGTAGTTTGTGATTATATACAGGCTGTAAAATTAATAACTGATAAAACTTAGGATGTGTAGAATACACATCCTAAGTTTTATCAGCCTTCCTTAGGAAGAGTGCAATAAGACGTAGAGTTTTTGGGCTAATTGAATTAACCCGGCGAGCGTAAGGTTGGAATAAGTAACTAAAAGCGCTAGGTGGGTGTGGCACACCCAGATCGTTATTGTGTAGTTAATTTACACTATTATTTTAGATATCTATTTTCATGTATATCAAACTAATATTTAGTTGTATATGTAACTAATTTAAGAGACAAATTACAGAAAATAATTTAATAATGTTATTAATTTAAGACATTAAAAAAATAACAACTAGAACTTATAATTATTAGTAAAGGCTTACATGCTTATGACATTTTATCAAAAATATGAAAAGAAATACATTAAAAACTTATTTTTCTTCAAGAAACTTAACGTAAGAACAAAATAACACTTGAACTGGAGAATACAACTAATTAAAAAAATACTTATTCGTCTTGAGATTTTGTGCAGTTTTTACAGGCAGAAATGGCAAGTTACAAAGATAAATAACGACTGCACAGGTAACAAACGTATTTCATCTTAAAGTCTTTTTGTAGGACACATTTCACATCTCTTTATAGTCGTGACTACCTTATGTTTTTTAGTAAATGTGATTTTATTTATTGATACATCCTTTTGGAAACCGAATAAGCATTTTCTTTGAAATTTCAGTCTTATTATATCTAATGATGTGTCCGCAAATGCAATAACAATGGATAACTGGTAAACCATTTTTCAAACGTAACATTCCGATTGGTCTTCGAAATTGGAGCAACGAGCCTATCTACAACCTATCAAATTCGTTACAAGTAGCGTAAGGCGGGTGTCACGCACCCGCTGACAGCTTCAGCCTCGTCCAAACCAGACGCCGGGCGGTGGTCGATGGAAACAGTGGCAAGAGATGGTTCCGTATGTATCCCCGAGCAGCTACTCGAGCGCAAGAAGTGGAATTACAATTCGTTATTAAAATTTTAATCGATTTTTCAAGGTCTGGGTGTATCACACCCAACCTTACGCTCGCCGGGTTAAGACCATATCTGTAATCAGCTTCTTTTCCGGATTACGGATATAGTCTTAACTCAATTTGCCCAAAAACTCGAGTTATTGCACTCTTTGTAAGGACGTCAGTATGGGTCCCGTATGTAGAGTTTACTTTTTTTATTTTGTACCGGCAAATTTATGATATTTGAGTATTTCTCATAGAAACATGAAAGTACCTCTTTTAACGCTGGTGCTTTTACACTCTACATAGCAGGCATATTCACAAACTAAAGTCTTATCACTTATTTATTTTACGCCTTGGATGAGACTTTAAGTGGGTTTAAGGTTATACAAAATTGCTTACCCCATGCAAACTCAAGGATGCCAATAGTATACACGCTCCCTTAAACCCGTACTCCTCTAGGAGGTATCTGACAACATGAGGCATGAGCGTCTGTCCGATGCCCGTTCCCGCCATGGCTAACCCCACGGCTATACTCTTCTTCTGCATGAAGTAACTATTGATGGCCACAAAGGACGAGTTCTGGATAAAACCAAGTCCTAGACCTGCAAAAAACATTGATCAATATGCTGGCAACTTACAACAAAAATGTTCTTAAACCTTGACAAAAACAGGGTTATAAGTTTGACGTGTCTGTATGTGTGTGACGAGCCGATCTATGTACTTTCTTTTGTTTGAGAGTAGATGTGATCGTGGGTGCTTAAGATATAATTCGGTCTTGATTTCGCTTACTATTATAAAGACCTGGGGCTACTTAAACTTTTCATTTTATTTTTAACCGACTTCCAAAAAAGGAGGAGGTTTCTCAATTCGACCGTATAAATGTTGTAAAACAAATGTTTGAGTCACATTACGTCACGTCAATACCTATTGAATATTATGTTAATTGTAGCAAGTGTTCACAGTTTGTTTACATAGTATTAACAGGCAACACGACGGCCGTTTTTCCATACAGGGGTCTATTCGACCGTCAATTTTTCGTACTTTTAATAGATCATTTCATACTTTTAATATTATGTTTTTAAATAAGATAGATGAAAAAAAAAACAAAATTATGACAGTATTTAAAGAGTATTGCATTTTTTGGGAGGGAGTTTAGTCATTGTTGGGCCACTTTCCCACTAGAGTCGGACATAATATGCTTGTAGGACCACAAGGTATCGCTGAGGATTTAAAGGATAAGCGTGAAAAAAAAAGATTATTTATGTTCAAGGTGGTTGTGGCACAGCAATAAACTTTACAAATACCTATTTTTCTCTAACCCGTGGTGTTTACTCATAATGACGCAATATATTGTCTAAAAAAATATTAACTAACACTATACTAGATGATAGTACGTAATACTTAAGTAGGTCACTGTGAGAAAGTTTTTGTAATTATAGATAGCAAAAGTTTCAGTGCCTTCAATTAAAATATGACATAATTAAAAACTAGTTAAACTTTAAACACTTTGAAACATTTAATAAACTACTTAATAATCCAGAAATGGTTCAATTCAAATAATTGATTTAGTCGGTAATTGAAATTAAATATTCTGTTATCGTCACTTGTTTCAATAAATTCATTTGTGTTTTACACCATTGATAGATTGATAGTATCTCTTTTGACTTTGAGAGTTACCACAATTTCAAATACCTACATGTATTATACCTACTTTTGTGATAAATGTTATCCAAAACGTACATAATATTGTTCGAATAATAATAAAGATAATGCTTTCTAATTAGATACCTTAATCGGTATCTAAAATAGTTACACAATCATCTAATAAATATTGTGTAATCATTTTATCATAAATTCGTAACACTGAGCGAATAGCTATCAGCGAATAATATTATGCCGTTTTGAATAATGCGTTCTATATTAATATTAATTTATAAAAAGCTAAATAATATCTTTTATTGAAAAAAAAATAACCCGACCATAGTATAGCCTAATAAATATAGCCTATGTTACCTAGACTACTATTATGAATCTATTGATATGAATTTATTAAAATCGAAACAGTAGGCGTTACGTTTGGACATACATACAATATACTTACATACATAGACTGGAAAATTCGTTAATTTATAAAGATTTATCATTTTCAAAAACTTTTTTACATCATTACGTAAATTACATAAGTTTTTTTAGTATAATAGTCTAAACATTAGTAGAGGCTAATTATTAATAATTGAAATATAAAAAAATATGTATGTCGTCTAATTTACATAAGTTTGTAATATGTATATTGTATACATAGTACATAACGTAGTAAATAAAGTACTTATACTTTATGAATAGGTTCAATGTCAAATGACTAATGACTCAAATGTATAGAAAATATTTTGACGTCATCAAAAACTTAGATCGTTTTTACATTAAATCTCTTTTCCATGTTTATTTCATTACACTGAAAATTTCTAATACTTTTATGGATGAATCATCCAGCTGTATAACAAGACCTAGTTGCCTTTTCTGCGATTAATAATTAAAAAAATATTATAAAAAAAAAACTATATTTGTACTGTACACAAAGATACATTTATTTCTTTACCCTTACGAGATGCATCATTATTTAATTTTGATGTATTTAATAATAATTTATTTTCTTAATTAAAAGTATGACATAGTACAATTCATCGAATAAAATAATTCACAAATTATTCGGTCCGGTAGAACTTACCGAGAAAAAAACCATATGTCAGCATCAAATGGTATATATTTGTCGAGAAACCGCTGAAGAATATACCACACGTGCAACTGCAGGCCCCGAACACGGCGACGAACCTCGGACTTGTTAACTTCGTCACGGCTCCCGCTATTGGGCCTCCGAAGTTACTCACGAACAACATAGAACTTAAAACTATAGCCGCGCCACTGGTTGAGTAGCCCATAGACTCAAGCGCGTCTCCATATAATAAACTAAATAATGACAGCATGGACTGATTGAAAATCTGAAAAAAAAGTAATCTTATATAAAAATCAATTGCTGTTCGTTAGTCTCGCTAAATCTCGAGAACGGCCGAACCGATTCGGCTATTTTAAGTCTTGAAATATTCGTGGAAGTCCAGGGAAGGTTTAAACGGTTTGTATGCTCAACAAAGTGGGCACGGGTCAGCGAGTATTATTATAAATTATTATAATATGTACATTGTACACATACATACATATAATTTTGCTAAAATATACAGTAGTATATGAAAATTAATGGAGTCAAAATATTAGTAAAGTAAAAGTGAAGCTTAAAAATAATCCAGTCAAAAAGTTATTTTTGTGTCTTTGTGGTATTTTACCCAACTTCCATGTGCTATCGATTACTCGAGAGTATTTTGTAACAGCTTAAAACATATGGTATTTATTGGTAAAATAACAATTAAAATATACTTACATTTGAAATACCAGTTCCTATCAAAACCATCCAACCCCACCCTCCATCAGGGGGCACCAGTTTAATTCTTTTCTCTATTTTTGTACCCATTGCGAAGGAATTAGTCTTAGACATACTCTAATACTGCATAATTTGAACACTTATGTTACCTGAAACAAAGAAAATATTTTTTAAGAAAAAATAAAAAAAAGCGCACACACTCTCAGTGTGTAATACACAAACGGTTCTATACACTTAGATAGATTCATGACGTTTTATGCATAATGTACTTAGATAATTTTATGCAAGATTACTCAATGTTATGCAAAATCGTAAATATTCAAATTTTCCAATTCGTAATGAAATATAACGTAAGAAGTTTGTACGTATATGAAACTAAATGGTTAACATAGCATTTAAAATGTGACCGACAAAAACACTAACCGACGTCAATATTATCCTCGTGGCTTTAAAATTAGTTATCATTTAGCAATTAGCAGTCACTGTTGGGACCTTGAATATTATACTGGTGCGAGTTTTCAGTTGGACTAGTGACACATCGCAGCTGTACAGCGTCACTGTTACATTTACATAACCTTAACGCCTCCGTGGTCTAGTGGTTTAGAGTCTAGCTCTCGACTCGGAGGCTATAGGTTCGATTCCCACGTTGGAACAACAAAAAATTTTTTTTTCAATTTTGGTTACAACAATACAGGCTGATCTCTTGATTGTCTTACAAGAAAGATGATCCATGCGTCGGATGGGCATGTAAAAAGTCGGTCCTGCGCCTAATCTCCAGCCAGTCGTGTCGGTTATCCGTTCCAATGAGCTACGAGAGTGAAGGAAGAGAGAGTGCCTCTATATATTGCGCAAACACTTGGGCACTATAAAATAACATGTTAAGCAGTAAGAAGCATATTAAATACAAACTTTTGCTTTTATAATATTAGTAAGTACGATTTTAGAGACTCGAGATTTTTTTTTATAGCATGTTTAAATAATATTTTAAAATATACTTGAAATTGATGAAAGTATTTACAAGCCAAAATGGGCTCTCCATACAATAATAATCGTTTGATATTATCTAGACATTTGGGACAAGAAAGGGTAAGCAAGAATAACTAATGAGGTAAAAATATTAGCACATTTTCGTCAATAGATAATATTGTAATATTATGATGAAACAGTTATCTATTATAATGTCGATAAATATATTTGTTCAAATCGCCAGGTCTTTTAAGATCATGCCTACCACATTTTATCAGACAAAAGTAATTGTAGATTGTTGTTGGGGTCATACAATTTATATTATGTAGCTTTGTCGTCACAATATTTATCTTATTGTTTATTATTTATTGTAGTATATTTATATAATAATTATAAGTGAAGTAAAAGCTTTAAGTATAGTTTTGTAGTGATTGTGAGAACGGAGCATTATATTTGGCACAGGTGATGTTTTGAGGTCCCTGGCCGGGCCACTGTTTGGTCTGAAGGGTCAAAATGGCTATATAACCTAATCCCGAAGAGCCTGCACGATAACAGGTGCTCTCTAAATAGTATTTCTCTATTTCTAATCTTTGGCAGGTGCCCGCGCCGGCGGAGTCGCGGTGTGTGCTCACGCGATCCCGTGGCCCGCAACACGAGCCGAGTGGTGTCTGCGCCCATTCATCATCTCTTAGGGCGCAGCAGACTCACATACCCCCAGGTAGGATCTTCATCCCCTGTGAGATGCTCAAAAGCATTTGCAAAAAAGGTGATGTTTTTGACGAGAGGTTAAGCAATTTTTTGAATACTGATGAATTTTTATGCTATTGCATAGCTTTTATTACGGGCTTTGATCGCAGTGACCAAATCAAGCAATTCCGTAACGAATATAATACCTAACACCTATAATCCTCGGCCGAGCGTTCGCATGTAAATTACGACTTTACGTAGCTCGTACGGATCGAGAAAAGCTGCTAATTTATATTGTATTATCACATTTATATAATAAAATTTTATTATACTTTACAAGGCTAATATTGTATTATAATAATATCATGTATTGTATTGCAATAGCTTTACCGCAGCAGTCCCCGATTGTCATACGTTTTTTTATATAAAACTGACAACAACACCACAATGTAAGTGAATAATAATATTATTTTTTGAGGAATAAAATATGATCTTAAACCCTAACAACACACACCACGTAAGATATATGAGTATTTGCTCACTTTACCGTGTGTTCATACACTTTGATGTTTGTAAATATTTTTTGTAAGGAAAATAACAAAATTATTATGAGCAAATTTATACCACAGGATGACTTCTAACACATAATAAATATTTCACATTACTACCTATTATAGTTCGTTTGATTATTATTATTAGAATCAATTAATATGAGACTAAGATGCTCTATTTTATATTTGGTATAATCTGCCTTTTGCTTTTAAGTTTTGATTATTTAAAGGAAAACTAATTTTTATGTCACTTTTAAAAGTGAAACGAAAGGTTGTTTTAGTTAGTATATTCTTACTGATAAAATGTATATTATTGTATAGTATTAAGCTTAACTGACATTGGCACAGTGGCGCTCGCTTCATTCTAGCTATAATATTAATGAGTGATAATACTTTAGGGTGTGTATGGATCCTGTATATAGAGTTTACTGTGAAAGTACCAGTGCTTAAAGAGGTACCTTTTTTAATTATTGTATGGGAAAATTAATGATGTAGGGGCATTTCTCATACAAACATGAAAGTCAAAAGTAAGTATTTCAGCGAAGGTACTTTCACAGTATACTTACTCTACGTAAGAGGCATGTACACACCCTAAAGTATTATCACTAATTTATATTACACCTTTTATGCATAGTGGTAGTATTTGTACCTTAAAATTAAGAAATGAATATGCTATGGGAATTAACACGAAAAAACACGACGCTTCGACTCTGTGCAAATGTGAGCCGAGCCTGTGCGCTAGTTTGTCAATTTTTTATGTTACATACATACTTATATACAAATAGACACAAATAACATAACATACAAATTAGATATATATAAGTAGATGCCAAAGTTACGGAAAATAGTATTCACATATTTGGATTATTGAATGAATATCAAATTTATTTAATTTTGGACTCATTACGCAGAAAATCAACAATGTGAGCAAAATTTTAAATGAGAATTAAAATAAGTATTGTAATTTATATAAAGCAGTTTTAAGCTTAAATAAAATTATCTGTCTCTTTCGATATTACGATATTTGTACGCTGGTTGGTGTAATATCTATGTAGGATTAACATCGTGACGTCACAACTGGTTGTTCCCATCTCGTTTGCACATTATAATGACATCAATTAAAAATAACGTTCAAAAGACCAAGGGCGTGTTTCACCAAGCAATGTTAAAGTTAATCCTTCGTTAACATGTTGTTCCTCTCGTAATTCCTAGTAATGAATGAGAAGGCATGATAATTTAACAAGGCGTTGGTGAAATATGGACTTATTGTTGTAATAAAATAAACATCTCCCCGTGGGAGTTCGATATTGCTGTATTATTTATCTTTAAGTTTTATCTAGGTACTCTGGATGAGTTCAGTGACATTGTCAATAATATTATTGTTTGTTCGGTTGTTTGCTTGTATGCTTCGAAATACAGAACTGGAAACATCGAGGTAAATATAAAAATGTGTAACGAAATTTTACTACAGGAAATTAATATTAAAAATGTAACACGGTGCATTCATTTATCTCGGCATCGAAAACTAATTTGATAATAAAATGAAAAATATGTTAATCATTATATATAATAGTATGCACATATTATATGAGTTGTATCCGTGTACCAATTTATATGATACGTCAGGCCATCACCCATCAGTACGTCTATGACTCCCCACTCTAAGTGTCCCGTACCTAGTATATCGCCGGTAGTAGAGACATAATCAGTTACGCAAACACCTATAATAACAAATATGTATAATAATTTAAAAAGTCATTATCTGTAATCGATATTATTAAGTATGTATTATAACTTTTAATTATGAGCTCTTCATTATCTTATCTATGAGGAAGACACATCGACTCTAATCAAATTATTTTAGTAAGCCAATTATTGTGGAGACAAAGTCCAGAGTTTTGTGTCATTGAATAAATATTTCTTATCAAAATTATAATATTATTTGCTATATGATAGCTAAATTAGCAGTTTGACACACAATTTATATTTATGTAAAATGTGTGTTGACACAATTATTATTTTCGGGTGGAAAATACTTAACTTATGAATAATATAAAATTGATTATAATATATACCATACAAGTCCTGACATATTTTTAATAACTTAAGGATATAATTTTTCAAATATAAAAAAATGTAATTTGAATCAATTTAAGTTATTTTAATTATTTCATTTTGTCCCTATCAATTTTGTTATCATGGTACTATTGAGTTTATTTTAACTTATACGAAAATTATAATAATTACTTATATTATTAACTTATAGTAACTTCTAATATTATACTTGTAAGTTATTATAATATTGAGTAATATTGTTCTACGATGTCGCGATCCCGGGGGCCGGGCTGTGACGTCAGAGATAAAGAGAAAAACAAAGACGCATCTAAAAACCGATAAACCGTTATCTCAATACATTTTATATGATATACCACTTCGGTTCAATAAATTTAGGGTGAATAAAAAGGTTGTTTTTAAGCAAGGCTATGGCTGTTTACTCCTGCTTTTCTATTTTTATAATACTGTTTGTAAAATAATATAATATTATAGGTACTTATTCTAAATTTAAAGTGGTGCAGTAGTGTTATTTTTCCTCTAAATATGGAAGAAATAATGGATCTGTGCACGTCCGCTATTGAACTGACAACCGACATGGGATTTGAATAAAGAAATATATTTTACTAATTTTGGTACTATACCACTGCATTGGTACATAATGTTTTTAGTAGTTTTGTAGTCAGTACCATCAAGTAAATAAAATCCTATCAAAAACATAACTTGTAAAAAGTGTCAAGTCTCGCTACTTAGTAATTCTCACAAGTGATACATAATAATATTAAATCAGATCGTTTAGTACCTACGATAGATTATTAATAATATTGATTATGATCACTATAAGATATTGTCAGACCGACGGATTAACCTCTACTTGGCATATTATGTATCTCACAACTTTTTACGGTAAAAAAACTAAGTAACGAGACTTGGCACTTTTTACAAGTTATGTTTTTGATGGGATCTCAGCTCTTTTTGAAAAGTGCAAACATAACTATGTTATCCTATACATTTATATGGGATTACAAAGTTAATTATTCAGTTAGCATAACTAGATAACTAGACAGAAATTCCATTTTTTTTCCTTTATTTATACACTAAACGCTATTTGTAATCCAAATTTGAAGCTACTATGTCTGCTAGAAGTGCCTAATACTTTTGATGATCGGTCAGTGAGTGAGTCAGTGACAAAATTAAGAAGTTTGACAAGTTATAATTCTTAAACTTCTGTTTTAAATTGAGTGAAAATATACAGTGTTTATACAATGTTTACTTCGTAACTAAAAATGCAGGCTTCTAGTTTAACCCACAACAAAGTTATAGGGGGTTTATAATAGCCTGAACTGCTTCGAGAACAGGATGGTACGGCCGTGCTCAACTTGGCGTAGGCACTGCCGTGCCCCCAGATTTTGTAGTAATTGTTACGATTTTGGGTATAATATTCTGTAATATTATACGATGGATTAGTACTCTACTAATGACGACAAGTTGTAAGTAGCTATTTGAAGAGTATTATAGAGTTGACGACAGAAACAAAGAAACAATTATTTCGCACAATATACAGCTGTTGCACAGATAGTTATCGCTATATCTTATAGATACTGCTATTTTATGACTATATAGGTACTATAGTGACTGTATAGTCATAAAATAGCAATAAAAAACGTTTCTAAGACTATCTAAGCAGACACGTGCCCGTTGGGTGCCCCTTTATATGGTTCGGAAACGTAGTTTGCTCAAACTGTTATTGCCCAGTTGTGTAACAGTTAGCACCTAATGTATAACCACGTGGCTATTAACCTAGGGCCTCGGAAGAAGAGCTGGTGATGTATGTAATGAAAAACGACTTCCAAAAGCTACTACAGTAAATAATAGTTGAAAAAAGTAAAACACAGATTGATCATATTGTCTTGAAAATGAAACACCTTTTATTCCCAAATAGGTTACAAACTAACACTTTTAGAATTATCTGAATAGTACCCGGCGTAAGAAACTCGCTCGGGAAACAGATTGGTCCTTGATACGTATGCAAAATTTCAAGCTAATCAGACTTATCAAAATTGGTGAAAATTATGCTCAAAGATTGCGTCACATACCTACATACAACTAAAGCTTAAAAAAAAGTAGTTTCGTCTTACGAATAGTACTTAGCCGTAGTGTTTTCAAGTTTGCGATACAAACGATTAAATCATCATAGCAACTAGCAACGGTCCGTGACGGTTGCGTTCCACATACGCAACTTCCTCTGATCCTCACACAACTGTATAATTATTGTGATACGTAGAACACACATGGCGTAAACTATAACTATCATTGCGGTTTGTAGTACGTATCTCATTTCCAAAAGTATTAAAAACTTACTAAATAGGTACTAACTTTCGATTAAAGGTGGGTTTACGTCAAACAAGCGAATGCTCAATCTATGGACATTATATAAAATTATTTTAGTGTAAATATACGAAGAGTATTATTCTGTTATTCTATTGTTACTACCCACCACGGCACAAAAGCATGCAAAGTTGTTTCTCATCTATGTGTGTCATTAAATTATAGCTTACAAACTTTTATCAAAATTGTCCAGCCGTTTCCGCGTGAATAAATTTAATAAATATATTATATTTTACTTTTTGAGAATAAATTATTTAAACCTGACTGTAGCCTTTCTCTGATAAACAAGTTTGTACAAACGAGCACATGATAAATAATATACACCTACTTATACAGTCTGAAACAGTTTTTTATTAAATTTTTTTTATTATTGTATAGGCAAATTTATGATGTTGGGTTTTTCATAGAAACAGGAAATTCAAAACTAAGTGCACAGTTCAGTCATAAGTTCGACAATATACTTTACTACACCTACATAATAGAGCGCCCGAATATATTAATATGTCTACCGTGCCGTTTTATTGTTCATGTCAGTAGCGAGCCTTGCTATGTCGATCTAGAACCATTATATTTCAGTTACACACTCGGTAACTATCCACTATAATTAGCTCCTACCTTCTGTTCATTATTTATTTTTATGTTATACCAGAAAGTAAAAAAAAATTAAAAACTAAAAATCAACTACCAAAAACACGCTCTATGAAGTACGAAACAAGGAAAAGTCTGCACTGAAATGATTATGTAAATACATGTACAATAAAACAATTACCGACTTTTATATAAATGATTCTTACGGAACATATTTAAGCATAATTTTATATATACTGCTAGAGTATGATGTATAAAAAATATATGTTCAAAGGATAGCCGTGGTCGTCTGTCATGTACTGTTTCAATCGGGTTCGTTATAAATGATATAATAAAGAACAATAAATTAAATCTAAGTGGCTTTCCTTTTTGTTTCGCTGTAGTCGGGTAAAATAAAGCCACTCTTGCCTTAAATATTGTATACTTTATATCCATGTTGCAGTTATCTGGTTGAATCTGCTTATATTTCATTAAATGACTAGCAATGTTTTGATATATTTTTTGATTAATTTACTTTAATGTGCGTTATAATAGTACACATTCGGAAATTCTCAAGTTTCAAAATAAAATATTGAATGGCTGTCCTAGTCTCGGATTCATTGAATTTGTTAGTAAAAATAGAATTCAATGAACGCGCTAGTCATTCAATCAAATAGCAGATTCAACCAGATGACTGTGACATACATATAGTAAAGTATTATCACTCATTTATTTTATATTATACCTTGTATGTATATAGAAATACAAAACAAATATGTAACGGGAAAATTCGACACCAACTATAAATAGAATTTTATTGATAGTCAATTGATGTTTGGAACAATGTATTCTATGGATCGTCGAAAATAACGGTGTTCGTACGAAAAGTGAATATTATCCATGATCTAATTAACTTTCAGGTCACGAAGGCGTATAAGATTGTCAATTACATGTATCGCCCATGGATGTATTATATTTAGAGTTCTTGATTTATTTTGTCTTTAACTACAATATTTTTTGTAAAAAGCTATAACCCAACTACAAACATTTTATAACCTTCGTTACTAAAGTTCTTTAATATAAAATTGTAAAACAACATAATATATTTCTAGTTTAATCATACCCCAAAACTATTACAAGTATTTTTTTTCACCCTGTATACACATTTGATATTATATATACTTTGAAAATCATTATCTCCTTCCCTTCCTTTTTGATTGGTCATAATCGGATGAAATATGTAGAGCTCAGCAATATCTTTAGCTACTTTTATCATAATTTAATACGAGCAAAAAAAAATATTTTGCTCGTATTATAATTATACCTACTAGCGCCTCCGTGGTCAAGTGGTTCAGAGCTTCGCTCTCGACCAGGAGGTCGTGGGTTCGATTCCCGCGTTGGAACAACAAAAAATGTTGTTTTCAAGTTTGGTTAGGACAATGCAGGCTGATCACCTGATTGTCTGACAAGAAAGATGATCCATGCGTCGGATGGGCATGTAAAAAGTCGGTCCTGTGCCTGTTCTCTCGCCAGTCGTGTCGGTTTACCGTCCCACTGGGTTATGAGAGTAAAAGGAAGAGATAGTGTCCTTGTGTATTGCGCACACACTTGGGCACTATAAAATAACTCCTGCGTAGCTGGCATGGTTTCAATGAAATCGGTTACCGACACCGAAATCGGTGAGGGGAGCTATTATTTATTATTACTAGTTTAAAACAAGCCCAATAACCAAAATCGAATAACTATTCTAAGTTCTCTACTTGTTCTTAATACTATTTTCTAAATACCGAAGCAGTTTTGTTAAAACATCTCTTATTCGATTTATTTATTCCGTAAAAGTCAGTTTTGCTTTTAATTGCATTGTTAGCTCACTATATCCTGTCTGTTCTTACAATAGGTTCTTATTGCTAATTTGCGACTCGTTATATGGCTGTTTACCACTAACCACCCCGACACCGGTCCGGCGCCGTGCCTGCCAGCGACGTATTGTCTTTTGCGAGTCATCGCTGTACCGGTAGATAAGTGAAACACATGTCATTAAGAAATACGAGACACCTATTAATGTTCTGACTATCCAGCACTTCAACTTAGTAGTAACTGGGGGCCTACTCAAGATGCCATCGCTAATTATCGCTTACAAAGTTCGATAACAAAATGTATGGGATTTGACATAAGGTACGCTAAATGACATACCAAATCGCGATCATTTAGCGTACCTTATGTCAAATCCCATACATTTTGTTATCGAACTTTGTAAGCGGTAAATAGCGATGGCATCTTGAGTAGGCCCCCTGGTACCTTGGGCACTATGCAACTGCAGAAGAAATTCGCACCAGTAATCCGAAAAAGCAGATCATGACATACATAAGGCTGGATACAGTAGGTACTACTATGAAAAATATTCACAATAGTGATTTATTTCTTATTAATCGCAGTGAAATCAAGGCCTTTTTTGTCCGCCGAGAAAATGCATTACGCATTCCGATGTAGATGGGGACTCCTACCGCGGGTATGTGGGACTCGCCGCGTCCGAAGAGATGGTGAACTGGACGCAGTCTCTACCCAGTACCCACTAAAAACTCGGCGATACTCCATCACTACCGCCGTTGGCGCAGACGCGGTGACATCAAGGCCTGCTTAAACCACCTTTAGCATAGAATAATAAAAAAATCAAATAATTTTATAATCATACATTTTGCTACCGGGCGGTTGCCGGTGACGGCGCCGGGTAAGTGGAAAAACAGCCAATTCAAAGCCGATAAACGTCGCTTTACTCGGTACCGTTGGCAACAAAATAGCGTGAAATTTATGTATTTTTACGTCTACTAAATATTATGTTTTTGGTCATTTAAATGTAATTTGAATTGTTACTTACAATAATTAATAAAAATATCATCTATTAATACAGAAAATCAAACATACAGACAGTATATTTTGATTAAATTATTTATTATAATGAAAAGTATTGAATATAATGAAATTAAGAGTCACCTCACATGAAGACGCGACGCGGATTTTTTGAGATAGCGATTCCAAATTGAACTTTATTTACAAGAGAATGGCACTGACTGACGGCAGACGATACATCGTCAGACACATCGTGACACCGTTTAAAATAACTTATTAGTTAGTTGAAACTAATCATGTGAGTAACTTTGCCCTCTGAACGGAATTTGTAATTCAAATTATGACAGCTACTTATTGTGGCTATAAATTGCATAATATGAATTTACATAATCACTTTTAATTTTACTTTAGTGGTGAAGGCAGACTTTACTTCAGAGGGAGCCTAGACTGTATAATAGAAACTTGAAGGCGACTACAAATGTAAGAGTTCAAGAAACCCCAAGCTACTGGTACATATTCAAAAATAATCTTAATCCCGCGTAACAAAATTAACATAAATAAATATAAAATGACAAAAGAAAAAAATATACTGTCAACACATTAATCTACGTTGCTGACCCTACGTTGTGGTGCTTGAGGTGAGGGGTGAGGGATCAAGTCGGGAGATTATTGTAGGAGAAAACATTGATTTTCTTCTAACAATACCTTGATTAGTTGATATAAATAGTGCTGACCTTATTGCTCCTACTGTTGTTTATTTATAGAATACAATGTATTACATAATATACACTAGTCTTGTAATAGTAAAGTTATTGTAGCCAGCAATAGAAGTGTTAATAGAGAGTATAATTACTAGCCTTTTCCCGCGAATGTGTTAAGATTTCAATATTCTGAATAATTTAAACTGACCAAAATAAAACGGGATTATTGGAACCAGTCATTTTTGTAACAAACATAAGAAATACAAATAATTCCTCTATAAACTTATATAATATACACGAAGTCATAGTAATATTTAGTACTTAAATAAAATACAAGTTACGCTAGTATTAGTGTTAGACAGGTGAAATACTCACATCAATAGTGAATTAGCGATGTAATGATTGCACCAACAAAAAGTATATTTGGATCCGGGCGAAGCACGTGCGCGCATTCAAAACCTATTAGTTGAATATCATCTGTATTATACTGATTCATCTCAAAAAGATTGTGCAATACTTACATTTCACAATGGTGAATATGGAGTATATTATAGCGGTTATCAGTTTTTGAGTAGATAACTAATTTCTAAATTCAAAAACACTTTAGTTAATCCAGCGTAGACGTTGCAAAAGTAGACAAGATATCGTATGCCAAAACGGAGATTTGGAGGTGAATCAAACTAGTTGTAGTCCAAACGACTGACATTAACTGTAAACATGATGCAATAATTTATTTTGCATGTATTATCTATTTTGGATAAAATATACAGTCATAGATCATGAGACCATACATTTATACGGAATAACCCATGACATGTTTTATCAGCGCCATAAAATTATTTAAAGAAAATTTTGTGTGATAAGAACTTGCGTAGGCAAGATTAAACCCTTGTGTTATTTGACTTAGTATTTATTTTTATTTTAGGATATATATTTTTTTTTGTTTGTCACTATTACAACTCTAGTTTAATTTAAAAGGGCCGGATGTAGAATCGCAACTTCCGGTACGAATGCCTGAATCGTTTCATTCAAAGCTAAATTACCTGGGTGATTATGTTTTTAATATTCGGACTTCCCTAATTAAATCGCCAATTTGAAATTGCCAGAGTTATAAAAATTCAGTTCATTGCATCTCAAATTAATTATACTATTTCCATAGATCTACTTCTTTATTATATTAAACATAGTATTTATTCGTGGCTATTTGTATCAAGTGTCCCAAATAAATTAATACAAGTAATAATGACTGTTACTAGCTAACTTATCCAATTTAAAATGTCACTTATTAATGGGGCATCAAGGTCGTAAAATAGGAATCCAGTTGAGACCAAAGCCTCCTTCAACCTTAAAAAATTACGAAAATACATAGAAATGCTCTCTCTTTCACTCTTATGGGTAATAAGAGTAAAAGAAAACAACAAGTGTGATATTTTGTGACACATTTACATCTTCGATTATGCCATTTCGTCCATGTATGTTATACTTAAATGCATTGTACAATCACGAACATCAATTCTTTAGCAAAAAGTAAACTACACGTTTCTTCATTAATTACAAAAAATCTGAAATAATATATTATTCTTGAACAAATAGCAAGTGCAATATGAATACATAATTATTCTAATATTATAACAATAAAAACCTTGTTTCTGGATGCTAACGAAATAGGAAGTAATTGATCCAATTAGTACTGAATTAATTTATGAATATAGATACATTAAATTATAATGCATTACAATCAGGCGTAAATTATGTAATACAGTGTGTAAAAAGACCAGTCATTATAACTTTGAGATACGATTATGCTACCTGCCCTCATTTAGGAAATGTATTTTTTTGTCAACGACTATAAACATTTTTTTACTTTTTACCATTTCTTATTTTTTTGGAAAAGCAAACAGTCAGAAATGGCCGATTTAGCTATTTTCTTATGAGAGTAAGTACATTATAGGATTTAGAGCTGTAATTAATTGCCAATAAATTAGTTTAACTATTTACCTAGTATTTTAACCGATCACTTAATTTAATAAGATCTTTGTGTCATTGTAAAATGAATGCTAAATAATAAAAAGAGTTGCGCTAGTAGCGGGCCTGCAGAGCCTCAATGATTATTTAAAGCTTAGATTATCCCGGAAAATTTTAAGATTTCCATTCCATTCCATTTCCAATTTTTAATATCAACATGTGAAGAACATACATTGTTATTAAAAAACAATGTTACGTAAATTGTTTTTTAATAATAGTCTTTACAAGGAATAGAAAATGCGTATGATTTGTTTGCCATACATTTCACTAAACATTTATTATTAGATAAATGTTTTAAATTTTCACTGTTTTTAAGAAAGATAAGTTTAACCTTTGTCTTTGATCTTTTTGTCACAGTGACCAGAAAGGCCATCAACAAGGTCACAATATAAATGAAACTACTTAAATTTGAATAACAAAACTGTGTTGTATCGGAGAGGATCAGAGTCATGTTTTATAATAAATCAATGGCACAGACATTACAAGTAATTGGTTATTAGCAATAAGTCACGTTGCAATCATTCAAATTATAAAGAATGTTCACTGATTTAAAAAAAAAAAAAAAAAAAATTTCAGGTATCTGCGACCCATATCAACAAATAATTATAATTACATTACACAACAAATAAAAAATTAGTTAAAAATTCATTACATAAATTCAAGACATTAAATTAAAAAAATAAAAATATAAAGTATTGTTAATTAATATGATTACATTTGATTAAATATTCTATTATTATTCTCTATTATGGTACATTAAATTATTGTTAATTAGTGTTTTACATTACATTATGATTACTTATTTATTTATTTTTAGTTTTTAGTTTTTTTTTTATTTTTAGTTCGTAGCTCTCCGTAATAGTCAGGGTTCCCCCATACATTGTCTTCACTTGATTAGTATGAAGCTAATTTTGCATGAGTAGCTTCATTTTCATGAGACATCCAATAATTTCTTGGATGTAACTCTCGATTGTGGAAGCTAACAGAGTTAGCAAGGATAAAAAAAAATCTCAACTTTCGAGCGTAGGACCGGGATAACGTACTACGCAATTTGTAGGACAATTATGTCTGTTGAATTACATTAATATAAACTAAGAAGTAAAAACAAAATCAGCTGGTTACTTATAATTTAAGATGACCTCGTTATCGATACAAGTTGGCAAGAGGGAACTCTTTGATCAAATCATAGATTTTGTAGGACAAATATTTTTTCGGATAGTTTTTTTTTTTTTGATTAAGATCATTATTTTGATATTAATAAAAAAAAATTAATTCTTGCTATCCCACCACAAACAAGAGTACCGTCCAAGAAATTCTTGGGAGACTCATCAAAATGAAGGTACTCACGAAAAATTAGCTTGATACTAATCAAGTGAAAACAATGTATGGGGGAACCCTGACTATAAAACTCTGTTGAAAATAAAAAAATATTACAATATGACATACATGTGTCTAGACTACAGTCTTGGTCAGGGGTTTAGGTCCGCATTGAAACCACAAAAATTTGCCAGATTGTCTGACAGAAGAGATCAATGCGGTAGATGGGCATTTTAAAACCACTTTTTAACCGACTTCCAAATTATATTATACTTTTTAGTTGTTGAATTCGGTTTTTAAACGAAGTTTCTTTTTATTTACGTCACCATATTTAATTACTGGGTATATTGGGCAGTACAAAAATGCAGTGCGCGTATGATATTATAAGATATTGAGTTGCTGTCTGAGTATTTTTGAAGTGATACGATACGCTATCACGCATTGCCTGCAACTTCAAGTGCGGTTAGTCCCCATCACGTGATCAGCTGGAACATGATATAGTGACATCTTGAAGAGGCTATAATAGCATTAAACCCACTTAACCACAATCCAATATCATCTGTTTGTTATATAAGTGGAAAAACTGCATTTTCTAGACTACGTTGCTTGCTCAGGATTGTTTAATTGTGTTCTAGTGTTTGATAATATTATTTAGGGATTTATTTGATATTTGTAATAGCCCCCGTAGACTACGTTATATAAAAACTATAGTAATTACCTACGTTAATTAGTTATATAAAAGGGGTAAGACCAATTTTACCAACACATGTTAAAGTTAACCATTAATTAAATATCATGTTGTCGTATTGGAAATACGACATTCTCATTAAAATGACTTCTCATTAGAAGACATGTTATTTTAACAAGCCGTTAATACTAACAAGCGTTGGAGACATAGGGACTAAAGTTAAATGAATATAACCCTAGTTGTCGCGTAAAACTTAGTACCTTGACGCACTGACAGTAGCGCCACCTACCGATTAAATTAATATAGTAAAAACTAGAGAACCATCTCTATCCGTTGGTGGAATACAGTTCGAAGATCGGCTCAATGGTGAGTTTATAGCAAACAGACAGAAGGACTTTTTTATAATATGTAAGGATTATGATTTTGACAGAGTGGGACAATCAAACGAAAGAAATTGATGACCGTCAAAATATTGTGTCATCATAATATCTGATATCTCTAATCTCAACTCAAAATAATCCCTTTATATATTTGTTTCAAGGTATCAAACACGAGTAAATGTAGCTATCCAAGAGATTTTGTTATTGACCTATCTACTGATAAAATTTATCCTTTTGACGTTGCACACCTTTTGTAAATATGTGCTAGCAGTAGCTTGCATCTGCGAGAAAATAAAAATAAAAAAAGGAAACAAGCAGTGGAATACCAAAAGTACTATCATATTTAATGTCGTCAAAAATACATGGAAAATGTGTGGAATTTGACATAAGGTACGCTAAATGACAATGACCAAATCGCGATAATTTAGCGTACCTTATGTCAAATCCCATACATTTTGTTATCGAACTTTGTAAGCGATAATTAGCGATGGCATCTTGAGTAGGCCCCCTGGTACCCGAGTGATACGCTTCAGCTTACGAAAACCCCACAAAAACTCAAACGTACATAGCAACGACACGTATTTCTTTTTTTGGTACTAAAGTACAAGGTAGTGAGTTCACTCTTTTAGTGCTCCCGACATGAAACAAAAAACATTACTCACATGCAACGTGGTCAACCTTGAACAGCCAAAACTACATTGTAGAGTACATGTGCTAAAGTCACCAGTTAAATGCACATTGTCACAGTTATAAAGAGATATTATCGTGAAAGTTATTTCAAAAGCAGTTCGAAACAGTTAAAGTACAGTTTAATTAAGTGGTAATGCAAAAAACATTGTAACCTTAAATTATAATGTTTACCTTAAGTTTGAATTGGATATCTTTATAAGAATCGTAATAATTATTATTTAAACGGTTTTCATTACATTAAAATGAAGAATATATGTCGATATTAAATAACTTTAGTGAGAAGCTAGACTAATTAAAATAGCATAGGCTGTAGTTAACGGTTTATTATTTAGAGTTATTTATTCCATATTTTGAAGTAACAGACGACCTTTAGTACAACGAAACTATCGAAAAATTACAAAAATAATGGACTGCTTGATACAAACTTTCAATACCAATTTTCAGGCTCCACAAAAACTGCGAGGTTTTGAATTCATTGAATTGATTGAACTTAGAGATTCCTAAAATATTATTTAAGATATTCCTACTTTCCGGAACCATTAGTGGGATAGAACATAATTAAACATTTCCAATCTGTAACTACGTCAAACTTTATCTATATTATTTCAGCAGTTAGCAAAGTCGAATAGACATTCGAATAGACGGTTAACAACAATTTAAATACCTATAATAAGATACTTCACATATTAGGGATTATTTTTTTCTCATTCTATCCAATGGATCAATGGATGAATGGATAAATATTAAGATCTATTCGTAATCAGTCTAAAAAAAAGTTCACAAGTTGGTAGCCCTATCATTTGCAAACTATAAAAAAAAGAAAATTGTAACTTGCCATACTAATAGCTCATTTTAAATACTCTCAGGAATAATTATTATTTTTAGTGAAATCGAAAAATAACTTTGGAAGTAGTCAACGTATCGCATTGATACAAACGAAACCCTAGAAGGGTTGACTAGAAGGGTTAATCCGTGTCCTGAGTCCTGACACACCCTTGGATAGGTTATTTTTCCGTAGGTAAGTAATATTTAAATTTAATTTATAAATTCATTTATGAGGCGCCATTTGTTCTTGTGTGAAAAATCTTATGATAGAAAATATAACGATATTCTGCTTGTTATGTGACTAAAAATGTGAAGTATGATTATATTAAGTGTAATACATAAAATAACATCTTATTCAACTCTAGCCAACATTGAGCCGTATTAAATTTTGTCATAGATTACGTATCTGTAAGTAAACACCTTAAACGATAAGAACTCAAAAAACTCGTTACCAACTAAAATAATAATCGAATGGCTGAAAAAAATAACAATTGAACAAACACTAAGATTAAAAAACCTACTAACCTTGAATTGGTATTACGATAAAAATATTTTTCCACTACAAATATCGCACAACACATTTACATTACAACTGACCGTTGCCAGCACACGGGCGTCAATGAATTGATGTTTTATCGAGTCAAGTGATAACTGTAACTTTATCAACGGTTTTCGTAAGTTCGTGTTGACAAATGGGTATTTGACAACATGTTATTTTGTTTTTTCATATAAATAAGGTAAATACAAGTATAATAAACTTTTAAATAAAAGGTTTCAAAAATATTTCAGCGCTTATGAATGATGGATCATTATAGTTGCTATGTAATAACGGTACATTACAAATAATAAAAAATGTGTTGTAAATAAATTACAACGCAATTAAGCTCAATTTTGTTAGTTTTTAAACGACTATTTATTTATAACGGAGTTAGTATGACCTCCTTCCAAGTTTATGATCAAACCCTGAAAACAAAGACAGGCAAAGTGCCTACACGTCAAGAAAATTTATAGTATAAATATATAGGGTGTAAAAAGAGCAGTCACTATAACTTTGAGATATGATTATACTATACCCTTTCTCATTCTAGAAATGTATTTTTTTTACAAAAATTTCAAATAAAAATTTTTTTGGCTTTATTATTATTTTTGCGACACAAAAATAGGAAATGGTAAAAATATTTTTTTTTGTTTCTGACAGAAAAAATATATAAAAAAAAAATCCGAAATGAGGAAAGGTAGTATAATCGTATCTCAAAGTTATAGTGACTGCTCTTTTTACACACTGTATAAAGCCTACATGTAAAAGAAGAATCTCTAGTATTTTTAACGATTTCTACTTGTAACTATCCTATTTTAAAAGTCATTATATATATTAATGACTTTTAAAATAGGAAATACCACTGGGTTATGAGAGTAAAAGGAAGAGAGAATGTCTTTGTGTATTGCGCACACACTTGGGCACTATAAAATAACTCCTGCTTAGCTGGCCTAGTTTACAATGAAATCGGCTACCGACACAAAAATCTATATACTATCCTATTTTATAAGTCATTATAGTGCCCAAGTGTGTGCGCAATACACAAAGACATTCTCTCCTCCTTTTACTCTCATAACCCAGTGGTAAACCGATACGTCTGGCGAGATAACAGGCGTAGGACCGACTTTTTACATGCCCATCCGACGGATCATCTTTCTTGTCAGAAAATCAGGTAATCAGCCTGCATTATTCTATTCTAACTTAAAAACAACAACATTTTTTGTTGTTCCAACGCGGGATTGGAACCTACGACCTCCGGGTCGAGAGCGAAGCTCTGAACCACTAGACCATGGAGGCAATATTTGTAGAATGATTCTAAATCCTCTAATCTCTTTTTATGTTATATTATATTAACATTTTGTTTAACTACGAGCGTTTATTACGAGGATGTATCTGATAAGATATTGTCATCCGTTATGAGTGTTATGACTAGTAGTATAACCTAATTACCTACTCGACTGACAAATTTGAGTTATGCTATATCAAACTACATATTAAAAGTAGGTGTGATATAATAATAATAATAATAATATCAGTCAGTCTGGCCCTGTGCTAAGTATCCGAAGAACTTGTGTTACAGGTAACCAGACAACGGAAATATATTTAATACTTTTATATTATACACATATTTAAGATTTTATTATATTATACACAAATTTAATACACATCCATGACCCAGGAACATTGAAAACTTTTTGTTCCCTCGGCGGGATTCGAACCCGCGACCTCTCGTCCGAGCACCAAAGCGCTCAACCACTGCGCTATGGAGGTCGTCGATATAATATTATGTACTATGTATTATTATAATATAACAAATATTATATAATATTATTTTCATACTAAAATAGTACTTTGCATCCGTTATTGGATGATTTATACAGTATTCGCCGAGCAAAGTAACCACTCTTTGAATACGGCACTAGCCGGGGACAGGTAGTTTTTAAATGTTGCATGGTTGCCCAGAATATACGGTAAAGTAACATAGTCGCCCTAGTCCGGAAATGACTGGGCAATACGTTTGAAACCAACCAAGTGCAGGTTTCCTCACGATGTTTTCCTTCACCGTTAGAGCGTCCACGTAATGTACAAGAGATCTGAAAAGTCTCATTGGTACATGACCCAACTTGGGAGTCGAGCCTGCCTTCTTTTGAGAGATAACCAACAGTTAACCCACTAGGCCATGATCGCTTTTAGTATTAATTTATAGATTTTATTAGAATTCATTCATCTTTTGAACTACTCATTACGTACGCGAAATGCACCATTGTAGTGTTAACAGGAATAATTGATAAAACGTGTTCCTAACGTAGAGAATTTTCCAAAAATTACTGCAGCGGCCATGCAATTGACATAAGAGGCGACGTTCGAATAAATTTGTAGATGTTCCTGCTTGGAAAAATATATTATAATTTGAATAATTATTAATTTTTGTCGGGGGCATTTAACATTTAATCCCAAAATTTGCACTCTCTAAAACACTTTTTCTGAAAAAATACCTACTCAAAGACATACCTCTTAATAAACTATAAACGACACCAGTATTGTATTTGAAATACAAACAAAAATTTTTTGGATTCGGCCATTAATTAAACAAAATTTTACATAAAATACGAAGTAAGAATCAGGTGCATTTCAAAATATACAAATAACTATTTAAGCTACATCTTAAGTTTTAATTAACAAGCACAATTTTCTCGTTAGTTTTTATTTAAAAACGAAAGCATTGAAGCTATCCAACAACAAAGAATTTTCAAGTTTTAATACTTCTGAATTTTTAAATATATTTAAAAGTTCGTTCGTATTAAAAGGGTACTGGGTAAGCTAATGCGAATTTATTAAACCTGGACAGTGAGCCATACAACTTAACCTAAAGAATATTTAAGAGACCTTCTTAGTGCCTGCTGGCTTAGTATAAGCAATTTCATCAACCCACATCATTTCCTGAATAAAATATAATATAATCTCCATCTCTACAATATCTACTTTAATCAAAAATACCTACGTAATATTGCTGCTCCAGCGGAATATTATAGATATTTTAATTCCTTATCATTGTAAGTAATAGAGCAGCAGTCATAAAACAATATTCACAAAAATATCTGAAACACAAAACCCTGAACCACTAGACTAGAGGCTAACTCTGGGTTCCTCTATAAAAATATTTTTTCAAATCAAAATGAGATTATTGCGTTTAAAAAACAAACAAACAAACTCTTTCGCTTTATAATATTTATTATTATTATTATTAGTAAATTATGGCTACGTTGTGAATAAAAGTTTTCTTCGTAAGCTACGGCTTCCGAGACAGCGGTAATTGTCTCTTTTTTAAGTAAATTCCGGGTACAATAATATGACAGCATTGATGTCTTAGGAAATCAGGGCCCTGATGCGTTGGTGATTTGACATAAGCTTCGCTAAGTAACATACACATTCGATTGTCATTTAGCGCACATTATGTTACCTCCTAATACTACCTATATATTATTGTCGAACTTCGTAAGTGATAACAGCGAGATCATCTTGAATCAGGAGAATTATTCCTAAAAGAATATCTAATACCTACTTCGACTATATATGAACGTGAAAGACGATGTTTAATGCGAGTTACTAAGAAAGGGATGTAGTATGCGACACGGATCGAATTAACGAGTGGGCTGCTCTAGAAATTTACATGGGTATGCATGTTGCTGCTACAGGCTAGATTTACAGTCGCAAATAGTTTTAGAAGTGCCGGCCGAGGCACGCCTTTCTGCAAAGGAACAGTAATTAAAGAAGACCGAAATGAACTGAGACCGGGAACAGACTGTACGGAGACCGGGGATTCGTTAAGACCAACAATTTGTGAGCCCGATTGTTAAGGACTTAATTAATTGCAGGTATAATATAATTAAGTGGATCTATTATGTCTTTGTTTTAGTTTGCGTCTGCAAGTTATAGATAAGGGTGGGTTTTGTTTAGTTTTTTTTTGTTTAAGGCGATGGATATGAAACGTTTGATCGGTTCCTTTAGAAGATAGAATTTCTATCAGCTGTGAATATACCTATATATTATGTTTTCTGTCGCATTCAAATAAGTTTCAGAGATTAATTATTTTATAATAAGAGACCGGTATATAGCGTGCCTCATGGTTCATATATCAAGCCGAATGGAGTGTGAAGAGAAGGACGCGTAGATTTTTATGTATTGGCACCTCATTAAAATTACTTACCATAACGCGACAAAACGCTATTGAAGGATTATTAGATTACTTTTATGGAGATCATTAATCGCGATTTGTCGAGTTTTGGTAGGTAATTTATATGAGGTGCCAAAAAAAAAAAGTTCTACGCGTTCTTCTCTTCACACTATTGTATGTAATATTCGGCTTAATGTATGAACCATGAGACGCGCTGTATAAATTATTTTCTAAAATGTTTTTTTTTTTGATAAATATCCTTGTAGTTATTTATCGAAACTGCGCTTAATGTTGACACACGTGCGCTACCTCAGCAACACTTCCATTTCTACATAATATACTCCGTGTTATAAATTATTTAAAATAATGTCTGAAAATCCGGTGTTGTCCAATATAGAAATTTCTTCCATACAAAAATAGGGGTCTGGGGAATTTCTATTTCCTCCCTGGATAACACCTCTAGAGTAACAATTTTTTTCCTGAATGTTTATGGATATTGTTTGTACGTCCCTATTTTTTCTTTTTTTTAATAAATTAATTATTTAAAGAGATATGGACGTTTAAAAACCTAAAAAAAATGGCTAGACTCTTCGCTATGTTTAAATATCTAGGAAACAGATTTGACTATAGTAAACAAAAAAATCAAAAAATAGGAACCTAGCTCAATTCTTTTTTTAGCTAATACAGAAAAAATATTTAAATCGGTTAAGTTTTGGAGGAGGAAACAGGAATCCCCTAAACGTCGATTTCTGGTACTTTTAATAGGTAATTTCAGTCCAAGTTGCAGTTGTCTTTATCGCGCTAGTGCTGGCTAGCTAAGGCACTGCGAGACAGCAATAGATTTTATAAATACCTATTTTCTATTTCTCTCAACCATGGTGTTTCCTCTTAAGGAACTAATTTCTAAAAACCCTTTTCTTTGAAATTTTTTAAACTAGTACCTGGCAGCTAGCGCCAACTAGATACCAAGTTGTTCTAAGTTTAGTATTTTAAATGTCAAAAGAACATACATAGCTAAAGGTAGAATGTATTGGCATCCGACTAGATCACAACAGTGTATTTGGTATAGGTATGTTGACTTTCTTTGACATTTCATAAAATGCCAACTGAAACAATGGAATGTCTCACCTAATTTGAAACTAAATATTAGAATTATTTTACAATATGGATGTCACTGTGAATTGTGTTGTAATGTTTATACGACGGTAATACAATTTACGAAACACAAAAGAAGTCTAAACTAATTTTTTCCCATTCTCTCTATTGAACCAACCGCATAAAATATGTTGCAGACATTAGACATGCACAAAATGTATGATAAATAACATTTTTGAAACACAAAAGTCTACACACGTTTTTACCGATTCTCTACAAATAACCAACCACAGAAAATATTATGGTGCAGACATTAAACACGCACAAAATGTATAATAAATGCTAGCTGACTACGTAAAAAATATAATATTGTGCTGTGGCTATCTAAGAAAACGGTATAAAACTTAAGTCTATCCTTGATAATAAATCTCAGTTTTATCTGGATTAAAAACAGCAGTAATATATCTACAAGGAGCGATGTTATTCAGTCTGCACAGCTGACCGCGATGAGAGCGGCTAATGGAAATAAGTTAAATTTATCTCTAACTAGCTTTACCGATAGACTTTGCCGTAACCAGATTTAAGAGGAAGCGTAAATTGGCAAACTTAAATTAAAATAAAGTCGATTAACATTTTGCATCGTGCCTACACGATTAACTAATTAATTTATACCTTGCTGCATAATACATAGCGCTGCATAGCGCTTACTGAATTCGATTCGCCTAATACTGCCTAATCCTGGCCGGTAGCACGCAAATAGCAGGGCGAAGGCTTTGCTACTCGTAGGCGGTGATGGATGGTAATCTGCATCTGCACCGAAACAATGCACATTTGATGTCCCTGTAACCATTTTTCTCACAAATCGATTGGTTTATTGTTTGTTATATTGTTATTGAACGTATTACTTTAACGCTTCTAGGGTATAATAGAGAGTTGGATAGAGAAGTAGAGCTCTTGTCTAGCTAGTGCATTCGATTCCCAGCTTAGAACGACTAAAATGTTGTTTTTAATTTGCGTAAGACAATCCTGGCTGATCATTTAAATGTCTGACAAGAAATAAGATAATACATGCATCGGATGGGCGTATAAAAGTTTGGTCATGCGCCTGTTTTTTCACTAGTCGTATCCAGTATTCATCTCTCTAGGAGTTAAGGAAAAGACAGTATCCTTTTATAAAAATGATTGCTTCGTCACATCACACTTTAATTAGTTATGAAAGTAAACAAAAAAGTTATGTAAGTTTATTTGAAACTTTTTTTAATTTAGGAAACGTATTGGGTCCTTAAATTAGCGTATTTAGGTTACTAATAAGTGCAACTTTATGTTAATTAAGATAAGAACGATACTTTTTAAATCATCGCCATGATCAATTGGCCGGTACGTAGTTTACCCTGCAATTAAATAAGTCAATCGCTAAAGATTATCCAAAATGATATTTTGCCATCTCTCCGCCATGAAATATGGGAGTAATATGTGAAACAAATAAGGCATAACGTAACAGTGAAATACAGCTGTCTTATTGTAAAAAGTTAAGTTAAGTTTATCTTGCAATTAAATAGGTCAATCGCTAGAGATTATCCAAAATGATATTTTGCCATCTCTCCGCCATGAAATATGGGAGTAATATGTGAAACAAATAAGGCATAACGTTATAGTGAAATACAGCTGTCTTATTGTAAATAAATCGCGAGATCCGGTGTGCGGCCGCGCGGAAAGCGGAAGGTTCTCGGAACAGGATGGTGTAAGATAAAGAGAACATTTCCTATAACGTCTGGGGAGATTTACCATGTACTTTTAATGTGTCGGACTGTTCACGTCTCGTGTGGGAATTGCTGTTGGAATTTTGCATCAAATGCTAGGAGAGCGTTTGATTTTAAATATAGGTATTATGTACTAGATTATGCCCACGGCCAAGAATAGTTAATAATAAAATATGTTGGTGGCAAAATTTCTTATACACATAAAAATTTCTTCAAAACTTCTTTTAAACGTGTATTTAACTCTCATTACTATATCAGTAGTGGAGGCACCACGGTGGAATAATGATACATTTGTATGAATTATGGTATTGGTAGTCTTTGCACATACATACTATTGTTTCAAAGTAGTGACTGATCTGTAATGAAGTAAGCGTCAATAAAAATGTATACATTTTACGTACGCAAATTGACGATTTCTTTTATTGTAGTTATTAAGTCTTGAGTACTTTAACTAATTCATAAAAAATCAAGTTAATTCTACATTTTATTTCAAAACAGAGACGTAACATTAACTTCAGTAAATATTAACTGTTATCTGCAGTTATTTGAAGGTAGTTTCGTTTTCCACAAATGCCCCTTGGGGAGATCATATTATTATCGTGTGACGAATATACTATACAGTCGCCTACAGATTTACCACTTTTGAACCTTATTGCTACGTGATAAGGTCGAAAAGTGATACATTTAATATATCGCTAACGTACATAGTTGCCAATAGGTGTGAGGTAGATTGTAAGTGGTATTTGGTTGTAATAAATACAAATTGTAATATTTACTCCATATAATTGAAGGCATGAATGGATGGATATGATATGTAACAAAATTCTGATTTGATTTTGTTCAAACTGTCAATTAAACATTTTGGAATACGTCGTAATGTATTAAGTACATTAATCTAAAGTCTATCCGTCTCTAGAATCAATGTACTTAATACGTACTACACTCTGTAATATCCAAAAATGTTCCAATGACAGTTTAAACTCAATTTTCTAAATAAAAATAATGTTGCGACATACCTTCATCGATTCATGTCTTCAATTATTATGAATAATAAAATTTCTAACTAGATCTAAATCTTCGGCGCTGACTTTTAAATCCATATTCAAAATACGTCTCCATCTCCGGCTTCGATAAACCCTCTGCAGCACCCCTTATCCATTGTATCAGTATGTACTTAGTCCATGTAACTATTAATAGAGCAAGTACGTATTTACGCGATACAAATCACACACGAGTCCCTTAAGACCGGAGCATACGGTTTACTAGTTGTATCAGCTGAGTACATGCCATGATATAATTATTATCTATTGTTCTGACAGTAGCAAACATACTTGATTTATACAATGACTAAAATATGTTTTAGTATATTTTAGTATTAGTCAGGGTTCCCCCTACATGGTCCCAAACCATACATGGTTTTCACTTGATTAGTATCAAGCTAATTTTTCGTGAGTACCTTCATTTTGATGAGTCGCCCAAGAATTTCTTGGACGGAACTTTTGTTTGTGGTAGCTAACAGAGATAGCAAGAATAAAGTTTGTGGATTTAGTGATCCCAAAATATTTATAATAATTTTTTTTGATAAATCTCAAGATTATAATCTAAATTATCCGAAAAAATATTTGTCCTACAAAATATATGGTTTCATCAATGAGTTCCCTCTTGCCAACTTGTATCGATAACGAGGTCATCCTAAATGATTTGTAACCGGCTGATTTTCTTTTTATTACTTAGTTAATATTAATGTAATTCAACAGACATAATTGTCCTACAAATTGCGTGGTACGTTATCCCGGTCCTACGCTCGAAAGTTGAGATTTTTTTTATCCTTGCCAACTCTGTTAGCTACCACAAACAAGAGTTTCGTCCAAGAAATTCTTGGGCGACTCATAAAAATGAAGGTACTCACGAAAAATTAGCTTGATACTAATCAAGTGAAAACCATGTATGGAGGAACCCTGACTATATAATTAGGATGACGTGAAGAAATCCCTTGAGAATTTTACATTTTGCTGCGATAAAAACTGACACTTGTCCTTCCTCTCAGTAGTTTTGAACGCAATCCAAATGCAAACAAACTGTCACAAATCTAAAGACATACTGGCCTGCATGACGCAGCTTATCATATTATTAAAATGATTTTTAATGAATAGCAACGATTATACCTCATATCCTACTCGATATCTTTGATAAATTTCATTTAAAATCAGTCCAGTAGTTTTGATGCTTTCTCAATGCAAACAAACAATCACATATAAACAACTCTCGTTTAGTATTAGATATATATAGGTAGATAAGTATCTAGTATAATTAATGTTACCTGGTTATTCCAGTAACCAGAAGGAAAAATATATTAGATAATATTGATAGCTTTAAACATTGTACCAGCTTTGAATGGCTCTAAACAAGCTAAAATTACTAGCAAATTTCACTTAAAAGTAACGTCGTACCTCAGCAGAGTCAAACAGCAAATGGGAAATATACTTGAGTCGAGGGTGGCCTTTGAGCGAATAACGAGAGTCTAAGGAGTCTATTACACGTTAGGTTCTGCTTTCAGTTTAACCAGTCATGCTTGTGACTGACAAATAACCTTTCGCGTAATGCGGCGACGATTTGACTGACGATCAATCGGAATAAATCTCTAGATATTTTTTTGAATGTAGTGTAGGTTCTTGATGGAAATACATGTTACACTGTTATAATACACAAATTACTTGCACTTTTTCCACTTTATTAGTTAATTAAGAGACTTATAAAAATACACGACCGATTTCGACTAAGTCATCATCAGGTGTAGCTGATGTCTACTATTAATTAACTAATAAAGTGGAAAAAGTGCAAGTAATTTGTGTATTATTACAGTGTAGTAAATTTCTAGCTCAAATTTCTTTTTTTTAGAATAAATTTTACAAAAATGTTTACTGAACATTTTGTATTATGATACCTAGCGCCGGTTTGGGAAGTAGCGCATCCAGAGATAAAAAAAAAGTCTTACCAAAAATATGGAAAATTGAAAAAAAATTACCAAAAAGACAGAAAATAGCTCATTAGAAACAAAATTTATTTCCATAAGTCAAACAACAAAAAGTTATACATGATTTAAATAACTGACGCTTGACTGATCATCTAATGGACCCTTAAGAAAATAGCTTCGTACTTCTACGTAATAATGTTAAGTTGAATATACGTGATCTCATGATTTTGTTTCGGCGTTTTTGGTGAAAATTGAACTCGCCTTTTATTACGTTGTCATATTTGTTTTGACACCCCGAATCTCACGCACTATTCACATGTGACGTGTATAGAGCTTGCGTACTATAAATATTAATATTTTCTACGATTCGGAAAAATGTATATTATTTCAGTTCGTAGTTTTACATAATAGTATTGTTCCAGACGTTATTACTTTTGATTCAGTCTTGTGATAGACGTACGAAGAAATTCAATAGAATAATTTGTTACTTAGTTTTATTATCATATAATATGGACCTAAGCAATCTGAAATAAAGGTTTTATAACTATTAAATTGTCTTTTTCATATCAACCATTCCTGTGGGTATCGTAAAAGGTGGTAGAGGGAACAGTTATATCCGGAAGTGGGCAGATACTTTTCCGCAGACATTGTTATCTGAAAATTGCACTCACCAACCCCCCTTCCAAGCGTGGCGAGTGCAGGCAACTAAACCCCCCCCCCCCCCCCCATAAAAACCTTTGGGAGAGCCTTATGCCCGCTAGTGGACATCATAGCTGAAATTATGTCTTTTTCTTTTTCTTCGTTCCGAGGTATTCTGAAACTGCTCGTGGCAATACATTATTATTATTAAACAAGCTGTGCTCGTTCGCATGGTTTTTGAGTGACTTAAACCGTTTATGCAGCGCACGCAAGGAATGTCTCCAAAATATGTGAATAATTTTGCCCGTTTTTGCAACATTTCTCACTGACGCTTAGCTCCTATTGGTCGCAGCGTAATGTTGTATAGCCTAAAGCCTTCCTCTATAAATGGACTATCGAACAAAATATTTTATCAAATGGGACTAGCAGTTCCTGAGATTAGTGCGTTTAAACAAACAAACAAACTCTTCCGATTTATAATATTCTACTCCCCTTTGACTAGCCTGTAAATAATTGAGTACCAACATTCAAAATATTTCTCTCAAGAAAATAATTCTAGGTAATGAAACAGTGGTCGTACGAAAGTGGGGAGCGAAGCAAAACTTCTGTTTTTGACGGAACAAAAGGCGGCAATAACCGCGCCGTAAGACTTCCCGACGGAACACGAACTTTCCCGACGTACTCTTTCGGTGTCCATTGACTCCACATTTTGTCAACCTTTTATAGTGATTGGAAATGATTATTACTCTAGGTAGTTACGTTTTTTTTTTATTATTAATTGAAGGCTGGCCTTGTCAGGTTGTGACTCCTTCGCTTTAGAGTACCGTAACCAGTCCTATGTTACTCATGAAGCGAACGATATGGTGGGGGTCTGCGGTGCGAATTTCCTCTGCTGTAGAGTATTCGTTCTTCTGCTGTTGGTAGTTACGTAGATACTTTTATATTAAAAAAAATACTCTTTTCTAAAACACAGTATATTAATACTGTGTGTCAGAAAAGTGATTATAAGTTTAGGTAGTTACGTACAACTTTTACCTATATATTTAAAAAAAACTTTTCTGATATACACAGTATTAGCTCCTATTCTCATAGTAATAGGCTTGTTATTCTAACTTGTAATACCATTTTCATAATTATCTGTGGTTTCTTGATGATATTTTTATACAAATCTTCTATACTAATTAATATTTTAAATGGTAAATAAAGAAAAAAAACCTATAAGAGTTGGCACTAACAAAACTAAACAGCAATTTGGTGACGATCTCTGTAGCGCAGAGGTTGAGCGCGTCAGTGCTCAAGCTGGAGGTAGCAGGTTCGAATCCTGTGTAAGAATCAAAAAGATGTATGTCCGAGCGTTAGAAGAGTTGGCACGTACAACATATTGTGTTCTTTCTTAAATTGGCACAACACTCAGTATACATTTTGAAGGTGCCAACTCTTATCTAAAGACTAGTAAGTAAGGTCGCCGTTCGATTAGATTTACCAATTTTCGATCTTATTACTATAACGTTAAGGTACAAAAGTGGTAAACGGAATATGGCGGCCTCTAAACATAATTTTTGTAACTATACGTGCTACTAAATTTGAATAAAAACATGTTCCTACATGTTTTTGTACTGCACATATAGAGAATAGTGTAAACCAGAGTACTGTCTTCCATGTCTCTTGGGATTGATCGTTTCGACTTAAAATCGATTCTCAAGCTTTTACTCCAATCATAAATAGTAGCAGTATAGTTAAAGTACGAGTAAAGGTAATTTCAAATTTCTACTCATAAAAAAAATATAAAAGTAGAAGAATGTAACCTAGTTTATGCAATTATGATGCAATTAGATGATGATAAATAATCATCATCTTCATCTCATCTTCATCCACTACTGGACAATACGTCCGCTTTGTTTAAAGAGCTTTGTTACAGTCCGCTATCTAGTTCAACGTTGAGTCACGCTTGTTCAAACAACGTTCGGCCTAGTCAATCAATTAAATGTCGCCATTAAATAAACGCGCTAAAATCAAATAGCTGATTCAACCAGATGACTGCGACATGTGTATCGCACGAGTATTGTACCTGCCGTGTGATGCATTATAATTGAAATCAGTATGTTCTATTTTTCAAGTCGATCACAAAAATAATACCGCTGGTGGGCACTGGGCAGCCTCATGTTTTACACGTATAGCATAATATTTATCTCTATTTTCTAATTAATAAGATACAAATTTGTATTATGGAAATACAACTAGTTTACGTCGCGCGTTCACATTTCTCACCGTATTTCCATAATACAAAATTGTATACTAATAATGGAACCACTACTGCGCTAGTGTGAGTTGAGCCTCACTATCAACCCTCCAATGCTCTTCTATATAATATACTGTTTTCACTTTACTATTCAAGTAACCTATTCCAATTTATGGTATTTAGTGATTCCACGAAATTTATTCGTATTTTACCAATATCAGTGTAAACTGCGCTTTGATTGGAAAAACGAGCAATTTCAATAACACGGGTTCTGGTGAAATAGAATATCTTGACTAATACTTTAAAGTGAAAAGACTTGTTTGTGTCTTTACGTTGAATAAGCCCAGAAATAACGGGACGGATTTTGATGAAAATGAAATTATTTTTCTTTCCAAATAAACCTATTTGTCTTATTATGTCTGTCTGTCCTACATGATGTCCTACCACCGGCTCGGGGACTAACGAGAAGAACCGGCGTAAGAAACGCGCCACCATTTATTAAAAAATATGGAAAAATTGATATTTTTAAAAGAAAAAAGATAGAAAAATTATTCTTTCTAAAAAACATACACAATTTACAAAAGTATTGTAGTAGCTTCGCATGTCTGAAACCTTATTACCAGGGTGTGCTATCATTCACAATATCAAAAAAAAAGTGATGCAATTTAGACACAGAAATGTACAGTACACTTCAGGAAAGAACGTAGGTTACTTTTTATTACGTAAAAATGTACGGTCCCCTTAAAATTTTCTATTGCCTTACATGTCGTCATTACAATTAGAATAAATTTAATGAAATCACTCTGCTTATATTTTCAAACATAATATACCGTATTATTATTTGGTTGTCTCGTCATGTTATATTCATAATACAGTTATCATATTTAAACTGTATTACATGGATATAATTGAAGTATGCAAATATCGAGGCAATTCGATAACGGAAATGGTATTGCTGTAACCCCAACAAAGCTAATTCCAAATCTATAACCCCAGGGACTGTTTAATACTGCAGCTTAACAAACAGTTTATATGTACAATTGAGACTTCTATTTGGTTGCTTTTACAAATTGTACACATACTAATGAAAATATTTACACACTGATAACCGTATTCGATATTTTTCCTTGTGCCACGTGTATGTACACGCTCTCCGGTCTCAGGACCGGGGCCCCTAAGCACTGCTTGTCGTCTCGCCATTCAGTGGCCTTACTCTCCAAACTGATTTGATTTTGATTCAGATACGATCATGCAACGTGTACTTTCTAATAAATTGACATTTGTTTATTTTGATTCTCAGTCGATTCATATGGTCGGGAGTACAAAAAGTTACGATCTAACGATTTTCTTTATCCTGATTAGTTTCTAAGTAATTCACCAAATAAAATACCACAAAAACCATTGATATCGAACGGATTCGGTTCTCGATTGTGTCGGGAGTAAGCCCGCTGGTATAGTCTTCCATGGCTCTTCTTTTAGCGCCACGGTTTCCTCCTGCGTCCCGTGGGGGGTTTTCCCTAGAAAAACTTGGAATGATTTTCGGCTCTGGTATCCTCAATGCCGGGGCCTTACCTCACGTAGAGGGGCTCAATAGCCCTGGTCGTGATTTCCCGCTCCGGGCCACTCTGGCCAGGAGTGTGTGACAGCATTTAGGTAGGATCCTTGTGCCTCAAGTGTTTCTAACATATCAGACAAGGAGAAAACATTATACAAATACAAATTTCATTATTTCAGACTTCTATGATCCATTGGTTAGTATTACATATTTGAAAAAACTTAAGGATTAGTCTCGTCCAAAATACCTCTCGTCCAAAATACCTCAGTGCCTTAAGACAAAGGTATACAACCAATGTGTGTTACCAGTGATGACTTACGGTTCTGAGACGTGGTGCTTCACGAAGGATCTTTTCAAAAGGCTCAATGTCGCTCAGCGAGCTATGGAAAGGGCAATGCTCGGTATTTCTCTACGTGATCGAATCAGAATAGAGGAGATCCGTAGAAGAACTAAGGTTGCTGACATTGCCCGTAGGATCAGTCAGCTGAAGTGGCAATGGGCCGGCCACATAGCACGAAGATTGGACGGACGATGGGGCAAAAAGATTCTAGAGTGGAGGCCACGTACTGGCAACCGCAGTGTGGGACGGCCACCTACCAGATGGACCGACGACCTGGTGAAAACTGCCGGGTCACGTTGGATGCAGGTGGCAATGGACCGGTCGCACTGGAAATGTGTTGGAGAGGCCTATGTTCAGCAGTGGACAGTAAAAGGCTGAAACGACGACGAAGGATTAGTAATATACTAAAATAATTAAAGATTAAATAACTATGATAGGTAATAATAATTTAAATTAATTTATTATAACATGCATCTAATTAGAAAGACGCGTGGAGGTAGACTAGAGAGGCACTGCTCTCAAATTCGGTTACTATCCGCACGTAGCCCGGTGATCTTGTGGTTCAGAGCTTCGCTCTTGACTCGGAGGTCGTGGGTTCGATTCCCGCATTGGAACAACAAATAATGTTGTTTTCAAGTTTGGTTAGGACAATGATGATGACTGATCATCCTGATCAGTTGATTGTCTGACAAGAAATATTATCCATGCGTCGGATGGGCATGTAAAAAGTCGGTCCTGCGTCTGCCAGTCGTGTCGGTTTATGAGAGTAAAATGAAGAGAGAGTGTCTTTGTGTATTGCATACACACTTGGGCACTACACAATAACTCCTGCGCAGCTGGCCTGGTTTCAATGAAATCGGCTACTGGCACCGAAATCGTTGAGGGGAGCATATTCCACAATCTTCAGGATGCTATATTATAGCTTATACACTATACAGTATGTAAACATTTTATTAATAAGGATAACAGTATATTATATACTATTTGTAAAATAAAACTGATGAATCGAACAGGAGTTACACGTGCAGTGTCGGTAGGTACCCTTATATACAGGCTGTAAGTCACCAAGCATCCCTTATATACAAAAATAATAATACTGTGTTTAAAAATTTCAGGGGCCTCACTCTCCAAATTGAATCGATTTTGATTAAGACTCGCTCGTGCCGCGTACTTCCTAATAAAGTAACGTTTGTTTATTTTGATTATCGGTTGATTGATATGGTCGGGAGTACAAAAAGTTACGACCTAACAATTTTATTTATCCTGGGCGGCGATTCTCAGGCCTCGAACTTAGTTCCGAATATTAGTATATCCCGCTCGCACGCGCGGTAAATCTCATTTGCATGAGCGGGACAGTCCGATAGTAAAAACTAAGTTCGAGGCCTGAGAATCGCCGCCCTGGTTAGTTTCAAAGAATTCCACCGAATAATATCGTTGAGATTCAACTGATTCGATTCTCGATTGTGTCGGGAGTAGCCTGCAGCTCACAGTCACACGCATAGCGATGGCGTACAGCGTGGCAATGTAGTTCATTTTGCGTTTTTGTATAGGAAATAGAGTTCAATTTTGAATAGCTTTATAAAAAGTACGCGCAGCATCACATTTCGGTTTAGCTGAGTCTAAGGCGCTATTCACATTAGCGTAGTCGGGGCGTCATGTTTTGATCTATAGCATTACATAATATTCTTTTTCCATTAACAGGTACAAAGTTTTGTAATGAAAATACGAAAGTGAGAGTTGGCGCGTCTTCGTTTATCATACGTCCACATTTGTTATCATATTTCCATAATACAAATCTTAATTTAATATAAAAAAATAGAGATGAGCTGCTAAATGCATAAAAAAGAAACTTCGTTTAAAAAAACTTCAACAACTAAATAGCATAAAATGTAGCAATTAATGTTCTTTTTTGTTCATAAAATATACATAACTACAGCTCCAAAGTATGTAAAATTTTTATGGCACCAAATGGCAGCTATCTTGCGTCAAATAAAAAAAGAATCACGAAATTTGGATCATTAACCTCAGAGTAATCGGTGAACATACATAAAAAAACGCGCAGAATTGACCACCTCCTCCTTTTAGTCAGATAAAAACATGACGCACCGATTTTGAGCTAATAAGTATGTCGAGACTTAGTTCTAAGACTGCTTAAATACACAAAATACGGAACACCATCGATATATAGTTAAACAAAGAAAATGGAAGACACAGGCAAACTACATGCAATAAATATTTTCAATAAAATTCATCTTTATTATCTATTTACTATGTCATACGTGTGGCGAGTATTGTAAAAGTTCCGAAGCAAAGGGTAATATAGAGGGGAGACGGGGGTTATTGCGTTATATAAAACTATAAGAGACTCCGAAGTGCACTTGGGATAGTTGGATTTAAGTTAGACCATCATCAAATATGATATAGGTTGCTTGCGGTTGTACCAACTTCTCTATTGTTGAGGTTTACTCTGGAAATGACAGTGCATACTTTTTTTGAATGTATAGTATAATTTAATTAAATAACCGATTTCGTCGGTTGAATAATCGGAAGAGTCGAATAATCTAAAAAAATAAAAGGATTGAAAATATTTTAAGACACCAACGACTTTTCTTTGTTTACAGCACAATAGTATTCCTATCTCAAAATAGTAAGAAAAAATGATTTTTATACCAATTAACCCCTAATTGGTATAAAAATATTTTTTTAAATTAGATTAACATTCTACCATACTAAATCAATTAGATTAAAAGTAAGCTCTCATCAAAGGATCGTCATTGTTCGAAATACAAAAGTATTAATCATAAAATTTTGTCTTAGACTAACTGTGCCCGCGACTTCGTTTGCGTGGTTTTTTAAGTGACCGTTTATGCAGCGCACGCAACGAAAGTCCAAAATGTGAACAATTTCCCGTCCCCCAAATCCCCGTTTTTACAACATTTCTCACTGATGATTCGCTCCTATTGGTCGCAGCGTAATGTTAAATAGCTTAAAGCCTTCCTCTATAAATGGACTATCCAAAAAAAACAAATCGGACCAGCAGTTTCTGATATTAGCGCGTTTAAATAAATAAACAAACTCTTCCGCTTTATAATATAGTACAGATTTTATACCTTAGTATAAATTTAAATTTGATTTACGTAATTCTGCAAATTATTTTCAAATACATAACTAACTAAATCAACTTCTTTACATATCATCTCTTAATTAGTTTTATTCACTAATGGGGGTATTGTGGACGTCTGAGATGGTCGGTCCGATCGCGATACAGTTTATGTGGGGTTGGATGTGGTGTTTATGGATGTCTTATCTCCCCTCACCTTTACTCTGTACGACTATCAAGAATAGTGTTTACGATACTGTACACTATCTTCACTGAATGTGGGTTCTTTACGACCATTTAGATTACTTTGTGATGCTTTACGATTGGATTTTCAAGTATCAAGACTTTTGATTCTTGAAAAAGTTGTTTAATCTTGCCACTTGACGGACTCGTGAATAATAATAAAACATAGCAGATTGTGACGTCATAGGCCGATATATAGCACTTCTAATTACAAATTTTAATATTGTTTGTGTCCTCGTTATTTTTTATGTTTTACATTATTGCCACATTGAAAGCATACAATTGGGTTGCAAACCTTGGTTAGGCCTTGATTATTAAAAGCATATTTTGATAAAAAAACCACATCTTGTATCTTGTTGTGTGTTATTATAAATTGTCGTGTCGTGTAAATGTGTATGTCTGTGGTATTGTAGCTCCCAAACGGATGATCCGATTTTAATGCGGTTATTTCGTTTCAAATGTATATCAGTCGAGAGTGTTCTTAGCTATGTTTGGTGGAAATCGGTTGAGGTCTTCAAGGTCGTTTTAGGTGTGATAAGAATGTTACACGAGGGTTTTTTTTATTTCATTTTTAATATATTATATTTAATACATTATTCATCATCATCATCCAACCACTGCGGAGGTAGTCACAAATACTTTATGACCACCTTAATAGCATGGTGTTAAGCTATACACGCTTAGCAGTTAATCATCACGGCGTTATCCGCACTAATAGGCGTTTAATGCAGGTCTCAGATGGGCAGCGGCGACCATACATTAGAGCAGCTTAGGGTAACACTGTATCGCCATAATGTACTGCAAATTACTTGTCATTAGGTTTCCAGCCGGTTATAAGCCGGTAATTAATTATTCCATTCATTCAGAGGCGATTTGCTCCGATTTCGAATAGTACAATACGAAATTTAATGGAAATTCAAACTATAATGAATTGAACGCGATAAATATATTTAATTGAATATTATCCTATGTTCTTAATTAGTGATTTTGTGTTATGCAGTTGTTTTGCTCGAGGTGCGTCGAATTCTAAAAACGTTTAAATTACTTTTTTTTCACCCTACTTCGTCGAAGCCAAAAGGAAGGGTACAGCCAATAGGAAGTAACATAGACTATATGATTTTCATAAAGTTATATAGCCTATGTTACTCGCGGGTCCACTACGAATCGATTGACACCCTATTTATTAAAATCGGACCAATAGTTTAACCGCTACGAGGGAACATACATACATACATACAAATTACAAACTACTGCCAAAATCGTTACCCTTCCTTTATTTATAAATTGTTAATTGACTTATTTTTCAATCGTCAGATAAATTTTATATCTAAATGCACTATCTTATATACACAATTTTATATCTATATGTGACTTTGGCAGATTTTGGTTAGAACAAATATCAAAGTCACATGTTTAATTGTTTATTCAACAGATAAAAGCCTATTGATTGAAAAATCTGCCCTTATTCAAATCTATAGGTTATATTCCAAATTAAACAGTAATTAATATAACTGATCTTAGATAGTAGATCATTGTTATTGTAACTAACATAGTATATAAATAATCTCTTATATAATTGGTAGCAAATGTGTTTCATCTTAAGATACTATTTTACAAAACGTATAAGCAATCGTTCTTCGAGATAAATCTTTTCGTATTCTTAAGCTTTGTTTCAGCTTGAGAGGCTGATCCGCACTGAAACTCGTACGAAAGCCCTTACTGTTCCAGCTAATGCACATAATATGTAATTTATTGGAAAATCGAAATTATTTGTATAATAGAAATTTATTCTTCGGCAAATCAATTTTGTTGCAAACAATACAAGATCCCAAGAAGAAGATTTGTAAAAATGCCAGGTCTTGTTACTTAGTTCTTGTACCGTAAAATTTATAAGATCCAAGTTAGTGTTAGTCGATCGGTCTTCCAATATTATATTGACTATATTATAAACATTAAAATGTTTAATTTTTAATATTATAAGATTTTATTTGGTTTCGCTTCTGTTTATTTGTACGCAAGTTTGTGTAATGTCTATGTAGGCTTAACCACTTGACGACACAATCGGTTCCCTGCTCATTCTCACATTATGTTTAATAGTTTAATATCTTCATTATTTTTAATGATACTTAAGTAATTTTAGTTTTACATTATTTCTTTACCAGGGGCATACTAACATAAATTTAAAAAAAACATTCGAAAATTGTGTTCTAGTTGTGTCTAGCTACAAAGTAAATAATATCATTGTGAGACATTCAGTATTGAACAAAGTTTCATTGCATTGAAAACTTGATCTGAAAGTATGAATTATGACTCTTATGATGAGTATTAAGAAGTCAAAAACAAGTAAAGATGTGTTAAAGTAATAAAATTATTTGGTATATATGAGTTAGTTTGGCGACAAAGATTTGACTATACCAGGTAATTGTGTCAAGCATTTTCACTTATTCTGTCTCGTGTACCTCAGTGAGTAAACGAACATAAGTGTATTTCACTTTGTCACAAAACTATTCCAATGTATTCAGATCCGTATCACTCAATTTGGACGCTATAAAGCTGAATTATTGTGTCTTTAGGAAGATTTTTTGCTTCGAGTGTACCGCATCAGTATTCCGCGCGCCGCTCACCGGAGGAAACAAATTCCCAAAATTGAATTTTACGAAACGAGTTGAATACGACACGGAGTATCCAAACTTGGAAAGAACTGAAATTTGTATTATTTCGACAATAAATACGTGTGTTTTATTACGCAAAGCGATACTAGATTTAAAGCGTACTTCCCGCAATATTTATTTTAGTTGCGGAAAGGTCGTTTTGCTACTTTCTCACGATTGACAGATACAGTTTTAGGGCCCTCAACACAACGACTTTTTGCAGCGATGCAGTTGCACGTTAGTGCATTTGCAACGCGCTACAATCGCGAATGTATCGATACAAACGCACGACCGTGTCGGATGACTTTGGAGAAATAATGGATGGAGAGCTGCAGTGATATATAGAATGTTTTGCGTATTTTGACAGTTGAATCCGTTGAGAATCAAATTTCGTAGATCACAGTATTGGAAATTTGATACTTACCACGGATTCAGCTGTCGAGATACTTTGCGTATCACATTCTTATAGAATAGCACTGCAGAATCACGTTTGCATCTCGACAGTAGCGCAATGGTATCGGAATTGCATCGCGAATGAATCGCGGTTACGTGGGGGAGGGCACACAGCTAGTGGCCTCATCATGACTTATCAAACGCGACAGAATCGCTACTGCATCGCTGTAAAAACCTCGCCGAGGGTGAAGGCCCTTAAATAAAAATGTTTATTAAAATTAATCCTAAAATATGATAAAGAATGTGATCGCTGTAAATAAACAGCTTTCTCAGTGTAAATAAAATAGTTTATTAAAATTAATCCTGAAATATGATAAAGAATGTGATCGCTGTAAATAAATAGCTTTCTCAGTGTCTATAAAAAATATTTTAGTAGCCATACCACCATGAAGCAATAATATTAGGAGTTCCTCTTTTTACATAATATCCACATTCACATAATATGGTCAGTTCAAACTGACCAGATTGCTTGTGTGGTTATACCATATTAATATGAAATTCCTTACTACTTAGCTGCTATAGTAAAAATCGCTACCTATGTTTACCTACGGTTTTATTTATTTATTACAACGGCTCAAGTATCAGCTGATAGTACAAAAATAATAATTACTAATGAACTCAGACAAAATAAACAAGTGAAGGCTTTGTCAAAGTAAAAGTGTGTTTTACAATTAAAAGGAACGCGTAGTTTCGTCGCATCTGTGGGAGTGACCAGTGTTTGTGTTTCGCAAAACTATGCCTTAACTTTTTTATTCGATCTGAGGAGACACAAAATAATTCCGAAATCCAAAGTGCCATATGACCTAAATCCTCGTTCTAAGATAGGAACATCAATAAAATTCAGCTAGACGTTTCATATCTTCTGCTGAATGCAAAGATTTGCTCGAGCAGCGGTTTCCTGGCACCAGTATTGGCATTTTTGTTTGAATTACTCTTTATAGTTGATTCCTACTTGTGAATTTTAAGTTGTATTATTTTTACCCGACAAAGAAGGATATTGTTGCATCTATGCATGTATGTTCCACCAAGGCTACTTCTATATACAAAGTATACTTTTGTAAATTGTAATTTATGTTAAGCTATAACATAAATTACAATTTATATATATATTTTTTAAACAATTTTCCCATATTTTTGCCTAAAGATGGCCCCGAGCGAGTTTCTTACGCCGGTTCTTCTCGTAGGACAATTCTAAAGGGGTTAGTATCTAACCTATTTGGAAATAAAAGATTTTTCATTTTCATTTTCATTTAATTTTCAATGAAAGAGCTGTCAATAAATAAATCTTTATAACTTTGACCCAGATGTTAATAACAGTGATCTTAATTAACTAGTATTAGTAATAGGTTCACAATAATTACCCAACGACTCTTGGAGTAATCGTTTTGATTTTCGTCGTTCGTTTAACAAATCGAAAGAGCATTGTAACTTCATTATTGTTAGATTTCATTAATAGGCCGACTTACAGATCATGGGATGAATATCTAGATAATATTGAATTACTTATCGAAATTACTTTAATTATTATATAAATTACTTTTTAAAATAATGTGCGTATTAATATTTTTTGGTAATATTATTCATCCTTGGATTGGAAAAGTAGCTAGTTAGTCTATACGTTGATTAATATCACGATGTAGTCTTTATAAAACGTACCACACAGTTTAAAGTAACTATATCCATTATCCATGTTGAGCATAGAAACCGTTTAAGCCTTTTCGGACTTCCACATATTTCCGGGATTAAATAGACGAATTGGTTAAGCCGTTCTCAAGTTTTAGCGAGACTAACGAATAGCAATTCATTTTTATATATAGGAAGAAGAAGAAGATTACCTTCGTTGACTAACGGGACGTGCGAACAATTTAGGACAAAATGTCTTAATTTGATTTCCGTCAATTTCTCACTCGGCTTCTAGGTGTTAATTATTATTATAAAAACTATACCTAATAGTTAGCTGCATCGTAAAAGTCCAACACAAAATGACCATTATTTCTGGCCCTTAAACGAGAGATCATTATTGTAATTTTATTTATAATGTTTTCGTGATGAGAAAAATAAGGAAAATAGAAACAAATAAAGTTTAATGCTAAAGATATTATCATAATGTTACAACGTTCTATCACCTCCCCTTTTAAGAGATTAAATGTTTACTGAGAACAGTTAACTTAATTTTACTCAGTTTTAAAGTTATAACTGACTTGGACTAGGATTTCTATTTGATGTGCTCTGTGGAGCTGAAGGTCGTGGGTTTGGATTTCGTAAATAAATAAAAAAAATTGGTGTTCCCGAGTTAGGGAGGCATATTTTTAAAATATATCATGTGTTATGTTTAGTTTAAAAGTACTAAATATATTACAGGTACCCGGTAACACAACTTATTAAGATCAGACCACGAGTAGAATGTCTAATATTATAATATATACATCGTCAGTAATTTCTATAGAAAAGTTGATTTAGCTTATCAGTCCTTTTGGAGACATTAAATGCTGTCAACTTAGGGTAATAAGTTTTTTAAGTTTCTGTACCGAAAGGGTAAAAACGGGACCCTATTATTAAGGCTTGACTGTATATCTCTATCTGTTAGTTACCAGACTATACCTCAAGAATCGCGATAATTAAACAGTTTAATGATTTTTGGTGAATTTGGTAGATTCATTGGTACGGAATTCTGAATGCCGACTCGCCTTTGCCATTTTTGTCTACCATTTAGATATATAGGGCAATTCAGATAATTAAGCAATTCCTTTATTAATAAGAGAAACTAATTTAGTCTGCAAAAAGTTAACGTCATGCTAGAAGTTGGAAATTAAGGTCAAACATGATAAGAGCGGATGAGGCGTCTAAATCTTTGTCCTACTTTGAGTCTCGCTAAAGAGAATTAAGTTCTTGTCTTTGTACAATTTACAATAGTTATATTTTCCGGGAATACTGAATCTTAGAAACGTGTCATATTTTTCTGACACATTTTTTCAGTATGCTTAGGCTCAACTCACGTTGGCACAGAGTCGTAGCGTTTTTCGTGTTTATCCCCATAGTTTATTTTTCTCTTTTCTAACTGTTAAGGTTCAAACTATTATGCATATTATAGTTACAAATTTAAAAAAAGTAAAGCGTCACTGAAAAATCTCCGGAGTCGCTTAGACGAGAAGTAAATAATATAAACCAAATTTAAAATTAAAAAAAAACCGACTTAGCGTGAAATATTCCTGTCACACCTAACAAACGACCTGATGACCTTGAAGACTTGAACCGATTCCCACCAAACATAGCTAAGAACACGACCGATAATATATCTTTCAAACGAAAAAATCCGAATTAAAATCGGATCATCCGTTTGGGAGCTACGATGCCACAGACAGACACATACACATTTACACATACACGTCAAACTTATAACATCCCGTCGTTTTTGCGTCGGAGGTTAAAAGCGTACATTAGTGTGTATTGTGGTAGTGTGATCCAATCGGAGCGGAGTTCATAAGTGGTCATGTACTAATTATATAATAGGTCATTACGTCACAATATTCTGTATATTGTGACGCAGTGACGTATAATTAGTCCGTTTCGTCACGTCACGTGTTTGTCCACATTTACAATTAATATTCAGTCCGCGCCTGAGCCGCTGGATTTGGATACGAATATAACAGTACATAATACACACTGACGTTTCGAATAAGCCATACTTGTTACCACTTATTAATAAAAAAAAATTACACCAATAACACTAAACAACGTTGCTATATTTGTCGAATGGCTGTTCATCGTATCAGACAAGAAAGCGATTTGTTGTGTATCCGTGTGTCATCATCATTATTTCATTTATGCGTCCACTACTGGACTTAAGAGGAAACCTCACGCCTGTTTTCGCCATACAAAAATAGGGGTCTACGCGACCCCTATTTTGTCCCTGGATAATGCCGCTAGAGTAACAATTTTTTTCCTCAATATTTATGTATATTATTTGTACGTCCCTATTTTTTCTTTTTTTAATATATTAATTATTTTTCTATATTATCTCCATAATATGGACGTTAAAAAAAAAATTACCAGAGTTTTCGCTGTGTTTAAACACACAGGAAACAAATTTGACTGCATTATGCGATAAAATCAAAATATAGAAACCTTGCTCAAGTCTTTTTTTAGTTAATAATGAAAAAAATATCTAAATCGGCTAAGTTTTGGAGGAGGAAACTTGGATCCCCCAAATGTTGATTTCTTGTACTTAGAACAGGTAATTTCAGTTCGAGCTACAGTTGTCTCTATCGTGCTAGTTCTGACTAGCAAAAAGACTGCGAGACAGCAATACATTTTACTAATACCTATTTTGTATTTCCTTCAATCGTGAGGTTTCCTCTTAAGCCCCGAAAGTATTTCTTATTGGGTGGTTGCCTAGTAGTAGCATAATACTCTTGTCTAGGCTTGGAAGGCGTGCTAACGACCGAAGTGTCTGCGCAAACACTCCCTCCTGCTTCATTCTTCTGATTAATTTCTTTGCAGACAGACATAGCATGTCCTTTGGGCACCCTTGAGATCATATCAAAAGGTTTTGAGGTCGGTTACCACTGTTGATCGTGGCTACAAAGGAGAGTACTGTAGTGGGCCATTTTCCCTTTAAAAATCAAACAATGCTGTTTTGTCTTTTACCTCTAAGTAATATTTTTAGTATGAAAACAGGAATTAAAATATGTACTTAAAACAAGGAATTGCGATATTTTTTTTAATTGCTTAAAACTAATAACAAATTTATATTCATTTTAATTTTTAACATTATTTTAATGATTTTTTTTTATTTTCTCTTCGGCCATAATGGTATAAATTATTTCCCCCATAATGAGAACAGAAACAGCACGCACATTTAGTCTCGGAACCACGAGAATTTAGATTACAAATACCGGAAATTAAAGAAATTTCAGGCCATTTCTTTGTTTTACTGACCTGATATTAGCCACACAGGGTAGTAAATGATTACTATTATATATTAAAAGGTTTTTTTCCGTCTGCGCCATAAGTATGGTAAATTTGTTATATTCTATATGTATTATGTATGTATAATTGAATAAGGTACTGTTTAGGTTACACAGAGCGTGCTTTAGGAGACACAAAATAACAAAAAACGGGCAGGTGCTAGTCGGACTTACGACAGAGGGTTCCGTACAAAAACCTCTTGGTATAGAATTTTGATGTTTAGAACTGAGTATTTGATATAAGTTTTAATTTAATACTTCTAAGCATTCATATGGAAACCAATAGTAAGTTTAAAATGACATATTTTTATCATTAAGTACTTAAAATTTACGGTGTATGGTTAATTTATGGTTTCGCAATGTTTCCTTTATTTGTAATATGAAACGTTGCTTAGTGCATTTTCTTGTCTCAGTCCACGGGATTCATTTAGGTTCCTTGTGACTGTCGAGAATAATCGGCATAATATACGACTCTATGTTTTTATTGTTTCAAATCTTCAAATCTTATCAAAGCTTCAAGGGACAGCTATAATTGTATAGTATATGTTATTGAATGTACTGTAGGTTCTTGGTGGAAATTCATGATATGACACCTAATGACGACTATGTCGAAGTCGGTCGTGTATTTTAAGTAATAATTAATTAATGTAAAATAACTAATAAAGGGGAGAAAAGTGCAAGTAGTTTGTGTTGTACTATTGTAGAGTAATATGCCTAAGTATTTGATAAAGGGATTTTCAGGTTGACACCTCTCCGCATTCCTAAGAAAAATGGTATTGACAGACAGACAGACGGGCAACAAACTGATCCTATACGGAACCCTTACAAATCAAAATGGCGAATTAATTCAAATATTTGTTTTACTATTTTTTATTTTAATAATAATTACATAGACACGCAGCCGGGATTGTTAGTTTAATATTTACTAGTTTTTTTTAGTTTAATAGTTTTTCTTTCTTTCTTTTCAGTCATTCAGTTTCAATCGTAGTAGATTAAGCTTGTGTCGAAACGTTATTAGCTTGAGGACTAATGATTCTATCGACGCTCACATGTTCTACCATTTTGTTGATTACACAATGTATGGAATTGACATTAATTGGCTATTACGTCCGTCCCGAATTGTCACTTCCATGCATTTTCATTACAAAAGCATTCACCTCCATTTGAGTTTAATTTGAGGCTAATTAATATCATATTTAGAGTAAAGTAATTTGTGTGATCTGAATTCCGTTTACACGGTTATAATATCACAGTTCAATTTGCTTATAGCCTATTATATGAATTTATAATATTTTTTTTCAATCAAATTTTATAGCTTGCATATAGAGGAGTTATAATAGCATTTTATAATAATAATACGTTAATATTTAAATAACACAATTTAAGATATTTTGGAAATTTGGAGAATGTAAGTATAACTTATTTACGCAATAAAATTTGGTTGATCTATTCGAAAGTAATGTGATCGTGAAACAGATGTTGTCATAACATTTATGAATATTGTAGACAGACACTAAATTATATTGACTTGGCACTTTCGCGATGCACAAATTTTCTCCCCCTTTTTACTACAACTTAACAGCCTCGTATGAATTTTGATGGGTCTAAAAGCACTTTGTTTCTTCATTATGTTCGTAAGACGAAGGGTAATTAATAAAATTACTGCACGTAAGGCTTATGACCCAAAAAGTAATAAGAGAAAGAGCACTTTGTCATGTCAAGCTTTTAACAGACTGTTAATTTTGCCGTAAAATAAATTAATGCGTTAAATCGTTTTATGAAATATACCTACAATATGTACGGAAATTTATGAACTGGAACCAAAGCTGTGCTAAACATAGAGTAAAAATGAAAACAGAGTGACAACTTTTCCATAACATTTTGCTGTAATATAGATAAACTGATTAAGGGCCGATTTTTCAATCGTCAGATAACTTTTATCTAAGGAATAAATATTATGTGACTTTGACAGATTTTGTATGGAACAAATGTCAAAGTCACATGTTTATTCAACAGATAAAAGTTATCTGACGATTGAAAAATCGGCCCTAAGTATATTTGACGACTTCCGTAGCGCATTGGTTGATATTGATGCTTGAGCCGGAGGTAGCGTGTTTGAATCCCATCGAAAATTATAAAATGTTAACGGCGTGTTAAAATACCATGCCTTCTCATTCATTGCTAGGAATTACGAGTTTAACAACATGATATTTAACGAAGGATTAACTTTAACATTGATTGGTGAAACACGTCCTAAAATAATAAAATAGGAAACACATCACTGCTCACCACAAAACCATTCGATATTTCCCCTATCTATACAGTTACTTATTCCTCGACTGTAAATCTTTTCCTTTACAAATGTAATAGGATTACTTAAACATTTGTCTAACGTTTATACATTTTAATGAACTGCATCTACCTAAATGATGTACCTGTATACATTAGTATTTTGTATAATGATGTAGAAGGAAATGAATTTGCGCGACCAAGTTTGTGTAAAGTGTTTTTTTTATTTCCCCCGACAACAACAGAGGGGAAGTTTGACGTATGGCATCAATTGGATGAACATAATATTTTTAATCTAGTTTTTTTGGTTGATCGAAAGATGTGTTATTATTCATCATCATCAGCTAGCTCACGAATTGACAATTCGAAGGACAGTTAAAAAATTTGTTTGTAGTAAAGTTATAATAAGAAAGTAAGGACAGATATCTGTCAAATCTTTTATTTGACAGAGATCTGAGGCCGGTTTTTATGTAAGGCATACACCGCAATAGTCCGCATTACGAGGTAAGGCGTTACATGTTGTGTAGTTTCGTTACATGTTTGTGCGCGACACTGTGTAATAAGCTCTCAGGCCAGCTTCCCAGCAGTTATTTTGAAGTGCCAGAGTGTGTGCGCAATACATATCACTCTCTCTTCCTTCACTCTTGTAGCCCAGCGGGACGGTTACCGTTGTCCCGACTGGCGCGGAACGCAGGAACGACTTTTAACATGCCCATCCGACGCATGGATCATCTTTCTTGTCAGACAATGTCATCCTATATTGTCACAACCAAACTTGAAAACAACATTTTCTCTTCCAAGGTAGTATCGAACCCATGATGGTCTAGAGCCAAGCTCTGCGCCACTAGACCATGGAAGTACTACTACGTAATTGGGTTATTGTATGAACATTAAACTTATTTACTTTTGGACTAATCGGAATAAAAAAAAAATGTAAAATAATAATTAGGATAAGTTTTAAAACATTTAAATTATCTATCACTTTCTCGCAAAACATTATATTTTGTATGCAGGTTGGTGTGATGTAGGTATAGATGTAGGGTGCCCTTCTCGTTATTACATTATATTTAATAATTTAATAATATCTTCATTATTTTAATGGAAATTAAATAATTTCAATTTAATATTATTTGTTTACTAGGGGCTATAATAGCATTAATTAAAAAATGATTAAAAACCTCAATTAGGTATACGGCGAGCTTAGACCGTCGTCGCTGTTCGATTCGTACAATTCTGTCTTCAGTATTCATCTGGTTCCTAGATTCAATTTTAACGCCTCCGCGGTCTAGTGGTTCAGAGCTTCGCTCTCGACCCGGAGGACGTGGGTTCGATTCCCGCGTTGGAACAACAAAAAATGTTGTTTTCAAGTTTGGTTCGGACAATGCAGGCCGATCACCTGATTGTCTGACAAGAAAGATGATCCATGCCTCGGATGAGCATGTAAAAAGTCGGTCTTGCGCCTGTTCTCTCGCCAGTCGTGTCGGTTTATCGTCCCACTGGGTTATGAGAGTAAAAGGAAGAGAGAGTGTCTTTGTGTATTGCGCACACACTTGGGTATAATAAAATAACTCCTGCGTAGCTGGCCTGGTTTCAATGAAATCGGCTACCGACACCGAAATCGGTGAGGGGAGCTATTATTATTCATTTGGTCTGCAGCCTGAATATACATAAGAGTTAGCTACTACATTTGGTATTATTAGCTACTAAAGTTGTGAGTATAGTGTCAGAATGTGAATCAGAAGTTGTTTCATAATATGTACAATATTGCTGAAAAAATAAATCAAATAAAAGTAAAAAAAAAGTCAATGTTATTTATAGCTTATTACTGTCCCCTTTCATCCCGCAATTATTTAAAATAGGCCTAAACCCTTTTACAAAGGAATCTCATAAAATATATTATTGTTCGAAGGCCGATTGTGTAAGCAATGTTTGTATCACAGACTCGTTTCGTTCCTAGATTCAATTTTAAAAATTTGTTTCTCACGAATTCGCATCCTGAATACAAATTGTGAGGAGTTCTAACTACCGTTGTTTGTGAATTATATTACTAAAATGGTGGTGTGAGTATACGTACGTCCTGATTTAATGTCTGATAATATGTAAACATTTAAATTTACTTTTTGTAATTTTATATAGTTCGCATCTTCGATTTTTTTTAAGATAGGTAGGTATAGATACAACAAATATTTATTGAATAAAAACTTGTTCAAGCACTGCTTTGACGATCAAAAAGTGTAATCGGGCGAGACGAACGGAAGTTGAGAGGGAGACATAAGTTTATGAAGACAGAAAAAGAGTGAGTTTCGTATATCTTAAATAATATACATGCCTATAATTATCATTTTCCTTCTCTTACATCCAGTTACGTTTTGTACATATTTAAGACTTACTGCAGGCATATTGTTATACATATAGATGTAGCTATGAAAGTTTTACTTTAACCGCCTGGGCTATCACACATTCAATGAATAGACTTGAAATTATTTGCTACTTGCCTATGTATTCTATGTATAATAGCTATGCCCGCGACTTCGTTCGCATGGTTTTTTGAGCGACTTAAACCGTTTATGCAGTGCATGCAACGAAAGTCTCCCCGTTTTTGCAACATTTCTCACTGACGCTTCGCTCCTATTGGTCGCAGCGTAATGTTATATAGCCTAAAGCCTGTCTCTATAAATGGACTATCCAACAAAAAAATAATTTTCAAATCGGACCAGTAGTTCCTGAGATTAGCGTGTTTAAACAAACAAACAAACTCTTCCGCTTTGTAATATTAGGATAGATGTATATTTTGGATTCCAAATATATTTTGTAGTGGTGTGTTATTTAATAATAATCGCTGCCATACCTAAACAATTCAGCCCCGTGATAAGTTATACAAGTATTTGTGTTACATGAGTCAACATTACTTTCCTTATTCAAGAAAACCTCAGACGCTTCGTTTACGTAAGAAAATCTAGTTATTAGAAGTTTTTAACACTTAACATAAGCACCGCCATTAGACTAATACCTAAATTGCACTAAATGTATTCGAAATGGCAGCATTACGAACAAACTGCATTCAACTTGTTTCCTTACTTTTTCTTGAGACCAACTGTTTCTGATGCCGGCTAATTTCTCTGCTCAGATTAATCATAATGTATTCACAAAAATTACGAACAAGATAAATATACATACATTGTAATTAATACTTAAACTACATACAGTACCTTCTATTATAATTATTTTTGATTGATTAACGCATGTTGTACTTCACCTATCATTAGGACTCATTTCATCTTTAAGCCCTTTTTGTTTTTTATTTTATTGTACCAAATGTTGTTCTGTTGGTGAGTCAATAAATAAATAAATTAAAAAACATTAGGGAAAAAGGTCGGAAAGCGACCTTAGGAAAGTAATGTTCCCTATTTTTTTTTTATCTGATTTTGTGGCTTCACCCAGGAGTTCAGTGCGCTCTATCTGCTTATCGTTTTATAATATGAGTTTCCTTATCTAATATTTGAAGACATAAAAGGATAAGGCAGCAAAATTCAGAAGAGTGTTGTATTCAAACTGTCACTTAAACGTTTTTGAATAGGTATGTTGTAAAGTATTAAGTACATTATTCTAGAGTCACAATAGATCCAGAAGGGTCGCAGTGACGTCTGTTCCTGACTAGGCCAGCCTTCGGTTTAAAAAAAAAACAAATATCTAAAAAACTGTCATAAGAATCAATGTACTCTATACGTACATTATTCTTCAATTATACAAACCTACACTAAAATTATCAATACTAATATTATAAAGAGAAAGATTTGTATTTTTGTATGTAACTCAAAAAGTACTGGACCGATTTTAATAACTCTTTTTTCATTAGAAAGCTTCTATCACTGAGTAACATATGTTATATAAAAATCAATTGCTGTTCGTTAGTCTCGCTAAAACTCGAGATCATCTGAACTGATTCAGCTATTTTTGGTCTTGAAATATTCATGAAAGTCCCGGGAAGGTTTAAACGGTTTCCATGCTCAACGAAGTGGGAACGGGTCAGCTAGTTGTTAATAAAAAGAGAACATACTATTTCCATGTTGTTTCCATTGAAAGAGTCACAAACGATATTTCACACGCGCACCGATTTTATATAAATTTGGCACATATACTGATTCAATCATGGGGAAGGATTTAGGGCGTGTTTCACCAAGCAATGTTAAAGTTAATCCTACGTTAAATATCATCTTGTTCCCCTTGTAATTCACATCAATGAATGAAAAGGCATGGTATTTTATACAATTTAAATATATTATATCTAGCAATATCCCGCGAAGCAAACGTTGTTTCGCGGGATATTGCTAGATATAATATATTTAAATTGTATGCTATGGATTTCCGCAAAGTAACGCCTGATTCCATTAACTAGCATGGTATTTTAACAAGCCGTTAACATGCGTTGGTGAAATCAGGACTAAGGATGTGTTTCACCAAGCAATGTTAAAGTTAACGCCATGTTAAAATACCATGCTTTCTCATTTATTGACAGGAAATACGAGAGGGATAACATGATATTTAACGAAGAATTAACTTTAACATTGCTTGGTAAAACACGCCCTTAAGCTACTTTTAATTGCGGTTAGATTTCTGCTATATTGATGTTGCTACGACAAAAGAATGTCGCGGCAACATCAATTTAGAATATTACATTAGGTAGCCGATAACTTAATTGTAAGAAGTTTATTTAGGTAATTAAAAATATTATAACACAACAACAATATTATAACGTACACTCGAAACAGTGCACTGGAATTGCAAAAACCTACATTACATTGTATCGACAGGTCAGCGCGAACGAAGTACGACACGGAAATTGAATCCATACCCCGTGACAGTCTGACTGACACACCATCCCTGACTGACGTATCAGTCCACTGACGGATCAGCCATCTATCAATCAGTCAAGTACAAAGACATCCGATCACATACCAATTATACAGAAAAATATCCGTTTGAAGTTACTTATGTACTCTGTGAGTTTATAAATGCCTAGTTTAGTATGCCTTATTGCTTTAACGCGGGGATCGAACCCACGTCCTCTAGAATTAACCAAGGTCTATACTATCGGAGGCATCATGAAAATATAAATAACATACATAATATATAAAAATACATTACATGGTTTTAAACAATTACAGATATGAATACTTGAACCAAGAAGACTAATATCAGAGCTATTTTTACTTCCGACGTAAACAGAGGGGTCTTATAAGTTTAGCGTGTATGCATGTATGGCATCGTAGAACCAAAAAGAGGATCAGATTTTGTTTTAGTCTAGTTTGAAAGCTGACGAGATCGCGAATGAAATTTTCTTTTTTAAAACGAAAAAATTAAAAGATACGTATTTTAATGTTTTCCTATAATCTATATTATGAATACGGTTAAAAAAGAAATAAAGTATGTAACATTAATTAAGTTTATCGCTTTTAAAAGTGAAACGACACGTTGTTTTATTTGTCAAATACATTCTCAAGAAGAGTTTGCGAGTGAGATTGTTTTATACGGGCCTTTATCTCCAAGGGTCTTAATACTATTGAAGTATTTAACACTACTCTCTCGTAATAGACATCATGAAAAAGTTTCGCAGCAAGTACGAAACTCGCGAACCACGAACCGGAGTTGGAAAGATTCCCAAACTATCGGAAATCTTCAATAATCCTCATATAATTGCTACGACCATTATTTCTTTACTTAACTGTAGTTATAGTGTTTAGACTTATTATTTCTTTTGGTATTTCTTATTCGTATATTTACTTTTCAATACATATTTCATGTGTAACCTACGGGAACCGTACATTATATACGTCAAAGCCCAGCAGTAAGCTAAGGAACATAAGAGCTCCGTAAATTAAAGTAATCGGATTTGACATCCGATTTATATACATAGTATTGCCGCTTCATACTTTTAATACTTTCGTTAACTTTACTTTATCTTTATTTTGCGAAAAAGTGTTATCGCGCCAATCGAAGCGTGTTGAATCGTATAATTTAAAAAAAAACTGAAATTTGCCATTTTCACACTCGCATCACGAATTAATTCGAGAAGTATATAATACTAAAGAAAGGTATATTGCATATTTTATTCGGCTACATTAAAACAAAAATATCAATTTACAAAACTATAATCTTCTGGTAAATATAGTGAAGATTATTACATAGATGTGTGGATTTTTAAATTATACCAGTATCGAGAGAAAAGGTTTCAAAGTACTCAAATGTTTAGCATACGCGCACGCATCCTTAATAATGTTGTCTATGTTTCACTGTAGCGCCTAAATTACTGATCTGATTTGACGAAAGAGATGTAAAATTAGTTAACGACTTTATGTAGTAGAAAAATAGAACATACTTGGATTAGTGCAATGCACAGGTTATACCAAATGTTGGAAATAATATAGAGGATAAATTTGCCCGATTATTGGACCTAAAATAAAAAAAAAAAGTTTTAAAACTATAACCCGACTTTGCAAAAAAGGGTGTCTAAAAGGCTAAAACAAGAAAATAATTCAATTTGAGATCCAGATATGCATAGGTACAAAAATAGTCAAGGTAGAGCCGTGGTATTAAAAATTATATTATAGTCTTAGATGTTACTTGCGGGACCAATGCGAATCGATTGACACCTAATTTATTAAAATCGGACCAGTAATTTAACCGCTAAGAGGGAACATACATACAATCATACATAAACAGCCAAAATCATTACCCTTCCTTTTGGCTTCGCCGAAGTCGGGTAAAAAGTATGCCATGGTCCATATTATCCACTTCACGGTGCCCGAAGTGGATACATTTCATACAATAGCTGATAATTACGTAAGACTAACTAAATCATTTGTTAATCAAGTAGCAATTAAGGTGCATCAATTTACTTGTGGTGTCCTATTAATTCTCCGCACAGCGATATTGTTTTAGTACTATGTACTTAACATACTAAGATCGCCAATGATGGGTAATATAACAACAAAGTATGGACTGTTGAGGTCCAATTTAAACAAAATTATGATGTATTAATAAGTCATTATGTATCTTTACTGTCGTTAAATTGGTGAAAAAAAAATGTTGGTGACCTAAAGGACAGGCCAAGCCTAGTGCAGGCGCCAATTATAATACTTTATATGACGCTGTTAAATATACCTTATTAATAAAAAATATATACATAGGTATATATAATATATATATCCAGAAATGGGCATCAAGCAGCTTTTCGGTTGAAAATTGCCAATGTTCGATAGTTGTCAGGCGTGGGGAGTACCTAGGTATATGCAACTACCCCCTATGAAATATGGGGTGGCATATGTCCATTGTCCAGGTCACAGAACAGATAAAGAGGTTAGAATGGAAATAGTTTCGAATTAGTATTAGAACGCGCGTCGCCGCTTGTCTCCCACTCTTAATTCCACTACAAGGAAGTAACCCAATACGTACGAGCGTTACGAACACAAATAAACCTCACGCACTTAGATTGCTTATTTAGAATAGAATATATTTATTGCAAGAATGTAGTATTACAAAGATCTTTACAATTAAAACATGTTCTCGTACATCCTGCCATACAGATGGCGTGCAATTGCAAAAGACAATAATTATTAATAGTTTTAACATTTTTACATAAATATAAATAGTTATAGTTATTTTGTTACTTAAAATTGACAATATATTATGTGTATTTTAGCATTAAAATTAATAAAATTACATTCATAACAATAATACAATTTAAGACATGCACAAATTATTACATTGATAAAAATAATTGAATAATTGAATAACATTACATTACATTGGCTCTGTGTGAGACATGTATTCGTTTAAGCAATAAAAACAGTGTTTTAGTAACCATTTAGATATCTCTCTTTTAAAGGATGTGGATGGTAGTTCTTTAAATCGATTGGGCAGCTTATTATATACTCTGACAGCATTTACGTAAACATTTCGCTTGAATATTTCATATCTACATTGAGGTAAATAAAGTTTAAATTTATTTCGTGGAGTAACATTTCTATTAATTACGTCAGAGTTTAATAAGAATAGTTTAGGATTTGTTTTCACAAAAGTACAGATGTCTCTGATGTACATACAAATTAACGGTAAAGTCTGAGATTTATTAAACAGTGGTTTACATTTGTAATTGGTTGTCACACTAACGTAAACAATGCATTAGATGTACACTTACACACGCGCACTTTTCTCATGCATGTTAGGGCGACCGAAGGTCGATAATTAATATCGATAAAATTATTGTCACATTTTTTGCAATAGTTCGGTAAAATTTTTGAGGGGTGACAGGGTACCGTACGACTAATATTCTTAATAATCTATTTATTTATTTACTAGTTAAAAAAAACATACATTAATCACAGATATAACAATATAATTATAATAATGTCCGTATGAAATTTTCTTTTATTTCTTAATAGAAAGCTAAATTAAATAAACAATAATTGATGGTTATTATCAATAAAAGAGTTGCTTAAATTATAATATCATTTTCTTATATCGACATTGTTTACATCTTGGTACAACACTATCGATACGCACGAAGTACCTAGAATTAAAGCTATGATTCGGCGTGCGCAACCACATTATACAAAATGTTCCCCATGTATTGCAAGCAATGGATACTTTTGCGCCTAAATACGAATGTATCGTTTTCGATCACGAAGTACATAATGCAATGGAAATAATTACTAATATCACTTATAATTAAAAGTTTTTGGACTCACCGGTGGAAAGAAATTCCTTCTCAGGCTACACTACACACTTGGCTTCTTTTCCGACACGTTAAAACAGCGCAACACGGCATTTTTAACGACTTTTTATGGAGCTCCGTACGCTGTCACAGTAAGAGTGTGACTGTTGACCGATGAAACTTGTTTCGGCTGACATATGATCATTTGATCGTATGTACGGCGCGTCTGCCCCGCCTACAATGCCATTCTAGTGGTCCAGGTAGTGGACGTCACATAATAATAATAGCTCCGCTCACCGATTTCGGTGTCGGTAGCCGATTTCATTGAAACCAGGCCAGCTACGCAGGAGTTATTTTATAGTGCCCAAGTGTGTGCGCAATGCACAAAGACACTCTTTCTTCCTTTTACTCTCATAACCCAGTGGGACGGTAAACCGACACGAATGGCGAGAGAACAGGCGCAGGACCGACTTTTTACACGCCCAACCGACGCATGGATCATCTTTCTTGTCAGACAATCAGGTGATAGGCCTGTATTGTCCTAACCAAACATGAAAACAACATTTTTTGTTGTTCCAACGCGGGACCCACGACCTCCGGTCGAGAGCGAAGCTCAGAACCATTAGACCACGGAAGCGCTAATGTGTGTGAACGTCACAGTTGAAATGGACGATGATGAATAAATACCAGAAGGCAATAATGTGAAGCTAAAACTCCCACAATTATGGGTCTTCTTTCAATCACGCGGCAGATTGAGGGTTTCCCCTTATCCCAATACCAAGAAAATAAATGAAGGGTAAGCACAAAAGGAACAATAGAAAATAGGATTACTTACTTTTATTATATTCGGGGCTGAGATAATTTTTTATAACTTATAAACGGCACAGGATATGGGGTCCTTTAGTTTTGTGTCCTTCTGTTATATTTTGGTTTTATAGCTGTTATTATCATCAGCGACAGAATATGATTTAATGATTAACCAACTTAGTAATTAAATTTGTAGCCGTTTCGTTTATCAGTGGTCTGGTTGCTTTTTTCTTATTCAATTCAAGTAAGTATCAAGTAAGTATTCCCTAATGCTTACTGTATTAGCAATTAACATAACCTCATAAAAAAATTTGCGGGATATTTCGCGGATAATATTATTATGATCTCAATAAACTTGCTTAGGTAGAAAGTAAATATTTTTTTTACAAATTTTATATTTTACTGAATCGCTGAGATCATGAAGGTTAGAAATACAGCTCCAGCTCTAGATTTAAAGAGAATGTCTAAATAACATCAATATCAAATGTGTGCGATCAGTGACATTCACAGTATGACTAAATTGTCATTGAAAGAGTCATTTAATTGGTGGGTTTCAGTAAAATTAATATTTTTTTAATGCTTAAGCATATGAATATAGGCAGTAGACCACTTGCCCCAAATACGTAATGCAATAATATAAATTATGGCGGTGAAAAACTCACAAAGGGATAAGTAGAACTCAGCATAAGTCAAAACTCTATCTGCGAATATGAACCTCGTATAATTAAGCAAATAGTATAGAGGTGTACGAAATTAAGGCAAGTTCATAATGAATATTTATCGTTTTAATACCTCCGAGCGTGGCCACTCCGCGCGGAGTTAGTGGCACATGCATACGCAAATTGCCGCCGTTAACGCCATTTTTATTGCCGTTTGTTGATAAAATGGAAAAAAACGGACACTGTGGCTCAGTGGATGAACACGTCGGTGCTTATGGAACGAAAAAAAGTGGTATAATATACTGTAGAGACGTGGTCGGACCCGCTAATTAAATTTATACCCGTTAAAAATAAAATTTAACAGTTAGTTCTCTCAAGAACGGATGTAGGACTTTTCCATCACTAAAACTTTTGTTGAGATTTGTGTCCATCAGTATTACGATTAAAAATATTAGTTAAAGTCGATGTATAACAATTAAATTTTTGTTTACTATGTATAAGTTATGATGGGGCTGTCATATACTTTTGTATAAAAGCCTCTAAATTAATAAAGATACAAAAATTGTTGGTTCACGTCAAAGTGCGACGGAAAAAAGTACTTGATAAAGCATATTCGCCTACAGTTGCTATAATTAATGCCAATTGCGGGTGCGACCACGGCTCTACCATGACCATTTTTGTACTTATGCATTTCTGGATTTCTATGTGAATTATTTTCTTGTTTCAGCCTTTGTAGACCCCTTTTTTGCCAAGTCAGGTTATAGTTTATTAACTTATTTTCCTCTAAGTTTTAAATCATAGAAATAATATAGAGTCCAAAGATAAACTCGTGCACGAAGACAATAAAAACCCGTTAGTTGTTTTGCGAGTAGGGCCCTTATTTCTTATTTAATTTTCTTTTAGTACCGATTTTTTGTTACAGAGGCAGCAAAAATACGTAATTTGTTAAAATTTCAAATGTCTAACTATCGGGGTTTTATATTTAAGTTATATATGTCTAGTGACAGACATAACAGACGGATGTTCAGACAGCGAAATCTTGATTAGTAATAAGGTTCTGTTTTTAACCCTAAAAACTAAAATTAATAAATCGGTTTACCAAATTGCACAAATAATAGAGACTACAAAATTGATTTAGAAAAAAACCGACGAACCGAACATATCAAAACATTTAAAATGTCATGTACATTCCACATGTTCCAGATTATTTAAACGAAAAACTTTTCGAGTTTTATTTAAACGATTCAATTTATTTAGACGTAAGTTAGTAGTTAGCAGTTTTTTCTTTAGATCAGTTAAAGCGTTGAAATCGTATTTAAATTAAAAACATAACCTATGTTGACCTTTTTATTATTTGACTATAACTGGATTATAGTCAAAGAATAAACAGGAGATTTCCAAAGAAATTATTACGCAAAAATTTTCTCGATCCAAAAATTTTGAACTTATGTGGACTATAAAATCATCTAAAATACGGAAGTCTGGAGAGAATTCACAACAATTAGGAACTCTAGGCTTAACACGATAGAGTTGAAAATCTAATACCTACTTAAGACGGGTCTAGTCCAATTTCAATGTTAAATTTGACAAAATGATACTCGTGTGTAATTTCTATAATAGTAATAGCGCAGTGTTCCTTTTTATAGCACACTGAATTTAATTCAAATTATTTCTGCTAACTGACGCCGCGGGGAGAAGATAGTTTATAGTATTTAATACAGTCGTCTGACACACGTGACTAACCCTCGGGATTTATTGGGATTTCTTTATATTATACTTATAATCCGATTATAATGAGCTACGTCGCTTCACAATAGATCATACGAGATGAAATCTTGTAGTAAAAAGTAACTACAAGAGGGAGTGCTTACATTGATATTTTTTAATACTGATTGAATGTACTATTGGTTCTTGATGGAAATTCATGTTCATAATAATAAACACAACTTTAATTTGCACTTTCTACCTTTAAGTACGTTTTAATAAGTTTTTACAAATGGGTCAATTTCTCAAATGGCTTTTTTTTTTGTCTTCGTTGAAATTACTATTAAAAAAAGGGAATATTGTTGTAAATTATTTGTTTTAGTATTCAATACGTAGGTATAAGATTGTGGAAAAAATATAATATGCCTAGGACTATTACAAAGGTAGAAAAAAATAACTTAAAACTCTATTTTTATCAAATCGGTGCTGTCCCTCTACTTTTTTTACAAACAAATACGCTTGTATACCATAAAATATGAATAAGTTAAGGATATAACTTATATTATTTCATAGAATATTGGTTTATCTATTATAATATTATATTGTGAAGATAGTATTATTATCATATCGCTGGATTAGTATGTCATTTCGGTGGTTAAACTTATCACATCGGTGCACAGAAATAAATATCGGTGCTGGTTTATCATTTCGCTGGAAACCAGAATTCAAACTGAATTTTCTCCTTAGTCTTAAATGATACGATAGTGATATTAAATTTTGGGACATTTTGTGTCCTAAGGAATACATAAAACCTGAAAAGTATATAAAATATATATAAATAGAAAAGTTCACCGATATGATAAAAATATGGGCATTTGTTGAAATTGACCCAAATACACCTTATGATGATTTAATCGAAACCGGTCGTATTTTTGGAAAAAATTATTAAAACGTAATAAAAAGTGCAAAAATGTAAATAAAAGTTGTGTGTTATTATTGTGATTGATATTTTTGACAGACATATTAAGAATGTGATATAAATATAATCAATTGGTACCTACATTATAATGGTATTTGTAGAAAAACGGACATAGTATTTTTCTGTAGATAAAGACCGAATTCGGGTTATGTATTTATCCATTTGATATTATTCTAAAAGTACCCTAACTAATGTTTGTGAATTCTAATTTCAAAAAATCTCTGTAGCTTCTTGTAATTTTGAATTGCACAGAAAATTACACCTCTCTATCATCAAGCTGTTTAGACAGAAAACATAACTCTACTTCGGAAGTCGAGTAAACTATTTTAGTAGGAAACCCCTCAGTTGTTATTTGTCATTTTGAAAAAAGCCATTAACTGTGGGGCTACTTCTAGGTGGTCTCGCATGATGTCAGCCGCGTGAGGTTCAAATTACGATATTTCAAATGTTTTGTGTATGAGCTTATATAAACAATACGTCGTTAATATCGCTATGAAAGAAGCTAACATATACTTATGAATTGGTTTAGTTTAGCCTTGTAATGTATAATTTATTCCTAGTCTATATAGTACCTATAGCTAGTCAATATAATAAAATCCAGCAGTATATTATGTAAGAAGCATGGGTGTACCTGTATTGGTTTTGTAAGTTGGAAACTTTATTTGATATTGACCCGTAGCTCTTAGACATCTTGTAAAATGGAAGGAAGAACAAACAAACAAATATATTGCAGGTCTCGGACACAGACAACAGAGTGTATGAGAGAACTCTTTAGTCTACGGTTGGAGGGTGGAAAAGTTGGGTTCCACAGCGTTGTGTACATTTAAGGATAGAAGGAAGGATATCTACACTAATATTATAAAGAGGAAAGATTTGTATTTTTGTATGTAACGACTTAACTCAAAAAGTACTGGACCGATTTTAATAATTCTTTTTTCATTAGAAAGCTACATTATCACTGAGTAACGTATGTATAAAAATCAATTGCTGTTCGTTAGTCTCGCTAAAACTCGAGATCAGCTAAATTGATTCGGCTATTTTTGGTCTTGAAATATTCGTGAAAGTCCCGGGAAGGTTTACACGGTTTTGCTCAACGAAGTGGGCACGTGTCAGCTAGTCTGTTATATAGTAATTTAATGTAGCTGGTTAATTTATATTATTTAAGAATTTACTAAAAGTTGTACTATTGTGAAATTGACTAAAAAACTTTAAAAAAAAAATTGTATAATATTATATATTAATAAGACTATTGTGTAATGTACTAATGATTAGGATGTAAAATATTTGACTAGAGTTGACTAACGATTGTTAACTTACCGACAACATTTGCACGTCGAGAAAAATTCGACAAAAATATTATGTGGGAATATATTAAACTGTATCTTATTGTACCATATTTTCGCAAATAAATTATATTATCATTATATTACTATACAACATTCTTAATATAGTCTTATAGTCAGGTTTCCCCCATTATTGTTTTCACTTGATTAGTATCAAGCTAATTTTTCGTGAGAGAGCTTCCGTCCAAGAAATTCTTGGGCGACTCATCAAAATGAAGGTACTCACGAAAAATTAGCTTGATACTAATCAAGTGAGAACAATGTATGGAGGAACCCTGACCATTATATAAATAATAAATAATAAAAAAAATTACTGAACAGAAGTACATGCATACAATCTTAAGTCTATCACTGGTCTCCACACTAGGATTCCCTGTGTCGTGGAGGCCAGTCTCTTTCATATCTAAAAATACAATGGCACAAAGAAAAAAAAAAGTAGTTACAGTGCGGATTACATTCAAAACCTAATATAAAATATTATAGGCAGAAAATATAACAAAAAAGCTAACACAATGTCTATACTACACATAGAGGATCTAAAAAAGAATAGTCACTATAACTTAAACTACATTCTAGAATTGTATTTCTTTTTCGTCAGAAACAAAAAAAGTTTTTACTTTTACATTTTATGTTTTTTCTTAATTCCCAAGAATAACAATGTTGTAAAAAAAATATTGAATGAGAAAGGTAGTATAATATCCCAAAGTTATAGTGACTGTTCATTTTACATCCTGTTTATTTAAAGGTTAAAATTAGGTTGACACGATTAATCATTATTATAATCTAGTAAAGATATTGCCCATCTGTTTCTCGCAAACTAAATGTTACGTCACAATCAGCTCCTTTTTTTTTTGTCTAAACATTTTTTATGTTGATGATTTTCTCATTTAGTTTCAATAGGAGTTTTCCACTATTACATTTATAATTGACTCTCGACATAAAAAGGAGGTGGAAATTATAATTATGGAGTGTGTGGTGTCTATCAGTCTGTATGTAACATCGTAGCTATCAAACGTATTTAAATTTACATTGACTAAGGCTCGTATAAATAAAAAAATCTCAAACCCAACCTCACCTTGAGATCCTATTTGACAGATAAAAAAACGTTGCGTTTCACTTTTAAAAATGAAGAATTTTGCTTATGTTACATACTTAAATTTTTTTCTTTCTTAAAACGTAAAAATAAAGATTATAAAAATATACATTATACTTATTTTATTGTTTCCTGTAATCTATAATATGAATATAACATTATAAAAAGAAAATAAATTAAAGTACTATGTAACATTAATAAAGTTGTTTTATCTGTCAAATAGGTTCTTAAGGTGAGGTTGGGTTTGAGATTGTTTTATTTATACGGGCCTTAGAGCCTAAGAAGTAAAAAAAAGGAACTACGTTTACAAAATCCGACTTCAACAACTAAAAAGCATAATAGTTTTATAATAATAATAATAGCTCCCCTCACCGATTTTGATGTCGGTAGCCGATTTCATTGAAACTAGGCCAGCAGGAGTTATTTTATAGTGCCCAAGTGTGTTCGCAATTCACAAGGACACTCTCTCTTCCTTTTACTCTCATAACCCAGTGGGACGGTAAACCGACACGACTAGCGAGAGATCAGGCGCAGGACCGACTTTTTACATGCCCATCCGACGCATGGACATGGACGCATCTTTCTTGTCAGACAATCAGGTGATCAGCCTGAATTGTCCTAACCAAACTTGAAAACAACATTTTTTGTTGTTCCAACGCGGGAATCGATCCCACGACCGGGTCGAGAGCGAAGCTCTGAACAACTAGACCACGGAGGCGATAACTGTTATTTTATAATGTACTTACAATAATTAATGTTCTTTTTGGAGTCGGTGTCATTCAACTCCAAAAAAAAACATTCAAAAACAACATCCAAAATTTTTGCTGACTTAAAACTCACCTATACCGACACCGACTTCAAAAAGTATATTCATTGTAAGAGAATTAATTGTAATAAAGGTATTATTCTTATTGTAAATTCAAATCTTTTGTATCTAATTTTTTTTAAGATTTACAAAAAATGTTTTTTATAATATGAATTAATACGAACATGATACCAAGAACGTAGCAACATAACATATTTGGAGGATTAGTCCTGATTATTTTCAATATTTGCTTGGGTATTCGATTTTTCATAATATATTAGGCACCTTTTAAATTGCTTTCACTGTTTACATTTCATTGAGGGTCGGAGTACGTCGATTCCGAGAAATCAAACGTTTAAACGTGTTCATTATGGATTCGTTCCCGTTGTATTAATATTATGGGTATCCCTTAGAAAAGGTGTTTTTCTATTTTGCTATTAAAATTAAACAAAATCTCTTTTATCATAATCCTTACTTACATATTATTATAAAACAAAGTCTACCTTGTCTGTCTGTATGTTCGTGATAAACTAAAAGACCTTAGCACCAACCGTCATCTTGTTTTCACCAATGGATAGAGTGGTTCTCGAGGAAGGTTTTAGTGTTTAGTGATTCTCGAGGTAGGTTTGAGTCTTTAGTGATTCTTGAGGAAGGTTTTAGTGGTTAGTGATTCTTCAGGACGGTTTAAGTGTTTAGTGATTCTCGAGGAAGGTTTTAGTGGTTAGTGATTCTCGAGGAAGGTTTTAGTGTTTTTAATGGTCATGGCGCAGTCATTGCGTCTTTTCGCAGGTAAAGTCCGTCGAGACAGCTAGTGTACTATATGTGTTAGGTAAGTAAATAGGTGCAGTAGCCAACTGATTTATCACTTTTGAATCTTATAATTACGCGATGAGGGCGAAAAGTGGTAAAACGAATCTGTCGGCAAACATACTTTTTTTTTAACTTAGACGACCTCCGTAGCGCGTTGGTGCTCAAGTGAGAGGTCGCGGGTTCGAATCCCGCAGAGAGATCAAAAAGTTTTCAATGTTCCTGGATCATGGATGTGTATAAAATTTGTGTATGTATATAATAAAAATATTCAATATGTGTATAGTATTTAAGTATTACATACATTTCCGTTGCATGATATCTGTAACATAAGTTCTTCGGATACTTAGCACGGGACCAGATTGACGTGGTGTGAAGCGTCCAATAGACATACGGAACTCTGTTATGCGCTTTGCTTTTAACATATTATAAATAGTGCTCTAATTACGTATACATATTTAATAATACGATTTATATTCATTATGTAATACGGAATATTATGTAATTTTGTATGGATTTAATTGGGTCAATTCCTCTAGGGTATCCAGAGTAATGTAAATGCAGAGCACTACAGTAAATTTATTACATAATATGCACATAATGCGTACGTCCATGACACGCGCCGTGGCAGTGACTAGTGAGTGACTTGGTGGGCGTCAGAATAGCGAAACCAGCACTAAAATTTAATTGAGACTAGCTTTTGACTAAGGCTCCTTCCAAACACAGCACTCCACGGCCTTGTACAGTGTACGACTTCAGAATAAAATGACATTAGTGCCTCCGTCGTAGTGGTTTAGAGCCTCGCTCTCGACTCGGAGGTCAGGCTGATCACCTGATTGTCTGACAAGAAAGATGATCATGCGTCGGATGGGCATTTAAAAAGACGGTCCTGCGAATGATCTCCCGCCAGTCGTGTCGGTTATCCATCCCACTGGGCTACGTGAGTGCAGGAAGAGAGAGTGCTTCTGTGTATTGCACACACGCTTGGGCACTATAAAATAACAGCAACGTAGTTGGCCTGGTTTCAATGCAACCGGCCACCGTCACCGAAATCGGTGTGGGAGGCATTATTATTCAGAATGAAATACCCGAAACAGTGAATTTTTCATCAAAACCCATCCATCAGGATTGACTTGTTGGTGAGTAATTATCACTGAGTAGGATTAGTCAGGGCAAGAGGAACAATAAACCATTGCATGGTACTGGCCAGTCGTACCTTCCTATAGACAAAGTTGCCTCTTTTGATAATTCACATTTAAATAGATTTTCAGTATTCTATTGCTAGTAATAATGATGTAGCGTCTATCAGGAATCATCGTTTTCATTATGAAATTTACTTTTAATTTCATATTTGTCTTGTGTCTACACCCCGATATTTAAAAAAAAAAATAAAGAAAGAGAGAAAGAAACCTTTTAATATCTCATATTACTGTTTTAATATTTTTAGTTGCCAATCGTTTGTGGTTATTTTTTACTGTAAAATTGTGACCGCTTATGATTAATTATCTTTAGTAATTCATATCAATGAATGAGAAGGCATGGTAATTTAACAAGCCGTTATCACTAACATGCGTTGGAGAAATCGGAACTTAGGGTCTACATACAGATTCGGTGCGCAATATCTGTCTATTATTATATGGAGATGGTATAAATTACTAGTTTACTTTGTAATATAATATTCTGGACGACCAAAACTTAAGTTCACTCGGTCCAGCGTTTCACTAAGCTATAAATTAGTGCACTTAAGATGAAGATGAGATCCATTTGACGGTCATCTGAAGATAATCGCGTTATATGCTTGTACTAATGCGTGATAGTGAGGGTCCAGGCTTTATTAGCCATCGTCATTTTATGTATTAAAGCTTTTATAAGGTCGATATAAAATAAAAATATTGCCCATAATCCGTAATGACGATCGTGGGATATTGCAATATGCATCGGTAGAATATATGGCTATAATATCGACCACTACGACGGTATATTTATAAGTAGACTAATAACGGGTGTAAAAGAATAGTCACTATAACTTTGGGGTATGGATTATACTTTTCTCATTCTAGAAATGTATTTTTTTTTGCTTTTTAGTTATAGTCAGGGTTCCCCCATACATGGTTTTCACTTGATTAGTATCAAGCTAATTTTTCGTGAGTACCATTCATTTGGATGAGTCGCCCAAGAATTTTTGGTAGCTAATAGAGATAGGAAGAAAAAAGTTTGTGGAATTGGTGATTCCAAAATATCTATTAATTTTTTTTGATGAATCTCAAGATTATGATCTATATTATCCGAAAAAATATTTGTCCTACAAAATCTATCGTTTGATCTAAGAGTTCCCTCTTGCCAACTTATATCGGTAACAAGGTCATCTTAAATTATTAGTAACCAGTTAGTAACCATTACTTAGTTAATATTAATGTAATTCAACAGACATAATTGTCCTACAAATTGCGTGGTACGTTATCCCGGTCCTACGCTCGAAAGTTGAGCATTTTTTTTATCCTTGCTAACTCTGTTAGCTACCACAATCGGGAGTTCCGTCCAAGAAATTCTTGTGCGACTCATCAAAATGTAGCTACTCAAGAAAAATTAGTTTGATACTAATCAAGTGAAAACCATGTATGGGGGGTAACCCTGACTATTATTATTACGACAAAAAAATAAGAATGGTATTTTTTTTTGAAACAAAAAATATTTTCAAAATGAGGAAAGGTAGTATAATCGTATCTCAAAGTTATAATGACTGGTCTTTTTACACACTGTATATTTAGAGTCAAAAAGAAGATAAAAGTTACAACAATAGAATAGATTTATTTCAAGTTAGATGACCGGTAAAAATAATAATAATATCTATGTACGCTTCACACCACGTCAATTGGCCCCATGATATGCGTAAAATTTCTATTGGAAAAATATTTAATACTTTTATTCTATTCACATATTTAAGATTGTTATTATTACATTATATTTTAATTATAATTTATTACATATCCATGACCGAGAAATACAGAAAACTTTTTGTTCCTTCAGCGGGATTTGAACTCACGATCTCCAGTTTGAGCATCGATGCGTTAATATCATATAAACACTATATATTATACTAACAAATACAGAGTTTGTCTAAGAGGGTAAGTCGCCATATTAAAAACATACATACACAGACTGCCGAAATCTCCCTTTTGGTTACGGCGTGTAAAGTGTACGGTATAAGGCTCAACTCACAATGGCACAGAGTCGAATCGTTGCGTTTTTTCGTGTTTATCCCCATGGCATATTCATTTCTATTTTCTAACTATTAAGGTGCAAATTATAAATATGCATATAGTATGAAGCGAGTGGTGCGAAGCGGTGCCGCGATTCGACGCGCGTCGGTCGGATACTGTTTTGAATGTATAGAAAAATGACGCATCGTGACGCTTGGACTGAGCCTTAGGCCGGTTTTAATAAAATAGTCACAAACTCGGTCTCAACAATTGCAATCGCAACTTCTATTTGACAGATAAAAAACGTTTAATATCTTACTATAATCTACATTATAATTACTAGCCTACCCGTGCCCACTTCGTTGAGCATACAAACCGTTTAAACCTTCCCTGGACTTCCACGAATATTTGAAGACTAAAAATAGCCGAATCGGTTCAGCCGTTCTCGAGTTTTAGCGAGACTAACGAACAGCAATTAATTTATATATAAGATACTAGCTGACCCTTGCCCACTTCGTTGAGCATAAAAACAGTTTATGATGAAATTCAACTAAAAAAAAACAACCCCTAACTCGGGAACGCGGAACCCGCAACGCGGGAACCCGGAACCCGCAGCATGGGAACCCGAAACCCGCAACCCGCAACGCGGGAACGCGGAACCCGCAGCATGGGAACCCGGAACCCGCAACGCGGGAACCCGGAACCCGCGACGCGGGAACCCGGAACCCGCGACGCGGGAACCCGGAACCCGCGACGCGGGAACCCGGAACCCGCGACGCGGGAACCCGGAACCCGCGACGCGGGAACCCGGAACCCGCGACGCGGGAACCCGGAACCCGCGACGCGGGAACCCGGAACCCGCAACGCGGGAACCCGGAACCCGCAACGCGGAACCCGCAACGCGGAACCCGCAACGCGGAACCCGCAACGCGGAACCCGCAACGCGGAACCCGCAACGCGGGAACGCGGAACCCGCAACGCGGGAACCCGGAACCCACAACGCGGGGACCCGGAACCCGCAACGCGGGAACCCGGAACCCACAACGCGGAACCCGCAGCATGGGAACCCGAAACCCGCAACGCGGGAACCCGGAACCCGCAACGCGGGAACCCGGAACCCACAACGCGGGAACCCAGAACCCGCAACGCGGGAACCAGGAACCCGCAACGCGGAAACCCGGAACCCGCAACGCGGGAACCCGGAACCCGCAACGTGGGAACCCGGAACCCGCAACGCGGGAACCCGGAACCCGCAACGCGGGAACCCGGAACCCGCAACGCGGGAACGCGGAACCCGCAACGCGGAACCCGCAACGCGGAACCCGCAACGTGGAACCCGCAACGCGGAACCCGCAACGCGGAACCCACAACGCGGAACCCGCAACGCGGAACCCGCAACTTGCAACACGGGAACCCTGAACCCGCGACGCGGAACCCGGAACCCGCGACACGGGAACCCGGAACCCGCAACGCGGAACCCACAACGCCAAACCCTTCCGTGAACGTTGCTGGTTCTGCGCTGTCAAATAGAATAAATAGTATCCTATGTCCGTCTACTGGCTCTAAGTTACTTCCTCACCAATTTTCAACCATATCGATAAAGCCGTTCTTGAGTTATAAATAATTTAACTAACACGACTTACTTTAATACAAATAGCTGATGTATAGATGGAACTAACATAAGCTAACGCCCGGTGAATGCTCCCGTCACAGTCGGTCCAGCCGATTCGGTGATCATTAGTGAGATAACGATGATGATGATGAAAAGAAGCCTAAATTAATCCTTATAACTTTAGCTATCTACCAGTGAAAGTCTCGTTAAAATCGGTCCAGCCGTTCCAGAGATTAGCCGGAGCAAAGAGACACGCTAACAGACTGACAGACATTTTTTTTTAATTGCATTTTCGTTTTCAGTAGCAAGAAAAAAAAAGACAGAACAGACAGACGTTAACTTCGCACAAAGACAAATGACGACAAAAGACATAGTGGCGTCCTATCATGACGTTTTCGTTTTTTTTTTAATTGTTCGTGTATTATGACCATGGATCTAACTCCTTCGATCTGATTTTTAAATTAACATTTATAATATATTCTTATTACAACTTATAAGTTAAGTACTTTTTTTAAATAGGTATATTTATAGTTGTTAAAAGATTAATCGATTTTTTGAGTAAGTCTCTAGTGTTTAATAAGAAAAAGTGTTAACTGACGTAACATTATCACGACGTTTATTTCATTAAATCATAATTTGTATATTATATTTAAGATCGTTTATCAGTGAAAGCAAATCGTAAAAAAACTCATATTGGTTATGTTGACAATAAATATCTAATAATTATTAAATAAAGTTTAGTAAATTCTGCAGTTTTAACAAAAAGAATATATTTATTTTATTATGTCGTCGTTACAACGTTACGTCACTCATTTTTGATAAACTGTCAAATGTTACCTATTAAAATGACCCGACTATTTATTAGTGGTGGACAAATAGTTTAATGAATCCAAATAGTTTAAGTTTATGTTAATACGTTATTTACAGCATTTCATAACTTTTATTTTCCATTTGTAAACAATGTCGTTACCATGACACCAGTGTCATATAAACTGGCAACGACGTGAATCGATTGAGCCCAGGTTCAAACCCCGCGTGACCATCACGTATTTTCTTCTTTTTTCTAATTTTCTGCTTATTTTTTTCAACATTTTCTTTCATAATAACCTTTTCGTGACAATAACGAACATACCGTAAAAAAAATTGCGAAATTGGTCAAGCCGTTGTCGAAGCGCACCCGACGTAAGAAATTTTGGAGGTCGTTTTTCTACACTTTGGGCTACATTTTTGGGGTTTTAGTAAGGAACCCTAATTTTTTTAAACATATAATATAGCCTATGTTCAGCGCAATGTAGCTTTCCAATGGTGAAAGAATTTTTCATATTGGTTCAATGGTTTCAGAGCCTATTCCATTCAAACAAACAAACAATCAAACATTACCTCTTTATAATATTAGTATAGATATAGTATTATATTGGGTTAAAAACAATGAAAGTAAAGTCGTTCATTTTTTAAAATATTACGAAACGTTCTTTTGTCTGTCAAATATTGTCTTCTCAAGTAGACGTTGCGATAGCAACTCTTGAGGCCGAGTTTGAGATTCATTTATTAATACGGGCCTTAGTATACGTCCCCGTAAATTGTATTTACCGAGGCTTTGTCCTAGTAACGTGATTTCCCAAATCGGTCCATTCTCTAGTGCTCTTCACTTTATAGGAGCTGCACTCGTTCATACGATACCTTCTATCTTTTCATGGAGCAAAAGTTTAATATATAGCGTAGAGTGATAACTTTTTCGAAAAAGTATAAAATAAAATTTAAATATCTATATAATAAGTATATTTAAATTTTATTCTATGGATTTCCGCAATGTAACGCCTGATTACATTTACTATTATGTAATTACTTGATGTCAAAAACAACTAAGAATAAAATATCTAACTAAGATATAATTAGACTATGTTCTCTATATTATACCAAATTGAATCAAAACAGGTCCGGACCTATTTTGATTAATATATAAACAAATAATGTAAATCTAAAATTTTTTAAACTTACAAAGCTCTGTTTTGTGAGGTTTTAAAAATAAAAACCAACTATTTCTTTATTTGTATTAAATAGGCCTCAGATCTACCTGTGGTATCAGGTAGATCTGAGGCCTGTAGATCTACAGGTCTGAGGCCTATTATCTACAAATAAACAATTTAAAGATGAAATAATTGTAGTTTTACATAATTTGTTTACCAGGGGTCTATAATAACCACAAAAAAACATTAAATAGTCTAATTATGTATAGAAAGAAAATCTAAATAGAATTAGTCTGCAAAACGTTCCATTTGGTAGCTTCTCACACAAGTAAATGGGTTAATGAAGGGTGGAATGACGTCATCCATCTTAGTTGATCTGAAGTTCGCGCAGCTCGGCGTAATTCATTTTATTATTGTTTTTTCCGGCTCGCAACAACTTCACTCATGTTGCGATTTTCTACGAGAGATTTATACGTAATTGTGATGTGATTTGTCTCAATAAATCTCTACAGCATAGCAAGTATCGTGTAGAAAACTTATTGTAGTAAAGTGTATTACATTAGTAGTACAACTACGAGAAATGTTTTGTAAAAATTGCGGTCTTGTAGCGTTTGTGCACTTTTGATTCTATTTTTTAGTTAAATCGCATTACGTATATATTTATTCTTACAAAAATTAATGTTAAATAATATTATACGTAATTAAAATAAAACAATCTGATCAATTTAGAATTCTTTGCGTTTAAATAAAAGTTAGATTGCCGGAGGGTTAGATTTCGCGTAACACACACATCACTTAAATTATTAATAATAATATATATACTTGTGAAAAATTGTCATTAATAATAAACCAACTTCCAGTTGCAAAATTGTTATTATAATTACATTAGGTGTAAAATAATATTTTATACGTACATCTATTGTACCTTTTGTGCGAAGTCAACGAAAATTCATATCATAACAGAAGAAGGATATGTGGTAAATGACACGATGAAGCCATATTCACGCACGATTATAGCCATTATGTTCAAGGCACTAAAGAACATATACTATATTAAATAATCTGTCGTATCATCGTTAAGGCGTCTCGCTGAAAGCTTGTATAAACGAATGCCGTCACTCAAAATGTTGCCTTTCATTTATGGATGACTTTATTTGGCATTCTCTATCGTGTTACAACGAAAAGTTACAAGTAGTGAGCACAACATTTCATATATCTACACACATAACTTCTTTAATAACGTCAATGTTTGTGTCACATTACAATCACTCCATATGTTCCGAAGTTGTTAGTGCTGCAATACTGCCCGCCATTTTGAATTAGTTGCGCCAATTAAATTAATGTTTTTAAAATTAAAAAAAATTAACATCTTCTGAAAATTTGTTATTGGAATTAATATATAGGTATATTATAATAACATTTCATATGATGTTGAAAGTTAATTAAGATTTCTCGATATTTTTTTTACTTATAAGATCATTCTCATCATCTGTTCGCCTTTTGTACATCATTAATATGATTGTAAAATAATTTTATTGTAAATCTGAAGTGCAATTAAGTGTTGTAATGTATGCACTATACACATGATGGTATCATCTAAAACCCCCTTATCGTAATGCGTCGCAGTCAAGTATTTATGTTGCACTGGGTTGTGAATACACATGGCGCCGATTTTCAGTTTCGTGTGCTATCACAAGGTAAATTCGGCTACTATAAAATACAGTATAAAACAGTACTGAATACACTCATTACATAAACAAACAGCCCCGCTAGCAATTACATTACTTTATTTTCATTAACATTTAATTTTCTGGTTTAAATCGCAAACACAATGAAATGTTTCGTAAACAATGATTTGTTTATTCTTTAGTTATAATGAAGTCACAACCTTAATATTAATAACTATAGGAAAAAGTATGTGAATATAGTGTTATAGAAGTGAAACCTTTAAAAATTTGTTCAAAGTTTCAAAATTAGTTGTTTATTTAAGGTACATTATGATTTAACCTACAAACATATTATGTTAAGTTATTTATATGAATTTAACTGGGTAAAAAACAATTAATGAAAAACGTATTTATGAAATGTTATTGTGCTAAACGTATGTTTGCGCTAAACTGTTATTTACCGTTATAACTTCCATATGTGAGCTTATAGGCTACCGAGTAAAGCCTTAAAGTCCGCAAAGATAATGCTCCTGAGATTTCATCACGCTCTATGCTCGATATCGCTAAACCGATTTCGAGTCCGCCCGCTCAGATCCGTACAAAGAACTTCCATTAACAGCGAAATATCCTAGCATTTCACCTTAGCACCTTTCGTTTCGATTCTTTGGTTCCGCAGAAACCAGATATTGTATGGAATGAGACCGGCAAACATCAAAGCCGAATTTTCGTCGATCGTCGGTCTGTCCCACTCTGTCGTGCATGATTTGACGCGCGCGCGAGAGTGACAAACTGACAATTGAACCGATATCTATACTAATGTTATAAACCGTAAGAGTTTGTTTGTTTGTTTTTTATTGATTAGTGTTTGTTTAAACGCGCTAATCTCAGGAACTACTGGTCCGATTTAAAAAATATTTTTTGTTGGATAGTCCATATATAGAGGAAGTCTATTTATCATTACGCTGCGATCAAAAGGAGCGTCAGTGAGAAATGTTGCAAAAACGGGGAGACTTTCGTTGCGTGCGCTGCATAAACGGTTTAAGCCGTTAAAAAACAACGTGAACGAAGTCGCGGGCACAGCTAGTTCAAGAGAGATTTGGGGCTGTATTATATTATATTTTTTAACGGGCATTGGCCTCACATTCCTACCACTACAACTCCTGTGAGCCAGGATAAACAGTGGTAACCAACCACGACAAACCCTTTGATATGATCTCAGGGGTGCCCGAGGGACAAGCTAAATCTGTCTTGAGACCCACAACGAAATTAATCAGAAGAAAAAAAAGGAGGAGTAGGAAGTATTCCAGTTTCCCTCCCCAAGCAAAGTGGGAGACAGTACAAAATTGTAATGAAATTTAATTGTAACTCAATAGGCCAAAAAATTAAGGGAAAGCTCTACGGGAATATACCTATATATTATTATGTGACTGTAATCTAATTATGAGTTTATGTCATTTTTGGGAATTTATTGTGATGTTGATGAATGTTTCCAATAATATTATAGCAGAAACGCTTGAAAGCACGGAAATTCCTAGCGCTGTCCACGAGATAACCGTAATATGCGACTCCAGATCCCCTGATCACTAGTGATTATCGTCGCCCATTGACATTGGACAGTCCACGTCACATAAGAGGAACAAGTGCTTAAACTTTTCTTCGGGCCTCATCTCCTTTTAGTTGCCGAAACATAACATGACATTTTAATGCCGATTTTATATCATCATCATTATTTCAGCCATAATTTCCATTGCTGGACATTAGCCTCCTCAAAGTATTTCATAAGTTACCTATACTCGCCACACTTGGCAGGCAGGTTGGCGAGTGTAGTTTGAAGTTTAATAAGGTCTGTGAAAACGCTGCTGCCCTATTTCCGGAAATAATATATTCCTTCTGTCGCCTTTTACGACACCCACGAAAGAAATGGTTGATAGGAAGGTGCTATTCTTTCACCGGCACCCCACGAACATAAAATGGAGGTATTTGTATATAAGTTAATGAATGTAGGTCTTGGTGGAAATTCATGTTATACAATAATAACTAAGTATTATTACTCTGTAACATGAAATTCCTACTACAAAGTCATCATCAAGTGTTGATGACTTAGTTGAAACTGGTCGAGTATTTTAATAAATGTAATGTTAAATAACTAAAAAAGTGAAAAAAATGCAGCTCATTTGTGTATTATAAATTTACTATGTTATAAAAAAAGGCATAGTATATCTTACTGGCCGTCCGATATTGGTGGTAAAGGGCCGCTAAAAAAAGTTTTATTTATTTTATTTGTACAGAAAACTTACTGCTACTTCAACAATTTAATTAACTATGTACTAGCTTCACTAGTTTTCACAAATAGAAACTACAAAGATCACACAAAACGTATGATAAGAAATGATACACTATAAACTATAAACAAAAATCATATAAATAAAAATTTTAAACACGAAATATTACAAACATGAAGCATAAAATTACACCATTAACAAGAATCAAATTAATTATTAATAGTGGAGCGCCTGGGGCGTTAAAAACCTTAAAACCTCGAACTTGAGCTAGAGTGAATGAAATTTAAAAATTTAAAATGGAATGTTTAGCTACTAATATATATTAAAAAGTTTACCAATTTAAAATTTGTGATCTTGATAAAAAAAAATTATAATTTACATCATTCAAACAGTATATTCAGACAGTTATCGGGGAAAAAAAGTAAATGAAGGAAAATTTAATAAAAAATGAAAATTATTAATAAAAATTGTTTTTTATTTGAAGAATTTTCATTTTTGTACATATTAAATATTTTCTTCGACTTCATTTATTTGAATAATAGCATCTGCATCTGTTGTAGGAGGTAATGATGATAATTATACGACACTTGTTTTTTTGCCGTTGCTTTTATGAAAGAATTGAACCTCAACGTATTTAAATCTTTAATTTTTGCTGGAGCTCCATATAAACCCAAAATACATGTTATACCCGCTTCAAATATATTATTGGCGTCTTCGTTAACATTTTTGAATACTTTTGCTGATTCGTGTAAATCATGACGTTTCTCAAAATATTTAACAAATTTAATTTTACCTTTATTGAAAAACGTAGATGTTGTATCACATCCAGTGAAAGCATGCAAAAAAAGAATATGTTCTTTACATTTCGGAAAGGAATTTTCTAAGCTTTTCGAAGAGAATATTTTTTGTTGGACTTTGCCTCGGGATGGCTTTAGAAAATAAATTTCACGATCCTCATCCACTAATGCTGTTAATATAACTAAGACGTCAATATCTTTTTTTGTTTTTAAATTAATTGCAGAAGCTGGATATATTTCAAGAGGGATATTACCTTTGTTAACAAACTCAGATTCCGGTGGAATAATCTTCAAACGTTTGATAGGTCGTCGAGGTTGTATACTATCAGCTGGAGTAACTATTTCAATGCTTCCCATATAATGAAATGTTCCTTTACCATCGATAGTGTTGATATTAAAGTCAGCATTATCATGCACAAATTGAACAAAGCTGCCAGGTTTTATTTCTGGTGGAGTTGCAAAAGTAGCTGAAGCTTCGTATAACGTAGCCTCTTTGTATGAAGCACAGAATCCTAAAGAATGACATATATTTATAACTTTTTTGGAACCAAATTTCCTATGAAACATCACAGCTAAAGTAATATGTAGAGATGATAAAAATGATCTTGGTCGTACAGCTGATATTATAGCGTGCGCGATAGATTGACATTTCTTTTCATAAGTAAGAGGAATTGTTTGTGCTTTATTTTTCTTATCTTTTAATATTATTTATGACAGTAAAAAATTTAAAAATTCTGGAATTGATTCATCAATATCTTTAAACATTTTGTCACTTGGTGAATAATTTTCATTATCATATACTTGAGCTCTCATATCCCTCCTAATAATTTCGCTAGCCGCTTTTAATATATGAAACTCCTCTTCTTTTTTATTATTATGTTTTTGATTGTACCAATTTTCTGTTAATATATTATGGTTGATGTTTTTGAAACACATAATGGTATTGGATCCAAATTTACTTGATATAACTATGTCATCATGATATCGATCAATTAGTCGTTTTCGAACCGCGTTTTACTACCTGCTCCGGATCCCTACGATCTTTAATACATTCAGGTAACTTCGAAACATGTTCTTCTATGCCTATTTAAGTCAAATGAAACGTATACATAAAAATAATATTATTTAATTAAAATTTATATGATTAAATATATTTTTTTTATATTTTTCCGTTTAAATAATTAAAAAATCAAAAGCACAAAAAAATAATAGGTAAACATTGCAATTTATAGTTTAAAAAATAAAATTCCACTTCAAGCATAAAAATTCATTCACTGCAGCAAAAGTTCGAGGTCAAAACCCCCAGGCGCTCCACTATAAGTAAGAGTTGCAACTCTTACCATGCATAGTTATATTATAATATTATCATTAATTATAATTGATGATTTTTACCTGTACTTAAAAATAATGAAAAGCAACTAAAATAAAACTATCACTACTATTGATCGGCATTAAAAAGGACATAGTAACTGCCACATGCGGCTTGGCCGAGGAAAAGTCAAGAGAAGAGTTAATTTAGTTGAGAACCTTATTTTTAAATATTATAAGTGAGTTACTATGGTAATAAGTGTTAAAGGTAGAAATACAAAAGGGACAAAATTTCTAAAATACTTGTTTAAATTAAATTATTGTATGGGCAAATTTATGATATTAGGGCATTTCTCATAGAAACATAAAAGTCAAAAGTAAGTCTTTCAGCGCTGGTACTTTCACAGTATACTCTATACTACACACATAGTAGGCACATACACACCCTAAATTATTATCACTTATTTATTTTACACCTTACATAGCGACCTAAAACTGCTTGCATCCATCTTCATAGCTCGGCAAAAAATATTTTAATATTTTATTTGCACATGTCGTCAGTGCTAACCAGATGTAGTAATTTCTTTGTTCTGTCGAATTTAATATGTGGAAGCATTGTTTTGACAGGACAATAGTGGTAGTATAACGAAGGATTACTCCTGAATGTCGCCAGTTTAAACACAGAGATACGTGCTCTGCTTCCAAATGTGCGCTATAAAATTCATAGCCACTGCTTTAATCTGATAAAGATTATGTTTGTTTATAATAAGCTCTGTTTTAGGATGTACCGATGGATTTGATGGGATATAATAATACAGGGTGTTAAAATACCAGTTATGATAACTTTGGGATATGACTATACTACCTTTTCTCATTCGGGAAATGCAATTTTTATTTTTGTAAAAAACCAAAAATAAAATTAAAATCACAATAGGTTTAGGTACCGCCATCAACGAACCCCATCTCTGCCATTGTGGTGCCACGGTGGACCGCCAGGGACATCATGGACTGTCTTGCCGTCGCAGTGCCGGCCGTCAGACTCGCCATGCCTCAATAAACGACATAATCCGCAGGGCTCTTGCCACCGTCAACGTACCGGCCACTCTCGAGCCGAACGGTATAGTGCGTGACGACGGCAGGAGACCTGATGGTATGTCTTTGGTACCATGGAGCCACGGGAAGCCGCTGGTGTGGGACGCTACCTGCGTGGATACGCTGGCAGCGTCACACGTGACGGCCACTGCAAAGACGGCGGGGGCGGCGGCAGCACACGCCGAGACCCACAAAAGGCGGAAATATGAATCCATCGGCGATGGATACATTTTTCTGCCTTTTGGTGTTGAAACTTTGGGTCCATGGGGTCCCAGTGCTAAACGCCTTTTGAAAGACCTTTCTAAAAGACTCACGGAAAAGACAAATGACCCAAGGGCTGGCGCTTACCTCGGCCAACGTATCAGTTTAGCGATACAGCGAGGTAATACTGCCAGTCTTTTGGGTACATTACCAGCGGCCGCCGATTTAGATATAGTTTTTTACATATAGCCTTTTTTTTTACTTGTTTAGTTTATATTTTAGATAATAGTATTATACCTAAAATAGTTTTAATTTATATATGTTATTTTTAAGGAGTTTTTTGTATTATTGGTAATAAAGATTCTTATTACTAATATATTATAAAGCGGAAAAATAAGGTATAAAATCACAATTGTATATAACATTTTTTCGCTAAAATAATAACAAATGGATTATTCCAAGGAATCGTTCTGACTGCTTACCTGCTGCAAATTTTCACCACCCTGCCACGCAAAACAAACTAACATAAAACGAGAATCCTAAAAAACTCCGCAAAAAGGGTTAAAAATTTCCTAACTAAGTAAGAAAAACTGTACACCAGTTTTTCTATTTACGCCAACTCCTATTTAGTTTTACATTCAACTCATTATAAAACTTATTTTAACAATTCGCAACTTATAATGGCATTGTTATAAACACGGTTCTGGCGCCAAGTTCATAAGAATATCGATTCGCGTCGTCTTATTATTTTCCTTTTTATTCTTATCTTTGGAGCATTTATTACTGTCTTATTGCCTGCGAAGTGCTCGGGGCTCGCGGGAGCAACAGTCAACATGCGGTTATTATGTAGGATCTGGGGGAGGACTATTCACAATTCCCGTTTGACTTGCATTCGAAAATATACCGCGCGGTTATTGGTCGCTAGCGTGGGAAGCGGCTATTGGCTGTTGCGCAGAAAAGTTGTCGAATCCGAGTAATTGCTTATTGTGAAGCACCCTGGTGAAAATTTACCAAGTGGTGGTATCGAACAGAAAGAATATCAACATTTGTTCAAAGAAGTAAACGCTTTCAATAATCAAAACTACTTTTATACTCGCTATATTATTAGGTTTGTAGTTAACGTAGAATTAATAAAGTTTATTTTATTTGAAGTCATGTTTTCAGGAAAACCGTCCAGCTTTTTTATTACTAAAGAAGCAACCCTGTGGCCAAAAGTCTCCTATAAATATAATTCGCAATATTATTATTGAAATATTGAACTTTATTTTGCGCCTCGTATTATGAGTAATAATCTGAGGATGTTATTGTTATTTTACATTTACTTTTCTTATTAATAATTTTAATTTAAAAAATACTTTTAGCACATCATGTTTGCTTATAATTAGGTAATATTAATATTTTGTAAAAATAAAATAAATTAATGACAGTTTAAACTAACCTAAATATTACAAAAATAATTTGATGTAACAAATATAGAAACAAAACATACTTAACTCGATGTTACTAGCTTATTTAACTTTAAAAGTATACAGAAACGCGCGTATAAAGGTACATTTGGTAGAATTTATAGAGTAGGCGCGACGGTGGGCTGGTTTACGATGCTGGTGAACCACCTCATTTCCCGCGAGTTATAAAAACATATTGAAAATGAGATTTGCGCGGTCCTAGAACGTCTTGTTTGTAATTTTGTTTTTACGCATACTTGCGGAAAATATAATCTCAAAGAAACTCCCACAAAGACAACCGGCTAAGTGCGAGTCGTATTCACGTACGGAGGGACCAGTATAAACCTTTTGACATGGAATTTTGATTTGTTACAGTTTAAAGGTAAATTCATCGTCATCATTTCAACCGAGTTCAAAAGATACTTCCCGTGAACTTTTTAAGTTTTTAATTCAAGTGTTGAAAATAACGAAAATTAGTGACATAAACGTCTGTATCTTTTGATTGCGTTAGCTAAAAAGTCACAGCTGCAAGGGGCAGATAATATGAGTATTTGATATGATTTTCAGTTTGATACTTCCATGCGCAAAAGGGTCTTGACAGACAGACAGATAGGCGGACAGACGTACGGACAACAAAGTGATTTTGTGAGGATTCCGTTTTTCCATTATGAAGGTAATTAATAAAATAAAATAAAAACCCCTTAAATTTCTAGGTTACGTAACCCTACAAATTTAAGAGGCTTTCGATCTATTTATGTTTAATATGAAATTAGAATTCATATCAACGTGACGATTATGCAAAATTGTATAAACACTACGTCTGGCTTCATTTCAACGTGAATGAATTTCGATCTGGCGAAGTCAGAGTTAAATTTTACGTAAATTATTAAGTGCTAGGTTTTACTTACGGCTCGACCCACGTTGAGATATTTATATACACAGTACAGAAGTTAAATACCTATATAATACTTAAAAACATGACGTAATTAGCTATATAACATAACCATAAAAATTTAAATAAACACCTAGAACATTCACAATAATACATTTTTTTGTTTTATTGTAATATCTGATTTTGTTCTTTTTATTGTGTAGTATATAAAGTTGTGTTATGTTTCCTAATAATGTTAAATAATATACTTGTGACAGTGTAAGTTTGTGTTATTAATGATAATAATAATAATTGAAGACATGAATGGATGAAGGTATATAGGTATGTCGCAAAAATTTTCTACCCAGAAAATTACTTATACTGTCATTTAAAGATTTTATCATATGTTGTAACGTATTAAGTACATTTATTTCTAAAGTCGAATCCTAACATTAAAGTACTCGATACGTTACGAAATATTTTAAGATGTTTAAGTGACAGTTTGAACTCAATTTTCTCGAAATCAGTATTTTGCGTATATCACCTTCATCCACTCATGTCTTCAATTATGATATAGGCCGGCCCAGAACAAGATGGCGTGACGAGCTGGACGCATACCACCCAGGCTGGCCAGCGGTGGCGCAGGAAAGAAATACCTGGAGGACACTGGAGGAGGACTTTGCTTTTTTTCTTCTGTGTTTGCTTGTTTTTTTCTGTGTTTGTTTATTGTATAATTTCTCACATTTTATGCTAAAATTCTTATGTTTTTTGTGTCGACGAGTCAAATAAATGTTTTATTATTATTATTATTATTAATACATCCTGTACAATCATGCAATTGGCTCAAAACTGCATTAAATTATGAAGCTTACAGAAGCGAGACGAATAATTATTGTTTTATGATGCAAGACTTTATATTCTAAAACTACGACGAAGCGAAATGTTAACAGAGAAGTCGCAGTTGGAACAAGTTGCAAGAAAAACTCAGTTTTCGCTCCAATGAGTTCCATCTCTACTGCTCAACAGTTAAGAAGAAATTGTTTATTGATCCAATTCAATTATAACCTACAAAGGTCATATAAATGGCCTCCTCAAAAGGAATCCCGCCTCAGATACCACGCATAAGTATGCCTGGACCCATCTGAGGAGGGTTCCGTAACTATTATTTTTCTAACTAATAATTTAGCAAAATTTGTTACACCAAATTTTGCCAACTTCATTTTCCCAAAGAATATTTAACATGACATATCACAGGAAATTGCGAATTTCTATTTCTCAGGGTTTATAAATATGGGAAATGGTTTATGGGAAAAACTAACGATTAATATTTATAAATAGTAAATCTATACTAATATTATAAAGCGGAAGAGTTTGTTTGTTTGTTTAAAGGTGCTAATCTCAAAAACTACTGGTCCTATTTGAAAAATTCTTTTTTTGTTGAATAGTTCATTTATAGAGGAAGGCTTAAAGATAAATTCATTTAAAGATCATTACGCTGCGACCAATAGGAGCGAAGCGTCAGTGAGAAATGTTGCAAAAACGGAGAAAAATATTCCAATTTGGGGACTTTCATTGCGTGCGCTGCATAAACGTTATAAGTCACTCAAAAACCACGCGAACGAAGTCTCGGGCACAGCTTGTATTGTTATAAAGTAATACATGAAACTTTGCCATTATTTTAAAAAAACCTATTCAACGATACCCCACACAATGGAATTGAAAAAACATTCACTCTACACAATATAATATGTAGCCCCTCAAATACAATATTATAATAATTTTATGATGCAAAAAATAGAGAGATATACTATTTGCACAGTCTAAACCTTTATAAAATTCATTTATTTTTAGTATCATTATTAAAGAAAAGTTATCAAAGGAGAAAAGACGGATAGAGCGAAACTATAAGGGTTCCTTGTCAATACAGAACTCTTAAAATTGTACAATACACCTAATACAAAACACGAATTCCCCACTCTTCTTTCACTTAACATTATATATAACACAGTCATAATATAATAATATTTTACCAACGCCAGACAAACACATTAAATAACAAAATGAGAAATCTCAAAACATCTTAATTTTAGCAATTCGCTAAGCGTAACGGATTTTTAGAGAGCTTACAAGTTGCTGTTATCTGTTGAGGGCCAATACAGAAAGATTGTCGCGAGGCTCAGTGCGAGGCGCCCCGCGGTCCAGGGCGGTCGTAGCTTAAGCTTTCGTAGCGCTACGAAAACTTCGCCTACGGGCCGCTACGAAAAGTTTGAGCCTACGAGCCGCTACGAAAAAAGTTACGTGAAATGTTTTTCGATATTTCTTTTCAAGTATTATTCTGAAGTGATAATGGAACACAAAAATAAGTGGGAATTGTTAAAATAGAATTTTGTAAGTATTACTTATTGTATTTGAAATAATTACTGTTTTTATTGCTTAACTGGGATTTAGATAAAAAAAAAGATTATTATTTTGATTAAATACCTGTGTTCATAATAGATTCAGTAGATTTTGTCGTGTAAGCCGCAAGTTCGTTTACCTTATCTATATAAAGAGATGAAAGGAAAATAATTACATCTAATGGATCTTCGAGCTTTGTTAGATAATTAATAATAATTGATTAATTCGGCCATAATGTTTTCAAGTTGCCAAGAGGTCTATTGCATAAATACTTTGATTCATTATCTGATTTTTTTAGGATAAGAATAAAAGATATACGATTAGATAAAATAATAGTACAGTGTTTTTTTTTTCGCAGCCCTAAGACGACTACTAATTGGTTACTTAATAAAATATATTTTTTAATACTCAATTTTTAATATTTATTTAATCACTGAAACTATAAATGTAAGAAATAGATTCATAAAAATAGTTACACAGGAATCGTGCTTATATAAATGCTTTCAGGGTTGTAATTTTTTTTAGTATTCCAGCAATATTACAGGAATACAGCAATATAATATTATATTGAATACTATACTAATATTAAATAATATATTTAATAGCTTAGTCATAATAATGTATTATGTAGGCAGCATAAATACTCTATAGCATTCGGTTGATGAGTAGAATCATAGGGCTTGGGAATAGGGCTTGAGACGGTACTAAAAGTGAAAGAGTCACAATAGATCCAATCGATTCTCAGTGACATCAGAATAACCCACCTTCAGAGAAGGAAAAATGCTCTGATCATATCATTATAAAATCCAACTTCATACTAATATTATAAACGCGAAATTTAGTAAGTATGAACAGACGGATAGACGTTTGTTACTCTTTAACGCAAAAAGTACTGAACGGATTTTGATGAAATTTGGTATGGTAGTAGTTTATATGCGAGATTAACACATGTGCTATTTTCATGGCAGCAAATAATACCAAATAAGTAAATACATAAATAGTTATTTATCTAGTTTTTATATTAAAAAGTATGTAGGTAGGGTTTGGTCGACAATAAATAAAAGTAGCTGGTAAAAATACCTATATAATTATACAACATAATTATGTACGTGTAGTCTGATTACATTAAGATTATATTATGTCATTTTATCATATTATTTCAATTAACCATGACCCGTTTGTTCTTATTAAATTATAAATGGTAATACTAACTTAACGTCATTGATCAAATAAGTTGAACTTTCAAACTGAGAATAAATAATAATTATAGCTCCCCTCACCGATTTTGGTGTCGGTAGCCGATTTCATTGTAACAAGGCCGCTACGCAGGAGTTATTTTATAGTTCCCAAATGTGTGTGCAATACACAAAGACTCTCTCTTTTCCTTTTACTCTCATAACCTAGTGGAACGGTAAACTGACACGACTGGCGAGAGAACAGCCGCAGGACCGACCTTTTACATGCCCATCCAACGGAAGGATCATCTTTCTTGTCAGACAAATAGGTGATCAGCCTGCATTGTCCTAACCAAACTTGAAAACAACAATTTTTGTTGTTCCAACGCGGGAATCGAACCCACGACTTCCGGGTCGAGAGCGAAGCTCTGAACCTCTAGACCACGGAGGCGAGAAACTGAGGATGGTAGATGGTAGGTATCACCATTAAGCAGTAATGAATTGTTAATAAATAATGCGCAATGACATTTTTGACATATCAATATCCCAGAAATAGAACCGTCAGATTTAAAATCTATCCTTACTGCCGCATTCTGGAACGCTATTCAAATTACTACTAATCGATTTCTTTTAAATTAAACTTATCTGTGGAATTTTAACCAGCCTTGCAAGTGAGATCGTGATGTAATTATAAAATATCTATCTCTTCCATTCTCTCTCATAAATGTTCCACCAATAGGCGTTCAGTATGGGTTGTTAATTTGAACATGTTAGTTGACCATACACTTTAATAGCGTTTCAAAAACCGGCCGGCAGTTTTACTAATATGGAACAAATTTTTATGCCAAATTTTAGAAAAAATAATTACTTGCAAAATAATTAATGTATTTTTTATACTTTGTTTCATATGCCAGGAGTATGTCAATGACTGTATTGAGAGCAGGCCCACTTTTCAGTAGAGCCACTTGTGCATAGGTTTGTCATTCCATAGATAAGTATTTTTAAATTTACAATAATGTTTTTTTTTAATCTAATGACGTAATTTTACCGCTCATCAAAATTGTGCAGACAACATTTTTTAACATGTTTCGCAATTCTTTATAGTTTAAAATTTTTTCAGCCATACTATTCACATGAAAAATTCAATCTGTATAATTATATCGTTATAAAGTTTAATTTACATTAAAATCAGATATGACAGTATACGTTTTCTATTTAAACACCTGTAAGTCTACTTTATATGTAAGTTTCATATTAACACAATTAACCTTATTTCACTCTCGACCTTATTGTCAAAACCACTTTTGACCGTTACTGTACATTGAACATTAAGGGGTAATTAGGTAAGCATAGTACAAACTGGGTACTGCGATATACTAAGAACTGGCTATTACCTAGGTAAGCTACATCACTAGTGTTGTACTGAAGGTACTATATCGGAAATCGTTATTCAATACTGTAAATTGCTTTGTAATGATCGTGGCAAATAAACGTGCTCCAAGTCTTACAAACAGACCTAGTCTGTGTGAGCTGAGGTTTAGCAAAGTACCGGTAGCGTCGGAATAATACTTAAGATTAGATGTGGTCTGGAGGACATATAATCTACAAATTTTTAAGACTTAAAAATAGGATAAAGTTCATAATTTTACTATAGTTATGTTTTAAATGTTTGACTAGACTACCTACTAGAACTTTTGACTGGGTGAACAGGTTTCGATGATTTTTTACAATATTTTATTCACTTTCACATAATATAATTGTCCCAACGAATACAATAAATTCTTGCCAATTGAGTAGAAATTTCGCATTTACTTGTACGCATCGATAACATTTCGTGACAATGAAATATTACGATGACATGTAGCTGATTATTGCTGAAGCTGGAAGGGAGCCATAGGTACTCTATAATAAAACGACACAACCCAGCTATTAATACAGTACTCAGGGTCTGATTATGAAGGTTGGAATAAAAAATATTGTTTGGTTTTTATTTTAATTATATATTTAAAAGCTGAAAGTTCTCGTGTGGTTCCAATTTTAATTTGGAAGTGGTTTTCTTGGTTTACTCTTACAATTAATAGATTTTTAATGTAATTTTGTTTGTAATCAAATAAAAATACACTTATTAAAACATCCATTACAAAATTTGACTCAATTGATTATACATATATTATTATATTTTATTCAATGTTGCTGTGTTCCTGTGTTGTTTTTGTCTGTTATTTTGAGTTATTCAATTATAATGCTTTTAGAAGTCACCCCAACACGTTTCTTTTTAGAATGTCCTAGTAGATGTTTTGAGGTGTATAAATATAATTAAATTTTTCGCGTCAGAACGCATTAGCAGGGGCGCGATTCCCATGCAATTTTTTACATTCAAATAAAAATTCAACTCGATTTTCTTTTTACTCAAACTGTTTAGACTGTGAAGTTGTAGCGATTAATGAATGAAGTGAAAAATATTGTATCGAATTCAGTGATTTTTTTAAAGTCTATATTTTCGTCTAAGTTATCAACCTTTGATCTAGGCTTCGTATACATTGATTTATACACCTATTAAATTGATAACTCCCTAACGTGGATCCTGCTATCACGCGCGAGACCACATCGCGACCCAGGGTATTGTTTTCTCAGGATATGTATGTCGCCGAATCGAGAAAGATAGAGCTTTATACTAAACTCATTTTTTTTTCATTACTCACGTAGCCGTGCGTAATAAACGAAGACAATTTGACGCTAGCTATAATACAAGTTGGTAATTTAACAATATACATGAATAACATGTCATCTCAACGAGATAGCAACAGAAATAGAGAAATCCTACGGAACCAAGGTAACCAGTGCCATATTCAAGATGATAACGCTATTTATCGCTTACGAAATAAAGCATTATGTACGGAATTTGACATAAGGTTCACTAAATGACGAGATAATTTGTATGTCATTTAGTGAAGCATGTCAAATTCCATACATTTTGTTTTAGAACTTTGTAAGCGATAATTAGCGATGGCATCTTGAATCAGGGCCCGGCATAGCCTCACGCATAAGCAAGTTAAAATGACTAAGTTAAAGTAGGCTGGACATTGCTCGCAGAACTGATGATCGCTGGGGCAGAAAGACTCTTGAGTGAAGACCGCGGACGGGATGTCGAAGCTTTGGACCGCCTACCACCAGGTGGACAGTCGACTCTAACAAGGGCACAAAGAACCGTTGATGAAGGAAACACGAGACCCGTCACACTGGAAAACTTTGGAGAAGGCTCATGTCTTGCAGAAGAAGTGGTATTAGCTGAAACGACGAAATATGAATAGATGAAAAGCTACAGTCGAAAAACTTGAGGCTTCGGCGCGCTAAATTGAGTTGATCAGATATGAACAGCAGCAGAACTAGTATAGTGTTTGTGAAACCCGCCTAACTAAAAACAATTGTGACGATCATTTATTCATTTCTTTGAACAACGTATTCTTAATTCGTCCGCGCCCACATTAATTAGAAGTGGAGCGTTAGTAAACAAAAGCGGTTGAAGTTTCTTTGCCACAAGTTAAACAAATGACCGATCCCAACGCCCAGATGTTGAATTACATGGTAGCTACTACTAGATGTTGGAATTTCATTCGCGCTGAAACAAAACCTGTGAGTGAGATATCCTTATTTTACCGACTACAGCGTATCCAAAGACGAGTAATGTGGCAGTCTATACAGAGTGTGTATGGGTCCCGTATATATAGTTTACTGTTAAAGTACCAGCGCTTAAAGTGGTTCTTTTTTTTTTTATTATTGTATGGGAAAAAATATGAAGTTTGGGAATTTCTCATACAAACATGAAAGTCAAAAGTAAGTCTCTCGGTGCTGGTACTTTCAGAGTATACTCTATAGGTACATAGGAGGCTCATACACACCCTTAAGTATTATTACTCATTTATTTTACTTGTATATATGGCCCATAATACAAGCTATATAAATTTCATACTTAGTTTATATTTATTATTAATAATAATGATAATAACAATAAGACGTTTTACAAATAAGCGTATGCGCCTGACAAAGCACCTCCTCAGGTTTTACCTGTTTTTTCGCGGACATCTGACTAAAACTGCGGAAGCCAACCCGCCTGCTTGGAAATAATTTGGAGGTGGCTTATTATAGATAGCAACTTGGATTTGAATCTGTATGCTAAGTTTAATTGAAATCCGTTATGTGATTTTAGCCTCAAAGCATTACTAAGTTACATCGACATGTTTGTGATAATACAAACACAAATACAGTGTTTCCCATAAAATGTTTCCATGAAATAAATCTCCTAGACGCGACGCCGTGTTCGACGAAATGTTAAATCAGCCTATCCTGTGACATTCCCAAAGAAAAGAGGGTAAAATCTTGTATTAACTGAGATCGGGTGTTACTGAAATTCAGTTTATTTACGGATTATTAATATAAATAGCTACATGCCGAATTCCAATACATATACCTAATTAAATATAGTTTAACTAATTATCTCTGGACTTCTAACGCGGTAAGGGCTTTACTCTATTCTCAATGAGAAAAAATAAGATCCTATCCCCTATCCCCTACACCAGATAGCAAATATTAACTATTTAAAACAATAAATAGCAAATAATCAGAAAACTAGATCGACCTACGTTGATCTTTCCGGGTTATCCGTCTTAAACATATTTCACGTGTTACAATAATGTGATTAATTACTTTCTGTAGTTGAGGATTATGTTATAACTTTTCTAGAAAGTTCCCCATATCCCACTTTTCTGGAAAGTTCCCCATACCCCACTTTTCTAGAAACTTTCCGCTGTCCCCATATTACTTATTGAAATATCGACGTGTGTGTTAATCTCCTCGTATAATTCTGATGAAAAAGTTTTAGCTGAAATCCTTGTTTCTAAGCTGTTAGTGGAGGACAACAGACTATTACGAAAATAATAATTGAAGTAAGATACTGTGATTTCATAAAAAAAACATTAACAGGTTAATAACAGGCTAGAAGCTAAAAAAGCGTTCGTGGCCTACTGACCGTTGATTAGTACTCAAAAGAGTGCAGGTTTGATTCCCAATTTGTGGCATGTACTTTTTCAGATCTCTAGTATAATTTAGGGACACTCTAGCAATGAAGAAAATGGTGGAAACCCGCACATAGTTGCCCCAGACGTATTGACCAGTCATTCATCTGGATTAGGCCGACTATGTTGTGAGAACGCGGTATCTGTTGGGAACATTGCGACATTTAAAACCGTCTGTTTTAGGAACCACAGTATTTAAAGAGTGGTTATTTCCTTTGGAGAATACGTTATAAATCACCCAATAATGGATGCAAAGGCCTACTTAATACATTACTAGCTGACCCGTGCCCACTTCGTTGAGCAAAAAATAATTTGAGATTAATTTTCCATATTTTCTCACCGTTCAAACCTTTCCTGGATTTCCACGAATATTTCAAGACTAAAAATAGCCGAATCGATTCAGCCGTTCTCGAGTTGTAGCGAGACTAACGAACACAGCAATTCATCTTATATAAGAAGATAACCATTCCGGTACAAAGAATGATGAAGGCGTAAGAACTCGCGCGGAGCAAGCATTAAAACTAGCAGTTGTCAAACCTACAAGTAGGTACATAATTACACGTGGGATATTGGTCGAAGTAATAAATTATTAAAAACCTCTACAAAATCAACTTTGTAACTTCGTTTTCCTGTTTTAATCAATAGTTTAAAGCTTTGAATGTTCAATTAGAACACTGGTCCAATATTATTTTGTTTTGAAACTGGTTCAATATTATTGTATCCTCAAGGACTTTTATAAGTTAAATAAGTTTCAAGGAAAGATTTCTTATAATAGCTTAGCAAGTTCTACAGGTATAACGTTTTTTAGTTACAAAAACTTGTACAGCGAGCCTGTAAATGTTTTATAAAAATAAAATGTTAAATACATCCCAAAACCTGTCAATAGCAAACTTTTTTCATTTTCAATGAATATAAATTTCTAATTTTAATAAACAGTTGTTACAAACATTTTTATGAAGTTCTAATATTATTTAGACAGTGTTCAAGATTTATAAAGTAAGAAATAACATTATTCAAAAAAGTTTTGACGCTTAATTAACCCTAGATAACTAAACTATATTTACAGTTACATAGTAACTAAACATTCGTCGAGCGGACTACGCGGTAAAAAACGTGAATATTATCAAAAATGTTTAATAAAACCAGGAAATTGTTACATGTCACTTATGTTTGGTTTAATACGAACTAAAAATAAGAGTGATAATATTTATTTAATTCATCATACAGCTACTACATATGATAATATTGTGGGAGCCTCGAATAACTCTTTTAGATTTTATGTAGCGATGTTTTGTCACTCTACGAGCTTTCGATGGACATGACATTCAGATTTTGCGCACGATTGAAACAGTAGGAAAATGAACTTCTATGTTGAAACAATCGCCAAAAAAATTCTTGTATTATGACTTTAATATCACTCCACAAAGTCACCGTCTGAATGCGTTGCCGCAGCCAGTGCTCCATCAGTTGATCTCTCACATTCATTAAAAAATCGCGCCCTGACATTGGTTTTTTTCATGTTTATTGTGTTATTTATGAATATTATAATTAATAATAAACAGATTTAGCATATTATTATATTATAAAAATGTATAGAGACCATCTTTAAGTTTGTCTGTTAGTACATGACATGTATTCGGGCACATCTGATAAACTGAGACTGAGATGCACCATTGTTATTATGATAAAACTAGATTATTTCTGATTCAGAATCTATAATTTGATGTTATTGACTCTCGCTTGGTTGTATAATAACGTTTTCCGACTCTGAAAATTCACTAGGGCAATCTAAAGCTCTGTTAGTGTCGTGATGAACTTTAACCCTCAAAATTTCCTCAGTCTCCCGAATTGTCAGACCGCTTGTCGACCACATCTTCTGTTTCTGCGGTTTTTCTCTCTGATGCTCAGTTCCTCATATCCGTTTATAAAAATTATAATAATGTATAAAAAAATGGCTAATAACTTAGTTTCCTATGAACAAACTAAGAAAACTACATAGGTTTTCTAATTGAAGTACACAAAGTATATCTTTATATAGTTCTTTTATGTATGTTTTTGGTAAAATATAGATAAACTATATTTATTATAAAAAATATTGTGTGTTTCTCATGTTAAATAGAAAAAAATAACAAAAAAGTAATGTATATACCTTTGCAAAACATACCACGTAATTACTAAACTTTCGTCGACTGGACGACGATATGACCGTAATTCAATTTCTAAGTATCGTATGATTGAAATTTCCTCACAGGATGTACTAAATTGACTATTTAGGAAGGTAGAAAAAGATTCTTGAGCGGGGGGTACGAGGAACTAGGTGTACTCGACTATCGTGGATAGTAGCGTAGTCGTGTAGACGAATGATTAGTTATCTAGGGTTAAAATGTTACAGAAAATTTTGTGTAAAATATCTATAATTAATTATCGTAGAATTTCTATCTGTTCTCATGTCAATCTTGAAATGATCTAGAATAGGATTGTAAAGACAATCTATATCTTAACAGCTGCGATATTAAATAATAATTAAGTATGACATTAATCACTCGGTTAGTAATTAGCGGAAGAGGGAGAGTGATTCATCATTAATTCGCACATACTTAGGCATTATAAAATTACTTCTACTAGCTAGCCTGCTTTCAACGAAATAACCCAAAGACATCTAAATCCAGAGCTATTATTATATTAATCAAATCGCAATATACTTTAATGTTTAAAGTTTCATTTCTGTAGAAATTGAATACGTCCCATATAATTATTGTTTGTAACAAATCACGTATTACTATAATAGTATGTGTAATTAGGCTACGTATTTGGAATTCCATGTATTTTTCGTTGCCTAACTACCTTCATTTCATATAGCCGCACCATGTACCCCGCACCGTGTATCTCCAGCATACTAAGTAGACGCGTTGATGAACTGTGTGGAATACAGACTGTATGCAAGAATTAATACTGTGATTAAATTAAAGCGCGTATTGTACTTAAGTAATCCGACTACAAGCTTAGGAATACCTTGGCTAAGTTGCCGTCGCTAATTACGACAACGAAGTTCGAAAAAATTCATTTTCATGGAACGTAAGGTTCGGTAAGTGCTTTATTTAAGTTACTTAGCGATGTGTATGTCAAAAATACATTTTTGTTTTTGACATTGTAATAACTTGACTACAGGCATTTTTCTGATTCGAATTCTATATAAATAATAATAATAAAAATCATCTCTTCGACCGGCGTCATCCCCAAAACCCTTACCGCAGCACTGAAAACAATAGACCTTCATAAAAATACATAATATACAAATGCAAAAGTCCATTGTCATTGATACCTATTCCATAGTTCGTCGTTTTCTAAACCCTTCGTCATCGTTCACTAATTCACCACAATCATAACTTTTTCATACATTATGAATCAGGATACTTGGTACTAGTGATGTGCCGGATCGCTAAAAATGTATATCCGCGGATACGGATCTGAACACGGATATTTAGTGCCAAGATCCGCGGATACGGATACGGAGCAGGAATTGTTTATGATCCTCATCGTAACAGACTTTTGGGGGACAAAGCTGCGAAGTTGCTTTTTTTGAAATACAATTTACCATTGCTTAATTTCAATTATGATTAATTATTTTTTTGAGCTCTTCTAATTTTGCCTGACATTTTGTCATTACTCGTGTAAACTAATTTACCAAGTTGGTACACGCCCGTACCTGGATGATTTACCCGGCATAATGCCGAGACTTCTATTTCTTTAAAATATAATAATAAAAATATCTATGGACGCTTCACACCACGTCAATCTGGCCCTGTGCTAAGTATCCGAAGAACTTGTGTTACAGGTACCGGACAACGGAAATATATTTAATACTTTTATACTATACACATATTATCCGTATAAATAATCCGTCTACTCATAAGCTCAAGTCGATAAAACGCCCCTAGTAGCAAAAAATGGTATCTGGTCCTTTGCTATACAAATTGAAGTTAACTTCTTCACGACAAGTAGCGACAAAACTCAGTACACATATTATAACTTAATTTGCACATTTTGTCTTGTCGCTTGATGTAAAGTAAACATGGACAAAACTGAATAAGCTATCCGACAATCGGTAATAGATTGTGAAACAGTGCCTAGATATTATTATAACTAATTGAAACCCATAATAATAAGTAATACCCATAGAACTAAACGTATATCGTTAGTTTTCCCTCACAAATGAGCGCAGTCGTTAACCTGTTGTCGGAACTTATTATCGCCTAATTTATGACCACACGTCCGCCATGTTGGAAATCCAGGATGCGTCTTTAAAGAAAGATTAAATGCCCCATCAAACGGGAAAGATAATTATGTTTTATAATTTTTCTTTGAATTGTTGGGATTATTTTAATTATTGCGCTTGGAGCAACATACAATTCTTTTAGTAAGTAATATCGGAGAATAGCTAAATTTACCTGCGAAAAACTTAAATTAATAAAACTTTTTGTAATATCATTTATATAATAATGAGGCCAAAATTGTAGCATAATTAATACGTATATACTTTAACTGTTTGTTCCTACGCCAAATAGCAATCTTAACTAAACTTTACTTAAACCCAGTCAGCTCCGCTCTAAGTAAATACGAAGACAGACCGACCACTGGAACTTTGTTCTTCCTTATTGGACAAACACACAGAAACTTAATTGATCCACATTTCACTAAAACTTTGAACCTAAAAATTGCTTGGGTTTTGTATATATTTATTTATATTGAAAACTTAAAACCCCTTTTTAAGAAAATTGCGCTGACGGAGGAGTATTAAATTTTCTACACTTATAGTTTACATGAAGGAGTGCATAATGTTATTATTTCTAAAATCACGCTTGGAAATACATAAAAGTAATTAATTTAACAACGACATCCGTTTCACTATCATGAGTTGAATATTCATAGATTTGAAGCATTTTTTGTTATAAATTCCATAGACAATATCTACATATTTATGCGTATCTAAAAGATAAAAGAACCTTATTAAAGTAAAAATGTATAATATGAATTATAATTGAATGTCAGACACAGGGTGACCCTTAGTTTATTATAAAACCTTCCAGGAATCAAGACATTGTACTCTTAATAATGTTTAAAAAAAACTACACAAAGGAATTAACAATTTAGTTCAAGGTTGTGTCTCACTTAAGTACTGCCACCTAAATGTCTTTTTATTTTCCACTGCAGATACTTTACTAGATACTTATAAAATATTTGATAGGTTATAAAAATGTTTCTCTGAACTAGCATTTGTAAATAATTAATCTATAATATTATTTACTCATTATTCGTTACATTTATTTAGAAATTAATAGATAATATCAGATACAGATCGTTTATATGCCAAACAAATTTTTACGTGAAACGTCCTTGGGTGCATTAGGAATATTGGGGATTTACTTAAACCACATGTTTTACAAACATAAAAGGCATACTTTTATGTTTGTAAAACATGTGGTTTAAGTATGTGGTTGTAGATATAAAAATAAAATAATTGACGCCTGCCTTGGAGAGTCTCAACTTTCGTTCGGCTTACCCTATCACACTTTTTGTCACTCTTTTGTCACGCATTTAACAGCTCACTCTCCAAGGTAGGCGTCAGTTATTGTATTTTTATGAATATTTAAAACAGATATCCATTTTGTAATGAAGAGACGAGACAGAGAGATATGCGCACACATTTTCATTCTCTCTTGCTCTCACATATACAGTGCAAGCTTATTCTAATACATAGTATAGATGGAGCTGAAAATGTTTTCCTTCGTTAACCCTCGTAAGTTTTTTAATTAGGGCGCGCGCGTAGCCCTAATGGCAAAAAACCTTATTGATTCGTCATGTCTATCAGTCCGACCGTATGTCACAGCTACTTTTTTGTCTTTATTTACTATACAATACATAAATATATGTTTCAATATTGCCATGACTTCCTGAAATCTGCTTTGTCCACTGTTATTTTATTAAATAGCACCAGAATTCTGGATCAATCCGGTATTCTGTCCTGATTGGCCGCATACCAATACCACAGAGATAATAGACAATGCTAAATACCAAGGTATATACTCGTAATGTAAGCAATAAAATAAGATGATGTGTTAAACAAGTTTTAGTTTTATTTAAAGAATTAAATATTGTTTATTGTAAGCATATAGCTTCTGTTAACTTATTTATTTTAATATATAACAACACAGTAGATGAAGATAAAATATAAGATTAAAGATAAAGATTATTACAGAAATACATAATAATATGATTTTAAAATTGGTTCCTTTGGCTCGGTCTGTCATTCAGATCACCAACATTTTTTATGTTGTTTTAAACAAAAGTACTTAATACATCATTTTGCCCTTTTTGGTTTAGTCTATATTATTCTAATATAAAGTTCAAGAATTTGAAATTATGCGCTATCTACAGCTCCGATTTGAAAAATTATTTCAGTGTTTAATAGCCCATTTATCGAGGAAGGCTATAATATGTTTTAATCTAACTTTACGCTTCGACTAATATGAGTGAAGCGCCAAATTTTTTTTTTCTTTTCGAAGTTTTTGCTGCGTGCGCTGTGTAAAAGGGCTGAAAAATTTGTTTGTACGGTACGTAGTTTGCCACCGGGACAGCTAGTGTGTTATAAATAAATAATTGTAATAATAATAATATTTGTCTGCTGTTGAAATAAACAATCCCAATAGCGGGTACGACTACGGCTCTACCTTGACCATATCTGTACCTATAGGTACATATCTGGATTTCAAATTGAATTATTTTCTTGTTTCAGCCTTTTTAGACCCCCTTTTTGCGAAGTCGAGTTATTTCTTTATTATGTGGTAAATAAGTGATATTTAAACTGGAATTATTTTTATTGATTTTGTGTATTAATTTTGTTTATCATTACTGAGATTTGTTTACAGATCATTATCAGTTACTCGAAACTATTACACAATAATTTGAATATACTCTGTATTAATATTTGAACATCCTTTGAAAGCGATACTCATAGTACTTTGATGTTTTCTTAAAGATACGTGGAAAGAGACCTACCAGTAGTTTATATATCACAAGCTTATAACAGCTATAAAAGTGACATAATTCAAAAGAATGAAAATGAATTTGTCTGTTTTACGCTGATGAGTTAGTTATATCTATCCCCATCCGTCCGCCCCGTCCGAGTTTCTTACGCCGGTTCTTCTCGGCGGGCTAGGGTTGAACCGGTGGTAGCTTGTTTTTCTTGTTGACTTTCCGAAAATAGCTTGTTAAGTTTTATTTGGAAATAAAACGTTTTTTATTTTATTTTTTATTATTTTATATCTGCCATATAAGACTCATACAATATTTAGGTAAATAATATCCTTACAAAATCTCATATTATATTTCTTGTAGCAATAATGAACTCCCTAAATACTCCCCATAATGCAGAGTCGGGGACTCCGTGGCTTGTTACTATGATCTGCGAGTTAATTGTGCAGATAAAGGCGATTGAAGGGTGAAAGTCGAAAGTTTGGGATAGTTTGGATTCTCGGCCAAGGATCGTGCTCGCTCATTACGTGACGGTTCTGCCTCGTTTGTGATCTTTATGTTTTGATAGACTTTAATATTGATTGAATATAATGACATCATCGACGACACGGTAGATTCCTTTAACTCGGGATAGACTCCGAATCGGTGGTAATAATAATGCCCAATTCGGTGACGGTGGCCGGTTACATTGAAATCAGACCAGTTACGCAGGGGTTATTGAATAGTGCCTAAGTGTGTGCGCAATAAACAGAAGCACTCTCTTTTCATTCACACTCATAGCCCAGTGGAACGGATAACGACGACGGCGGGAGATCAGGCGCAGGACCGACTTTTTATATAACCATACGGACGGATGGATCATCTTCCTCGTCAGACAATCAGGTGATCAGCCTGCATTGTCCTAATCAAATTTGAATACAACCTTTTTTTTGTTCCAATTCGAACCCATTCGGGGATTCGAACCCATGGCCTTCGGATAGAGAGCGAAGCTCTGAACTACTATACCATGGAGGCGTCAGCCGAACCGGACAATAATCCTAAAGTTGTGAGTGTCTAACGTGTTTAGAGTTTTTTTCATTTTTAAAACGAGTTCACGAAGGCAAAGAATATGTAGTTGTCAACTTAGATATTAATATAAGTAAGATAAAATAATGTTGTTTTTTTTCTCACACTCTATTGTATAAGGCAATTATACTCCATTGTATAATTGATGATAGTGCAGCAATCGTGTAAATAAATAAATACCTATAATTGTTTCCATGATTTTCCACAGCTCACACCTGTCAGTAGTTTTCTTTGAAGAGCGCCTTCTGGATTCCACCGCTAGCGTGCCGTTGAATTCCCGTTGTTTCGTTTAATAAATTCTCTTTGATTTATTGCGGTTTACTTTAAAAATGTAGGATCATATAGGTTTTATGGGTATAACTTACTTAGGCTTTGTGGAGTACAATAGAACATATTATTATGTTCTGAAACGAAATGACGAGGGCTCGTTTAGGCCGGCCGCATACATACGTTTTCCGTATTCGTTTTCCGAATTCGTTTTCCGTATTCGGACATGTGAACGCATGGAATCAGTAGAAAATACATGACTGACGCACACGTTCGCTGTTTTTACGGACGGAATAAATTCCGCACGTACGTTTCGTGTGCAAGCCGGCGCGTCCGGCGAAATCTACTCGAAAAACCTAATGACGTCATGGGGAACGCAGCGCTTGCCTTCATTTTGTTTGTGCTGGCGCACTCATTCCGAAATTTCTATTAAGTTTCGCGCCCACGCCGCGCGCCTCTGACGTATTCTCTGTATTGGTTACGCATAATTTTTACTGACGTCAATACATTCTAAATGAAAAAAAACTAATGTTTGCGCTATTCTCACGGAATTCCAATTCGAAATTACGCATTAGCAAAACTAATACGGAAAAGGTATGTATGCGGCCGGCCTTAGGACCTGACACAAAATTACGACGCCGCGTCATATCGTTGCATTACGTCACGACAAAAATTACGTCACGATTGGGATTTGACGTCACATATTTTTTGTGTACATTTTACAGTTGATGTATTTTGTCGATACGAAAATTCGGCGCCCTATGCATGTAATAACATGCATAGGGCGCCGATCCATGGCCTACTTTTTGTAGAACTGATAATTAATCGGGCATATAGGACGACCTCCGTAGAGTGGTTCAGCGCTGGTGCTCGGTCGAGAGGTTGCGAGTTCGAATCCCGCCGAGGGAACAAACATTTTTCAATGTTCCTACGTCATGGAGTTGTATGAAATTTATGTATTAATATAATAAAAATCTTAAATATGTGTATAGTTTAAAAGTATTGCATGTATATTTCCGATGTCTGGTACCTGTATCACAAGTTCTTCGGATACTTAGCACAGGTCCAGATTGACGTGGTGTGAAGCGTCTATAACGGGTGTTAAAAGAGCAGTCATTATAACTTTGGGATATTATTATACTACCTTGTCTCATTCTAGAAATGTTTTGTTTTTCTTTTTTTGTTTACATAAACAAAAAAATAAGAAATGCTAAAAAGAAAAAAAATATTTTTTTAGTTTTCGACAAAAACAAATATTTAAAAAAAAAAATCCGAAATGAGGAAAGGCAGTATAATCGTATCTCAAAGTTATAGTGACTGCTATTTTTACACACTGTAGATATTATTATTATATTATTATATGCGTACTGTATGACGTATGCGTTGCACTATAATTGCAATCAGTATGTTCTATGTTTCACCTACAAATAGTCGGTCACACGATGTTACGTCGTCATCGTCGTCGTCGTCGTCGTTTCAGTCTTTTACTGTCCACTGCTGGACATAGGCCTCTCCAATACATTTCCAGTGCGACCGGTCCATTGCCACCTGCATCCAACGTGACCCGGCAGTTTTCACCAGGTCGGTCGGTCCATCTGGTAGGTGGCCGTCCCACACTGCGCTTGCCAGTACGTGGCCTCCACTCTAGGATCTTTTTGCCCCATCGACCGTCCAATCTTCGTGCTATGTGGCCGGCCCATTGCCACTTCAGCTGACTGATCCTACGGGCAATGTCAGCAACCTTAGTTCTTCTACGGATCTCCTCATTTCTGATTCGATCACGTAGAGAAATACCGAGCATTGCCCTCTCCATAGCACGCTGAGCGACATTGAGCCTTTTGAAAAGATCCTTCGTGAAGCACCACGTCTCAGAACCGTAAGTCATCACTGGTAACACACATTGGTTGTATACCTTTGTCTTAAGGCACTGAGGTATTTTGGACGAGAAGACGTTGCGTAATTTACCGAACGCTGCCCAGCCGAGCTGGATCCGTCTACTGACCTCTCTCTTAAAGTTGGACCTACCTAATCAGACAGCCTGCCCTAGGTATATAAATATATTCGTCAACAACTTCAAGAGTAGAGCTCCCAACAGTTAGTGCGGTGGGTGCAACATGGACATTGTGCATGATCTTTGTTTTGTCCATGTTCATTTCAAGACCCACTTGTTGAGAAACTCTATTGAGGCCACCGAGCATGCGCCCCAAATCTTCCAGCGATTCTGCCATGACTACTATGTCGTCGGCAAATCGAAGGTGAGTGATGTATTCGCCATTGATGTTGATTCCAAGTCCTTGCCATTCCAGGAGCTTGAAGGAATCCTCCAGAGCAGCGGTAAACAGTTTCGGGGATATGATATCCCCCTGTCTTACTCCTCTCTTTAAAGGGATATCCTTCGTGCAGTGCTCCTGTACTCGGACTGACATGGTGGCGTTATTGTACAAACACTTCAACACTTCGATATACCGAAAGTCAATACGGCAACGCTGGAGAGATCTAAGGACCGCCCATATTTCGACGGAATCAAAGGCTTTCTCATAGTCCACAAACGCCAAGCATAATGGCCGATTATACTCTTCGGTCTTCTGTATAATCTGCCGCAGCGTATGTATGTGGTCTATGGTACTATAGCCTTTTCGGAAACCGGCTTGTTCGGTAGGCTGAAAGTCATCCAGCCTGCGTTCGAGACGCATCGTAATAACTCGCGAAAACAGCTTGTAGACATGGCTCAGCAGTGTTATGGGCCTATAGTTCTTCAGTAAGGTTTTGTCGCCTTTTTTGAAGAACAGGACCACAACACCCCTGTTCCATGCCTCTGGCGTTTTCCCATCGAGTAAGGAGGAATTGAAGAGTTTCTGAAGGACTTTTAGTACCGGCGTGCCGCCCGCTTTCAGAAGCTCTGTAGTGATTCCATCCTCGCCCGGAGCCTTGTTGTTCTTAAGCTTTTTGAGAGCTACCCTAATCTCGTACAGGCTGATGTCCGGGATGTCTTCGGTATAGTGTCGTGGTAGCCTGGCTCTTGGGTCTGCAGCTAAACTAGCAGGTTCAGCTGAGACCGAGGTATACAGCTGTCCATAGAACCTTTCTATCTCCCGTAGTACCTCGGACTTATTTGACGTTACGCGTCCATCTTCGGTCTTCAGCGTTGTCAACTGGCTTTGCCCAATAGATACGTCTCTTGCAAACACTTTTTAGCCTTGGTTCCGCTCTATTGTCTCTTTAATACGCTGGGTATTAAAAGAACGGATATCGTGTCGCAAGGACTTCGTAATCTGTCTATTGAGCTGCCTATATGACTCAGCGTCACCCAAAGTTTGGAGCGTCATTGAACGTCGACTAGCCATGAGGTTCCGGGTTTGGTCGGATAGTTTCTGAGGTCTATTTGTACGGTAGGTCTTGAAAAATTTGGACCCCACCGTATGGACAGTTTCTACCAGCCTGCTATTTATATCGTCCACTGATGCGCAGCTGTCTAGCCATTGGAAGCGATTTGACAGAGTTCAAGTTGAAAGCTCTCGGGGTTTTGGATATGGACATTCGACGGTTGGAGCGTAGACTTCATCAGACGCGATCTCTCAAGTTTGACGTTGATATTCAACATGCCTCTGACGATTCGGTGATCACTTCCGGTCTTAACCATGTTGATCACAGAGACATCGTTGAATATCTGCCGCTTGGTGCTCATAATGAAGTCAATCTCGTTTCTAGTTACACCGTCGGGACTCAACCAGGTCCATTTCCTCTGCGGCGGCTTTTGGAAGAAAGAATTCATCATGAAGAGTCCTTCTTTCTCCATAAAGTCCGCCAGCATCTGTCCTCTGGGATTCCTCTGCCCAAATCCAAATGGCCCCACTTTCAGCTCATCATCGCTTCTGCAGCCCAGCCTCGCATTGAAATCTCCCATAACAACTGTGAAGTGTGTTTTAGGGCTACGTATGGCCCTACTGACGTCCTCATACGTAGCTTCTACTTCATCGTCTGGATGTGTTGACGATGGGGCGTATACCTGTACAATCTTCAACGAATATCGTTTTGAGATTCTCAGTACAAGGTATGCAACCCTATTTGACACACTCTCGATGGACACAATGTTGTTGATGAGAGATTTGTGGACGATAAACCCAACACCACCTTGGGACTTCTGTTCTCCCTCCCGGTAGTAGAACAAGTGGCCGGACTGTAAGGTTATCGTATCCTCGCCCTCTCTTCGGATCTCCGATAAACCAATAACGTCCCAGTGCAACTTGTTCATCTCCTCTTCCAGCTCTACGAGCACGATGTTACGACCGATCCTGATCCCCTTCGTCAGTTTGGAGATCGCCATCACAGAAAATCGATCATCCACAAACACCTCATCGCCAAAGCATTGTAACAAATTACAGGCAATTAATATTTCATTAACAAATTTAATAGTGAATTAACACAATCCTTAATAGACACAAAATGTTAAACGGTTCAAAGATCCCGACTCGAGGGTCCGTCTCCTCTAATTAGGTTTGGTCTAATGAATACAGGGGGTTGTCTGGATAATTAACAGCTGAGATAGGAAATATTAATATTTATAAGATCCGGGATCGAGGTCCGCGGTGTGTGAGCCGACCCGATTAATTTTATCCGTTAATTATAATATGTAAAATATATTCGATTATATAATATGGTTACAGTTTTGTAAATAAACAATTATTGGTTTGCTTACGTGGTAAAAAAAACATTTATATGTTACGATTTATTTAATAGCATTTGATGTTCTTTGATAAATCAAAATATGGTTGAAATAACTTTCATTTTTTATTGATTATCAACCTATTAAAACTCTTTGAACGGACGTGCAGTATCCAAACAGAGAAGTACCACAGTTATTAATAATAATATACCAAATACAGTTCTTGGTAACCATATTTTATTTTATTTTATTAAATAAAATTAAATGCACAACTAAATTACGTGTCTTGTATTATAATTATTTCTACATATCGACCTCAGAGCTTTATATGCATATATTTGATGGTGAACACAGAAATGGTGCGTATAGTAATATATTATCATATATTAGGTATATGCAATACTATAATAATATACAAAATATCAAGTATTCTTTGTATAATTTATCCTTAATTAAAATAGTGTAATTAAATTTAACAAAAATGTTTTCTAAAAGTCATAATTAGAGGTTGACTGAGATATCTTGGTTTTTTACCGTAGAGCTCGTAGCCTCGTAGCTCGTAGCCCGTAGCATGCACGTAGACCGTGCTTGTCTACGGCTAACACGTAAGTTCATCGTAACGGTTAGGAGGCCGCAAACTTTTTAAAGCCATAAATTACCTGCTCCGTTTGCCAACAATTACTTTAGCTGTCATTTTTCAACTGTCATATTTCGACTATTATTGACAGTGACGACTTAACTAGTATAGTATGACGTCAAGGAACGTCATTATTTACTCGTTAGCATATAGTTTGGGAATTGTGAGACATTAAATAAGGAAATCAACTCAAGTATGATTTTATATAAAACAAAATACGTGTTTCATCTATTAAATATTAGACTTTACCTATACTATAATAAAGGTTATAATTTATAAAAAATATAGTCTATGTTACTTAGCGATAAAATAAAGCATTATTTTTGTGAATTTCCTTTCATATTATTATTTCTTCTTAACCCCTCACGCAAAAAATACGGAGTTTTATCAGTTTGACGTGTATGTGTATGTTTCTGTCTGTGTGATCCGATTTTAATTGTTTTTCTTTTTGTTTGAATGGTATATCAGTTGAGAGTGTTCTTAGCGTCATGAGATCGTTTGTTAGGTGTATTATGAATGAAATGATACACGCTAAGTCGGAGGTTTTTTTTTTAATTCTTTGAGTATTTTTAGAGTTTATTTGTGACACAAAATACAAATCATTTCCCTGCTAAAAGTTAACAAAATTTTTAACGATACCGTAGCGTATTTCTTTCGTAGCGATGCTAAATAGTCTTGCGAATTTTCGGTAGACATGTTAACAAAATAGAGTGCATAATAAGAGCAGGACCATAAATTTCGTTTCGTTGTTACAGAATTTCATTATAACGTACAGACAGACAACTTGACGGAGATGTCGCAAATTTATTCTCGTTTTGCCATTTTTAATTAATTTATATTAATGTAAGCAAGTTTCATTTGTCGCTGCAACTATTCGCCAGACAAACTATTAAAAGCTGGTTTCACGTTTGGAAGATTTTATTTCATAGACATGAAATAAAATCTTGTGATTGTGTGTTTAACCTCCGACAAAAACAGAGGAAATATTATCGGTTTGACGTGATGTAATATACTTCGTATAAAAGTTTGAAATATATTCCGTGCTGAAAGAAGGCGGTATATGTATATTGCATATGCAATTATTATGCTCGTCTCTAAGGTTGAAGCACATGAGAGGTCATTACCGCAGAGTCTAAGCGCAAAATTTGTTACCTATATCATATATTTAACTGTATTTTTGCGTTATTAAGGAACTAATTATTGTAAAGGAAATATGGTTACAAATGTATATATACGCGTGACAAACGAAAACACGCCGATCGCTATAATATTCCATAAGTCAAATCTAAATAAGATAAAATTTATGCTCTAAGTATAGAAATACTAACGTCTAGAAGCCGGGTAAGCTAAAATTGACGTAAAAGCAACTAAGAATTTTTGTCCTAGCTTGTCCCGTCAGTTGGCAAAATACAAAATGGATGTTGCCGCTTCAAACATACGTTTTTATGAAGACTCTACACGTAGGTGTTATTAATATATGGCCCTAAGTGACGAGCTTCGTCTGCGGCAATGTGAGTTGAACCCAACAAAACTGAGTCGCGGCAAATTGCTCATATCTACATACCTTCGGTTTCCAACTGTAATTGATTTACCCTATCACGCCTCCTTATTCCTGACACACTTAAGACGTTCGCATAATTGAACTACATTACATCATTAGTCTCAGTGTGTTATAACTGCATTATCCGCTTAATATTCATGAAGGCCCAACTTGGCCTAAGTGAAACTGGTGACGAGTACGCCGTCTAATCCTCCGCATAGCTCTATGAATATGTAGGCTGGCCGATATAAGCCGGCAGCATCTTAATATTAATGGTACTTGGGGTGCGTTTAAAGTTTACGGCGTATTGAAATTGAAACTCTCTTTTGGAAGTCGGTTAAAGGTCTCGGATTATCGTAACTTGAACTTCGTTTCGAACAACAGTCTATCACGCTCGTACGTACGTCAAAAGCTTGTGCGAGCGTGACAGTCTGACAATAGCAACGATATTCGAAGTATGAGAATCAGAGCCCTTCTTTGACGCAATAGAAAAGATTGATTGAAGATAGGTGATTAGGTTAGCTGATTAGCATTACCCAGGTGTATCAGAGTTAGAACAGCATAGGTCGCATATTATTTGCTGGGGACTGGAGGTATTTTTACTGATTTCAACGAATGTTCATAAAAAAAAAAAAATATCGATTGCCTACATTTTTCAATGGATAGGAATTAAACGGAATTTAATTTGTGAATGAAAATTACATATATTTATTAAAACCCCTAATTTTTACATAAAAATAAGTAAGATTTCTTTAGTTATGTTATAATAATGTCACTAAAGTTCACAATATAATAAATATCAATATTGGTTATTAATGTATATAATGGTTACAATCTAATTGAGTGTTAAAGTGAAGCTACAGGAGGTTGTTCTAAGATTGGAGATTAAAGTCGACGTATGAATCCTCAAACGGACTAAATAAAAATCAATATGAAAATCGCTTTAGACTTCCTTCACAAGCCATTTGCTCTGTGATCGTAGTATTTTGCGTGAAGGGTCCCCGAGGCCCTTGTTTCGAGTTCCTTTAGAACCATACTCGAGAATCTGAGCGGTGCTTTTAGGGTTTCGCTTCCGCCCCTCTGAGAAATGCGCAAGATAAGAGACGTTCTGGCACCATTCATGTTTATGGCGAAGGCGAATGGTCCTAGAATTCGGCGCGCTTATTATACATAAACTAACTGTTCCCGCAACTTTGTTCGCGTGGTTTTTGAGTGACTTAAGCCGTTTATGCAGCGCACCCAATGAAAGTCCCCCCAAATGTGAATAATTTTCCCCGTTTTTGCAACATTTCTCACTGACGCTTCGCTCCTATTGGTCACAGCGTAATGTTATATAGCCCAAAGCCTTCCTCTATAAATGGACTATCCAACAAAAAAATAATTTTTGAAATTGGACCAGTAGTTCCTGAGATTAGCGTGTTTAAACAAACAAACAAACTCTTCCGCTTTATAATATTAGTATAGGCAAGAACCGCCTTTTGAGCGTATATAATTAGACGAAGACTCTGCACTCGCTATACGTTTATCCTTTAAATTAAAACGGTAATTGAGAAAGTTGGCTCATAGAAAGTTGCGAATCTCCCTTGCAAGATTTCGGAATTGTGCAACAGTTTGGCAATTCGTGGGGGGGTGTTTTTACACAACTGCTTCTCAGTGCTATAAAATCTTTGCCTCCCTATGCAAATGTAATGATCTCCCCCTGCTTTGCATGGTAATATGAAGTCTTGATTAATGTAAAGACCATAATATTAGTCATTTCTTGTAGAAACTAGTAAAAGGCACTTACGGCTCTGTAGTCAGTGCAGCAAGTCAAGTCGGTCGCGGGTTGGAATCCCCGTCGAGGTAGGAAAAAGTTTTAATGTCCTGGTTCCTGAATGTCTTAATATTTTAAAAATGTAATAAAACCTTTGTGTCGTCTTTCTTTGTAAATTGTACTGTTGTAAATGTTTTTGTGTACAATAAATTGTTAAATAAACAAAATAAAATTAAAAATATTAAATGTAATATACAATTATTACATTATACATTTCCACTTAACATAGAATCGGATTGGATTGACGTGCTAGGAATGGCTTCAAAGATATTATAAGATATTATTATTATTATTATAAAGCATTCCTTGTTCAAGGGGAATAAAATGCCGCACCGCAACCCGCCGAAGTTTAGCATAATAATGCTAAACTTCGGCATTATTATATATATAATAATAATCTGCTATGATTATTATAATTGAATAATAATAATCATAGCAGATTATTATTATTCAATTATATTCTTTTTCTAATCCGTGCAACTTCATACGGGCTATGGGTGTTAAACCGATCTCGTCATAATAATTTCCTAGCGTTCTGTTGAAGGGACAAGGCGAGAGTATTACTTAATTTTGTAAAGCGTATCCAGCGTAAAATTTTATGGCAGACCCGAGACGAGGCCGGGACGAGGCCCGGGGTACCGTTAAGACCCACGAGGGGCACAAATTTTTGTGTCACACGATACATATTTTAATTATAACTAAATTATTTTTATCGTCGCTATAAATTGTTTGGAGTAATTGCTTTTTTTGTTTTTGTTGTCAGGGGCAAGAAACGAAAAATAAATTAAGTGCATTGTATGATCGTAGAAAGAATAATAATTTAGAAAATAGCTAACCCACCTTTGAATATTATATTATTATAATCATCGCCGTCTTTTTTGACCGTGGTTAAAAACAACACCAATGAAGCCTAAATTTTTAGTAAGAATGTCAGATGAGCCTTTGAACGCAGTCCATTACTTGCCAATGTTAACATTTAGTAGACTATATTTATTAGAAAATATATTTCATCGAACATGATTTGAAACTACTGGGATGATTTAACACAAATCAAGATCACGAGGAAAGACACATTGTTCTATTTTTTTATCCCAATCAAATCATTTATGAAGATTATGTAATCAAACTAGGAAATAATTTAAAAAATGTACACCATAAAATTTTACATTCCGTTCTTTTCAATTTTCTGTAAAGATAGTATTTATTTTACTATCTGAAACTGTACAGTCGTAAAATATCCTGTGTACCATTTTATACCCTTATTTCATTAGTAATAACATAAAAAAATAACACTCAGTTTGTCAGTGATCGTACCTACCAGTATTTAAACTGAAAAATCATATTTTTGTAACGTACAAGCGCAACGTTATTTTAGGTTATGTTAGCAAAGTTTTTATTAGAGCCATTTTAAGCGGTTTTAATTACAAAATAAAAAGTTGCTCACATGGTTACAGTCGGTTTAACTCATGGACTGTTTATTTTAGTCGGGTTATTATACAAAAAACATATGTTTTGGTGTTGACGTTTTATTGCACGGCGATTCAGTTTTAACTGGGGAAATAAACTGCCATACGTGAACGCGACTATATTTCGCTAGATTTGCTTAAAATATCTGTTACTTTACTTCGTTTCTATTCTATGGTATAAACAAAGTAAATTGAAATTTAACCAATATTATTGTAGTTAATGGAATCAGGCGTTACCTTGCGGAAATCCTTAGCATAAATTAAATATAGGTAATATGTGTTTATGAGTGAGTGTACGCATAAGCAAAAATGGTTTAAGTGCATTTTCCATACACTCACTCATTTGCTTCCAGGTTGTAGTTTTTTCGCGGGATATTGCTAGATACAATATATTTAAATTGCGGGATATTTCTAGATTACTATATTTTCTCTATATTTAAAGTTTATAAAAAATGTCATTGTTTTTCATTACTAAAATATGACATTTAAGTTCGTGCCATTAAAGCCACCCATACTGAGCTTTGTTTATATAGATCAAATTGAATCGGAACGGAATAACCACGTTACCGAAAAAAGTATAAAAGCGTCAACTGCGCCCACACTGGTCAGTTTAAATTAAAACCAAGTGCTTACTTAAGATAATGTTGATATGATGATATATTTTTAAGTTTTTTATTATATTATACACAAAGGACAATGCCGATTTTTCTATGAGAGTTGGGCTACTGTTGCGTCTTAACCAAATTAACTGTAAAACATTGAAAATGTACTCAGGATTCATATTTTTAAAAATCACTTAGATATTCGATGGGAGTTTTGAGAAATCTGAATTTAAAATGTTCCGAATTTTTAGGTTAAGTTATGCATTCAAAAGTGTAAAATATAGTATCAAAAGTAATTTGCAATATCTAACGACATACACAGTAAATTAATCAACGGAGGATTGCACGACTCAACGTTGAAGTAAGACTTTTAATACACTTTGTTGGAACATTTTGAATAATAATTATTAAAGAAAACACTTCTTTCACACACACCATCAAAAAGTCAAATTCATTATTTACATCACACAAATGTCAATAGTACCATACGGTTAGGGCTGCCAGTAAAAAAAAAATATGTAGCCTAAAATAGTTTTAGAAAAAGAAAAAATAACTTTATTATATTTCTTATTACTTTCAATTAAAAAGAAAAACTTCATTAGCATTATTTTATAAAGTAATCTTCGACTAATGTTCATTGTGTTAAATAGAGTTGGTGTGGGTTTCTTTCATTTATTTCATATCACTATTCTTACTATTTCACTTAAAAACTGATATTGGCAATAAACTGGCAACATTTGGCGGTTGACATACAAAATGGCGGTTCCGCTAATTTCTAATTCAATATGGTTACTTTTTTTTTATAACTTTTAAACCCCCATTCGCTTACAACTAAAATTAATATACATAACATAATATTTCAAAAGACGAATATTTATGTATAAATGGTTAAGACGCAAGAGTGACGCAAAATAGCCCAGTTTTCGGCATTCTCCTTTAATACACATCCATGACCCAGGAACATTTGAAAAACTTTTTCTTCCCTCGGCGGGATTCGAACCCGCGACCTCTCGCTCAAGCTCAAGGAGGTCGTCAAAAAATAAAGTATAGTGTTATCCGCAGGCAAATAGTAATGAAAAGGCTGGGTACGAGATCTATATAATAACACGAAATGACCTAGGTATTAAGTATATTTTTTAATTATAGACCTTGATAAAGGGCCATAAAAATCTAGATATCTCATTATAAACAAAAACAAGAACAATAAAAAAGCCATTACACATTTTAATTTCCAGTTTGTTCCCATCTTTTCTCTTGTTTTACCAAGAACTCGTTGGATTTAAATCACTAGAAAAATATTCTATTTGTCTGGGTTCTTTGTTAGTGATTGAAGAATTATTGCTTGGAAGCAATTTCGTAAAATACTCCAAATATAATTACTTAATGGAAAATTGATGCAGCTGCATGGTTTCTAGTGGTGCAGATTGGTGCCGGTTTGAATCTGACCACTTGGCACATTCATTTTTTAAAAAGCTAAAAGTTTTTATACTGTACACTAACTATTATCACTATTGCTATTTAAACCTTATCAAATGATAATTGAATGAAAATTATGGACAGCGTCCATTTTGGTTTGGTTTTTTAACCCCCGAAGCAAAACTGACTGGGTTTTATTTTATGAGTTTGACGTGTATGTGTAAATGTGTATTTCTCTGTGGCATCATAGCTCCCAAACGGATGATTTTAATGTGTTTTTTTTTCGAAAGATATATCAGTGTTCTTAGCTGTGTTTGGTGAAAATGTGACAGGAATGTTACATGCTAAGTTACGGGTTTTTTTTAATTTTTACTTTAGTTTATGATACGTAGTTGTACAAAATAGGGATGTTTGGGCTATAAAAATCTAATTAGGTTCGTGTACCTTTGACGTAATGCATAGCAGGTACAATACGCGGGTTAGGCACGATTTTACCAGCGCATGTTAGTGTGAAACTGTGAACGGCATGTTAAAATGCCATGCCATCTCATTCATTGATAGGAATTACGAGAGGGATAACATAATATTTAACAAAGGATCTTTAACATTGCTTGGTGAAACGCTCTTAAAATACCCTCATCCGTGCCCATCTGTATATAGGATATACAGATAGATACGTAAGACATACTGTAGTGTGCTCTAAATTATATAAAAGGGTTGGCACCGTGTACAACACTACTATATATCAGACACGTCCGGCTGTCAGCACGTCCATCATATGACTAACCCTCTCTCTCGTGTCCGGCACACCCCACCAAGGTTCTGATCTAGTATATTGCCAGCGGTAAGGAGATAACCATTTACGCAAACACTACGCATACTAATAAAAAACAGCGTAAAACTAATTAAATTTGACGTCACAAAAAAGTCACGAACCTTCAGACCTCAGGGAATCATGTCAAAACAACTTGTATCTAAAACGATCCGTTTTTTACCCGACTGCCGGAGGGAAGGTTATTGTAATACCGCCCTGGGGATTTATAGTTGGCATTAACTATTCATTTCGTATAATCATTCCGAGATGTCTCAGAGAAGTTTGTAAATGACCAATAAATTATTGTCCAACTACCGATCTTTGCCCGAGTTAACCATCGTTTTAACTTCAACTAGAATTTAATTTGGGAAACGACAATAATTCTTAGGCGCCAGTGTTCAAAATTAGACGATAAATTATTTTATAATTAAGTCAAGTGTTTATTATATTACGTAGCTATTTACAAGATTTCTGTTATAAATTAAATCATATTTTTATACGACACATAATATTTGAAATACCTAATATTATATTTAACTAAATAAGGGGGATTTTCCTTTTGGAATAAAAAGTATAACATGGCAGATTGACAAAATAAGTCGACGTGTAATAAAATTGAATCAAACGCTAGAAAAATAGTTGACTTTCCTCCATATAATCTTTAACTCAGTAAATTTTTACACTCCTGCGTTCGCAAAATTCTCATTATACTGTACTCAAAGTATTCCGAACAAGACAAGATATTTAAGTTAGATATTTTTGGCGTACCAAGCTTATTTTTTTACATTTGGCATCTTATCATATTATTATTATTATTATCTTGCTTTTTATTAAAAAACTGTGAGGGCAAGCGCGCACCTCGACTATATTTTATGTTTTAAATAAATAGTAGAGTTCAGGGGAACTGCTTTGAGAAAAAGATGGTACGGTCGTGCTCAACTTGGCGACAGATAAAACCACGTAAAGTTTTTAATGGTATTTATATCAGATTATATTGTTCAAAAATATTGTGTAGGTTATGTAAAATACACAGATATCATTCTCTTAACGCTTTAGATTCTAGGAATTAGAACAGCTCTATTTTCTAAATATCGTTTCAGTATCCTTGATCTAATTTGTTACATACTTTGAGTTTTAATTAAGATTAATTGTTCAAACCTAACATAATGTTTGTTGTACGCAAGTCTGAACACAGTACAAGTGCCCGTAATGAACTTGTACAATATAGCACATAGGCTACATGTTAATGGACGTACATTGTACAGTTGTGTTAAGTATTTGATTTCAATAAATACCTACATCCATCCATCCAGATAACAATTTCGGTGTCGGTAGCCAATTTCATTGAAACCAGGCCAGCTACGCAGGAGTTATTTATAGTGCCCAAGTGTGTGCGCAATACACAAAGACATTCTTCCTTTTATTCTCATAACCCAGTGGGACGGTAAACCGACACGACTGGCGAGAGAACAGGCGCAGGACCGACTTTTTACTTGCCCATCCGACGCATGTATCATCTTTCTTGTCTGCATTGTTCTAACCAAACCTGAAAACAACATTTTTGTTGTACCAACGCGGAAATCGAACCCACGACTTCCGGGTCGAGAGCGAAGTAGGTAGTAAGTAACGAATACAAATATGTTGTTTGATTATTTTAATATGTTAATTAGTACTTGTTGTGTTAAAATTGTATGGTGTGCAAGATACAGACTAAATGTCAATGTCAATGACAAAAAAACTAATAAGTCTCGTTTTTGCTCTAAGGCTGGGTTTCCACTGAAGCGGAGCGGAGCGGAGAGGAGCGGTGTCTGAATTGACCAATCACTATGCTCGTACTGTCTCCGTTGAAGCGGAGCGGAGATTTCGAGCATAGTGATTGGTCAATTTGGGCACCGCAAGCTCCTCTCCGTCCCTCTCTGCTTCAGTGGAAACCCGGCTTTATGGTTGGGAACCATAGTCTCTACTTAGTAATCGGCAGGCTCACTCCCGTCACAATCGAGAATCGAATCAGTTTGATCTCAGGAGCTTTTGGTGTTTTATTTGTGAATTGAAACTAACCAGGATAAGGAAAATCGTTAGATCGTAACTTTTTGAACTCCCGACCACACCAATCGACTGAGAATCGAAATAAACATATGTCAATTTATTGCAAAGTACTCGGCACTATCGAATCTGAATCAGTTCGGAGAGTAAGGCCCTGTTCCCCTTATATAGGAAAAGTTAAGATCTACATACAAGCGCGCTATCTTTAACAACATATTTTTGTAAGCAACGGTACCTTAGTCATATTTGTAAACATTTTCATGTAGGTATTAGGTTCAAACCCCTAATACATAAAAAGTATAAAGCTTAATACAAAAATCTTAAAACAATTCTTTTGCAAGCCACGATACCTTATGAAATTTGCAAAAAAAATTACACTAGTATTTATGTTATACCAAACATTAAAGTTTATAAAAGTAATTTTCAGTAATAACCCAATACCTGTCTTAGCATTACCCAAATAGTATTGAACAGCAATTAACTATAATTTTCGTCGACGAAAAAAGTAGCTCGAACAATTTTAATAAACAAACAGCATTGTTTTGGTAATTCATATTTAAATACAGACCACTGTAAGTTCAATAATTATAGTGTCTTGTGTGACGCTTTCATACGGCATTCTATTACCTTTGATCAATGAAAATAATTATTCTAAGAGACCCAAACTAATATCGAATAATTTACTAAAATACACGAGTACTGCTTAATATATTATGTTTATAAGTTTGACTGGTCTGTATGACGTGTATTAATTGTGTGACTGGCATGGTGGTATAGTAGCTTCTACTTCGGCTGCCCGGATTTCAAATCATTAAGTTCCAGGCTTCATATTAAATATATAAATATTAAGTAATAATTAATAAAGTAGTATTAAAATAAATGATGTTCTATTCAGTAAATATAGTAAAATGTAAAAAAAAAATATTGCTAAAATCCTCTCGATCACATCAACTTTCAAACAAAAAACATAGTTAAAAATCAACTCACAAACACGTCGTACATACAAACACGTGAAAGTCTAAACAACCGGCCAAGCGCGAGTCGGACTCGAGCATGTAGTGTTCCATATAACAAGAACAAACAATCACGTTTGTTGTATGGTAGCCCCTTATATTTTTTATTATCTATTTGTTACATATAATAATAAAATACATAATTTGTAAACAAAAACAGCTGTCTAATACTAGTTATAAGAACCGCGATAATAAGTAATAGATAGTTTAAATTTTTTTTGATATATGATAGTCAGTCGGCCGGACAGGCTTGGAAGTCTTTGTAATAAAGTCCTGTTTTTACCCTGTGGGTACGAACAAACTACATCAAAATCGATTAATTCGCTTGGAAGAGCTATCGTAGAGATATACACACGGGCTAGTTTAAAATTTAGAACAATAATTTTATTATAATGTCCGTACGTATGAATGATCAAGCTAATTTCCGTTCCCGCTGATTGGATTTCAACGCGATTTTCACGATTTGATTAATCTTGTATTAGATCTGAATTGCATTTCGGACAACTGGCTTTAAACTTAACTGTGGGACAGCTATCAGCACTAATGGGTCGACGAAGGAGCACTGTGGTCTCAAAAAAAAAGGATGATATAAATGATACGTTATGTTATGTGCAATATTAAAAAAGAATGCGGCTCTAATAAAATGCAATTTGTATGACATACAAATGACACCCAAACTTTAAACTGCATTTTGCAAAAATAAAAACGCACTTGCAATCACACTTAGCCCCCCAAAACCATTTGACATTAAAATAGGGCAACATTTTGGATGCAAATGTCCCAGTTTGCAAGGGCTACAGTTATTTATCTAAAAGCCCCAACCGCCATCAAAACTGAATCAAGCAGGGAATATCTTAACCACCCCAACAGAAATAAAGGAAGTTTGATTCACTTGCGCCAGCCTTGCCTCGTCCTAACGATGTCTTTACCGTGCCCCCGTTTTATTGCAGTAATAGTTTTCGGGTTTCGTGCAATAAAAAGGCATGCGTTACCCTCTTGTCACTTAGAATAATTAATGGTTTAAAATAAATGTTGTATTGTATCTTTTTATTGCGGATGGGGGAGATGTTATATAATCTACTAGCTTTTGCCCGCAGCTTTGCTCGAATGTTATAAAAAGTATCCTATATTACCTTTAATACCTCCAAAAATATTTGTACATCATGATGATCGGTTAAGTCGTTTTTGCGTGAAAGCGTAACAAACAAACTGACATGGACATGTTAAGTACGGATAGGGTTTTTTTTATAAAAAGTATCCTATGTCACTCCTAATACATCCAATAATATATTGTGTACAATGTTTCATGATGATCTGTTAAGTAGTCGTCGCGTGAAAACTTAACAAATAAAATAACATTTTTAACATTAATATGATGTTATATAATTATGTATGTGATGATGTTTTATATGGCTAAAGAATATATTCATAGAATCGCCATATTAATAATAAAAAAATATAATAATGTAGAACTTTATGAGGGTTATTCTGTGTGCCTGTACACAACCTTATATAGAAAAATATATGCTCCTGTGTTCCAGCAGAACGCTAGTGATTTATGATGACTACGAAGAAGTCAGGGCTTGATATATGAATAAATTTGGACTCCATGCAAGTATATTCTTGGTTTGGAAAGATATATAAATTATGCCCATCTTGACTAACTAGCCTAGCCTGGCCCCGTGCTAAGTATCCGACGAACTTTTGTTACAGGAACAATATTTATTATTTTTACACTCTATACCACATTTAATACACGTACATAACCTCAGAAAACTTTTTGGCTCCCTCAGCGGGATTTGAACCCGCAATCTCCGGCTTGAGTGACATCATTGACGCACTCAACCTGCGCTACAACAGAGGTGGTAGAACAGATAAACTGACATTAGCGCCTCAAAAAACCTATTACAAGGAATGCCTTGTTTGATTTAAATCCTGCTGAAAGAGCCAAAAACCCTAATGAGGCATAGATTAGTTTACTCCTCTTGCCCAAACTACCCGTGGAATAAACCTCCATGATGTTAAACGGAACAGAAGCAAAATGCACATTAGCGTCGCATTTTCACGTATTGAGAATGAGTCGACAGAATATCTCACGTGTCTGGCAGAGGTCGCATATTTACATTCCCGTATTCAGTCCACGCTATGCAATAACTCGGACGCGACGCCGCAAACCATTTATACTTTCGGCGTATGCAGCTTCGTTACTGATACCGGAATTGTCACGACTTGCAGAACTTTCGAACTAATATCCTATACTGTATACAGTCGTACAGTTTATACTGTGTAGTTGGAATGAACTCAGTCTGTTATCTTCGGAATGCAACGCGAATATGAACAGAAATGGCTAACGTTATTATTTTAGTAACCCCGAGGAAAACTGGGAAGTGTTAAAATATTTGTCTGTGTGTGTTCGTTTGGGATTTTGTGGCGTCGTAGCTCCAAAACGAATAAATCAATTTTGATCTTTTTTTTTAAAGCTGACATTATCGAGCGATAATGAAAAATGTTTGACTATAATATTATTATTTAATTAACCTCTGACGAAAATAAAGGGATATTTAAATTTGTCTGCGTGTGTCCGTTTGAAATGGAATAGCTCCGAAACAGAATGAACCGTTTTTGATCTAGTTGTTTTGTTCGAAAGTTGCTGTGATCGAGCGTGTTCTTATCTGTTAAAGATAGTGTTTTAGGTTTGACGTGTCTATGTGTGTGTTTGTGGCACCGTAGCTCCCGAATGGAAGAACCGATTTTGACCTATTTTTTCTTTGTAAAGTAACGTGATTGTGATCGTTCTTTGCTATAATTCATCATCATCAGTTCCATCTATGCTTGACAATTCGGAGGTTACATATTTTTTTCTTTACAGTTTACATTTTAAGCTTTTGTTTTTATTTCAATTAAGGATCTGTGGATCTGGTGTGTTTCAGGGAGTAAGCATTGGCCACATAAAATGGTACCTACATTTGGGCTAACTAGACCGTGACTACACTCGGAAAATATCTTACTTATTTTTTGTTCATCAACTAATAAGTAAGTAATAGTGTATGATCCGGAATAGCAGAACCAGTTCATTATGTTTAACATAACTATAATGACTAGTTACGTCAAACATGATCAGGTAAATTTGTAAGTTTATTTAACTTTGTGAAGGTTCTTTTGGTAAAGGTTTTAACGCAAGGTAGTGTAACAACATACCGTTGTATATATTTTCGTTAATTTTATGTATCTCTATATTATTAAGAAGTGTGATTTTAAGAAACATGATAATTTTGCTCCTTTTCTATGGACAATTTACTACTTATTAATAGCTTAAATAATATATTATAAGGTATAAGTGTGGAGAATTTCATACGAATATCCGTTTGCGCAATTTTCGTATAAAGGGAACGAAATTTTTGTTTAACGTATTAATAATATATTTTAAACTGTGTTATACAAGTTTCCTTCCGGATTCACGAACCGAATTGCAATAAATTCCGTGCCACTTAAGATTTGTTTCTTAAACAAGTATCTATCTGAAATAAAACATAATTCGTCGGCCGCTCCGAGCGGTTTGAGTAACAACTCTTTAATTGAAAGTTTAGCAATTTGGTGCCCTACTAAATGGACCCGGTGTGGGCTAACTCCGCCACTGTTCAAAATTGAACGTAGGCAGATGCGCATAATTGCCCCACCAGATGCTTGCTCTTCCGTTTATCTATGAACCTGATCCTATAGACGTAAACTTATGTAAAGTTAAATAATTACTGAAAAGTTTTTATGCAAACTCTTTTTGTTTGAAGTTGAAGATTAAGAACACGTGCCTGTCCTTGAAGATGTTTATTATGTAATTTTTGGACTCTTTTGGATCTCGATGAAAAACTCTGTGGCGTGACCTTTGACAATTATTGAAAACGTTATTCGCAGCTTTAGTGAACAAAAATTATATTTTTTTGATACGTCAATTCAATAACGTCAGTCAATTATTTTTGATAACGTTACTATCACATGTAACGACCCGGAGTAATCGTAGGCCAAGTTTGCTAGTCTTACCTAAAAATCGAACAAACTATAGCAAAAAGAGCATTACATTAGTATTAGTATTATATTAGTCTACCTGACCATATAAAAATACAGAATCATTTAATAGCTTTAAACAAAAATTGTTCAATTATGTTATTCAAAATTGTTATTCACAGAAAAGACTATTCTTGCTAATAATTGTCTTAGGTACATATTTTTAATTAAACTTCTCGCAAGCCTTTCGATGCAGATGTCTCTTATTTATTTGTTTTTGTCTGGATTTGAAATATCGTTATAAATAAATGTATAAAGACCCTAGAAAAGCAAATTAAATAGAAAATATCTTCTCCGACTTACGAAGTTTCAGCTATTATAATTATATTTAATGGAGTACGAGTTTGCGATTTTCTAGAAAGTAGTTGCGATCAAGACGCGTAAATAATGCATGTGGGGCGCTGTTTTCTTCCAGTATCGCGCCATAACTTTACTGTGCCACGCTTGTTGCGTTCCATAGTTACTTTGTCGTTACTTGGCCATGCTGAAAAGAGTGTTTGTGGTGATTGAATATGATACATTATTTAATGCATAACTATCCTAACCTTAAACTTTCAAGTCTAATTTATACCCTTGAATGTTAAAGGTGGGTCCACACCGAAATATTTTTTTTTTACTTTTTCATGGTTCAGCATTGAAAATACCTACTATTCCAAATTTTCCCCTATTTGTTCGCAATATTTATTCAGTCCCATATTGTTTGTTTGCATTAAATAAGCTCCGAAACTACTTAACCAATTGAAAATTTCTTTCAGCGTTGGAAAGTTACATTATGTCCAGTGAGCATTATGTTCACCGGTATAGTATTATATTTTCAAAAAAATAGGGGCTCTTACTAAAACTCCAATAATGTAACCCAATGTGTATGAAAATATGCGCTAAAATCCTTACATTGCGTGCGCTACGATAAGTTCCACGTTACTAGATTACCAGTAAATAATATTATGCCGATAATATTATGCTCAACGAAGTAGGCAGTACATTACTTTCATACCTAAGTAATATAAATTATTAAACCTCTTTTTACACCCCAATATTGTAAAACTAAAGAGTTTGTTTGGCCGGGCTAATCTCAGGGACTAATAGATCAATTTTTGAAAAATTGTGTGAAATTAGCCATTTAATGAGAAAGACATGCTATATCTGGTTATTATATGAGATATTTGGCTATTATATGAGATGAAAAAAAATAATTAAAAAAAATGTATGCACTGAGTAAATGTATCTTAAACTAATTATTTATTTAGAATAATTACGAATAATTCTTTACCCAACGACGTTTGACGACCTCCGTAGCGCAGTTGGTTGAGCGCGTTGGAGCTCGAACGAAAGGTCGCGGGTTCGAATCCCGCCGAAGGAACAAAAAGTTTTCAATGTTCCTGGGTCATGGATGTGTATTAAATTTGTGTATAATATAATAAAAATCTTAAATATGTGTATAGTATAAAAGTATTAAATATATTTCCGTTGTCTGGTACCTGTAACACAAGTTCTTCGGATACTTAGCACAGGGCCAGATTGACGTGGTGTGAAGCGTCCATAGATTTTAAAAAAAAAAAAAAAAAAAAAAAAAAAAACGCATGGACTACCTACGTTGATGTCGCACGCCGCCGCCGGGGTGCCGCGCCGGCTACATAGGTATTCCTACTTGCCTAGCCGCGTAATTTTCATAATATCCATGATTCATTGATTTAACCCTAGAAGCCCAATCATATTTAACTTGCTATAAAGCCCAATCATACGTAAAAATGACGTGTAAAATTAAAACTTCAGTATATTCCTATTTTTTCTGGTTCTGATCAATTTATTTGCATTAGTTATTAAAATATAGTTTTAATTTATAAACAAAATACATTTTATATGAATATACTCTTTATTAGTACAATTACAGTAGATTACTTGGACCATAGAAAAAAATCAACAAAAAAATCAAACCTCTAACAAATTTTCCCATAATTATAAAATTTAAAAAAAAACCAACTAGTATTAAATGTTTTTATAAAATTAAATCAATTTCTAATTATACCTTATTAGTCTCTTTGAAAAAAAGTCTTTATATACAGTCTAGACAGATATATATACATTATTATATAGATATACATTATTATCTTCTCCATATATGGCCTTTTCGTATTTGCAACATTGCGCTTTGGTTATCAGCCTTTTTTATATAATCAAAATACACAGTAGACTCGTTTCTTTAGTTCACGCTCATTGTCAGTGTTTTCTGAAGATGTTGGTACCATAGTTTTTAAAATATTTGTTACATTATCCCGTAGAGCCCTCCTCAAAGTTGGTGCCTGTAACCGTTTTTGGATCCAAGGCGCCGTCAGATCTATACTTAATTTTTTCACGAATTATTTAGGGCTCATTGATTTTTCTTGTTTATTTATGCTTAACCCTAGATAACTAATCATTCGTCTACACGACTACGCTACTATCCACGATAGTCGAGTACACCTAGTTCCTCGTACCCCCCGCTCAAGAATCTTTTTCTACCTTCCTAAATAGTCAATTTAGTACATCCTGTGAGGAAATTTCAATCATACGATACTTAGAAATTGAATTACGGTCATATCGTCGTCCAGTCGACGAAAGTTTAGTAATTACGTGGTATGTTTTGCAAAGGTATATACATTACTTTTTTGTTATTTTTTTCTATTTAACATGAGAAACACACAATATTTTTTATAATAAATATAGTTTATCTATATTTTACCAAAAACATACATAAAAGAACTATATAAAGATATACTTTGTGTACTTCAATTAGAAAACCTATGTAGTTTTCTTAGTTTGTTCATAGGAAACTAAGTTATTAGCCATTTTTTTATACATTATTATAATTTTTATAAACGGATATGAGGAACTGAGCATCAGAGAGAAAAACCGCAGAAACAGAAGATGTGGTCGACAAGCGGTCTGACAATTCGGGAGACTGAGGAAATTTTGAGGGTTAAAGTTCATCACGACACTAACAGAGCTTTAGATTGCCCTAGTGAATTTTCAGAGTCGGAAAACGTTATTATACAACCAAGCGAGAGTCAATAACATCAAATTATAGATTCTGAATCAGAAATAATCTAGTTTTATCATAATAACAATGGTGCATCTCAGTCTCAGTTTATCAGATGTGCCCGAATACATGTCATGTACTAACAGACAAACTTAAAGATGGTCTCTATACATTTTTATAATATAATAATATGCTAAATCTGTTTATTATTAATTATAATATTCATAAATAACACAATAAACATGAAAAAAACCAATGTCAGGGCGCGATTTTTTAATGAATGTGAGAGATCAACTGATGGAGCACTGGCTGCGGCAACGCATTCAGACGGTGACTTTGTGGAGTGATATTAAAGTCATAATACAAGAATTTTTTTGGCGATTGTTTCAACATAGAAGTTCATTTTCCTACTGTTTCAATCGTGCGCAAAATCTGAATGTCATGTCCATCGAAAGCTCGTAGAGTGACAAAACATCGCTACATAAAATCTAAAAGAGTTATTCGAGGCTCCCACAATATTATCATATGTAGTAGCTGTATGATGAATTAAATAAATATTATCACTCTTATTTTTAGTTCGTATTAAACCAAACATAAGTGACATGTAACAATTTCCTGGTTTTATTAAACATTTTTGATAATATTCACGTTTTTTACCGCGTAGTCCGCTCGACGAATGTTTAGTTACTATGTAACTGTAAATATAGTTTAGTTATCTAGGGTTAATGTGACAGTATATAATAAAGGATTTGACAAACGCCCGTCATCGGCCACCTAAGTTGAAGAAGTTACCTCAATATATTTATGGCCGATGGCCGAGAAGCAATATGGATTTTAGATGGCTCTTGTCTGCTTGTATCTTCAATGAAGTCGACCATCGTGTTCTCATTATCACTCCTGTGAGGAATGACAATGAGGACGTTTTTATTCAATTGCAAAATCTTATTACACGGAGTCCGAACTCAGCCGAGAACAATCGTCTTCAATTTTCGAAAATTGACGGTATTTCTTCCAGGTTTAGCAGTTGACAGGACTCCATCTTGAAATTTACTTAAAAATATAAATTCGAAATGTACACATTTAATAAACAAATCAATAAACTCAAATAAATCACAACAATAAGAAGTCAGAAACATTCCCAAAAGTTACACAAAGCCCAATTATACGTCATAATGACGTGCAACCTCGCTATTACTACAAAATGGCGGCACTTACTCAGCTGATGTATATATGTCCTGAAAGGTCTCAACGACTCCTGAGTTGGTTCGAGAATTCACCACGATCCAATGGAAACTAAGAAAGATACAGAGATCTTTCGCCGCGGTGTACGTCAAATTTACGTAGATTGGGCTTCTAGGGTTAAAGGAAAATTTGGTAAAAATTTAAGTACCTAATTTTATTACATATTTATAATGGGAATCGACTGCCGAGTACTCTCCGTAAGTATTGCACATGTGTCACCAGTCAGCCTGTATAATAAATTAAAAGCGATAGGAGAATGTTTGAAAATTGGCGGTTTTATTTCACTATTTCATAGGGAAGAAGTCACGGGCGCATTTAATTATTACACGACAAAAGACAGAAACGCGGAGCAGACGGCTCTTCCATAATATATTTTAATTGGAATAATAAACTCGGTAAAAATAATCTCCTTTACTTCAATTAATTGGGCTTAACAAATATATTCGTCTGACGATCTCGGAAGCAGAGCAGGTTGACACGAACAGATAAATTAATTGCTTGTTCTCTTGGTATTAAAATATGGCGGACGTTTTTGGTTATTGCTCTTCTGTTTCGAGTTAATATCACAGTTTATTGATTTCGTGACTGTATATTTTAGTTTGTTGATCATAGAATAGGCGTTATTTTTCCTTTGGCCTCTGTCATTACGCGATATAAGCATGGGTGTGATACGTGTAATAATTATTGCGCTTCTCAGGATCCTTATAATTAGAAATTACTATCGATATTATTTTAGCTTTTGATTTTATTTAAATTTACGATAATATGTGGATCGAGTATATTTCTGGAAGTAAGCATTCACCAAGTAAAAATTACAAACATATGTTAGTAGTTCAATCGCACTTAAGGGCCAGCTTACACCTAAACAAATGCCGCGTTCAGTGTAGACTGAAGCAAAAAGCCACAACTTTGACTTTATAAATATATAATATGCTTACCCTTGAACCCCCACGTGGGAGCCGGTAGCGTAAGACTGACGATGTGAGAATAGCTCCCTCCCGATAACCATTTTTTCCAAGGATGTAAAAGGCGACATCTTAAAACTGTACACGCCAAATCACCAAGCGTGGCGAGGTGTGACAAGCCTAACCTAACCTTGCAATTCCTGTTATTATAATTGGTTCCCATTTTAAATACATATTTAAGCAAAAACACAGTGACATAGTACAAATGTTGACAAATTTATGTGCGTAACCCCTACTCTAAGGTCCGTATCAATAAAGAAGTCTCAAACCCAACCTAACTTGAGAACTTATTTGACAGATTAAAAAAAAACGTTTCGTTTCACTTTTAAAAAAGAAAATCTTTACTAATGTCACATACTTTATTTATTTCGTTTTTCGAAACGTAAAAATAAAGATTATCAAAATAAGATTATACTTTTTTTTTCTGTAATATAATATGAATATTACGAAAAGAAAAGAAATTAAAGTACTATGTACCATTAATAAACTTGTTCACTTTTAAAGTTCGTCCAAAATACCTCAGTGCCTTAAGACAAAGTTATACAACCAATGTGTGTTACCAGTGATGACTTACGGTTCTGAGACGTGATGTCGCTCAGCGAGCTATGGAGAGGGCAATGCTCGGTATTTCTCTACGTGATTGAATCAGAAATGAGGAGATCCGTAGAAGAACTAAGGTTGCTGACATTGCCCGTAGAATCAGTCAGCTGAAGTGGCAATGGGCCGGCCACATAGCACGAAGATTGGACGGTCGATGGGGCAAAAAGATCCTAGAGTGGAGGCCACGTACTGGCAAGCGCAGTGTGGGACGGCCACCTACCAGATGGACCGACGACCTGGTGAAAACTGCCGGGTCACGTTGGATGCAGGTGGCAATGGACCGGTCGCACTGGAAATGTGTTGGAGAGGCCTATGTTCAGCAGTGGACTTTAAAAGGCTGAAACGACGAACGACGACTTTTAAAGTGAAACGAAACGTTGTTTTATCTGTCAAATAGGTTGTCAAGCGAGGTTGGGTTCGAGAATTATTAGTACGGGCCTGAGAATCTCTTGCAATTATTTATTATTATTATTATTTAGATTTTTAAATTTCCTTTTCTCCTTGACGGGTCCTAACCAAAGTTGCGAGCTTGTGGCCAAACAACTTCAGGTGCGATGTTTTTTAACTATTTATAGATAAAAATTTCCGGACGATCCGGCACGTGTTAAGGATGTTGTTGATGTTATTATTATTATTATTACTACTAAATTGTTGCTAACAATAATGAATTGCTTACAGACGGCAGTACGGCGGTTGCGGCCCGATGTACGGCCGCCGGCGGGAGTATGCTGGCGCGGCTCTTGCTCCTTAGCACCGCCATCGCGGTGGCCAGCAGTGGAAAACACGGTGAGACAGACAGATCTAACAGGAGTCAGGAAGTGAGGGGGATAAGATGAAATTAGTTTTTTCGAAGAATCTGGTTACATAAGAGGCATTTATTTCGCTATTAACAGTTTTCGAAAAATCAGCTTTTCAAACTTTGATGATTCTTTGAGGGCGACAAATTTGTAACTAGGCATAAAAAAGAAAAATAAGAACGTACATTTATTCAGGTCCTATGGAAGTGAAATTGATCCAATTATGAGCAAGCCAAGATCTGACTTTATTTTTTTGGCCCGCTTGACGTGAAATGCGTAAGCTAACTGCACATTTTCGATTTTTGGAAAAAATTAAAAAAAAAGGGGAGAAATTTTGTAAATGGACACGGAAATGATAACTACCCAATGTATAGTTGTTGTTCTATGTTCTTTTCATTCTCTTGTGCACTATCTGTGTCAGTTTCTGTATCTCACAATGTCCTGTCGTAGGTCTGCTGGCAGAGACCTCTTGTAGAGATAAGCACATCTTTTACTGTTTGTCCTAATCTAAGTTAGATTTAGAATTATGTACATAAATAATAAATAAATAAATAATAACTCTTACATTAGGAAAGATGTCAAGGGAGTTTTGAACATAGCTTATTTTATCACAAATATCGACGCCTCGTTAGTCGCTGTTAGTCAAATTTATATTCAAATACATTTATTTTATAGAAATAAAGATAAAAAATCGTTTTGCGTTAAAAAGAGGGGCATGAAAGTATTAATATGGGGAAAGTTCCAAGAAATAAAAGGTTGGAGAAGCCCTGCTCCAGCAGCTAACTGATAAGATCCGAAAAAAGTATCTCACGCTCTACTTTTCTTTTTTGCTGCATGTTAAGATAGCGAATCGAAATTGAACTTAATTTGCTACATAAAAATATACACGTTTCTTTGCAAGAGTTCGAAATTCGAGCGGCACCGGGCAGCCATGTTCCGCTCTTGCAAAATATATAATATCTTATTGTGCAGTAGATAAAGTTTAATTTCGTTTCGACGTGAGCTGATCCTAAATAAGACCGCGACACTATTCGATGTGATACAAAATGTCGTATACAAACCTAAAAGAAAAAATTATCGAAGGGCAGAAATTATTTTTTAACCGCTAGTCGACTGTTTTATTTTAGTATCATCAATGCCTTAACATTCAAATGAGTGCTTACCTGTGTTGAATACCTGTAATATATTATTAGTCCCTATTAATATTATACAAGGATCATTTCAAACATGAAAAAAGCTACTATAGTGTCATGCATTTAAGTTAGCAATTTATAAAACAAGCAAATGTATTATTTAGTATAAGCAAACCTCGTTGTTGTTGGAATGAATGGAAACAGGACCTTCTTTTGTTAACATACAAGTCATACAACATCATGGAACAATTATATAAAAACACCCTTTTCTGCGTATGCCGGAATTGCTTTAATTTAAGAAGAGGTTAGTTAGTTACACTTCTACATTAATTTTATAAAGAGGAAAGATTTGTATTTATGTATGTAAAGACTAAACTCAAAAAGTACTGGACCGATTTTAATAATTCTTTTTTCATTAGGAAGCTACATTATCACTGAGTAACATACAAATACAAATATACAAATCAATTGCTGTTCGTTAGTCTCGCTAAAACTCGAGATCAGCTGAACTGATTCGGCTATTTTTGGTCTTGAAATATTCGTGGATGTCCCGGGAAGGTTTAAACGGTTTCCATGCTCAACAAAGTGGGCACGGGTCAGCTAGTATATTATAAAGGCGAAAGCGTGTGAGTGAGTGAGTGTGTATGTTTTTTACTCTTGCACGCAAATACGGAACGGAGTTCGATGAAAGGTATGCTGTTGAATTACACACAAAGGCTACTTTTTAACGCAGAAACATGTTCTTTCGCGTGATATTTCATTTTGCGCGTACAAAGTAGCGGGTGCCATCTAGTATAATAATACTTTGTGCTTAAGGATTCTCAAAACACAATCAATTGCCATACAATGATTAGTTTTTGAAAGTGACGTCATAGTAAAATCTTGCATAACGCGAAAGAACAATGAACCCTAAAACAACAACATCAATTTTTGCTGATCAAACACAACTTTATACCTTCATTCCTCGTTTATATTAAAGTTCTCCAGTCGAAATATCTTCAGCGCGCAGCGTTTGTTTGCAAATAATAATATTAGCCTGGGTAAGCTGGAAAAATTTCGCGTGAAATTTGCATAAAACTCTCGGAGTTATTACTTATATTCTTTTATATACTTCAAAGTTGCTGCTTAGATAATTAAGAAGTTGCTTGTGAATGTTTTTTTAAGAGAGCTTACGTGTGCTATGTTTCGACACGTGCATAAGATATATAAAATTAAAAAGTGTCTGTGACATACGGCCGTTCAGACAGACATGACGAATCCTAAGGTTTCCGTTTTTTTGACATTGGCTACGGGCTAAGGGGCTCTATAAGAGATTTATTTGTAATACTTACCTATATCATGGGCTACCATCCCATACAGCCTATCTTTAATACAAATAAAAATGCAATAGATGTCACTACTGTTAACGTTTGTAAATTATAAAATGTAAATATGCCGAATTAAGTACAAATATTGACATTAAAATAAAGATAAGCATATTTTTTAAGCATAACATTACATTAAGCTAAATTCAACTCCTTAATTAAGAAGAAGATACGAAAGGAAATTAGTTATTAGTATTTTCCGGAATGTGCCTGGACTGACCCTTTGCCAGTCGCATTGCCAGTATTAGGGTGATTCCATTTTCTAGTACTAGGTCGTGTCTCTGTTATATATAATTATACCTTGTGCCTATATCTACGCTTAGCAAGAAGTTTATTTTCTCTGTCATGAATCTCTGCTTGCTAACCTTGCTATGTTAACGTAAGTGAATGTCAATTATTTATAATTTTAAAATATGACAAAGTCATATATTTATTTGTTCCTCGGGTGGAGGTTCTTCTGGCGATTGGAGAGCCAGCCCTACTTACAATATTATTTATTCAAAAACATTCAGTGGATTTCTACTAACTGCAAACTGACGGATACATTTTTTTATAATATTATTATACCTTGTAACATAGAAGATAATATATATTTTGTTGTATTATCTGTCTGTGTCTTTTCGAACAGACAAAGCCAGCAATAATGTTTTCCGCTGTGGTAATATTTTAATTACAATGAAGATAATCTATACTAATATTATAAAGAGGTAACATTTGATTGTTTGTTTGTTTGTTTGAATGGAATAGGCTCTGAAACCACTGAACCAATATGAAAAATACTTTCGCTGTTGGAAAGCTACATTCCTAGCGCTGAACATAGGCTATATTATATTTTCAACAAAAATAGGGTTCCTTACTAAAACCCTAAAAATGTAGCCCAAAGTGTAAAAAAATAACTATCAAAATTTCTTACATCGTGTGCGCTTCGACAACGGCTTGACCGATTTCGCATTTTTTTTTACAGTATGTTCGTTATTGTCATGAAAAGGTTATTATGAAAGAAAATGTTGAAAAATAGCAGATATAAGCAGAAAATTAGAAAAAAGAAGAAAATATACGTATTGGTCACACGGGGTTTGAACCTGGACTCGATCAATTTACGTCGTTGCCAGTCTATATGACACTGGTGTCATGGTAACAACATTGTTTACAAATGGAAAATAAAATCATAAAATGCTATAAATAACGTATTAACATAAACTTAAACTATTTGGATTCATTAAACTATTTGTCCACCACTAATAAATAGTCGGGTCATTTTAATAGGTAACATTTGACAGTTTATCAAAAATGAGCGACGTAACGTTGTAAGGACGACATAGTATAATAAATATTTTCTTTTTGTTAAAACTGCAGAATTTACTAAACTTTATTTAATAATTATTAGATATTTATTGTCAACATAACCAATATGAGTTATTTTACGATTTGCTTTCACTGATAAACGATCTTAAATTTAATATACAAATTATGATTTAATGAAATAAACGTCGTGTTATTGTTACGTCAGTTAACACTTTTTCTTATTAAACACTAGAGACTTACTCAAAAAATCGATTAATCTTTTAACAACTATAAATATACCTATTTAAAAAAAGTACTTAACTTATAAGTTGTAATAAGAATATATATACGTTCCCGCGTTGCGGGTTTCGGGTTCCCATGCTGCGGGTTCCGCGTTCCCGCGTTGCGGGTTCCGGGTTCCCGCGTTGCGGGTTGCGGATTTCGGGTTCCCATGCTGCGGGTTCCGGGTTCCCGCGTTGCGGGTTCTGCGTTCCCGAGTTAGGGGTTGTTTTTTTTAGTTGAATTTCATCATAAACTTTTTTTATGCTCAACGAAGTGGACAAGGGTCAGCTAGTAATTAATAAAATTAATTATTATAATATTATACTCTAGTATAAAGATCCTATAGTATAATAATTATACATGCGAAAATCTGATTTTAGGCTTATACCTTGTACACGGCAGTAGAAATTAAAAAAATGTAAAGGGTGATTATGGAGGAAAAGGGACGTCTTTCTGTCACTCTCGTGAAAATATAATCCTCGTTTATTTATGTGTGGCGGAATAAGGTAAACTAAGTAATATCCGGGAACGAAACACGAGGAGACATTTTTATATCATATTTTGCGTTATTTTATTTTGGTTTGTTCTTTAATATTTCAATACTTTTTTATGTAGTTCAAATAGAAAGCTATTTGAAGGGTTATTTACATGGCTGATAATACCTACCTGTTTTAATCGACTTCCAAAAAGGAGGAGGTTCTCAATTCCGCCTGATTTTTTTATCTATGTTTGTTTGAATGAAAAAAGAAAAAATTACATGATGCTTAAATGGTAACAAATAAAATACTGGGGCATCAGGCAGAGTGCCTATTAAGCTTAAATAGTCCTTGTTCCAAGGAATTGCTCCTCTTATTAAACAGAAAAGAAAGAAACCGGCACGCGATTACGAGAGTCAAGCTGTACGTCAGCTTTCCTTATATTTAAAGGGTTATTTAGACGGTTAGTAACAATACCTGCTTTTTATCTACAATTCCAATTTATTATTTGAACTTACAATCTAGTTAGAAAATAACTAAAAATTAAAAAAAAAATACAAACACTTTAATTAATATGGTTACAAATAGAATTACTAGGGTATGAGGCAGATCGTATACTGGGCTTAAATAGTCTTTGTTCCAATTGTAGAAATTGTTCTTCTTATTAAACAGAAAAGAAATAAACCAAGCGATAACGAAAGTCAAGCGAAAAAAATCAACTGTGGTCACTGGTCACTCACCGAAAGTCTATAAATGTTAGGTACGCTAATTCTGCAAACTTTCAGCGCGACGTATTTTCGTATTTACTCTGTCAACATTTGAATTATTCAGTATTGTAACTTCTATGTTTGTGTTTTGGAGCCCAGCAAGATCGACGTTTCGCTACGTCAACGGTGCTAGGCGAAAGGCATTACGTAGCACAATAAAAGTAAAAACAGATAAGGAATACATATTATGTAGTGTACGGTGCCTTTGTGAACTTAGTACTGGATCCCTTGGGGTTTATGTATTTTCGGATCAAGCGGCTTACCAGAGGCCGCGGAGAAAACTCCTTTCCCTCATAAATATTTACTTTATGAAATAAAGCCCAGCCTCGGCTTAGCCTCGTACGTTGGTGCCAGGTGATAACTGCTAAATGACAAAAAACAGTTATTTTTTCACATCTTTTCTCACAAAAAATTCAATGTTTATTTAAGTTCTACAAAATTTAACAAACGTTGTTGGTAAGTACTAGCCTTTTGTTTTTATTCTTATTCAACTGTAATAATGATTACGACGACCTCTGAAGCGCAGTGGGTGAGCGCGTTGGTGCTCGAGCGAGAGGTCGCGGGTTCGAATCCCGCCGAGGGAACAAAAAGTATCTAATGTTCGTGGGTCATGGATGTGTATTAAATTTGTGTATTAATATAATAAAAATCTTAAATATGTGTATAGTATAAAAGTATTAAATATATTTCCGTTGTCTGTAACACAAGTTCTTCGGATACTTAGCACGGGGCCAGATTGACCTGGTGTGAAGCGTCCATAGATATTATTATTATTATTATTATTAAATATTTCGTTCAGTCAGGCTGGTAAGGCTAATGATAATGTGACGTAAAAAAGAAGGCAATATAAAAGTTGATAATATATAGAGTATCACATATTAACTCTAAACATAATATAAAATGAGAATTCCTGAGAATGTATTCAAGAAGTTTATATAGCGATGAGAGAAATCAATTTGTAAAAATCAATTACCGAAGACTTACTCGGAGAGTCGACTAAGGAGTTGTTGCAGTCGTTTTCCTCATAAGTAGAAAATAAATAATAAGGTAACTAGCGGTCCGCTACGCTCATGAAATTCACTTCTTTCCTCTTTCTCTTTCATTTTATAGCCTCTGAAATCTAAAAGGTAAACAATTGAAAGAAAATGATCACAATAAGCTGTAATTGATATTTTAAATGCTTTTTATAAGATGGTCACATGGCTACCTCAATGTACTTTATGTACTCTGACTTTTGTTATAGTATAGTTTTTACACTAATAACATATTCTGTATACACTTTTTAAAAACAAAATTTTTTCATCTTTGCTAAAAGATGGCCCCGTCCGAGTTTCTTACGCCAGTTCTTCTCGGCCTTACGGTGGTAGCCTTTTTGTTGACTTCCCGGAAATAGCTTGTTGGAAATAAAATATTTTGATTTTGATAAATTATATAGAAACAATATTATAATGATATGATGTTGTATTAATGCGATGCAGCAATGGCAGATTACTTTTAGAGTTCACAAACCTGTATTCATGTCATGCTCAACTCTCGTTGATATGATTAATATATTAACGAGAATTGAGTATCGTCGATTATTGCTTTTAATCGTGTTTCGCACTTTGTCTCACTCGGTCACGTGCTATGACGTATGTGTGAATGCGATACACCACCGAAACAGGACTGAGTATATCACTTATAGTTACTAGAATTATTGGGCCTCTGGCTAATATTACTAAGAAGAGTAAGAACATAGAGTAGGTACAAACAACTTTAATAACAACTAGATGTTGTCCTCTTCTCGAATTCGCAAAAGGAATTTTTGTAGGAACTGTTTGTTTAGCTGCAATACAAAGTAGCTATGATCTATTGAACGATTGCTTCTCACGTCAAGTCATCTTCGAGGATTAGAGGTGAATCGGTGACAGCTTTTTCTGCTGACGTTTCAAGAAAGATTATTAAGCATTTCGTCGCTTTACCTCCTCAACCTAGTATCTAAAAAACTACAACCTTTTAGTAGAGTAAAAAAAAAAATATTTTTAGATTTTATTTTAGATTTTATTACAATGCCATAACATGGATTTTGTTTTAAATGAGGTTTAGTTATGTACTGCGGGCCTACTCCCGACACAATCGAGTACCGAATCCGTTCGATATCAGTGGTTTTTCGTATTTTATTTGGTGAATTACTTTGAAACTAATCAGGATAAAGAAAATTGTTAGATCGTAACTTTTTGTACTACCTACCATATCGGTCGACTGAGAAACAAATAAACAAATGACAATTTACTAGGAAGTTCGCGGCATGATCGTATCTAAATCAAAATCAAATCAGTTTGGAGAGTAAGGTCCCTGTATACATCCCAAAATCCATGTCATAATAAAATCTAAAATTATTAAGTTTTTTAGATACGTGGTTGAGAAGATAAGGCGACGATTTGGAAATTAAAAAAATTCTGCGCCAAACTTCAGCAAAACAGGTCTAATAGTTTTAGAGTCTACTCAATATATATATACAATTTATTCCTCTGTACAATATTAGTATAGATAATATTCGAGTAGGTAGGTTTCGCAAAGCGAGGTTCAGCTTCATATAAATGTTTAAATAAATAACAAGCAGAAATTCATTGGACGCAACTTACAAGTTAAAGTAAATGTCGGCTCCAAGAACTTCTGTTACATAAATTAGAACCCGGTTTGAAAATGTTTGCTCAAATCGTTATTATTCAATTTTAATTGCAACGTTCTTGTTTGTTATGTTGTTGAAGTTTTTAGCTGCTGTTGGTTTAACCTTACACTAATTGTGACCATCAAAAGTAAACATGAATCGTTGATATAGTTTGTCTGATGATTAACATAAAATAAACTCATACAATTTTCATCGTTTCTAAAAAAAACTTATTAATTGATGAGATTGAATACATACAAACGAAAGTAATTCCATTAAAGTTCAAGTACTATATTATAGGAAAATATTTAAATAATTAATTACGAATTAAGCTCGCCCTAATTCCTGCGTAAATAAAGGTAGTCGATTGGCCGTCGATGCCAATAAATTTGGAAAATACCGTAGAAATAGTGTAGCAATTTTTGTTTTTGAAGGACATTGTTTTTATATTTCCTTTGCTAAAAGGTGGTCCCCGCCGGCTGGTTCTTCTCCCCAGTTCTAGTTCCCGTACCGGTGGTAGTACATTTATTAAAGTGTTAGTTTCCAACCTTTTTTACTTGCCATTATAACGTCCAAATTAATAAATAAATTAGTGTGTAAAATCGTAAAAGTTCACTAAGTTACAAAAAAGGAAAAAGTTAACTTAGTATCTGTGCCAATGTATCTAATAAACCCTGTAACAGGAATAACAGTTATTCCTGAAACGGAATAAAATGACATCCGTTATAATATATCATGATGACATTGTTTCTCTTTCCATCTAATAAAATGAAAATTCTCAAGAAAGAAATAAACTAGTAGACCAAGATAAGCCGTGGATCAGAATCTTATTAGGCTAAACACAATTGCGTGAGGGCTCCGCGAATGCTGATGCTGAAATATAGATATCAAACGTGAATTTTTCGCAGAACTTTTTCACATCCAATCCGACAGTTTTGTTATTTTCGCAAATTATAATATTCTTATAATACTTGCTATAAGATTATGTCCAGTAAGTATGTATTTACTATTTACCTCTAATTTCAATAACTTATAACTAAAACTTAAAGATCTTTACGTTTGTCAGTGATCTCTATTACTAAAACGGGTTTTAATTTTAGATATAATATACAGGCTATAATATTAATGAGTGATAATACTTTAGGGTGTGCACGGGTCCCGTATAGAGTTTACTAATAGCTCCCCTCACAGATTTCGGTGTCGGTAGCCGATTTCATTGAAACCAGGCCAGCTACACAGGAGTTATTTTATAGTGCCCAAGTGTGTGCGCAATACACAGAAGCACTCTCTCTTCCTTTTACTCTCATAACCCAGTTGGACGGTAAACCGATTAAATTTTTTACATGCCCATCCGACGCATGGATCATCTTTCTTGTCAGAGAGTCAGGTGATCAGCCTGCATTGTCCTAACCAAACCTGAAAACAACATTTTTGTTGTTCCAACGCGGGAATCGAACCCACGACCTCCGGGTCGATAGCAAATCTCTGAACTACTAGACCACGGAGGCGTTATAGAGTTTACTGTGAAAGTACGAGTACCAGCGCTAAAAGAGGTAGTTTTTTAATTATTGTATGAGAAAATTTATGATATTGGGCATTCCTCATACACACATGAAAGTCAAAAGTCAGTCTGTTAGCGCTGATACTTTCACAGTATACTCTATATACCACCTTAAGTATTATCACTAATTTATTTACACCATTGTCGCAAGTCAAGGTCCTAGGCCCTATAATTCACTCAGAAGCTACGAGCGTATTTTTACCAACGCTCGTGTTGTACCTACTTCGTATTATTCGAACGATACGCGCGTAATTTACCTTTGTGGGTAAGGGTTTTTTACTAAATTAGTTTACTAAACTTTTTTAACTTAAAAATTACTAACTTATTTGTTTACTAAATTAGTTAAAGTTAAAAAAGGATCGAATGAAAACATAACTCGAATGCATTAACATACACCAAATTCTCAATTTATATCTGACTGTAAAAATACAAAGAGTCCAAAAATATTATCTATTCAAAATTACTAGGTCGAAAAATGCGCGTGATTTGGCACATTGAATAGAACATGAACGTAACAATCGCTCTGTTCATTCACCATTGCTGGCGCGGTAACGCACTCGTGAAAAGTTGGTACCAATTAGCAGCAGTCGATGACGCGTCCCTCGCCGCATGGGTGGACGTGACAAGTGTCATCATAGCACAAAATAGCACACTATTTCGAGAGTTTTCTAAATATAGAGCGATGTAGTTTTAGGATTCCTCCTACACCTAAATGTGTCAACAAATAATTTATTTTTACCACAAAAAGTTATTAAATCCAGGTATCTCACCTATACCAGTTTTAAATTGTGCTTATTACAAATGTCAGTTAAATAAGTATATAAAATAGTTTACAAGCGTGGGGTCATTAGAGGTGATAATTATTAACATTTATTCGTAGTAATTATTAACGCAGTCTCTACTTAATTAAGGACGAAATAATTTTATAAATATCCTACCGACTGCCCCAATAAACGGCAATAATATCAACGACATCGCTGACATATTGATTAAAAGATATTCAATATACCATTCGGACCAAAGAGTCAATAGGTATAAGGATAAAAGACGATACAATAAATCATAATACTAAAGGAAAGCCTCACTAAGGAGCTAATATCACGGCAGGGATTGTGTCAATAATATAGAGCCAATAACACTTATCCTTGATCCTTAAAATTATGTTAGCTCCTATATTTGTACGAAGGAAAATAAGTTAATATTATAGTTATTACTTATAAGGGCATTACTAACTTCAATATAACGTACTTAATGTTTTTTTTTTATTTGTAATTTGTGTGTCCGGCAGTCTGAACTGCCATGTTGATCGCTGCACATATTCCAAAGTTATATCCGCGTATAAACGTAAGTCGAAATTAGAACGACAGTTTGATCTGCAGTCGACGCTGCGCAGGAGCCTGATTTTCGTACTTCGAACTTCGTTTCTGTTGTAAGTCTCCCGCTCGCGCGTTTAATCTTGCAAGGACGAGTGGGACATACAGACATTCGAAGTTCGAAGGTACAAGAATCGGTGCCCAGATCCAGCCGCAGTTTGGAACTCAATAAGATGCAATATTATACATCTGTGTTGTTATTATTTAAAATTATAAAGTAAGAACATTGATGTAGAGTTTATACCTCGAGCGTTTCTTTAAAAAGTATTCCGAAAATCTCGTACCCATAAGAATAAAAAAGAACTTCATTAATATAAAGTATCACATAACCGTAACGAAACATTACTCAGAATATATTGTAATGTTGCGAAAACTTTGATATTAAACGTAAAAATTCTGAAGTATCTTCTTGTTCCCATGAGCCGAAGTGCTCTATCTCAATTTCATCTTGGAATTGCAGTCATTTACATTTATTACCGGCTCGCCACCAAACGGCGTGTTTAATCTTCGTGAAAATAAAATTTACGATCAGATCTGTAAAGCTGCGAACAATAATGATTTTATTTCTATTTAACTACTTTTTTCACGATTAGTGGGAGGTTAGATACATCTTTGTTTGTTAATTAGATGCGTATGGTAACACAAATTAAATATAATCGGTATCGTTGGAGTACCTACTTAGAATTTAGAGTAATGAAATATTATGCACATGGACTTAAAAAGTTTTTTTTTTTTTGACACACCTAATTGAAAATCTTCATGTAAATATAATTATCAAATTGTGCTTAAATTCAATCACGCTTATCCCGCAATCCTCAACGCTGAACCCGCAACGTGTAACCCGCAAATCCGGAAACCGCAACGCGGAACCTGCAACGCGGAAACCGAAACGTGAAACCCGCAACGCAAATAATAATAGACCACATTACGTTTAGCTGCCCGTTGTGTTTTGTTATTTCGTGTCATTTGCGTATTGCTTTAACCTTTTTTCACGTGGAACAAGATAAAAAGTATATTTTGTCCATCTTCTAGTTCAATGTTTCTTATCAATTTTTAGCCAAATCGGTTCTTGAGTTATAAATACCTAGTGTCACTATCACGACTTTCTTTTATTTATAGATTTCAATCATTTAATTGCTTTTGTTTTTATTAAATTACTCAAATAGGCATAGTCATTTCGAAATTGCTAAATAGAATATAGGTCTAATATAGGCCTCACCAGTCGTTTTAATCCCCAAGTTGTCTCCACTTTTAATAAAGATAAAAACAAAAAGTGTAGCCCTCCAATAGATATTTTTAGCTTAAGCTGTCTGGCAAATAGATAAGCTGCTTGACTTCGCAGTTTACAACTAACTCCTCTAATAATTTTGAGTAAAATAACAAAGCTGTTACGGCGCTACTTCTGTTTCAAAGTTACCTCACAAAACGCTCTTAATCAATTAATCCTTTCAATGAAAGCAAATAATCGGTAAGTGGAAGCTAAGTGGTGCTCGAAGGCAAATTTAAACGTAAGAAAAAACGACAGAGGGAACAAGCGAAATGGAATTTTGAAAGGTATCTTTCGCATTTATGTAAATACTTTTATGTATCTCCTTTTTTCTTGAGGTACCTAAAGGGGTTAAAAACACCTGTATTTTATTTTATAGTACATACTATGAAATATATTTAGTAGGTCAATTAAAATTTTATTGTATTCTATTTATGAATAAATTATAAACCAACCGATACATAAACTGCTTATTTCAAGGTTACAAAAGGGTTTTAAAGTAATAACCTTCGACATTGTTGGGGTAATTAAGAACTTTACTAATTAATAAATTTTATAACGCAGTTACTAATATGGTAAGATGTTTAAAGTATCCCATAAACTTATTAAACAATAAAATATTGGAAAACTCAATAACTAACTTTAACTCATTATGTACTTTACTAAATCCAAAGTGTTTAACTCTGTCTGCGATGACTTGTAAATAAATTACAAGTATCAGTAATGAGTATAAATATTATTTTGTAGAGTCATTATCAAGTAAATAATAATAATTTCATCTCTTATTTATATTACTCATTAGTATTAAAGTAATAATAATGATGTGGGTTATAACAATTAATTAGTAGTACAAACTAATTTTGGACGACCTCTATGGCTAAGTGGCTGAGCGAGTCGGTGCTCGCGGATTCGAATCCCGCCTAAGGAACAAAAATATTTCATATGTTCCCGCGTCATGGGTGTGTATTAAATATGTACAATGTCATAAAATTTAATTGGTCCCCAGGCCAGATAGGCGTGAGGCGTCCATCTTCTTTCTCTTTACTATTCTTCTTATATATAAAAATTAATTGCTATTCGTTAGTATCGCTAAATATCAAGAACGGCTGAACGGATTCGGCTATAGTCATAACATTATTCTAGTACACATCCAGACAAATCCACTGACAAATGAGAACATCCAACAAAATCCACAGAAAGTCCGCAATAAAAACTATGTAACTGCAAAGCGTGATTGTAATAAAAAACGGAATGGGGTAGTTGAGCCCACAGTGATAGTAGACATCGTGTCAAGTGCAGACAATGATGTCCATTCACCAGCGCAGGGGGGATTAAAGAAACGAGGGCGCGTCTTCAGACTTAGCCCGCCGCTCGCGGGGCTGAAATTAAATTACATATTGTGACTGATGATATTGAATTGCAGCTTAAATCCAGATTATATAGACTGTTGTTATGGAAAATGCTTTGGAGATTATAATACTGAAGACCTCCGTAGCGCGGTGGTTGAGCGCGTTGGTGCTCGAGCGAAAGGTCGCGGGTTCGAATACCGCCGAGGGAACAAAAAGTTTTCAATGTTCCTGGGCCATGGATGTGTATTAAATTTGTGTATTAATATGATAAAAATCTTAAATATGTTCATGGTGTACAAGTATTAAATATATTTCCGTTAAATTTTAACGGTTCATCACAAACTGTTTTTATGCTCAACGAAGTGGGCACGGGTCAGCTATGTTTTATTTTTTATTCATTGTTATAGCGACAATAAAAACACTTCATCATCATTTCAGCTTTGATGTCCAATACTAGACTAAGGCCGTGTTTCACCAAGCAATGTTAAAGTTAACGCCATGTTAAAATACCATGCCATCTCATTCATTGACAGGAAATACGAGAGGGATAACATGATATTTAACATGGCGTTAACTTTAACATTGCTTGGTGAAACACGACCTTAAGAAGTATTTTGAGGGGATAGTTACCTGTACTCGCCACGCTAGGCGGGTTGGGAAACGGAGTTTGTCACATAACAATGTCTGCGGCAACGCTGCTGCCCATTTCCGGATATATATTCCCTCTTCCACCTTTTACGACATCCACGGGAAAGATGGTTGACGGGGACGTGATATTCTTTCTCCGGCACCCCACGGATAGAAATGCTGTAGACCTTCCTCCTCCCTCCCTCCTTCCCACACTGCACAAGCACCACCACAAGCAGAAACGTGCAAACACCACAACCACACAAGCACTAATGTTAACACGATCGTGCAAAGCCCCACACCACCATGCAGGTTGCAAAACTCGACGCGCGTTTCGCTCCGACCCCGGAGCATCCTCAGGATGTGGACTCTGCGAACATTGTTCGCAAACTGCATGGTGGTGTGGGGCTTTGCACGATAGTGTTAACATTAGTGCTTGTGTGGTGATGGTGTTTTCACGTTTTTGCTTGGAAATTCTGTAGAGCTGTAAAATAAATGATTGATAATACTTTAGGGTGTGCATGGGTCCCTTATATAGAGTTTACTGTGCAAGTACCAGCGCTGAAAAGGTTACTTTTTTAAATTATTGTATGGGAAAATGTATGATGTGGCATTTCTCATTCAAACATGAAAGTTAATGTAAGGCTTTCAGTCCTAGTACTTTCACAGTAAACTCTACATAGGAGGTGCATATGTCGCAGTCATCTGATTGAATCAGCAGTTAAATTAAACGACGCGCGTTTATGAAATGATGACATTTAAATGAATCATAAACGCGCTAGTTGTTCAATTAAGCTGCTGATTCTATCAGATGACTGCGACACATACATACCCTAAAGTATTATCACTCACATTCTGTATAAGTGAAGAAATAAAATATACATTTTATTCAGATTCTGCGTGCTCATAGGACAATTCACTCCGGACCGTTTACAACGAAATTATCAACAATGAAGGTCCACAAAACAACAAATCCAGAAAAGGTCTCCTAACGACGATGGTCCGTGCGCCGAATCCCAACAATAAAGAATTCCCCTCGCCATGCAACGAGAACAAATAAATTGCTCCCCTCATTTAAATTGCATTTTGCATTAAAAGATAATGAGATCTAAAGAGAAATCGGATATTTAAAAAAATTGATGCGAATAATTGTTCACAATCGGGATAATGTCCTCTGGCACTAATTAAAACTTTGGAAATAGCGAGAAAAAGGGTAGAGAAATATGGCGTCCGACGGATTGTAACAGCACTGCGGGTTCGTTTCAATTATTCTTTTCTTTTTTCTGATTTGAAGTATTAACAATATTTTAATGGTCACCATCATCGGCTCATACTGTTAACTGGAGTAACTTAGATCCTGTTCTGTAAGCGTGTATTTACCGTAGAATTACAACATACTTATTGCATATGCGTGAGTCGACATTTTAGGCATAGTCCTGAAGCTACGCTCGTTTTATTAACGTATTGATTACAGAAGTTTGACGTGTTTGTGTGTGTATTTATGGCAACGTAGGCCCCAAACGGAAGAACCTATTTACGATACTAAAGCTTTTAAACAAAAATACTAGATCATAGTATTTTTGTTTATTTAGCTACACATCATCAATTTATCATCGTTAGGTCACTAACTGGTTTATTATGTTTCAAATTACATAAAAATGTTGTTTGTAGTTTTTTTTACACTATATTATATTATGTGCATCATCACATACAATTGTAAGTCACTTAGCCATATTCCCACCTTGTCTAGGGCAAAATACACAAATCATAAATGTGCCAAAAACAAAAAAATATATAAAGTTACTTAGCATAGGTAAAATTCCATATATTTTTGTTTTGTAACTTTGTAACTGAAAATAGTTATAGCAACTTGACTCTGTAACCAAACGTAAAACACTTGTAAGGTCATTACAAACAGTTTTCTCCATAAAAATATATTATATTCAACACGACGGCAGTTAAAATTAGAATCTTTTCCTATCGGTCTGTTGTTGCAAGACGGAAAAGAAAAGTATGAAATTAATTAGCGGAGTCATCAATCACAGCTCGGGCATCGCGCGTCTCCCGCATCTGACAAAATCTGCTTTGATTTTTCTCCATTATTTCCCGGATAATCACATTGAGACCCCCGGTGGCTAAGTGGGCAATTGTTTAGGCCGGAGGTCGCGGGTTCGAAGCCCGAAGTAGAACATAAAATCTGAACTCCTGATGTGTATAATATAAAAAATATATAAAAGAATAAAGAAGAAAGAATGAAGGGGTTCCCCCATACATTGTTATCACTTGATTAGTATCAAGCTAATTTTTCTTGAGTAGCTTCATTTTGATGAGACGTCCAATAATTTCGACGGACGGACGGACGGAACTCTCGATTGTGGTAGCTAACAGAGTTAGCAAGGATAAAAAAAATCTCAAATTTCGAGCGTAGAACCGGGATAACGTACCACGCCATTTGTAGGACAATTATGTCTGTTGAATTACAATAATATATAAACTAAGTAATTAAAACAAAATCAGCTCTACTAACAATTTAAGATGACCTCGCTATCGATACAAGTTAGCAAGAGGAATTTCTTTGATCAAACCATAAATTTTGTAGGACAAAATTTTTTTCGGGTAATTTTGGATTTATATCTTGAGATTTATCAAAAAAAATTTTGGAATCCACAAACTTTACTCTTGTTATATCTTTTAACTACCACAAACGAGAGTTCCGTCCAAGAAATTCTTGAGCGACTCATCAAAATGATGGACATCAACTCACGAAAAATTTGCTTGATACTAATCAGGTGAAAACAATGTATGGGGGAACCCTGACTATTGATTAGGTGATATCCCATTCCCAATCATGAATATTAATATAAGAATGACTTTGGAAAGGTATAAACCACTTGTGTCCGTGGTGTGCCGGAGTAAGTGGGTGTCGACAGAGGGAATCTATTATATCCGGAAATAGAAGTAACATGGAGATGTTACTTACGCGCACATTGTTATTATCTGAAAACTGCCAACCAGTCTGTCAAGCGTGACCAGTATAGGAAACTACATCCCAAGAAATACTTTGTGGGAGGCTTATGTCCAGAATTGAAGTCATAACTTAAATGACGATAAGTACCTCTAAGGACACTTTGTATGCTAGAATCTAATTTTAGATAAAATACTTACACTCAATAAATCCAATAAAGGATTCCCGGAAAATTGGTAAATTCTGGAGTCATGTTTTAAAATAATGGGACATCTATTTATGAACATTCCTTTGAAAGTATTTATAATTATATTATAAGTATTTATATATAAAGTTTCATACATGATTTTTTACATTTAACATTTTTGAGATTTGAAAGTAAAGTAAAGCCACTTTTATGGGGACCCAAAATTTTTTGAACTTTATTGAACTTTACTTTTATGTTGTATTTACACAACTAAAGTACTATATTTATTTAAATATGATGCTTTAAATAAAACTATAAAAAATTTTGTATATTTATTATTCATAAATACCAGTCATCTCGGAGGACAGATCAAACTACATAACATTACTCGATTTCCAGAAGAAGTTTCAAGTCCAGACGTCCAGATCGAGTTAAATTTAAAAGGACATAATATAACATTTAAAAATTAAAATTGTATATCCCAAACGATATTAAAATGGGTATTTCGATCTGCACTGACCGTCCTTTTTCCAAGATCGCTATTTGGGAAGCAATCTTTCGACTTCCGGCTACCGCCAGCGAGGCAATTAAACACCGGAACTCCTCTAATGGTGTACACAGACGTAAATGTAATTCCGAGTCTCGGATACGGCTGGGAAGATCATTATTTTAATGGCTGCCAGTAATGAGGTTATTATTACACATTCAGATATTAGTTTAAAGTTGCATTAATATATGTGGAACAAATCTTAACCCCTTTGAATGAAAAATGCTTGGACAGAGGAGTATAAAATTTCTCATACTTGTAGTATAATATGTTAAAAGGGGTATGTAATGCCAATATAAGGTATAATAATTATTACATTCAATAGGGTCATGGGATCCAGGAACACAGAAAACCTTTGACGTGATTCGAACTCTTAAACTCCACCCTGAGCGCCGTTCCGCTAACCATTGAGCCACAGAGATATGTAGATATAAGTGTTAAATATATGTGCCCGAAGATATCTTTGGATTCTTACATTGCAATGTATTGAACATTCCATTAAAACAATGTAAACTCTATTAATCTATGAGATACTCAAACACATTTGGAATTCAATAAACTTGTAAAAACATTCGATCAGTTAATATATTGAATAAATAGTGAGCGTATGGATTTAACTGCACATCTTGTTAATCGTGGATACTGCTGTTTGTAAAGCGTAGAAATGTTAAGCCACCCTCCGGTGGCGTATTTACTCTAGGAGCAATGGGGCTATGAGAAGTGACATATATTTTCTACAGCTTGATACTAAAAGTAACTGAAACCACACATTCGACAAACAGAAAAATTTTGACGAGTGTTTGTAGAGCTGTCCACACGTTAGCCTTTTTTTTACGCCGAGAAAATTACAATACGCATCTCGCGGTAGATGGGGACTTCTACCACGGGTATGTGGGACTCGCTGCGTCCGAAAAGCTGGTGAACTGACCGACGCAGCGTCTACCCACTAAAAACTCAGCGATACTCCGTAACTACCGCCGTTGACGGAGCCGCGGGAACACTATATTACATACGTCTGTGACACCGTCGACGCCCACACATTGGCCTGACTGAATAAATGTCACATAATTATATAATGGCGGCTATACAAACGTGAGGACGCTATTGGCCGAGCGCAGTCGAACGCCTTTGATTTGTGCACAAAAACCGACACTGATCCGAAGTGAGGCGAGTGGTCGCGAGTAGTCACGAGCGACGGCGAGCGTAAACAAGTGGCGGAAAACGAGACCTACACACGTTGGCGCTCGGCTTCACTCGGCCACTCAAGCGAGCGGTACCGAGCAAAGACAAGGCAAGGCAAATAGACTGTCTACATGTTGACGTTGGCTGCCGCTCGGCAACGTTCGGCTAATATGTATAGGTGGCTTAAAAGCTGTGCGAACGATGGACCGAACGATCTCGTGGCAGGTGAAGAAATCTTGGCGCTCTATTGCTTTGGCGAGAACGATCAACTGGGAGAGGAGACCGCCGCTTACCAGGTCTCACCTGGTGGCAGTCTTCTCTCTCAGTTAATAGGAACCGACATCGGCACTTCTGTGAGCGCCAACTTATAATAATAGCCTTCATTCCTAAACAAAAGATTACAAGAAATTCCTAAGTTCGGTGTGCCTTTTGGCGTAGGCCTCCTCCAATTCCTTCTAATGGGTCCTGTCCCTTGCTACTCTCAACCAGTATGGTCCCGCTGTCTGTTTCAAGTTATTTTACCATCCCCTTATTTGACGACCTTTTTCTGTCTCGGTTGGAAGAGGGTGACTTATTTTCTCTCTTTATTTATGGAGTGGCGTAGCATATGTCCAGCCAAACTCCATTTTTGAACGTCTATCCGGGTAAGAATGCCTGTGAGTTTAGTACTTGTTCTTATGTCTACGTTCCCGACTCAGTCTTGAACACCAACTTATTCGTATACAAAAAAAATGTAACAAAATATTTAAATATCATGAATGCAAACTGATTTGAGTGAAATTATTCTGATTTGCCGAACAAAACTCCAATAGCTTTATCTCACCTCAATTACATGTCTACCAAATTTATTCATTAAACACGAGAGTCATTGGAGAATTTTTCGTTCGTAATGAATTCCCTCTGAAGACTTACCGAAATGTTCGCGAAGAATTAATTCAAAGTTCAATTACTTACGCTCCGAAACACAAGAAACTTCAGATTTATGCAAAACAAGAACTCGTGTGAAATCTCATTTATGAAAACCTACCTAAAAGTTGGGTGGTGGTTAGTAACATTAGGTAAACAAATTGGAGCGGGTGCACCTCACCGGCTACAAACAACGACGAACTGGCGTTTACTACATTGACTTTTACTACGTTTCCTTCACAAGATACTAAAAGTTTGAGATCCTTTTCTTTACAACATAATTATTTTAATAAAATGAAACTACGGACAAAAAATCTTTTGTGTTCGTAGACGAGTTTGGTCTTAGTTACAATAAAGTAATAAAAAATATACCCCAGGTATAAATTAAAATGAGAATTCGGATTTTTATTTTTGACGAAATAAGTTTGGCTTCGGCTTCAGCTGTAAAATTGTGAGATTTATATTTCAATTACATATTATTTAATTAACTTTAAACTAATTTACCAAATAAAAAGCCGTTTAGGGCCACTTAAAAACCAATCTTTACATTTATGTAACCAGCTAAAGTACTTCAATTACGATGAGATTTGCTGAAGAGATTACGCCAATTTCAGCGGAGGTTCTTGATTTTAATTTGGCAGAAGCCATTTTGTGACGAAACCGAATCTGTGGGTGTTTGATTAAGAGTCAAAATTAAACTTAATTGAGCTGCCTAGCTGATTTGTACAACGCGTAATATTACCTTTATAAAATTAATACGCAGAAGATTGCCTAGGGCATATAAGGAATACAGAGTGGTAAAATTTTACCCTTATTATTAACCCTTTCATTTTGAATGAGTTACTAGATAAAGTAATGGCTATGGTACCTAGTACCTGCGTATTATCTAATTAATTGTTTTTTACTATACTCCGTTCTGATTCAATGTGATTGATAAGTAAATAAAACTCTGTATAGGCAGCTATAAAGCTTCCATTTTAATAATTGAATGTACTGAAGGTTCTTGGTGAAAATTATAATACACAAATTACTTATAGTTTTCCACCTTATTACTTATTTAATATCAAATTTATAAATATACACGACCGGTAGTAATGGTGACACCAAGTCTTATATGTATTAGTTTGTGTCATTTTTATTTAATTTTTTTTCTTTATATTACATTCAAATTTTATAAATATAGAACTGGATATAAAACAATTATTGATTTTGTATGATGATAACCATCATAGTATTGTTTACCTACATATTATATTATTATTTTAAGGTATTTTCGTGAGACTAATTTGTAATTTGAAACTGATTATGGATACCAACCACGACTTCAGTCATAACAAATAATATTCACGATGTTATGATCACGTAAATGTAATATCTCGATTACGTTAATTACACTATTATAATTAAGCTCGTAATATGATAACGAGCGCCTCTGATAAGTTTTAAGACATTAATGTTTTTACCCTCCCCTCAAGAATAAGAGCGTTTCATACGTTACGCCGTAAATGCAAGCTATTCAAAGAATTTACTTTAATATTATTAACTTCCTGTCCCAGCTTCGTTTTAACGCCCTAACATAGTCTACTGAGTCCAATTACTAAAATCATACACTGGTGAAAACAGCATAAATTTGGTGCGTTAGTCTTTGAGTTTATCGTGAATAGACAGATATACACATGCGGCGGAAGACTTTTTGATTATAATATAACATATTTTGTATGTATAATTAATTATTTTAATTCCACGAAGTGTTTTCTAACGAGTTGTTTCGATAATCCTAATTTAATCTGAACGCATAAATTTGAAAGCGTAGGCCAGTCTACGGCCAGTTTGAAACACACTTCGTGGATGCGAGTCGCGTACCTACTATCAGTTAGCAATTTATTAGTCTTTAGTAGTGGACGTTCTGTAGCTAATGCGAAGGAAGGTCTTTTGAATCATATTGTAGGTACTAGGTACAAATTATTACTATTTTCGATGTCATCATATTTTTTAATAGTTCTACTATCACGCAGTAGTCATGAAACATGTAAATCGTATTTTAACTGGCATGCAATCAGTGTGATCAGATTCCGCTAAATTATAGGTTAGTTTTAATAAGTGGTGATACCACTTCTCTAAATTGGAATATAGTTAACCTCAATTTATATAGGGTATTTAAGCTAAAACAGCTATAACGAGCTATTTATATAAATATCTAGAACACCGATGTCACTATGTTAATGATAACTATAAAATATATTGAAAACTATGTTAAAATTACATAATTTCATCAGAACTAAATAAACGCTGTGACTGACTAATCGCACGGTCGTCACACGCATGAAGCGCCTTTACCAAGACTTTGTTATAAGGAGAGAGTCACGTACGAGTGAGTGATAGCACGTCTACGGCTCATCAGAGAGCACGTGACGACTTTAGTACAAACAGATTTAAAACATCCAAAAAAACTTGGCCCCCAACAATTTATCATTGTGAGGTGCACCGCGAATCCTAATATGACGTAAACAAGACGGCGTGGGCCATACTAGAATGGTTATACAAACCTACAGCGAAGTTTTTCTTTTTGCTAACTTTATTACGTCATTAGATGTCGTAAGGAATTGCACTCTTCATAATGTAATTTCTTTTCGCTCTTCGGAATACAAAATTAGAATAATGGTGTTTCGTTTTATTAGAGTTTTTTTAATTAGTCTTATTAGAGTTAGGGATTTTTCATGACGCTGAAAATATAATTTAGTTATAATCTACAAGTACAGCGACAAATACCACACCGTGCATTGTGGCTGTATGAAGTGACATAAACCCCGCTCACATAGACATCTTTGAGTCATTTTATACAATTTCGGATGAGTATTTGACTGAATTAATTAATTAAAAAATCAACTTCCAAAAAAGGGAGGAGGTTTCTCAATCTACTGTATATTTAGTGAAAACCTACAATATGTCTTACAGCACGCGATATTGTAGAGGTAACATGTTTCATATATTGAAACGTATTCTTTTATTTTCACTAACATGATGTATTATATCGGCGTTATATCAATCATCAGAATAAATGAATATATGAAACTATAATTACGTCGATATATGAGCGTTTTCACATTATCACGAGCTATAGTATAGCGTGGTCTAAAATACCCTTTGCTATATTTTCCAAAACCAATAATAGTAATAGTTTTTTAATTAGGCTTTTTAGCTTGATATCTCGACGCGTTCCTGAGATAAAAGATAATAGGATTGACAGACAGACAGACAGACTGACAGACGGAATACAAACTGATCATATGAGCGTTCCGTTTTTTCCTTCTTGGGTACGGAACACTAAAAATAGGGCAGTATAGAATATTTTGTGATCATCAAAATGCATTTAAATACCTGCACAATTTTTGGTAAAAATGGTTTTGCCTTGTTTCAACGAACTGACCACCGACATTGAAATCGGAGCTTATTATTAGCTTAACAAAGAACAATAACTCGTTGAATCTAAAACATCTGGGGTTGGTAACTCATACAAAAAACTCTCTCTGTATATAACACTTAGCTTTTGTATTTTCGTTTAAATTCCTTTGTAAATAAGAAAATCCGAATATAGGAGGTAGCAAACTAAACACAGACAGAAAATAAACCTCGCGTTTTGATAATTAAATTTTGCTCATTAGAGAGCAAACAAATGAGGGTTATTGTAATATTATACCCTTAAATAAGAGTATTACTTGCTTGAACAAACATACAAGAGTATTAAATAACTAGATACGTCCTGCGACTCTACCTACATTGAACAAAGACAATGGTAACATTTACGGAAGTAAAGTAAACTGGAAAGTTGCACCAGTTTACGTTTATTAATAAACCCAGAGTTAGCATAGCCGTCCTTTATGCTAAAGGGCTAACTCTCGGATTTTTATCTGAACCGTAAAAGTGACTTTAAAACTTTAACAATTTTAACAAGGATTCAATTTATAAATAAAACAGATGACTATTTATAGTAAAGATATATGATTTTAAAGTAGCCGTGGCAGACTTTAATAAAAAAAAACATGTTGATAAATCAGTTTTCAATAATAAACAAATTTTATTGAAATATAATTTGACTCATGATTTAAATCTTCATAAATCAATATTCTTTGCCGGAAACGAAATATTGTTTCTTCTCTGTATATACTAAGTATTCTTCCTAATAAAGTAAAAAGGCACGAACACGGAAGAATATCTGATTTAAATAAAAAAATACCCATAATATATAAAAATATCGTCAACGCAATACCGGGGCTGTCGGAATATTGTATTATGCATTCGGAAAATTAGACTGGTGTACTAATTGGCTTATACATAATATTTCCATTCCCAGCAATAATGCGATGAAATTGATTTAATATCCCATTTAAAATGAATTGTATTTAAAGCCTGCGATACCTCGAATGTATTGCTGTACTTTCGCTTATCTTGAATGCGCATATTTTTATGGAATAATACCGGCAAACGAGTTGACGGACTCTGTTCACACCGAAACGAAACGCGGCGCTGCAAGATAGCGATTCAAATTTGAACTTTATTTACCATCTCTAAAAATATTACTAGATGTTTTGACTACTTCATACGCGTGAAATGAAATCGTACCTGTACTGCGGTAAACAGTCTACGTATTATTCTAGCATGTAAACTGCTACCATATCAATTTTCATCAAATCTGTTAGTAGTAATTGCGTAAAAAAGTAACAAATATCCAGCCATACTTACAAACTTTCATGATTACGAGTATAATATAAGTAGGATTAATATAATATTATGATAACAAAAATGGAATCTATACACAATCTGAATCACACATTACAGAAGAACCTGGAATGGCGGAGAGATATAATATACTTTTCTGTCTTTCCGCCAATAGAAAGACCGACGGACTAACATTGTGAAACACATCTCTGGGTTCTTTAAGACGTCTGTTAAGCTAGAAAGGTCAAGTCAGCAGAATCACTCGTTTTATATCTCAACATTTAGTGCTCATTTAGTGCTAATTAAATGCTGATAACAGACATTTAGTGCTCTGTTAGGTAGGCCAAAAAATAGAACACTGCTAACTTTTCATTAAGCTAGCAGAATACCATTCGTCACCGCGCTATAATACAGTTGCAGCGAAAGGCTCACGAGCTAATCATTTAGTGCTCATTTAGTGCTGCTTAAGCGCTGATAACAGATATTTGGTGCTGTGATAGTTGGACCAGAAATGAGCATTCTGCTAGCTTTATATTAAGCTAGCAGTGTACGATTCGTGACCGCGCTTTAATACAGTGAGCAGCGTGAGGCAAATGAGCTAATAATTTAGTGCTCATATAGTGCTACTTAAGTGATTATAATAGACATTTAGTGCTGTGAAATTTGGACCAAAAAATGAGAACACTGCTAACTTTTAATTAAGCTAGCAGAACACCATTCGTGACAGCGCTATAATACAGTTGCAGCGAAAGGCACATGAGCTAATAATTAGTGCTCATTTAGTGCTGCTTAAGCGCTGATAACAGATATATTGGTGTTGTGATAGTTGGTCAAGAAATGAGAATTCTGCTAACTTTGTGTCAAGCTAGCAGTGTACGATTCGTGACCGCGCTATAATACAGTGAGCAGCGTGAGGCAAATGAGCTAATAATTTAGTGCTTGATTAGTGCTGCTTAAGCGCTGATAACAGATATTTGGTGCTGTGATAGGTGGACCATAAATGAACATACTGCTAGCTTTTTATTAAGCTAGCAGAATACCATTCGTGACAGCGCTATAATACAGTTGCAGCGAAAAGCACATGAGCTAATAATTAGTGCTCATTTAGTGCTGCTTAAGCGCTAATAACAGATATTTGGTGCTGTGATAGGTGGACCAGAAATGAGCATTCTGCTAGCATAGCTTTCATCAATCACCTTTTCATGGCCATAACTAACATGCCAAAAAAAATTTCGAAATCGGTCAAGCTGTTGTCGAAGCGCACACGATGTAAGAATTTATTAGGTAATTTTTTTACACTTTGGGCTACATTTTTGGGGTTTTAATAAGGAACCCTATTTTAAAAAATATATAATATAGCCTATATTCAGCGCTAGTAGTGTAGCTTTCCAACGGCGAAAGAATTTTTCATATTGGTTTTAGTAGTTTCAGAGCCTATTTCATTCAAACAAACAAACAATCAAATGTTTCCTCTTTATAATATAAGTATTAGTATAGATAAATCTGTTTACTTATACCACTAAGTAGATATATAGCAGCACTAATTGAGCACTAAATTATTAGCTCATTTGCCTCACGCTGCTCACTGTATTATAGCGCGGTCACGAATCATACACTGCTAGCTTAATATAAAGCTAGCAAAATGCTCATTTCTGGTCCAACTATTATAGCACCAAAGATCTGTTATCAGCGCTTAAGTAGCACTAAATGAGCACTAATTATTAGCTCATGTGCCTTTCGCTGCAACTGTATTATAACGCGGTCACAAATCGTACACTGCTAGCTTAATAAAAAACTAGCAGAATGCTCATTTCTGGTCCAACTATCACAGCACCAAATATCTGTTATTAGCGTTTAAGCAGCACTAAATGAGCACTAATTATTAGCTCATTTGCCTTTCGCTGCAACTGTATTATAGCGCTGTCACTATCAGTATTCTGCTAGCTTAATAAAAAGCTAGCAGTATGTTCATTTGTGGTCCACCTATCACAGCACCAAATATCTGTTATCAGCGCTTAAGCAGCACTAATTGAGCACTAAATTATTAGCTCATTTGCCTCACGCTGCTCACTGTATTACAGCACGGTCACGAATCGTACACTGCTAGCTTAATAAAAAGCTAGCAGAATTCTCATTTCTGGTCCAACTATCACAGCACCAAATATCTGTTATTAGCGCTTAAGCAGCACTAAATGAGCGCTAATTATTAGCTCATATGCCTTTCGCTGCAACTGTATTATAGCGCTCTCACGAATGGTGTTCTGCTAGCTTAATTAAAAGTTAGCAGTGTTCCCATTTTTTGGTCCAAATTTCACAACACTAAATGTCTATTATAATCACTTAGGTAGCACTAAATGAGCACTAAATTACTAACTCATTTGCCTCACGCTGCTCACTGTATTATAGCGCGGTCACGAATCGTACACTGCTAGCTTAATATAAAGCTAGCAGAATGCTCATTTCTGGTCCAACTATCACAGCACCAAATATCTGTTATCAGCGCTTAAGCAGCACTAAATGAGCACTAAATGATTAGCTCATGTGCCTTTCGCTGCAACTGTATTATAGCGTGGTGACGAATGGTATTCTGCTAGCTTAATGAAAAGTTAGCAGTGTTCTATTTTTTAGCCTACCTAACAGAGCACTAAATGTCTGTTATCAGCATTAAATTAGCACTAAATGAGCACTAAATGTTGAGATATAAAACGAGTGATTCTGCCGACTTGACCTTTCTAGCTTAACAGACGTTTCTTTAAGTACAACAGAACCCTGAAAACAAGCACATACATAAAAACTGACGTGCAAAAGTTCGAGTACATACTTTACTGGAACCATATACCTGTATCTCGCGTGTATCCCATGAGAATAAAATACAATTTTTCTGTTCTAAAGTTTAAATCTAATTTATGGAATGATTTTAAATGTTACAGGAATTACGTATTCCCTGAGTACTCAGAAATAGAAGCGATACCGGTTTTATTGAAATTTACAACGGCAGATAATAATAAACAATGTTATTTAATGATTGTGAAACCGCAAGGACCTACATTGAATCTAAATTGAAACACACATTGATGTGTTTAAAATTTAGATTTTAAAAATTTTGAGTGACACATTAGAGATTTCAAATCAACATTGAAATGCATTAAAACTTTTGTCTCAATTCGTTACTAAACAATAAATGTAGCTCTATAATTGGCAGCCTCATGTATGGCCAAGAACCAGTCTGTGGAATACCTCCCGGCACTGCCAAACGAGAGCTTAAGCATAGAGCAGTGGGCTGTGGCCCCAGGACTAGTGCACTCCAAAGCACTGATCCCGGGTTTTAACAAACGATACGCAGAATCGGCGCTTTCTATGAGTAGGAACCAACTAAGAATCCTCACCAGAACCCTAACCGGGCACCGCAAGCTAAACAAACACCTTCACAGGATAGGTATAGGTGATCTAATAATTTGCAGATTCTGCAAGGAGAAAGACGAGACACCTCTCCGCCTTCTTCTTGATTGTCCAGCTCTTCATCTAAGCAGGAGCAAGTACCTCGGACAGCATGAATACTCTACAGCAGAGGAAATTCGCACCGCACCATATCGTTCGCTTCATGAGTAACATAGGACTGGGAACGGTACTCTAAAGGCGAGGCAGTCAAGCGAAGGAGTCACAATAGATCCAGAAGGGTCGCAGTGACGTCTGGGCCTGACAAGGCCAGCCTTCGTTTCAAAAAAAAATCTATTGGCATATACCACGTGGACCGATTTTAGCCATGTTTTTTTAAGGGACACGTTATCTAGATCACGTTGTTGATCGAAGTATTAGTGCTATAATTATCTTATCTATATTTTATTAATATACAAGGTGTAAAAAGAGCAGTCACTATTACTTTGAGATACGATTATACTGCCTTTCCTTATATTTTTTTAATGAAAATTTTGTAAAATAAAAAGAAAAAAAATTACATTTCTAGAATGTGAAAAGGTATTATAATTATATCCCAAAGTTATAGTGACTGCTCCTTTTACACCCATTATAGTTGAAGAGTTTGTTTACTTGGATACAGTCATCTCAGGAAGTACTGATATGATTTTTTTTTTAATTGTCGGATATGACATTAATCGAAGAACTCTTATTTGCTATTTTACTATAAATTCACGCTAAAAAAGGGAGCATAACACCAATGAAGAATGTTTCGAAATCGGGGCATTTATTTTACTATTTCACGCGGATACAGTCGCTTGTTTTTATACATTCTAATTTCTTAGAAGTAACAATAACATACTTAGGACATATTCTGGGGGTAATTATCGTATTTTGTGTCAGCAAAGATGAGTTTCAAGTCAGCAACATTAAGATGTTGTTCTTTTAACTGACACCGACTTCAAAAATAACAATCATTGTTACTACATAATAAAAAAAATGCTTTTTAGTTGTTGAAGTCGGTTTGTTTAAACGTAGTTTCTTTTTTGTACGTTAAATAAGTGTATACGAGTCAGCGCGTTGACTGAACCTAGATTATGTTTCAAATTATCAAAGGAATAGGGCTAATGGTTGCTAAATACACTTAAAATGGAAATAAAAGCCTATCCTATATATACCTATCCCAAGCCGGAATATTTGAAAGTTTCGTAAAGTAAAGTAATCGATTATCAAATGTTTGGGCGCTCTCATGCTTTTTATACAATTATTATTCGTTAACGTTACTTTATGGAGCTTTCCAATACTGCTTGGTTAACTGATGGATTTTCTGTAACAACGAATATAACGCCAGATAAACTAACAGAAGACCAAGTGCCGAACCCGAGCTATACGCTCCAGTGGTTACTACCTATCTGGTCGAGTTGCTGTCTGTATTTTAGGTAAAAAGCTTGGTTATTTCTCCCTATGTAATGTACTTTTATATACTATCTAATGTTTTTGACGACCGTAGCGCAATAGGTTGAGCACGTTGGTGTCCGAACGGGAGAACACAGGTTCGAATCCTGCCGAAGGAACAAAAAGTTTTCTGTACCAGGGTCATGGATGTGTATTAAATTTGTGTATTAATATAATAAAAATCTTAAATATGTGTATATTATAAAAGTATTTAATATATTTCCATTGTCTGGTACATGTAAAACAAGTTCTTCGGATACTTAGCATGGGGCTAGATTGACGTGGTGTGAAGCGTCCACAGATATCCATAGATATCTAATGTTTTGGTTCGAAACACTACTTGTTTAAAAGGGTCGATTTTTCCACCTTTGAAAAAATATGTACTTCTACCTAACGAGTACTTATACCTATAGGTAGTTATATATACCTCTTCAAAATGATGTAGTAAAAAATAGGTAATGATTATGTTGCTCCTCGTTTACGAAAATACGTTAGTAATTAACTTCTACCAATAATAAATTATTTGCTTCTTACTTGTTGTAAGTAAAAAAGGCTGGATACTTCTGAGAATTATTGAATATAAATTACAGTTTCCTAGTATTTAACTTCGTTCTATTTATGATAAGTTAAAAAAAGTTTCATTCTCGAAGCGGTTTTGAATATAATTTTTATTTAACATTTCCAAGAATCGTTTGTACTTAATTGTTAAAATAGAATGAAAAGACTCGCCAAATTATTATTACAATTTACAGTTGTTAACTGTTTTTCTCTAAATGTAGCCTAAAGCGTACTTTTTCAACTCATCTTAATATAGTTTAGTTTAAAATTTTTTCATTAAATTTTCGTACACTTCATAGACATGTTAGGTCTAAAAAAGAAGAAAAAGCTGAGTTACTGTTTTGCTACTTTGGTGTGGCAGATTATAGGCGGCAGCGGTAATCGCTTACCAGATGGTGATCTTCATACTTATTCGCCGATCTTTAATCCCAAAACCGATAATAAAGTTGCACGATTCTAAAGTAATATTATTTTTGACGGGGAGTAAAACACGACATCAAATGGCTACAATATTAAAAAGATTATTGAAGTAGCCATAAATTGAAAGACCGCTATAAATATGTTGTTACAATATATTGTACTCATATTTTATGTCCGCATAGATTGTGTCACATAAAACCTTGAACGAAAATCGATAATTTGTTAAACTTGTGAGCAATTATTTTGATGTGGTTTTTTATTTAACGATGTTTAATGAGGATGAGCCTTTGATAATTTTACTAACTTAAGCATATAAGATAAAGACTTACTTTATCTTACGGTTAACAGTCTATAAGCACTCTGCACAAAAATATAGTATTTTATATTGAACATGCGCTTGCATACAAATGTGTTGCGTATTATTTTATTACATTACATAAGGCTTCGTGGTCTAGTGATTACAGGTTAGCTATTGACTCGGAGGTCGTGGATTCCATTTCCGCCTTGGAACAAAAATATTGGTATTTAGTTTGATTAGGGTAATGCAGGCTGATTATTAGTTTGTCTGACAAGATAGATGATCTATGCATCTGATGGGTATGTTAAAGTCGGCCCTGTAATCGTTCTCTCCCCAGTCGTGCCAGGTATCCTATTGGCTTATGAGAGTAAAGGTAATAGTTTCCTTATATATTGCACACACACTTACGCAATATAAATCTGACTCCTACGTAGACTGATTTCAATGTAACCGGACACTGACACCAAAATTAAAATGGGGAGCAAATAGCTATTATTTTATAAAGTCCATTGACTTGAAGTGTGTTTGCGTAAAATATAGTAACTAGGAACTACCTACTAATTGAATAATCCCAGCATCCGAGCAATCAATAGCCATCTGCCGAAACTGTTTAGTATTGCAAAAAGCAGATCACAGAACAAGCTGTGCGACGACCGCATTAATAATTTATCAGCCATGACGGCTGTTTGCTAATAAAGCGTGAATTCACGCTGGAAATATTAATAAAAGCAGCTGCACCCGGGCTCCTGCGTGGCCCTATGACAAATGACCAGAACTTTCATTTGGCGCATTTGAATTACAGACGAATATTTACTATTTAATTATAACTTTCTTGCACCGGAATGAATTGACAACCTTCAAAAATGATAACTTCATCAAACCTAAATAATAATAGCTTCCCTCACCGATTTCGGTGTCGGTAGCCGATTTCATTGAAACCAGGCCAGCTACGCATTAGTCGTTTTATAGTGCCCACGTGTGTGCGCAATACACAAAGACACTCTCTCTTCCTTTTACTCTCATAAAATAATAGGACTAAAACTGTCAGTTATATACTCATTTTAAAACCAAGATCAAAATCTATCTTGATAAGCCTATCGCTCGATTGATCGGCTATCGCTTTAGGTTACATACACCAGACCCTTAGAACAGATGTAAATAATATTGATAATGATCTTTAAGAAAATGAATTAAAAAAGCTTTAATTGCTAATATCAATCTTAACTATGATCGATTAGTAATTGATTGCTACAAGCTTATAGCAAAACTACCACAGAAAAATACAATGTCTTTAAAATGAAAAGATTTTCACCAATAACTAGATTTTGATAAGGTAGAGTACAAGCCCTTGGCCCTGTGCCCACCGAACCCACGCGACATTTTTCAAAGAACCAAACCAAGTAGGTTTGGTATAAATGAATATCTTATAGTAATACTTTTCGCAGGATCATTAGCAAGGAAAAAACTGGCCAAGTGCGAGACTCGCTCACGAAGGGCTCCGTATAAAAATGAACGTTGTCTGGAAGCCCGCCTTAAATATTTATTTTGTTTTACATGCAAAAGATTACACAAGGTGCAAAATAAATTGGAGATAATACTTTAGGGTTTGTACGTGCCTACTATGTAGAGATTACTGTAAAAGTACGAGGGCTGAAATACTTACTTTTGACTTTCACGTTTTTATGAAAAATGCCACATAATTATTTTCAAGTTTTGTGTCATTTCTGACCATTGCATTTTGATGAAATCGAAACAACTGCTGCCTCCCTACTAATTGCCAATACTGTTGTTGTCAATATCGATCATAATTTTGGCTACTCCATCAAAAACTAACTGTTGAGTCGCTTGAATATTATAGTTTAATTTACAATTGTATTCAAAATGTACAATGCAACATCTTAAATTTGTCCTTACAATAATTAGAAGCAAAGTAACTGTTTCAACGCGGGTACTTTCACAGTAAACTCTTGATTCGGGACCCATACACACCCTAAACTCATTAATATTACAGCCTGTTTATAGAAATATTACAGAATATTATTGATTAGTATAGACATCGCGGTTTTGTATAATATCCGTCACCAAGCTGTGTCTGGTGACTGACAGACAGACAACGAGGTTTTAGTTATTCCCGTTTTTATCTTTTGAGTTACCTTTCTTTGTTAGGTTTCTTACCTTTTTAGGGTTAAGAAGGTAAAAAAATCACATTAAATTGTGCACTAGTGCAATGAATCGTCTTCGCTTTGTCAGATACCTCGTGCGATGACCAGGCTGAGCGAGTGGGCGTGTGTGGGCAGAATGGAAATATCGGTCATACGGTCTATTTAGGCCAGTCGGGAAGATATTTTTAAGTTCCGAAGTCAAAATAAAAGTAAATCGAAATTGAAGGTCACCTTCTGCCTACTCAGGTTCTGAACGGCTAAAAATCTATATGTAAACTGAGATTAGCTTTTTCTTTACTGTTATTCAAATCAATTTACCAATAACATAAAAACCCTTTATATTGTTTGTATTTTCAAATCGCTCTCGACCCGGAGTACGTGGGTTCGATTCCCGCGTTGGAACAACAAAACATGACATGACATTGTGGTTTTCAAGTTTGGTTAGGAGTTAGGACAATGCAGGCTGATTGTTTGATCACCTGATTGTTTGACAACAAAGATGATCCTGCATGAAAAAGTGGATCCTACGCCTGATCTCCCGCCAGTCGTGGCGGTTATGCGTCCCACTGGGCTACGAGAGTGAAGGAAGAGAGAGTGCTTCTGTGTATTGCGCACACACTTGTGCACTATAAAATAACTCCGCCCTGGTTTCAATTAAACCGGCCACCGCCAGCGAAATCGGCGTAGGAAGAATTATTATTTTAAGATCTCTCGTCAAACGCTAAAAGGTATACAAATAAAATTTGAAAAAGTAATAAGTTTTCGTATGTTCATAGTTTGTGACAACGATGGTCCCAGCATTAATATTATGGTACCTTCCTGCTACACATAATGCGTAAACTTATTTCCACAAAAAGGTTTAAACCCTTTTCTGGTGTCCGCGTCAGTTCTTATGAATTTGTAGACGTATTTAAATAAAATAAAGGAATCTGTTAATATAACTACATATATAAAAATATCTTACATAAAAATTGAGTACTTTTTTTAAATATAATTTAATTTGAACATATTTCTATAATGCTTAAAAGTGACTAGCGTGAATAAGGATTAATACTGTAGGTATTTAATAAGTTTAATAAGCATTTTTTTTAAATCGTAGAATAGGTATATTAAGCTAGCCTTAAGATATGCCTGCTACTGTCACGGTATTGTTTAGATCTTTTTAGGGAAACAATTCTCTCATACATGATTTTTGCGAAACTTTAATGATTTACGTAGCGCACGAAGTAGAAACTAAAAAGAAAAAAAACCCCCGGTTTTCAAACATTCTTCTTTGGTGGAGACCAAAAAAAACGAAAGAATAGCTTCTATTGATCTTAGCGTAACGTACAGTCCGCGATTTCAGCGTGATGTGTTAACAAACACACACAGGCGGACAGACAGGCAGACATATTTTCCAAAAATGTTGTTTTTAGGTTCTGTGGACTTTATTGATCCATCCCCCTTTTGTTTTTCACTTTGAAATCTGTAATGTACCTATCTATAGAAATGACCCTTCTACAGATTTATTATATAGATATAGAAGGGCAACAAGATAAAAAATAGGAAAAGAAAAACTATGAGTCCAGGCTCAGAAAGCATAATAACTTAGAAAGGATTGCATTATGAAGGGCAAGGAACATACATAATAATATAATTAATTTTAGTTAATAACGCACCGATCATCGGTCCCATAATTTGTTTTCAACAAAATAATTACCACCTAATCCAGCGCTATATCAAATGAAAGCACCATTTACAAACAATTAGCGCTATAAATACATCGAAAACACTAAAATCGCGAACGTGTTACGCATTACGGTATCGGATAAGTAAAATTTGCATTCCATTTAAATCACAATAATTCAACTAATTTGCACATTGTTCAAGTTTTCGTGTAATGTTTCGGTGTTTATCACAATTTCGTCCGAATTTCCGACCTCGCAATTTCAACGTTGATACGTTCATAAATTCAATGAAATTACCCATCTTTCTGCGCTTCAAAGAGGCTATATATCTCTCGGTAGAGACAGGGCCCGCGATGTCGACCATCACGCGAATGATAAATCAGTACCCCTGCAATAAGGAGCAGAAACCTAGACTTCATGAATTCTTAAGTCGAAATATTTAAATCAGTTCATAACGCGTAGTGGAGGAAAACGTTCGTTTAAATTGTTGACCGAGGATATGATTCTGTAATTGAATTAAACTTTGCTAGAGATATTTTCATTGTGTGGTAATACTTTTCTCAAATAATTAATATTATTATATAGACAATAATGCGATAACTTTAAATTTTTTATTAGCGTATTCAAAGGAGTTTAAGACCTAGTTAGCCTGTTAACTATTAATTTATCACAATTAATAATATGAATCACTTTCTTTCTTATCACACTCTACTGGTATACATGACAAAACAATGATTACCGGGTAACATCAACTTCATAGTACCGTCTTAGTATTATACCTATATATAGTGTTGACGAGCTGACAGAAGTACCACCTACCGATTCTAATAATTGTAAACCTAAACCATTTTTAAATCCATCTAAAGTCATTACAACCGTTTAGAACGTGTTCAATGAGAGACATGCACAGAAAAAAAAAATGTCTTCCCCGGGATGGGTGGTAGTAGAATATATGGAACTCCTGACATCGCTGACTTATCCACGAAAGCCACCTGCGGGGTACCTCAGGGCATTGTCCTAGATCCGTCCAATACAGGACACATAGGTATTCAATTTTGTCCTAACCAACTTAATCCGTTATCTTACCTCTCTATTGTCCAGTTGCAATTATAGTTCGCCTTTAATCAATATAACCGAACAGTAATCAACAACAATAAACGTCGTACGAGCTACGGGAGATTCAGATGACGTAATAGTAATTAAACACAACCGATAGGATAACAACATGTTCCCTGCATAATCGAATCTGTCTCAACTTTGACGATACAAATTGTATACTAAGATGGATCGGTCTGCTCTTGTACAGTTCGCAAAAAAGTGAATATTAAAAAGTATTATGATGGTTAATACAGAAAATTGGTGGCAATATTGTCACGAAAATCGTTATATAGTTAAAAAAATATAAATGGCAAGGAAAACTTTTAGAGCCTCGCTCTGATTTTCCGTCGAAATTGAGGAAATTAATCTTAATGTACGTATGAGAAATTTCGTTTACCTACGCCTCGTTCTTTTCTCATCAACTGTACCTAGTATCCTAAATTTACAAACATTAATCACAACTTTATTTATTTTCAAGATACGCTCCTTTATGAAGAGTAATGACTACATTACACAATAACGTTAGCTGAGCAAAAAGTAACAAATGTGACAACACGAACAAATGTTGGATATTCTAAACATTTTACTGCGGGCCAGCCTGTTGTAGATGGCGGTTTTTACTGCCAGGACTGTGCACTCTGTGGACATTATGGTAAAATTAAGACACGGGAAGTCTTACGAGCTTTATTGTCGATGTAATTGCGGGCGTTTTTGTTGGATTATGTTGAGCGTAGTTTGTTCGTGTAGGAGTAATGAAGATTGGGTGATTTCATGTTAGTTGGAAATACTTTTAGTGTAAGTAGACATGGTACAATTGTAATGTCGAGCGATTGCCTTACTTAATGTAGTTTTAGGAGTTACTTTGACTACAATATCGTACCTTCTGGCGTTTTGATGGAATTTATAATGAGGATAAAATAAACCTGAGCCTGTAGCCAAGTGGCCATCGCAAGCAAAAGTATCGTCTATTATGTACAATTAATTGCTTTAAAAAATATTTTATTATTTGAATCTATGACGATCAAGGGCTAAACCAAAACTGTATGGGGTTTTACATAAGCATTGCTGTGTGGTAGATGCCAACGTCACAAAACGATGCTTATTAATTATGACTTAGCGACGCTTATCATGGAAGTGGTATAAAATTTACTGAGATGCTTAATATATTGTTAAATCCCATAATTATCTATTTCCGACCTTCATCGTCGTAATTAATATTTTCTAAATAAAAATGCGAATGACAATTTGACTAAAACTCTGTTGAAAACGCCGACGGCGTCTCTGGTACGCGCAGTCTCTCTTAAATTAATAGATAATATTTTCAGTAACTTTGTGCTGGCATATGAAAAAAAAACGGGTGGCACGCCGAGGGCGCCAGCAAAAGCGAAAAACAAAACAGCAACAGCCGGAAAAAAAGGCTTACGAATTTTCGATCCAGTCACGTGCCCTGACCCAAAAAGTGTACAACGTCGCTAAAGAAGTGGTCACTTCAAAAGTAATCACCCATCATTTACTAGCATTTTGATGCAATGTTTTTGTCCTATTTCTATTAGAAGTATAGTACGTTTTTACGACCTCCAGTGAATCGGATGAGTATAAACTTCGAACTAGCACAGCGAAAGCGGATTGCGCGGAAATCCGACTGGCACCAGCGGGTGTTAAAGTTATTCCTATTAAGATTCACCGTGCAACTTGTAAACTAACTCGGTGGTGAGTTGACACTTTGTTGCATGGAGAGCAACTGCATCTGACAGTATCACGAATGCTAAGACAAGAAGTAACTTTGTGTTGACACCGCTGATAAGCTCGAGCGTACTTACGAACTTATACAACTCCATATCTGATTCACTTCACTTCGAATCTGATTTGCATAATTTAAACGCTGAAAACATCGTAAAACAACCCGTTTAAGGCCCTAGATGACTAGACTTCATTCCTCTTATCTCCCAACATAGCCCATGTTGGAAGATAAGAATCATACGATATATTTTTAAATCGCCTGTACCAGGCTCCCGGTTGGAGAGTACTGAATAAATAATCGAATAACGGATGAAAAGGCTTAAGTTATAAAAGCTGAAACTTGAAGATGTCCAGTGCAGGACATTGCATATGCCTTTCCGTGGTTTACAAATGTGACCGGTCACTTGCGTGCTACATTCACCGACCACCTGTGGCCTTTCACCGACCATCTTTATTTATTATAAGGATAAAAATATTTTTCGCCTATGGAGAACCAAATTTTTACTACAAGGCTTCTGTTACCATCCTGAACGTTACAATTCATGGTATGTGAAAATCTACAGGCTACATAGTAACGTATATTTTTTATACATATGCGTCCATGTCAATTGGTGTATTTTTTAATTACCTAATTCGTACGTCCAGTTAAATTACTGAAACAAACCTTAAAGTTAAAGCGTGGAACATTAAGTAAACAGCTAGACGTATTTCGTGCCATTTAGAATTTAAGAGAAAATAATAAAAAAAGATTTGTCCACTCAAGGATTCAAATTTTAGTTGTCTTTGTTTCTATTTTGAATTAAAATATTTTCTGTAAGAAATTCTATTGTTTTATAAAAATATAAGACTTCCATTTTTCGTAATATTCTGCCTTATTTAGTAATTTTCTACATCTTGTCCCTTTAGAACAATGAGACTTAGGCTTTTTAAAAAGTACTTAAGAATATTAACTAAAATACTTTTAGTATAAATATAAAATGCTACGTGATTAACTTACTTCATAAAGTGGAAAAATGTTTCTACGTACTGAAAAGCAAACCTAATGACATTTAAAAGAGTAGCATAGTACATTATATTTATAAATGAAGCAAAAACTTTAAATCGAGAATGGAGAATGAGATAATAACTAGAAAAATTTTACGAGGATGGTGCGAATGGAGAAGTATGAAATTTGGCACAGTTAAAGTTTGTGTGAAGGAAGGCAGAATTATATATTTTTTAGATTGTACATCAAATACCTAAATAAAATAAAGAAAATACATACTACCTCAGATTATTATTATTACCCGCGCTAGTTATTGTTTATAAGGCGTATGACACAATAATTTCACCACACATTGATAATAAATTAATCACAAAATTTGTATATCACCCAAACAGATAAACCGATTCTAATCTAGATTTTTTAACCCCCGACGCAAAAACGAAGGGGTGTAATAACTTTGACGTGTCCGTGTAAAATGTGTATGTGTCTGTCTGTGGCTTCGTAGCTCCCAAACGGATGATCCGATTTTAATGCGGTTTTGTTTGAAAGGTATATCAGACGAGAGTGTTCTTAGCTATGATCAGGTCGTTTGTTAGGTGTGATAAGAATGTTATACGCTAAGGCCATGTTTCACCAAGCAATGCTAAAGCTAATCCTAAATATCATGTTATACCTCTCGTAAGTCCTATCGATGAATGAGAAGGCATGATAATTTAACACACCGTTAACACTAACATTGCTTGGTGAAACACGCCCCAAGTCAGGGGCTATATATTTTTTTAATTTAGTTATTTTGTTTGAAAGATAAAGTAAACACGGGCGTTCTTAATTATAATTCATCATTATAAGTTTACTCGCTACTTGACAATATGCTGGTTGTAGCTAAAAGGCAGCTCATATATATACTTATAGCATGTAACAGTTTACTTCGTGATCCCCATAGTTTGGCTAAGTGACAGTATTTTAACGCTAATGTCATAATTGTCTCATAATGGTTGTAAAGTAATAGACATAACCCCTAGCCTAATGGGCCCTAAAGATTTTCCGTGTTCACATAATATGACAGTCATTGCAATAAACACTTTTACGGGTCCGTATCGTACTTCATTTGATATTTTATATTCGGCTGACGTTGGCTTACGTGGCTGTAAAGTATAAAGGTGTCGGATGTCCTAATGGAATAAAAGTATTCTGTTTTACTGAAGGAAAAGAGTTTTGAACATTACAGAACATTTTCAGTGAAAAATTCAGTAACATCAGAAATATCTGTTATCTATCTACACAATATAATATATATATTATATATATGTCGCAGTCATCTTATTGAATCTGGTTATTTAATTGAATCACCAGGCGGTTATGTAATGGCGTCAAACAGCTCGTACTGATAGCAATGTGTTGATATATTTTAGATTCATTTACTTTAATGTTCGTTTTATTATTACTCATTCGGAAATATCGAAGTTTAAAACTAAAATATTAAATGGCTGTTCTAGTCTCGGATTCTAAAATTTGTTGGTAAAAACAGGATTCAATGAAAGCGCTAGTCATTCAATTAAATAGCGGATTCAATCAGATGACTGCGACATATACATATTATATAGAAAAGATTTATATTTTTGTATGTAACGACTTAACTCAAAAAGCACCGAACCGATGGACAGATTTTAATAATTATTTTTTCACTAGAAAGCTACATTATCACTGAGTAACATAGGCTATAAAAATCAACTGCTGTTCGTTAGTCTCGCTAAAACCCGAGATCAACTGAACTGATTCGGCTAATTTTGGTCTTGAAATATTCGTGGAAGTCCCGGGAAGGTTTACACGGTTTCCATGCTCAACGAAGTGGGCACGGGTCAGCTAGTGGTTAATAATAACAGATTACTTATCTCGTACCTGTTACATACTAAATAAGACATTACTGAAAGTTCTACTCGTGACAGCTGCCAACGAATGGCTTAACAATGCGACCACTAATTACATTTTACAAAAGCTCAGATTAAATATTACGAGTATATAGTGAAGTTTTACATAAAAACCCTGTATTCTTTGGTTGATTTACAAAATATGTAATTTAAATATAAAATTGCATTCATAAATCAACAAACCAGAAGATTCAATCTTTATTAATTTTTATATTTTAATATTAAATAAATAAATTGAATTCATAGAAAAACAATAACCTTTAAAAATATTTACACACTGTATAAGTTATACAATATTTTCTCCTGATATATTGGACAAACCATTGTGTTACTTATTACACAGGGTCCTTTTCCAGTATATTATACAATGTTACACAATGTTAAAAAGTTATACAATGTTTTGCCCTTGTCTATCAAGTGACTTTTCTAATATATCAATAATTTATAAATATCCAGAACCAAACTTTGGGATATGATTGTATAATCGGGTAGTATTACCCGTTCTTATTTTTAGCAATCTATAATATTATAGCAAATCTGTTTTAACATTTTTGTCAAAAAAAAAAACTTTTAACAATTTTTTTAATCAAAAGAATAGCAATAACAAAAAATCTAAAAAGTACATTTCTAGAGAGAGGTTTGTAAGAAAAGGTAGTGTAAATATCTCAAAGTGTGTAAATAATTTTATTTCAATTTGCAAACTCAAGTGAAATTGACGGTTGAAATTTGATTGATTGCCAGGTGGTGTGGAAGTGCCAGAGTTCGGGGAGCCCATCGCGAATCTGACGGTTCCAATTGGGCGCGACGCGACGTTCAAGTGTATCGTCGTCAATTTGGGCAATTACCGGGTGAGTCGGGAAGTTGATTACGTCATCACAGCTCATGCGATTGGAGTTCTCGGGGAGTTATTGGGTTAGATAAACGTTATTTGGTTTTCTGACGCTTTAATACCTTCACAATGCTGTTGGGGCTACCATGGCGCTGTGTGGCATGTTTGCTGCTGTGCGCACTTATGTTTTTAAACACGCAAAAGGTCCGCTTCCCTGCTGCAGCGTCTGAGAAATGCCAGCAATGGCATTCTGAAGGTCATGGCTGCGAGACTTGACTACTCTATACAATGGCATTGGATAAGAGTAGTCAAGGGAATAATATAATTTAGTAAATAAAAAGTAGTATTATTTATTAACACTACTAACATTACAATTATTATAAACTAAGTTTTGTAACAACCACACTAATTACTCTATGGGCTTGTTATATTAGCCTGAAATAAATGTTTTCTATTCTATTCTAAACTTGCCAATAGTTAAGTCCTGATTTCACCAACGCCTGCTAGTGAAAAGGGTCTGTTATGATACCCATGCCTTCTTATTCTTTGACAGGAAATACGAGGATAATATTATATTTATTGAAGGATTAACTTGAACATGTGTTGGTGAAATGGGCACTTATAATTAGCTAATGGATAAAATAAAAAAATTGTGACATCGTATTCAATATCGATTATAGTCGTAATGTTTATTGGAACATAAAGGAGCTAATATAAATTGGAGTAAAGTTTGTGTGTTAACGCCAATAGATATTACCTTTTTTTAACTGACTTCCAAGAAGCTTCGGTTCTTTATACGACTTCAAAGTTATGAAGATTGAGTAGAAAATTAAATATTTACCGAATTGAAAAGAAAAACTATTAAGATAAAAATAATTATTTCATAATTTTTAACACATTTTTATGAAGATTATTATTGTTCTTACTTCGGAAGTCAGTTAAAAAATTTTCACTTAGCAATTATAATTTATATTATAACCCCCTTATAAAATTATTTATTACTGTGATTTATTTTGAGTGAGCAAAGACAGGAAGTAGGTACACATTGCATCTGTCTAGGCTCCATGGTTATCAGATACAAAAAAAATCTAGCATACTTATCTCACTCACAATATCCGAACGATAATTAAGTAGGCTAGCGAAACAATAATGACCTATGTGTATGTCTAACGAAGACAATTAGGGTAGTCTATTTTCGACCCAACTAACGAGTTTTTAAACAATTCATTAGAATTTGAATAGGTGAAAACGGATAACCAATCAACAATGGACCGGTCGCACTGGAAATGTATTGGAGAGGCCTATGTCCAGCAGTGGACAGTAAAAGGCTGAAACGACGATAACCAATCCACCCCAATCACCAGTTAACTATAATTTAACAAAGAAACTTTATCCAGGTTGGGTGGGTGAAAGCGGACACGAAGGCGATCCAAGCCATCCACGAGCACGTGATCACCCACAACCACCGCGTGTCGGTCTCCCACACCGACCACTCCACCTGGTACCTGCACATCAAGAGCGTGCAGGAGGAGGACAAGGGACAGTACATGTGCCAAATCAACACCGACCCCATGAAGAGTCAGGTAAGCGAGGAAATTCAATTTTGTAAAACAAAAATATATACATTAAATTCGAACAAACTTACTACAATTTTCACTTTTAACGTTTTGACAAAAATGGAACATAGTGTAACATAATTTAATGTTATCTATCATAAACTGAATCTATATAGGTATGTGAAAGCATTTACTTGAAAGCTCAAGATTGGTAAATATTGAGCTTAATAAGTATTTAAAAATCCAGTAAAATATATTTAAAGATATCGGTACAAAAAAATTGAGATACCCCCCAATTTTTGTAATATACAGCAACCTAGTTACAAATTCTATATCATGTACTCTGAATTTACTAAAAGTACCAGCGCTAAAAGACGTACTTTGGACTCACGTGTTTCTATGAGAAATACCCCAATATCATAAATTTGCCCCTACAATAATTAAAAAAAAAGTCACTCTTTCACTTTTACATTTAACTCTATATACCGGACTCATAAATAACCTAAAGTATAATTAGAAGTCATTAATTCTATAGCCTGTATAATAATTCTAGATTACCTTCTTTTTCACTAGAAAACCTTTAAAATATCATATAGCCCGTAGCCTTTCTAAGCCATAATAAACTTCTCTGTAAGCTCAAATACATGACACAGTAGAAACAACGGTCTTCAGTCTACACACCACCACTAATAACAGTAATTAATTTTGGCACCCGTTCCTCACTGCGGTTTCTGAAATATTATAAGCTTATTACCTACTTGGACACGGTCCTGAACTGTATACTACGAGTAGACTAGTTTTGATAGTTTTAGTAAACAAAATATACTTGATGTAATCATCAGGCTTACTACCGTCACAATCGAGAATCGAATCAGTTCGATCTCAACGGGTTTTGGTATTTTATTTGGTGGATTACTTTGAAACTAACCAGGATAAAGAAAATAGTTAGGTCGTAACTCTTTGTACTCTGGACCATATCAATCGACTGATAATCAAAATAAACAAACGTGAATTTATTCGGGAGTACGGGGCACGATCGAATCTGATTCAAAATCGAATCAGATTGAAGAGTAAGGCCCCTCCCTGGTGTGGTGAATCACAATCTAATATTCTTCGTATCAAGAAAAATATATGTAAAAAGAGTATCTTATAAATTGTGTTGTCACATTGTAGAGAAAATCGATAAAATTACTAATAAAAATGTCTTCATAAGCTATAGGCTGGGGCTACATTATACGGAACCTTCCCGTCCGGATAAAATTTAAAGTGCTGAGAATCGAAGTCTGCTAATACAATGAAGTTGAAAACCGAACTCACGATTGTCGAGTTAAGTGTCAATGTCAAATTTAACAATCCAACACTCGTTTGTTTGATTTTCAAATTTATTGTATAATAGTATAGGAAGTACTTTTTATTGTCAGTGCACTGAACTTTCTCCGGACGTCTAGTTAATGCTTAGTTATCGTAGTCTACGATTCAAAATCAAGTTCTTAATCTGAATGAGAACTTAATTTAAATGGAGTCTTACATTCTGACTTCGCTAAAAGCACTTAGAAAATATATGTTTTAAAATTAATATCTGTTTCGGACAATAGAGTTATATTGATATGAAATCTGATTAGGAACTTAATTTAAAATCATAATAGTCTTACATTATGACTTCCTTACTAAGAGCACTTAGAAAATACATGTTTTAAAATTAAAATTTATTTTGGATATTAAAGTTATATCGCAGTCTATTATTATTATATTATTATTATATATGATTCGAAATCATACCCGTAATCAGATTAAGAACTTAATTTAAATTCATAATAGTCTTACATTCTGACTTCCCAAAAAGCACATAGAAAATACATGTTAAATATTTGGAACATAAAGAATCCTGGTCATAGCGTTCGTATCGAGAATTACTATCAATACCTTGTTTGCTCCTCGCTGAATATTTAATGTATTTATCGTAGGAGGAACCCATTACGCTGGCGTATAATGTTTTCCAATGCAAGACAACGGTGAATAACCCTTTTATGAAGATCTCTTACGTACTTTGTATTCATATAAAACCTTTAGAATGAGAAAGCGCAATAATTTTAGAAGCTACGTATCAGGCGATATTTTTAATGTTTGCTAAACTTAGACGGATATTATATGAAATTTGTGTAAGCGCCTCGCATATAAGTTAATACTTAAATCGAATAAAGATATTCATGATGAGCAGATTTAAGCCTTCGCCTTAAAATAAATTAGGTTGAGATTTTTTTTTCTATGGATTTTTACAATATTGACTTATTGTAAAAATCCATAGAAAAAATAATCTAGTCCTAAGTATCCGACCACACAACGGAAATATATTAAATATGTTTTATATTATATCTAAGATTTTTACTATAATAATAAACAATTTAAATACACATCCATGATCCAGGAATACTTAAAAAAAAGTCCTTCGGCGGGATTCGAACCCATGACCTCTCACTCTAGCACCAACGCGCTCACCACTGCGCCAAAGAGCTCGTCAAATCCGCCCAATAAGTACAAAAATAAAGGTTTTAAAAATTAAAAACAGTATATTATAAAAGTGTTATTAGTAGTTTGCCTTATTTATTCATGTTATAAAATACACATTATTGTGATATTATTATTATGTTTACAGTTTAATTAACATTTTTTAAAAATAACCTTAATAGTTTACATATTTTTATTTTATGTTGACATTGAATCTAACATCACCATTTAATTCATATTATGCAAACAAACACAATAATATAATACGATCTTCGGAGTCATTCGCAAAGTCACGGACTATAAAAGCTTTAAATTAACAATACAATTCTCATCCAACAAATCATGTAAACCCATAAAAACCCATAATAGCATGAACATACAAACGCATCTTTAAAGTATCAAAACCGGTTGGTTGTAGTATACAGCAAATTGCCTCCCTATTTAACATGCGACGCTTTCACTCCGATATATTGAACTCAGAAGTGAAAAGGCTTCAATTAATTTAAAATGTGATTATTGAGCCGAAAAGCTATTCGGAATTATTCATTTTCTGTAAGTCGAACGTAATTTAATCTTCTTTGTGTATTTACATTCAGCGAGTTTAAAGAAATATTTAGAATTAAAACCTTTTTTGTGTAAATATCTACATAAATGCTTCCGTATTTGTTTAATCATTTAGGTTTAGTGATAGTTCAATAATCTTACCAATCAATAATTTAACAGTTCAATAATTTAACTATAATTAGTTACTTTGTATCCAACCGCTAGATTTTCAACCCCTGTACTACGTAACTTGATTGCAAGTGGGATAAAAATAAATTATAGTTCATAATAATTATGTATAAACAGAATCACAATTTGTGCAAGTTTTGTGTAAAATCTTGATGTTTTGTGTTTAGCACAGACACAAAACGCTCTCTATTTATTTTGCTCAGTGCAGGTCAGTTGCGAAAATCACTTCTCGTCACGAGATCCTCGTTCTAGTTTTCTTAAAAGTAAACAAATTCTAAAACTTTTTGCGCTATTCTACTATCTACCTACATATTGTCTAGTAAACTATCTAGAGTTTTTACACCTACACTTACAACCTACAGACGATATTTCAACATAGGTATAAGTATACACTCACATATAAGAGTTTGAATATTTTTTTATATAATCTTATAAGTCAAGTAATTAGTACTAATGTCGCTATTAAAAAAAGATCGGTTGGTAAGTGTTAACGTCAAAAAACTACTAAAAATACCTTTAAACATAAAAAAAATATACCAGATTGAATTGAAAACTGTGAAACCTTCCAAAGATATCATTATTTTTAGTATTGCACTCTTTAGTTAGTATTTTATGTAAGAATAAAATACATAAAATCAATTAATTCTTCTTTTAATATCCGGGAGCTGAAACCGCTGGCTTTAGTTAACCAACAATGTGTTGAATCAGCCGTGATAAATAGCTTAAAAACTTTTAAATACTTATTTTCAGTCATAATTTTAATTGTGCTTAAATATTACTGTGCTTTATTAATCATATAATATAGCATATTATGTTCAGCGGTAATAGTGTAGCTTTTCAACGGTGACAGAATTTTTCATATTGGTTCAGTAGTTTCAGAGCCTATTCAATTCAAACAAACAACCGAATGTTTCCTCTTAATAATGTGATTTATTAATCATTACTTTTTTTATTAGATGGGCAACCTAGAAGTAGTGATACCCCCTGACTTCGTGCCGGAGGAGACGTCTGGGGACACCATGGTGCCGGAGGGAGGCACCGCGAGGGTGTCGTGCAAAGCGCGCGGGATCCCGCCGCCCAGGGTCATGTGGAAGAGAGAAGATGGACAGGATATAGTTGTTAGAGATAATATGGGAACAAAGACTAAAGGTATGTTTGGTTGCGAACGATCCTACATAGGGTTAAAGTAGTTTTGCCTGCGTGAATCAGATTTCACTCCTTCGGGGTTCAAAATTTTAAAATCCTTCTTTAGTTTATGCAGACTTGTTATTTTGCACTAAAGTATGTGTTCAAATATACAAGATTTTGGCCAGCTTCATTCTTATTCATTATATTATGTAGATGAATGGACAGGAATGAATGTATTCATGTAGAGTTGGGTATAATAAATTTTAGGAAATTGATATATCTATACTAATATTATAAAGAGGTAACGTTTGATTGTTTGTTTGTTTGTTTGTTTGTTTGAATGGAATAGGCTCTGAAACCACTGAACCAATATGAAAAATTCTTTCACCGTTAGAAAGCTACATTCCTAGCGCTGAACATAGGCTATATTATATGTTTAAAAAAAGTAGGGTTCCTTACTAAAACCCCAAAAATGTAGCCCAAAGTGTAAAAAAACGACCTCCAAAATTTCTTACATCGTGTGCGCTTCGACAACGGCTTGACCAATTTCGCAAATTTTTTTACGGTATGTTCGTTATTGTCACGAAAAGGTTATTATGAAAGAAAATGTTGAAAAAAAAAAGCCTAAAATTAGAAAAAAGAAGAAAATACGTGATGGTCACGCGGGGTTTGAACCTGGGCTCGATCGATTCACGTCGTTGCCAGTTTATATGACACGGGTGTCATGGTAACATCATTGTTTACAAATGGAAAATAAAAATGATGTAATGCTATAAATACCGTTTTTATATCAGCTTAAACTATTTGGATTAATAAAATTATTAGGATTAACAAAAATATGAATCCAAATAGTTTAAGCTGATATAAATACGGTAGGTATGTATAGCATTTCATAATTTTTGTTTTCCATTTGTAAACAACGTTGATACCATGACGACGAAGACGTTTGGCTGCGTTTCCATTGACGCGGGGCGGAAGGACAGGAGCTTGCGGTACCCGAATTGACCAATCACTATGCTCGAAATCTCTGCTCCACTCCGCTTGGGAACCACTAAGTTCCTATGCGCCCCGCTCCGCGTCAGTGGAAACGCCAAGATTGGGGAGGTTTTCCAAATCTATACATCTATACAAATAAATAAAATTGAAGTGTCAGTTTGTAACTTTCAATAAATTTTTCTAAATGCATATGACATTTTAAACGATATCTTCTGCTTTTATTTTGCATTGGCAACGATATTTACTGAAAACGAAAATGTAATTTAAAAAAATTTTATGTGTCTGTCAGCGTGTCTCTTTGCTCCGGCTAATCTCTGGAACGGCTGGACCGATTTTAACGAGACTTTTTCACTGGTAGATAGCTAAAGTTATAAGGATTAATTTAGGCTACTTTTCATCATCATCATCATCGTCATCTAACTAATGATCACCGAATCGCCTGGACCGACTGTGACGGGAGCATTCACCGGGCTTAGCTTATGTTAGTAGGAGTAATCTATACATCTATATGTATAAAAGTAAGTCGTGTTAGTTAAATTATTCAAGAACGGCTTTATCGATATGGCTGAAAATGGGTGAGGAAGTAGCTTAGAGCAAGTAGACGGACATAGGATACTAAAAAGCTGTAAAATGGAATAAATTCCATTCGTGAACGTTGCGGGTTCTGCGTTAGGGTTTCGCGTTGTGGGTTCCGCGTTGCGGGTTCCGGGTTTCCGTGTTGCGGGTTCCGGGTTCCCGCGTTGCGGGTTCCGGTTTCCGCGTTGCGGGTCCCGGGTTCCCGCGTTGCGGGTTCCGGGTTCCGCGTTCCGGGTTCCGGGTTTCCGTGTTGCGGGTTCCGGGTTCCGCGTTGCGGGTTCCGGGTTCCCGCGTTGCGGGTTCCGGGTTCCGCGTTGCGGGTTCCGGGTTCCGCGTTGCGGGTTCCGGGTTCCCGCGTTGCGGGTTCCGGGATCCGCGTTGCGGGTTCCAGGTTCCCGCGTTGAGGGTTCCGGGTTCCGCGTTGCGGGTTCCGGGTTCCCGGGTTCCGGGTTCCCGCGTTCCGGGTTCCGGGTTCCGGGTTCCCGCGTTGCGGGTTCCGGGTTCCGCGTTGCGGGTTCCGGGTTCCCGCGTTGCGGGTTCCGGGTTCGCGTCGCGGGTTCAGGGTTCCCGCGTTGCGGGTCCGGGTTCCCGCGTTGCGGTTCCGGGTTCCCGCGTTGCGGGTTCCGGGTTCCCGCGTTGCGGGTTCCGGGTTCCCGCGTTGCTGGTTCCGGGTTCCCGCGTTGCGGGTTCCGGGTTCCCGCGTTGCGGGTTCCCGCGTTTCGGGTTTCGGGTTCCCGCGTTGCGGGTTCCGGGTTCCCGCGTTGCGGGTTCCGGGTTCCCGCGTTGCGGGTTCCGGGTTCCCGGTTCCGGGTTCCCGCGTTGCGGGTTCCCGCGTTTCGGGTTTCGGGTTCCCGCGTTGCGGGTTCCGGGTTCCCGCGTTGCGGGTTCCCGCGTTTCGGGTTTCGGGTTCCCGCGTTGCGGGTTCCACGTTGTTTTTTTTTTGTTGAATTTCATCATAAACTCTTTTTATGCTCAACGAAGTGGGCAAGGGTCAGCTAGTATATTATAATTTCATATATTGGACTAGTATTTTCCGAGTTCTGAATAACGCTGTACCTGCAATACGCTACGGCGTAGTGCTATTCAGCTACGGCGTAGCGCTACGCAGTTACGGCGTAGCGCTCCGCAGCTACGACATTATAATACGTACAAATTATGTAGACGACGAAATGGTATAATTTCATCATTATCATATACATAATTTTAAAAGGTGGCCAAAAACCATTTGTGGTTGCAAATACCTTTACCACAATCTTTGACCAAATAAAGGTTAACCATTAATCGAATACATTTTTGGTTTTAACTTCTTTTGTTTTCTCATTTCCCACTATACAAAAGCTAATACTGTACCGAAATAACAATCAACAAAAACACGCAACTCGACAATAAGGGCGCTGACGAATTTATAAGGGTGCTGATGTTTTACGGGTGTAACTTTATGGGTTTCATTTCGATGCCATGTGCTGTGCCGATACATCCTTTCATATCCCATGTTTCAATAAAGGAGGAAAATAAAAAACCTCGTCGTTAATCCAAAAAAAAAATACATTCAGTTTTGGTTTGATTCCTAGAATTTAAAAAATAAGCCAGGTAAATGTATTTTAGATTATTGAAAAAAATATATTTTACATATTTCATTACGTACATTAGTAAGCCTTAGAGCTGGTACGCATTGGGCGCTTATTAACGCGCGCTATGCTGATGCGCGTTTTTGGATAAAGAAAAATCGCGCGCTTGAGTATTTACAAAGTATGTATTAGTTATGCTTGAGTATCTACAAAGTAGACTATCTGTACAGAACTCCTAGTTCTCAAAACACGCATCGACAAAGCGCGCGTTTGAAAGCGCCTAATGTGTGCTCTTATAGTTATTTTTAAAACACCTCGGTTTATCAATCATTGATGTTGTCTTCGATAAAAAAATGTATGCCTCTACTCTCTGCAATCTGTGCCAAATTCCATTAAAATCTAACCAGTAGTCTTAGAACTTATTCAATGCACATACACAAATAAATATTTCGTCTTTATAATAATAGTATATAGGTACTTCCGACCTTATCATAAACAACGCAATCGACATTTTTTACGAAAATTACTTACTAGTATCATTACGGAATCACCGTAACGAGATCGACTAGGATTAATCACTCAATTTTTAATAGTTGTTATACTATCATTTATTTAATCATAAACAAAATAATAATATATGGATCCATTCCAAACTAATATAGTCATAACTTTCGTTAAGAGGAAACACCACGAAATTTTTTCCATACAAAAATAGGGGTCTAGGGGATTTCTATTTCCTCCCTGGATAACACCTCTATAGTAACAATTTTTTTCCTGAATATTTATGGATATTCTTTGTACGTCCCTATTTTTTCCTTTTTTTAATAAATTAATTATTTAAAGAGATATGGACGTTTAAAAACCTAAAAAAATGGCCAGACTCTCCTCTATGTTTAAATATCTAGGAAACAGATTTGACTACAATAAACAACAAAAGCAAAAAATAGGAACCTAGCTCAATTCTTTTTTTAGCTAATACAGAAAAAAATATTTAAATCGGTTAAATTTTGGAGGAGGAAACAGGAATCCCCTAAACGTCGATTTCTGGTACTTTTAATAGGTAATTTCAGTCCAAGTTGCAGTTGTCTCTATCGCGCTAGTGCTGGCTAGCTAAGGCACACGAGACAGCTATAGATTTTATAAATACCTATTTTCTATTTCTCTCAACCGTGGTGTTACCTCTTAAGCAAGTGCGTTGTTTATGATAAGGATGGCAGTATATATTAAAATCAGTTTTACGATACTACGAGATTAGTCATGTAGGATCTTCAACTATAAGTTTGTCACAGCTGGAAGTGACGTCACAATGACGTGGGAGAAAAATAAGTATCCCCTACTAGTTGGCAACTGCAGCATGGGCTGACATATTACATCGTCCTGATTAGTCCTACTCGTATATTCTCGAGGGAGAGAAATAGGTTGATTGATTTCATTTAAACTACCCTGTTCTGTAATGTTGTTTCAGATTTTACGTCGTTTATGTATCCATGGTATTTTCTATATATTAATATGTATTTTTTCTATTCGTTTTTCCATTCGAACTCCTCCTAAACGGCTGGATAGATTTGAAGTATTTTTACCCACCGATGAAAACAGAGGGGTGTTATAAGTTTTCGTATCTTTTTTTGTATGTAGTATCGTAGTTCCTAAAAGTATGAATCGTTTTTTATTTTTGTTCGACTGACAAACTAAAGTGTGTTATTAACTGTAACTAATCATCACTTCGTACACTGCTTAGCAATGCGGATGTTACTTATTTTTTTATTTATAGTTAATTACATAAATACAGTTTCATGTCTTCAAGTGGCTTTAAGAATGACTTAGATTTACAATTGGACCCGGCAGGTGGTGTTGTCAGTGTGTTAATTAATTCTAAGGTGGCACAAACTTCGCTACAGCTAGCCTCTAAATAAAATCCCACACCACCACATCTACTAATTAGCACCGCTAAAATACATTTTATATTTTAAAATAGGTTAAAACATAAGTAATAAATTTTAGAACGCGGAGGCGTTGAATGCGAAAAGTATATTTTTAAAACAGTTAATTGGAAAATGTTGTGCCCGGTGACCTCAAATTACAGCAAGCTTGGAGCTGCAGGAAAAATATTTCATTTGTCTTAGTTTATCTGAATGGCGCAAGGACGGCATTGTTTTTCTGAATATGTATAATACTGGTGTCTGTGTGACCGCATTTGTGCTACAATGGGCCGCGGCTGTCCGGGACGAGTTCGCGTCCAGTATTGTTTAAAGTTCGTCGTAATTAGTAGTTCCACTGAATGGACCTAGGTCGCATTGTACGGATAAGTCCTTTGTTGGTAAAAATTATCAGCCACCTTACGCGTTTGTACTAAAACTTGTTGCAAGTTACATTGATATTATTGTTGGGGCTTTGACACTTTACTGGGGAAATTAGGAATTAGAGACCAACTTACAGAATTAGGCTTATCAGCCTTTGCGGGACAGTTTCTATACAGGAAAAAGGTTATAACCTTTTTCCAGTGTACAATTTTCATTCACGAAAAAATATTTCCAAAATTGTTCTCTTTCAGATCCACGGATAAAATAGATATTTTTAAATCAGCAAAAATATCACAATAATGTTGCCCCACCTGCAAGTATGCGATGCGGTTTGTAATTTGGATGTTATTGCATACATCTAACCCAATTTTATTGGCCGCCGTAGAGAATGCCATACGGCATTAAGTCTTCCTTTGTACATTTGTTTGTGCATTAAATAAAACAAATTAATCAATAAATAAAATAAAATAATTATTATTGTTCCTTAATAAACTATTGAATAAATGTCTCATTATTATGATAAAAAAACGCACTAATATCCTTGGTTCGACTCCATATATTTTTGTACTCATCGTTTCGTTTCATTGCAGTGCTGACATATCAAGGGGAGGTGTTGAAGCTGACGAAAATCTCTCGGTCGGAGATGGGCACGTACCTGTGTATCGCAGGGAACGGCGTCCCGCCCACCGTCAGCAAGCGGATCCATATCAGCGTTCACTGTGAGTCATATTTCTTTCATCTTCTTATATACATGTAAAAATAACAGTCACTATAACTTTGAGATTCGATTATACTACCTTTTCTCACTTTGGAAATGTATTACCTTTTTTTTTATCAGTTTTTTTTTTACTTTTTACCATTTCTTAATTTTTGTCGCAAGAGAAACGAAAAAGCAAAAAAAAATATTTTTTTTAATTACTGTACAAAAAAAATGTCTAGAATGAGAAAAGGTAGTATATTCATATCCCAAACTTATAGTGACTGTTTTTTACATCCGTTATAAAAAGAAATTGCTGTTCGTTAATCTCGCTAAAACTAGAACGGATGAACCGATAAGGCTATTTTTAGTTTGAAATATTCGTGGAAGTCCCGGGAAGGTTTAACGGTTCATCACAAACTTTTTGTATGCTCAACGAAGTGGGCACGGGTCAGCTAGTCTTTAAATATATCTGAAACAAAGTTTAATGCGATTTTAATTTGACAAAACATTAAGTAATTGTACTACTTACGGGTTAGGGTAGGTTCTGTATTTTATTAATGGTGCTTTGGAAAATAAGAGAGTTTACAAATGTAGTGATAAAGTAAAATTTATATTTCTACTTTTACCGAGTTTTAGTATTTTAGTGTATTAAAAAACTCTATGTAATAGTTGAGCACAAACTAAAACTTACTCAAATATTGTTACGATTAGTTTTTATTTATTTTGTCCTCAAAATCGTGAAATCGTTGTTATTTTTCTTTCTTTCTTGCTATAGCTTATTTTATATTCCTATTGTGGCTTTACCGCCTGTCGGGGCACTATTTGTAGCGAGCTACCGAGGTGTCGAGGCGTCGCCTATTACACACTCAAGCTAACCGTCTATTCCTGCTATTCCTGATTGTCCTGATATAATAATAAGAATAATCTGTGGACGTTTCACACCACGTCGATCTAGCCCCGTGCTAAGTATTCGTAGAACTTGTGTTACAGGTACCAGACAACGGAAATATATTTAATACTTTTACACTATAAACATATTTAAGATTTTTATAATATTAATACACAAATTTAATACACATCCATAACTCAGGAACATTGATAACTTTTTGTTTTATTCTCTATTTTTGTTCTATTATCTAGCGTCTATAGATATTATTAGATATTATTACCTTGTATAAATTATGTGTAAGAATTTTCAACCCCCTCTGTCCTAGCAATTTTCATCAACAGGAGTACAAAGTCATCCCGTACCTTGAACTTAATATCGTAAATAATGTTTGTAATTAAAACTGTTTAGTTCACCCGGTGATCCAAGTGCCAAATCAGCTGGTGGGTGCGCCTCTTGGCACCGACGTCACGCTCGAGTGCTACGTCGAGTCCTCGCCCAAATCTATCAACTACTGGGTCAAAGACCCCCCAGGTATGTACTAAATACACCGCATTATGGAATAGCATATAGGCTGAAAAAACTCCAGCTTACGCCGTTCTAAAAAAATTCAAATGTCTAAAATGAATCTGGGGCTCTAAGGTTCCTAGTCTATACACAGGAACGCACTGGTCGTTGACCAAAGACCAGGATTGAAACTCATCTGTTTTGTGACTTTTATGAAGATATTTAATCGTGATTTGTCGCGTTATGGTAAATAATTTATATGAGGTGTCAAGACAAAAAATGCTCTAAGCGCCCTTCTCTTCACACTATATTTGGCTTCATATATCATTGTGTATAATATACTTTCTGTGTAGTACATAAAGTTCAATTTTGTGTTGCTATTTTATAAATGCAGTGCACGTCTGTTTTCGTTATAAACTGCTACTTAAGCTATAGCGTTGTGGGAGATATGTAGTTAACACAGAATTTTAAGGCGACACTGGATAGCTGTCAGACATAATATATTTTTAAGATAAGTGTTATAATATTTTAATCACCTAACTATGATAATACTAAAATTAAATGTGTAGGTATTTACTTTTAGACTCATTACAAAAAATTTAAAAAAATGCCAAAACCTAAATTAACAATTAGAATAAGTTAGAAAATATTTATGTTTTAGCTATTCAATAAAATTATCTATAAGTTTTTCGCAAAACGATATTTGTACGTTGGTCGATGTAATGTCTATGTAGAGTTAACAACGTTAAGTTCAATTATCGATTGTTCACTTCTCATTCGCACATTATATTTAATAGTTTAATAACTTCATTATTTTTAATGATACCGAAATAATTTTAGTTTTACATTATTTCTTTACCAGGGGACTATAATAACATCATTAAAAACATTCACAAGACTAATTCGCATAATTCGATTATATTTGTTTAGTTAAGAGTCAGAGTCTAGCTATTTATTCCAATATAATAAAATTACGTCTCATTTCTATTAAAGGTAGAACATTTTTATTTCATTAAGTGCGCTTATAATATAATTATATTTCCTGCATTTATTTCTCTATCCCCTGCTGAAAGATTGCTGTTCAGTTAACGGACCACCTATTGTGCGATTTACTACACTTTGTTTACTTATTTTCTCTTGAAACTGGTTCAGCTATGATTTGATTTATTTTTAATCTTATATATAAAAATGAATTGATGTTCGTTAGTCTCGCGAAAACTCGAGAACGGCTGAAACGATTCGGCTATTTTTGGTCTTGAAATATTCGTGGAAGTCCAGGGAATGTTTAAACGGTTTTTTTATGCTCAACGAAGCGGGCACGGGTCAGCTAGTACTAAATAAAATCGTCTCTAGTCTACATTGATGTAGAGTACATTTTTGGTATACGTCATGTAGAATATTTTGAATGTAATAATTTAAAACTTTTTAATAACTTCATCACGTTAAGATAGTTGTTTTGTGAATGCTAATAAAACATAAATACTGGGTAACATTTTAACCTACTTAAAGGCTTAATTGAAATGATTTAATAAACAAAATATGTATTGTAGCACCAATACAGCTTAAATTAATTTCAAAACTATGTAACAAAACCTGCTGTAAAGCCTTTTAAGGCAGCATAACAACTTTACTTATGTTACATATTTTCATTTACTTCTTTTTTAAAATGTAGAAATAAAGATTTTTAAATATTGTTATGATTAATTTGTTATGACAAAATAAATGAAATATAGAACTATGTAACATTAATAAAGTTGTTCACTTTTAAAAGTGAAACGAAACGGTTTTTTTTTATCTGTCAAATAGGTTCTAAAGAAGAGGTTTCGATTGAGATTTTTTTATATATACGGATAAAGGTCTAAGCATAAAATTTGGTCAAATTCAACGTTTCGTTTACAATACGATTACATTGAATCAGGTCGGGGTTACATTTAAGCAGTCAATAAAAATGTAACAAGTGCTCAATCGCCTTAAGATGAAGTGTATTATCAGAGGATTATAAATCTTATAAACAATTACCGAGCTACAAAAGAATCACGAACAATAACGATACAAATTATAACACGGATTTAGAAAATGGTGTCGGCCCTAACTTTCTATATTTTTCACGAAACTTTTCGGCGGAGAAGATGAAATTTTGATATTGGATTTGAAAGCAAATGTCTTAAGTGATAAATTATTTTGCAGGTGAGCTCATTATACCCTCGGAGAAACACGAGACGTCTGTGAGACAAAAGTCAATGTTTGAAACGGAAATGTCTATGACTATCAAGAACATTCGCAAGGAGGACCTAGGCAGCTACATTTGTGTTGCCAAAAATTCGCTAGGAGACGTGGAGAGCAAGATACGGTTGTATGGTAAGTTTTTTATAATATACAAGCTTTTGGAATAGCCTACCGTCGCTTTGCCTTCACAACCTCGTATGTATAAAACTATAACTTTTCAGTAGAGTTAAAAAACGTAATAATTTTAGATTTTATTATGACATGGAATTTGTTTTAAATGAGGTTCAGTTATGTCTTTCTACGTACAGCATGTACATATGTCTTTCTACGTGCAGCATGTACAGTACACATCCAAAATTTCATAATAAAATTTAAAATTATTTAGTTTTTTGACTCTATGAGAAAAGTTGTAGTTTTTTAGATACGAGGTTGTGAAGTTAAAGCGACGCTATGTCCTCTCTCAGGTTCGAGACTATCTTTATACCAAATTTCATATAAGTTGGTTCAGTTGTTTTAGCGTGAAAGAGAGATAGACAGAGTTAGGATTATGTTGTAAAATGTGTTATTAAGGCTACTGACTGCTACTGGGTAGTCTCGGGAAATCATCGCTTTATCTTCTAAGCCTCGTATCTAAAAAACAACAACTTTTTCAGTAGAGTTAAAAAACTTAATCTTTTAGATTTTATTATGACATGGATTTTGGATGTATACTGTACATAACTGAACCTCATTTAAAAATCCATGTCATAATAAAATCTAAAATTATTAAGTTTTTTAACTCTACTGAAAAGTTGTAGTTTTATAAATACGAGGTTGTGAAGGTAAAGCGACGATATACTAGCGTTTGGAATAGCCTATGTCCTTTCTCAGGTTCTAGACTATCTTTATACCAAATTTCATATAAGTTGGTTAAGTTTTTTAAGAGTGAAAGAGAGATAGACAGAGTTAGGATTGTGTTGTTTTAAAATATATAATTAAGGGTAAGTAGAGATGCCTCTTCACACTACAGCCTGACTGGTATGGTGAGACATGTGCAATACTTACGGAGAGTACTCGGTACTCGATTCCCATTATAAATATGTAATAAAATTAGGTACAAATTTTTTTACCAGTTTTTCCTTTAAATAAATGAACCATGAATACTATGAAAACTACGAGCCTAGCAAGTAGGCATGCCTATGTAGCCGGCGCGGCACCCCGGCGGCGGCGTGCGACATCAACGTAGGTAGTACGGGCGCGTACCTACACGCGGTATACACGCGTTGGGTAAATAATTATTCAAATTTAAGCTACATTTACTCAGTGATTAATTGATATTATTTTTTTATATATTTTTTTTTCATTTCATATAATATCCAAATATCACGTCCTCAAGTATTGCTCATGTCTCACCAGTCACACTGTATATTCGGCTTGGTATAAGAACCATGATACACACTGTATAATTATGTTATTTATACTGTATATTATATTTTAATTATACATTATTATAATTATATAACACCTGTATGTGATGTGTAATTATATACATAAAACACTGTACTCCCCAAGATCCTCGAAATATTTTTCATTATAACGGAATTGTTCATTGCATTACATCTTATGAAGCTATGAAAGATACAGTCTAATAATTCTTAACAGAAATAAACAGTACTTCCAACTACTACTACTAACGAAAATTTTGCTTCATCTTGTAATGAAATGAAAAAGTCAGCCGTAATTTCACATAGTCAATTAATTTTTTATGACCCAACTGACACAGTAATTTTCTTGTCATGCGCTACCCGTGAGACACAATAGAATTTTGTGGGCCTGGTGACAAAGGCTTGGAACTCAGTAACGTGAACTCAGTAACGCTGTCAAAAATGTCCACACAAAATATGTGTAATAAAACTACTCATGGATTTTATACTGGTCTTATTTATATCCATATATAAGATAACGTTGAACTTAAAAATTCAATCAATTTCAATAAAGTCTATACAAAAATATATAATATCTAATAATGATCTAATATTGTTCGGAATCATTCAGTACCGTGTAAAATTCTCCCTTACTGATAAATAAGTACTTGTACTTTGTCTTTCTATATCACATGACTTTTATAACTAATCTGACAAGGAGAAATCATTGTTTACAGTATCTGTATAATTATATTAGTAAGGGTGCAAGTTTATATGTAGGTGCAAGTAGACCAAATTTGAGGTAGTAAATCGCCTCCGTGGTCTAGTGGTTCAGAGCTTCGCTCTCGACCCGGAGGTCGTGGGTTCGATTCCCGCGTTGGAACAACAAATAATGTTGTTTTCAAGTTTGGTTAGGACTATTCAGGCTGATCACCTGATTGTCTGACAAGAAAGATGATCCATGCGTCGGATGGGCATGTAAAAAGTCGGTCCTGCGCCTGATCTCTCACTAGTCGTGTCGGTTTACCGTCCCACTGGGTTATGAGAGTAAAAGGAAGAGAGATTGCTTCTGTGTATTGCGCACACACTTGGGCACTATATAATAACTCCTGCGTAGCTGGCCGGGTTTCAATGAAATCGGCTACCGACATCGAAATTGGTGAGGGGAGCTATTTTGAGGTAGTAGCACCGGGAAACCTCGTAAAAATTGCTTGGCTAGTTTCGTACTAAAACCCGCTAAAACATACAGAAATCTGCCCACCAAAAATAGATTCAAAATCAAAAACCTATAACAGTGCATACCAGTATCAAAATCCGATTAAGCTTAAACCTTTTTTGTATCTACATTTTTGAAAACGTTTTAGTGGTTTGATAATATACCCCTTAATTAAGGTTTAACTTTAACATGCGTTGTTGGAAGCACCTAACAATACAGTGTATAGTCCCGATTTCACCAACGCATGTTAGTGCTAATGGCTTGTTAAAATACCATGCCTTCTTATAGGAATTACGAGAGGAACAACATGATGGATTAACTTTGACATTGCTCGGTGAAACACGCCCTTAACGTGTCACAATTTCCAGAAATACCGGGCAACGACAGACAAGTGTTCCAGTACCCCGACGAGCGCAAGCCGTTCGACGACGACTACAAAACCGAAATGTACGAGGACGACTTCGACGAGAAGAGCAACCGCGTGCCCGACCGCGCCAACAAATGGTACGCAAATGACGGGAAAATCATTGTCATGTCATCGAATTGCGCGCCGACCGCGGCATTAGCGCTAACTACCCTCTTCCTACGCTTAGTTCTGTAAATGATAGGACGGCCTATTTTCATTTGAGGCTTTTGAGGCCTTTGTTACGCCTATTAAAGCTGTAAGTAGAAAGACTTACCGGATTGATTTGGACATTGTTGGCTGGTCTCCTCGATATATCAAACTGGATACTGAAACGGTAGTTAAATTAAGTGGCGCTCAAGTCACATGCTGTCCTTGTCATTACGCCAAGCAGTGGCAGTGAAAGTGAATAGGTGGGATGCTAGTATTTATTGTGATGTGACAGGCACTAAATGTATATGCATGAGTCGCGGTACTAGGCCCTCATAAAGTTACACGCGTATTTTTTACTAAGACGCGTATCGTACTAGCAATACTAGGCTGTCATAGACCGTCTAGAAGCTATATAATTACATGCTAATTCGCCTTTCTTTACAATTCATACATGTTAATTGTTTTTTGCAAATATCTTACCTTCATACTAACATACGCGTTGTATAAAATAAGTAGTCACTATAACTATTGGTTATGATTATACTCACCTTTCTCATTCTAGACATGTATTCTTTTTTGACAAAAACTAAAAAAAAACGATTTTACTTTTTACAATTTATGTTAATTAGTCCTAAGAATAACAAAAAAGCTTTTAACGTGAAAAAAAAATACATTTCTTGAATGAGAAAACATAGTATAATCATAAAGTATGACTGTTCTTTTTACACCTTGTATATTTTTAGAAATACAAAATAAGACTATGTTATATAATATGACAAAAAATAATAAGACTATGTTATACAAGCACAGGAGATTCAGCCGGTAATGTCACTACATTCCTCAATCACCAGGCAACTTGATAATAACTAGATTTAAATTTGTATATAGTTTATTATATAAGCTTATAAGGGGACAGTCGGCTCTTCAAACAAACTATACCGCATATAGTGACGAAATAGCTTGAAATAGTTTACTTTTCCCCTGAATGTTTCGAGGTATTTACTATTGTTGTCAACGATACTCATAGTGAAACGCCGTGTAAATGCTATCAAATATAACGTAGAATTGTTTATATTGTATAAGGAAAATAATATATAACGTTCGGAAGTATATCCTATGGAGGTGTGTAAATAAGAATATTGAATGTTATTTTACTTGGTGCTTATTTTGTATTTGTTTACAGAACTGTTTCATGCTTCTATAATGTGCAACTTTGAGGATGCATACAGTTTGTGATTTCGTTTTCTGTTGCAAACAATTCGCATACTTATTCTGAACGGTACTTGCAATAGTAACTAAGGTTCAACCTACACTGAGATGTGATGCGACAGTTTTTAGATAGCGATACAATATTAAATCTTATTCAGCACACAAGAATATACACGTTTCATTGCAAAAGCAGCGCCGCACAGTACAACGTGGTATGGTTCGAAATTGATTTTTTTGCAATGAAACCTGTACCTTCATTTATTAGTAAATGAAGTTCAATTTTAAGTACCGCGTCATGTCTCGGTGGTAACTGATGATTTAATCACTTCATTATAAATTAAATGATAAAAAAATAAAAATAATCGAATTCCATGTAGATATTTTAATGAAAGGTCAAAAAAGAAGATCTCTAACATGTGCTCCGAAGCACTGACACCAAAATAGTAATAAACTCGGCGGAGCCACCATTTATCAATTCTAACGCATATTCACAACCACGGCTTTATTGAAAATCCTTCAAATATTATGTTACAATATACTTTTTAATATATTCATTTATTCAACTTTTGTGCAATCACCAAAAAAATTATACAATTTGTCGGATTCACTAGTACCTTTATACGCAACATTTTGTTATAAAGCATAAAACTTTGCGTGTTCAATGCAATGTAAAATATAGTTAGTAAAAAAGAAAGAAAATTTCTTACGACCGACGTTTTGAAGAAACCGACAGAAAGAAATGTCTGTTGCATTTAAATGTAATAGTCTAGGATAACAGAGAAAGCATTCTCATTTTTTCCTACATTAATGTTCTTTCTGATTTAATAACTGCAATAACAACAGACATAAACAACGCTAGTGGGAGCTAAGCTCTTTATTTATATTTCATTTCAGCAGAAGCTGTACTGATGTATGCTAATCCTCCAAGTTGCATAAGACGACCTCCGCGTCTTAATATTGTCTACATAAACACAATTTCTTCTGTACAATATACGTAAATATCGTCGTTACAAAATAAAACCGAGTGTATAAAGTTGTTGTTCTTTTATTGACTCTCGAGCTTTTGTTTTCTTCTTCATTGTTTTCGAAGACGAGGCGACTCAGAAAGTTTATTCACAGAGTTTTCACAATGAAAATATTTCCGATATTTCTAAAAGTCTAGAACGCTATGCCTCCTGTCAATTATTTTACAGTCAGCAGTTTATTTTGACTGAGGCTGTTTATCACTTACCTTTAAATGATAACTACTTTAGCGTTTCAGGGCCCTGAGATGACATCACTACAATCGAAAACAAAATGTTAGGATTTGACATAAGCTTCGCTAAGTGACATACGAATTGAAGTGTTATGTTAGCGAGGTTATGTCAATTCCCATACATTTTTTTCGTGGTAATAGCGATGGCAACTTAAATCAGGGTTCGACATATTTTATTAATTGTTAATAGCTATTCTTCTTATCCTTTAAATTTTTTGTCTCTCTTTTCCCATGTTATTCGTAAGAGATGTGATCAAATGTGATGAACATGAAAAAGCGATTATGATAGAGGTCTTCTTAAAATTAAGATGATGTTGATGGAAAACTGCTTGAAATAAAGTCGTGGTAGATCGGCCACACCAATGTGAATATGGAATAAAATATTATGAGATATGTTATTCATAGTAATAAATAATATTATAATAATAATATGTGTAGTGAAAAATATTTTATATTTAATTGGTTACCAACTTTGAGCATTTTTTGTTTTGGCACCTCAAATAAATGTTTTATTTGCCATAACGCGACCAATCACGATTAAAGATCTCCATAAAATTCATAAAACAGATTAGATTCAATATTTTTTATTTAACCCCTGGTATAATAATAATTAAAAAAATATTTTAAAATTTAAAAAGGTATAATAATTTAAAAAAATATATTTTGAAGACTAATTGTCCCGCCGGTTCCGGGTGGCGAGAAGAACTGGCATAAGAAAATCGCAAATTAAGCCTAAGCTTACTAACCTAAGCATACGCAAAAGACGAAAATATTGTTATTTTGACAAAATTTTATAGTTACTTCTATCGACACTGACAATATTCAAGCTAAATTCAACAGGCCTGTTGGACTAAATGGAAAGTCCTTCACACGCATCACAATTTACTGGACACTTGAAACTATTACATTTTATACGTTGTTAATAGGTGTATTGCACACCCTCTGAACGTGTACATCATCTCTAATTCTTATTAAATTTATCTGGAGGCACGGTCGTGCCCCGCCAAGACGAGCCAAGCGAGCGAGATGTAGGTAGAGCAAACATTCTTGATCTACGCGCCCTTACTTTACCAGGCCTATCTAAGCATACTCTTCATTTTAGTCAAAACGTGATGCTTGGCCTGGTAAAGTAAGGGCGCATAGATCAAGAATCTTGGCTCTAAATAAGATCTGATAACTTTTTCACAGGGTAAGCTATGTAGACTTGTCTTGGCAACATTTTTACATGAAAATGTTTTAGGTGGGACTCATAAACATAATATAGATATTAGAAAGAACTGTGATAATAAAATTTAAAACCACGAAGAGATCTGTTGCTTTTTAAAATCAATGTCCATTTCACACTTAATAGAACCTTTAAAAAATGTGTTCTATTATTGTCCTAGCTCAAGAACTATAATCCTATTCATTTCACTGTCTCTTTTAACTCTTTTTCGTTTTATCGAGGTTTAAAAGTCTTCATTTAAAATAATAAAGATATGAAATAACAATGTCTGGTAATTCAGTACTTAGTAAGAGAGCCGATTGATCATTTGAAGAGTAAGTAATTTACGTTTTCCAACACAATGGTTCAATAGTTTTAATATGAATTAACGGTCTGTAATGCGTCGATTTTGGGTTTGAAAATTATGTCAATTAATTCTGCGTTTACATAGTGACAGTTTATTGGGCCATTAATTATATAATTAAGCTGTTACTGCCTGTTATGTACATGGGAGTATATTTTATCTACTTCTGCTGATACTGGAAAGAGTATTTTGTATTTGCGGACCACGGTGAATCCAAAAAGATAAGTTTTTCATGCTTAAACTACTGATATAATTCTTATGAATGAGGTAAATTGATTGGTTAGAATATCTCGGGTAACGTAGACTATGTAAGTTGAGTTCCGAGGTAATAGTTTTAAAATTGTGATTTCTTACGCATAATATTTTTATCCTTTTTTCTCACGTCACTGTAACAACCACTTGATCTATCTGGCACAATATCATGTATGTTACAGTGTGGCTAAAGTTATGTGAAAAAGCATAAATAACAAAATGTACAGTCTCGGAGTCTCAGGATATATCGTTCGCTAAGTGACATAGCGATACGTCAATAACAAACATTTTTGCTTTCGAACTTCATTATCGTAATTAGCGACATTTTGTCTTCTTATTTAGTAACTAATTAAGAAAGCTTTAGGTACCTTCTTATGCGGTGGCGTAAACCATCAAATTTTGCCGTGGGTGTTGTAAATGATGACAGAGAATGATTATATCCGGAAATTATGAGCAGAGTTTCCGCGGACATTATCTGAAAACAGCGCTTGCCAACCCGCCTAGCAAGTGAGGGGATGGGCAAAATACCCCCATGAAATACTTCAGGCGAGGTTTATGTCAAGTAGTATCATAGCTGAAATGATGATGATACATTCTAAGGTGTTTTTAAAATTTTATAAGCTATATTAATCATTGTTACTACAAAAACCGCTGACTAAACACTTACTTTGGCCTAAGTGATTTTGTAATCAGCTAATAGAGATACGTCAGTCCTCATACCTGGCCACCAGAGAACTGATGCTTATCTTGTTGTACTCAGCCAAATTAAACGGACCCCGTATACGTCGGATAGTAGGAAGTGACAGAATAAAAGCCTTTAATTAAAATTATTTGACAAAGGTATTCCTTCATCAAATTAATTTTAATAGCAAAGCAATAGCAAAGAGAAAAATATAAACAGCTTTATGATATAACCAAATTATGTATTTAGCTTTTACCCGAGGCTTTACCTGCGTGGAATAAAAAATATTCTGCTACTTCTAATACCTCCTATAATATATGAACAAAGTTTGATGATGTTAGGTTAAGTAGTTTGCGTGAAAGCATAATATACAAACGGACATTCACAGGTAACAGTGATTATATATTTTAGTCTAGACCTATAACTAAAAGATAAAATTAATGTCATCCTATCTCATTTTAAACGTCCTAGATTAATTTAACCCAAACGTAAACAAACCCGTCTATGACACAACCATAGATTAGTCAGTGATGCCAATTGGCCAATAATAATACAATGATTTTTGTTTGTTATGAATCCATAGACTACAGGCTTATATTCTACAATCGGCAGTGTCAAAATAGCGTATTTTTTCTGTGAAAGATTTTCATTTGATGTTTAAACATATTAATAATTATTATTGTTTAATTGTTATAAAATGTATTGGATAATTAAGTGTAATTCTTTAAAATTCCAGTGAAAGTTTTGATAAGTGGGCACAATAAGTATATTTAAGTGAAAATTTCGGTGTTTTTGGTTTGTTAACCTAAACGTATTAGGTTAAAAACTCGGACGTACTATAGGTAGTTTAACACGAGATAGGATGATATTAATTTATCCTTTTAGTTATAGGTCTAGGCTAAAATATATAATCACTGTCACCGTACACTAGTGTATCCATTATAAATGTGAATGTCCGTTTGTATATTATGCTTTCACGCAAACTACTTAACCTTCCATCATCAAACTTTGTTCATATAATAATATTATAGGAGGTATTAGAAGTAGCAGAATATTTTTCCCAGCCGTAAAATAATGATGTTGAGCATACTAACGGGCTCTCTAATCATTAGGTAAATGACGTAAACGACGCATTGTTGGATATTAGCGGTCCTCGGCCAGAAGCCCTTCCAATTTAAAATCCAAACAAGGAAGAGTTATCGTCATCTCACATCGCCCTTAATTTGAGCAATCCAAACATGGCGAAAGTGTGATTGATGTCCCCTCCCTCTTGTTACAAGTGTTTTTACGTGACTGTAATCCGCCTTTTTTGCTTTATTGGATTCAATCTCGACGAAACGCGTTTTTACTAAATGTTTTTTTTTTGTTGATTGTCATGGTTTTTTTTATAAAGACAGTTTTTACGAACTCTGTGGTTCAGTGGTTAAATTGTGTTCTCCCTCTTGTTACAAGTGTTTTTACGTGACAGTAATCCGCCTTTTTTGCTTTATTGGATTCAATCTCGACGGAATGCTTTTTTACGAAATTATTTTTTATTGATTGTTATGGTTTTTTATAAAGACAGTTTTTTTGCGAAATCTGTGGTTCAGTGATCAACGAGTCGGTACTCAATGCGGTCGAAGTTCGAATCTCGTCGGAAGTGAAAAGTCTTCAACGTACCTGGGTGTGCATAAAATATATTTGCAGTGAAATAAAGAGGTTAAATATGTGAGTCAATAAAATTCTTAAATATACAAGGCTTTATAATTATGGAGTGATAATACTTTAGGATATGTAAAAACGTGTTAAAACTCTGCATAGGAAGCACACACACACCTTATTAAAGTATTATCACTCATTTATTTTACACCTTGTATTTCCACTGTCTGAACCCGTTACAAATTCTTCGAGAACTTACCACAGTAACGTATTCATGTGAAATCTCTTAAATGTGTAGAAGAGAAATAAATAAATTGAATCCAACAGATGCATTATTTTAAACAGGTGTTGTGTTATGACGTCCAATTTCAAAACATATTTCAAATTGATCGGATTAATATTCGCAACGAGCATACAACATAAACGGGACTAATGAATACTTCAAGAGATACTTGTTAGGTCTTACGCTATAAATATATAATAGAAATAGTATTAAACATGAGTAGACTCAATATCTATATACTAATATAATAATGCGCAAGTATTTGTTTGCATTAAATAGGCTCTGAAACTACTGTTTTTTTAACTACTGATTTTTAAAGAAATTTCATACCATGGGGAAGGATAGGATACTATTTTTGAGGAAATTGAGGAAAAATGTACGGTTCCGCGTGGTATACAATTTTAATTGTAATGCTTAAAATGTAAGTGTTACAACATCATAACTAACTTATGCAAAAAACTTTCGATCTACAAGTTACAACAATATTTTCGTTTAAACTGCAATTTAATTTAATTGCCAAGAGCTTATTTAAAAAATTATAGAAGTCATCTGAGAATCCTTAGAATTCGTGTAAAGCAATTTGAATTACTGCAATCAATAAACCATCGGAATGAGTACATGTAGATCATTATAAGTAGATTTGTCATTTAATCAGAATTGAGCACAGCGCATTATAATATGTAAATGCACCGTTTATATCGCATTGAGAACAGCGCATTATAAGTAGATGTGTCATCTAATCAGCATTGGGCACAGCGCATTATATTATGTAGATGCACCATTTATTTCCCATTGATCACAGCGCATTATAAGTAATTGTGTCATCTAATTCGCATTGAGCACAGCACATTATATGTAGATGTGCCGTCTAATTCGGGGCGGAAATGAGCTTTTTTATATCTGATGTACAGTCCTTCATACCATCAGTCTGGCGTTAGTCTTGATAGCTGACGATTTGTTTCAAAATGGCGATGCTATCATTTTCCTGTTTCGAGCTCTCTCGCCTGCATTTTCCTCGCGTTTATCATTTATTTTATAAGTAAAATGGATACTATAAAATATTGTAGGTATATAATAGCTGTAAAGTTTCATAAAATTCTATTAGATGCATAATTATAGGTATTATTATTAATACGTTTTTAATGCTTAAAGCCTACTTGCACGATAACAGTAGGATAAAATATTAGGTATTTGACTCACAGAGGTAAAAGTAAATACAAGCTAGGTGCAATTTGGCCTAATTTTCTTCATCAAATTCCTATCTGCTGCTTAAGTACCTATCTATTACTACTAGTAAATGAAGCAAAAGGAACTATTATGCGTGAACTACTGGTCAGATTTTAATGAAGATATTTTAAATCTGTATTCATGATAGCCCTATTTAATAATTAAGTACCTTTGTACTTAATTTTTCGTTCCGTATCAAGAAGAATCTTAGCAAACTTATAAATTACAATTAATGTGCTAATTTGCACGAATATCAAATGTTTGTAATGATTGATAGCTAAATATTTTTTATAAAATTTTATAGTCTACGTTACTCGGGCTATCACGAATCTATACTTAAAATATCGTCATTAAAATCTGACCAGTATATTATAGTACATGCATAATAGTAGATCATACATACAGTACCAAAAACCCGTGGTCGGTAAAAATCTATAACAAAATGGCTGCCCACGTGAGCACGGAAACATGATGCGTATCATACGAATCGTACATAACAAGCGAATTGTACCCAAAAGTTTCCCCACACCTGTAACTGATACGTTCGTCCCGCGAGGGATGGGATGAGGATAATTAATATTCTAATAAGGCAACAACCCTGCCTCATTAAGGGGCTTCAGATATTATAAGTTGATATGACTCTGTTCTTTAATTTGACTGCCGTTTGCTTCAAATAATTCAATACTCGAATCATCATTCCAGGTTTCCACAACTGGATATAATAACAATGCCTCCTACACCGATTTCGGTTACGATGGCCGGTTTCATTGAAACCAGTTTTTTTTTTACATATTGCCTAAGTGTGTGCGCAATACTCAGAAGCACTCTCACGAGTCTGTTTATTAATTATACTTCCTTTTACCCGTTTAATACACGAATAGCAAATTTTATTTGATTTTAATATTTTTTTTCATTATCTTGTTCTTAATTTTGCTAAGAAGTATATCAGAAATTGCAAAGTGATCGAGATATTATGTCTTCAATTTAAGCGTTTGCTTGTTATGGAAAGATAATATTTAATATTATAGGTACCTATGGCGCTTCTCTTATTCTATAATTTATGGTATATTAATAGATGTTACCTGCGACTTTGTGCGCGCAAAAGTAAATTCCGCATTAAACATAGTTTTTTTCCATGGTATGCCAAATTTCATCAAAATCATATTCAATGCAAAGAAATAAATGTTTTCTCTTTACTTTATAATAGACACTAGTAGATAGATAGTCGGACAATATTTTACACTTTTTAGATTATTTTAATTAGAAATAACGTATTCGACGAGCCAACACATGAGCCTTTTATAAAGTAAAGCACTTAAGCGGGAGCCCAAAATCATGACCGAAAGACACAGGGCAATTAAAGTTTCACAACGCATCTTAGTGAAATATCATTTGCCTACAGGAGTTGGTAAATATTTCCTAAGCGTATAATGAACAGACAAACACTCGGCGAGTACGTGTTACGCCTCTCAACAAGCCCTCTACTGAACACATTACAGCCACAGAGTAAATAGACGCAGAGCGTTGAATTATGTAACCTTTTTAGTGTTGAAATAGTAGCCGCTCGATAATGGTGAGTTTTTTTTAATGAATTCGTCTGTATAATTGTTTCCGTCAATAGACGCAATTGAAAATATAACGCCTCCAAGGTCTAGTGGTTCAGAGCTTCGCTCTCGACCCGGAGGTCGTGGGTTCGATTCCCGCATTGGAACAACAAAAAATGTTGTTTTCAGGTTTGGTTAGAACAATGCAGGCTGATCACATGATTGTCTGATAAGAAAGATGATCCATGCGTCGGATGGGCATGTAAAAAGTCGGTCCTGCGCCTGTTCTCTCGCCAGTCGTGTCGGTTTACCGTCCTACTGGGTTATAAAAAAATAAAAGGAAGAGAGAGTACCTCTGTGTATTGCGCGCACACTTAATAATAATAATAATAATAATAACCTCTCCTGCCTCGAGCCGCTCTGTAAATGTTGCCGCCTTGGTGCACCGTGCGTGCGACCATTTTGAGGGGCCCATTACAATGAGTTGGCAAGTCACCGTCTGCCAACTTTCTGATACATGTAACCACGTCGTATCTGGCAGACGCCATAGTCCTTCCATAGTCTTAGATACCCAGTCCACTAGCACCTCACCCCTATAGCCCAGAATCTTTTCCTATAACCGTCCAATGCAATAGTCCTACACTAACCGGTGGGTCTCCGTGGGCGCACTCCCATGGTGCGTACAGGGAGAGTCGCCGGCTGGTGTCACATTACATTTAAATTAAAATTGTGTAACGGGGCCTCTGCGTGTTGGCTTCGGCCCCACGCATGCCTTCCAAAGGTCCGGGATTTAATTGCCCGTGAGCAAGGAAAGCTATACACAATAATAATAATAATAATAAAGCCTTTATTTCCGAAATTTTACAGTTTTATAAAATTTATGCTAAAAGAAACATGGTTCCAATAAAATATCTCTTGTTTCGGTGTGCCTTACGGCATAGGCCTCCTCCAACTCTTTCCATTGTTGTCTGTCTGCCGCGACTCTAGTCCATAGTGGTCCTAATGTCATTTTTAGGTCATCTTCCCATCTCCTTGCTGTACGACCTCGTCTTCTAGCTCCATCCCTAGGATACCAGACTGTCACTTGTTTGCTCCATTTCTCCTTTTTGCACCGGAGCATATGTCCAGTCCACCTCCATTTAAGTTAGTCAATGCGCGCCAGTATGTCTGTTACGTTAGTTCTGTTTCTGATTTCTATACTTCTTACTTTGTCCAATAGCTTCAAACCTAGCATGCTCCTCTTCATGCCTCTTTGGCACCTTGCTAGTTTGTCCCTATGTCGTTTTGTCAAAGCCCATGTTTCACAACCATATGTGATGCATGGCAGTATACAGGTGTCAAAAGTCTTTTTCTTGATCTTCATGGGTAATTTCTTGCTTTTCATGATTTCTTTCAAAGCCCAATACTTTTTCCATCCTGTTGCTATTCTTTTGTCTATTTCTTTGCTTGTCTGGTCTTTTGGCGATATTATCTGTCCCAGATACACATACTCTTCCACATATTCAAGTTTCTGTCCGTTGATGGTTATGTCTACGGGAACTGCGTTTGTCATCATTTTAGTTTTATTTATATTGATTTCTAGACCCACTTCTCTACTTCTCTCTATTAGGGATTGTGTCATAGATTCCAGTAGTAGTGGGTCTTCTTCCATTATAACTAGGTCGTCTGCAAATCTTAAATGGCTTAATCTTGCTCCATTTATCATTAGTCCAAGATGTTCCCATTTAAGTTTTCTGAACATTTGCTCTAGTACTGCTGTAAATAGCTTTGGTGAGAGTGGGTCACCCTGCCTGACTCCCCTGTTGATTGGAAAAAAATCTCCGGTAGTCTCTAGCCTGATACAAGCTTTGCTTTCTCTGTAGATGTTTTTGATGATGTTTATGTAAGCTTTTTGAATGCCTTGTTCTTTAAGACTTTGCCATACGGATTCATGGTTTAGGCTATCGAAGGCCTTAGAATAATCTATAAAGGCCAGGTAAATGGTTTTGTTATATTCATTGTATTTCTGTAAGAGCTGTTTTATTGTATGTATGTGATCAATCGTACTGAAGTCTTTTCGGAATCCTGCTTGCTCAACTGGTTGATTTTCTTCGAGCCTGACTGATATTCTGTCCAAGATTACTTTCGCAAAAACTTTATATACATTAGAAATTAGGGATATGGGTCTATAATTCCCTATATCATCCCTTGGGGCCTTCTTATGCAGGAGTACTATAATTATGTGATTCTGCCCATTGACTCGGGATTATGCCAGTATATAAAGTTTCATTTAAAATTTTTGTTAATATTGGACTTAGCTCTTTGATTGTTCCTTTCATTAGTTCGTTTGTTATTCTATCTGGGCCGGGGGCTTTTTCCGTCTTTTGGCTTCTTATAGCTTTTTCCACTTCTGGTATTAGTATTTCTGGTATATCTTCATTGTCTTCGATTGACGAAAGACATTTCGCTGTCGTACGATTTGGTTCTTGATATAGTGAGCGATAATAGTCGGTTGCTATACCTACTTTGGATTTTGCTGCGAGAAGTTGTTAGAAGGTTTTTGTCTCTTAACTTTGGTATCCATTCTTTTCCTTTTTCTCGAAGTTCCTTTAGCGCTTTTCTTGTGCCTCCCGTTCTGTTGATGTGATTTTCTAGGGTTTTGGTTCTTTTTATTTCTTTGTCTTTTCTCATATTTTCACGAATAGCTTTGCTAGCTTGAGTGATTTCTCTTTGGTTTTCTTTATTATTCTTTTTTGCTATTAGACTTCTTCTGTCTTCAATTAGTTTCAAAGTTTTTGCGCTAAGGTAGGGTTCGTTTTTCTCAGTTCTCTGTTTTTTTGCTTGTTCTTAAAGTTTGTTGTCTATTTTTTTGTACTTTTCGTTTATATTCATATCTGAGGTAATAACTTCCATCAGGTCTTCTGTGTTTTCTTTTATGGGTGTAAAGTTTATTTGAAATGTTTTTGGTCTTGGATTTTTAGTTACATTTTCGTTTAGGCAGGCTACGAACCATACGATGATTGGTATTGAAGTTTAGGTTTTGTATAATATTTGTATCCTTGAATGATCTAGCATTGTTTGTTATTATATAATCAATTTCGTTTCTAGTGACGCCATCTAGAGAAATCCAGGTCCATTTGTTTTTGGGTTTTTTTCGGAAAACAGTGTTTAGAGGTGTTAAGTTGTTCTCAAGCAAAAATTCTACTAATTTTTCTCCATTTTTACTTCTTTTTCCTCTTCCGTATTTTCCTATAATGTGTTCTTCACCCGGTTGTTGAGAGCTTAATTGAGCATTAAAATCGCCCATGAGAACAATATTGTTTCCTGAGTATTTTTCAACAACTTCACTTAATTTGTCGTAAAAAATATCTACATCCGTTTTCTTCGCTTGTTCCGTCGGGGAGTAGACTTGGATGACTGTCCAGGTTTTAGAATATTTTGGTAATTTAATATGGATTACTGCTAATCTATCTGATATTCCTTCAAACCCAATGATTTGATTTTTGAGTCTTGGTTTTACTAAAAATCCTACACCTCGTTGTCCAGCAGTTTCTCCTTTGTAGTACATAATAAAGTTGCTTCTCTCTTCTATCCCTTCCCGAAATCTTCGCATCTAGCTTATGCCCAAAATGTCCCACTTGATGTTTTTGATCGCCAATTCTAATTCTAACAAACTTTCTGATGTTCTTAGGGTTCGTGTATTTAGTGTACATACATATAGAATCTCTTGTTTTTTCTTCTTTATCATGTTGGATTTAGTTGATAAATTTTTTGGAGGGTTTCGGTCGACTTCCCCCACGGCTTGGGGGTTGATTTATTGGAGTTACGTTTATATTTATTGTTGTGCCTGTTGGTTGGTTCCGGTTGGAGAAGGCCTTTGTTTGTTTTTTGGCAGCTCTGAAATGGAAACAGATCTTTCTCGTGTTACATATGTAAGAATACTTGGTTTAATTACTTCTCTGGTAGAATTTTGGGATGTTTTGGTGTTTTCAGTACTCTTCGTACTTTGTTTTTTTTGGCATGGAGTGGTTGGTGATCTTGAGACCTCTCTCTTCCGTTTTTCGCGGCTTTTCTCCGGTTTCTTCACAATAAGCTTGTCGTATTTTATAAACGCTACATTTCCATTTGCTCTTTCTGTTTGCATTTGTGTTTGTAACTGTTTTCGTATATCGAGAACTTCTTTGGGGAAGTCCTCTTTGATATAAACATCTGTAGGTAGGTGACGCTTGTTCTTCAAGATAAGATGTTTTTTCCACGTTGTTGTGAGACATATTTTTAGGGGCCGGTTTTTATCGTATTCGATCCAATTCGCTTGATAAAACTTATTTCTTCATTTTCTACTTTCGTTCCTGATTTTAATATTATATCTATTACATATTCAATTAGTTCTATTTCTGACTTTCCCTTTTCATCGATGCCAAATATAATCAAATTATTCGTGCGTTTTTCCTTTTCTAAAAATGTTATTTTTTATTCCAAATTTGTGATTTTTGTTTTTAGGTTGTTATTTTCTTCTTTCAATGTTTTCAATTTTTCATCTAAAGCTTCCATAACATTTTTCGTGATTTCCGTTGATAGTATTGTTGTTTGTTCATTAAACTTTTCATTTATTTTTTCAAGTAAGATTTCCATTTGTTTTTCCATTTTTAATGTTGGGTAATTTATATTTGTGAAGTGGTAACACTTATATATTATTGGTGGAAATTTTTCTTTCCTTATGGCAACACTTGACGCGTTCTGGCTGTCAGTGTCTATTGTCTATGTCTGATCCATTGACAGTTGAGTTAGTTAGGTTGGCACTATTGACTATGTAACACTTTAAGGTTATAAATTTTCGCCAAATGTTTTGGAATAATTACGTTTTATAACGTCGATTCACTTGATTTTCTCTGCAGCACTGTGTTTTAGTTCGACTTCACGTAAACTTATGTGTGGGTTTTGTGTCCAATGTCGCTTATTTCAGTAGAACTGTGATTATTTTTACGGAGCTCACTTTTATGCGTTGTTTACACTTTCGCTACCGGAACCGGATACACACACACTTAGGCACTATAAAATAACTCCTGCGTAGCTGGCCTGGTTTCAATGAAATCGGCTACCGCCACCTAAATCGGTGAGGGGAGCTATTATTATAATTGAAAATAAAGAATGACCACAAAATCGAGGCGTACAGATTAGTATTGCAGGTACATAATATTATCCCAATCCGCATTTCAAGCAACTGAACTGTAATAGTAAGTACCTTGGCTCGGCTGCGACGGGTCATATTACGGGCCGCTGGCGAGAAAGAAGTGGTTCTTGAGTTTACAACTTGCAACTGGGGAGTCCACATACCTGCTACATTTCCTTGCGTCGTGCGGGGTACTATATGATTTCGGAACAAACTGCACTGGCCCACAGGGTTTGGTAATGTTACGAAACAACAATGTTTTGGTACTTAAAGGTCAAAGACCGATCTGCGAGATGTTTGAACCAGGAAAGTATGACACTTGCCGCTTGCCTGTCTGTTACATTATTCTATGTAGCGGCGCTTAGGTGAAGTACTGTCTCTGAGGGCCACGTTAGTCTTTATTAGCATAGATTCTACTGAACACAAATGAAAAACACATAGTTTCTAAACTAAGTTATTAGTTTAGCTTTGGACCGCGTATGTGAGTTTATGCTTCATGTGTTTCTAGAAATACGGTTTAATACCTAAAGCTTTCAACACTATTACATATTTTTTAATATTCATTTTGTATAAACAGTACAAATAATATATAAAATGTCGTAGAATAAATAAAAATGAAATGTGACAAAATACCATTTAAAATGTGTTTTACAGTATTAGTTTTATAGGTATACTCGTAAAACTTGGTTGTTTGTCATCTACAAAAATAAATTACAAAGAGAGTGTTTAAAACATATTTTGAAATCAAAATACATAGTGTAAAATAAATTAGTGATAATAATACTTTAGGATGTGTATTTGCCTCCTATGTATACTGTGAAAGCAGCGCTGAAAGACTTACTTTTGACCTTCATGATTCTATGAGAAAGTCCCCAACGTCATAAATTTGCCCATACAATAATTTTAAAAAGTACCATTTTTAGCGCTGGCACTCTCACAGTAAACTGTATACGGAAACGATACACATACTAAAAGTATTATCACTCATTAATATTATAGCCTGTATATTTCATATTTATTTTTTGGTATCTATAAACATAGGTACCAAAAACTTTATATATTGTATTTATGATGATAATGCTAATACAAATAGTATAACGCTATGGTAACACAACCACAATGAGATGTATATTATTTTGTTCACTGTATATAAAATTATTATAATATACCTTTGGTACGTAAACCAACCTTTAAATATTTAGTATTAACGTATAGGTATTAAAACAAATGCATACATATGTATTTACCATAGACCATGTATGCCATTCAAGACTTTTATAAAAGATTTTTAATAAACATTTATTAATTAAGTTGTATGTGGCCGAGCGAAAAAATAACAATGAATTAAGCCGTAAAATGTTTTTCATGTCGGTCAGACAGCTTACCAATTCATCTGTTTCAGTAGTTTGCTGTTTTAATTTTTAACTGGGTCACTTTTTGTGTTCCTATAAAATATTTTCGTGTGGAAACCATCTACCATTTTATAAGGATTTAATGCTGAGACTTACGCAATAATTAGTGTAATTTTGAGCGGGAATAACTGTATGTCAGGTTTTCAATGAAGGTACACTTTTACTTCTTTTGGCATTAAAATGTATTCATAACTCACATTCGTGAAATGATATAAACATATTAATGCATATAAAAGTAAGTATATTATGAGTATATAAGATAAATGTATTCTATATAAGATGATTCATGGCTCATATATGTATTAAGCCGAACTTAGTGTGAAAAGAATGACACGTAGAGCATTTTTGTCTTAGCATCTCATATAAATTACTTGTCTAATATAACTACAAAAATCAAAGGTCTAAAATGACCACAAGGAGTGAATCTTATTATGCTAGGGGTCACTGGCTCCTAGTCTATACACACGAACGTACTGTTCGTTGAACTAAGACCTGACCAGGATTAAAACTCATCTGTTGTAAGACCTTTAATAGTAATTCTCTACAAAAATGCTCATAAAAAATGCTCTTCGCATTCTTCTCTTCACACTATATTCGGCTTGATATATGAACCATGAATCATTCTGTATACAGGGTATAAAAAGACCAGTAATTATAACTTTGGAATATGATTATACTACCTTTTCTCTTTCTAAAAGTGTATTTTTTGTAATGTAGCATAAAAAAATTGTTGCTGTTTACAATTTATTATTTTTTTAGTCACAAAAATAACAAAAAGGCTAAAAATTTATAACATTTTTAATGTTAAAAAAATTTCATTCGAATTCTTTTTCTGAATGAGAAAACATATTATTATAATCATATCCTTAAGTTATTATAACTATTCTTTTTACACCCTGCATGAAAGGTTCCACACATAATAAGTGAAACCTTGCAATGCGAAACAGATGCAAAAATAAATGCAACGCTACGCAGGCGTATTTGTAGAAATTCCAGTCGGTCTGATACCTCAGGGGGTTGTCATCTAACGACCCAATTCAGGCTCCAGACGTGCAAATGTGACCTGGAATACCTGGCAAACTTGAGCTGGGACCGATTAGTGAAAACCAGTCAGTCGGCAATCTACTAACACGATTGATTACACTGCACGTAAGTAAATATGTCGTCAGTAACCCAGCAGGAACATTTGAAAGTTCCATAAAGTAATCGAATGTCAATTGTATTGGCGCTGTCAAGTTTTTCATACGATTGTCATTCCGTGACTTTACTTTTCTTCCTGCTTGGCTTACTGTCACTAAATTCGTACATTTTTTTTAATTTGTAATTACGTCATAACACTGTACGATCCGGCCATATGCTAAGTTTCCAAAGAACTTGTGAATACAGTATAACTGCTCTAATAAGTATGTTTCTGATTGTATTAACTTTAAAGACAAAATAAAAAATGTATAAATAGATACTGATTTAAAGTGGGCCACCTTTTTAACATCGCATGCAAGTTTCTTATTTTGTTGTGATTATTATAATAGCTGTAATTTATTACTATCCAACCGTGAGTTGTAAGTACACGAGTGAAGTGAACATGTTCAGTCACAACTCACAGTTCACAGCTCACGAGGCAACTCGTCGTCAACATTGTTCTCAGTTTGCGGGGACCTAATCTCAAATCTCTTTAATACAACTTCTGACCTGACCTAACTTACTTCCACCACTTGACATTTTACATACCCTTGTACAGTCAGGGAGAATATATTAGCAAAGATATTTTCATAAGTGTTTAGCGTTTCGCACCTCAATAGGAAAAAACGTAACACATAGAGAATCTCTTTGCTGTCTGTCCGCCTGGCTGTCAAGACTTTTCTTAGGAACGATTAGAAAGTCTACTGTCCCTTGAAGCCGTGAACAAAAATATCTTCGTAGCCAACGCAACCAAAGGCAAATCTGTTTGTACCGTTAATTTTCGTCATTTACTTCTCATAAACTCAGAATATTAAAATTTCGAATGCAGAAAGCAACACTTACAGAACAGATAAAGAAAAATTTCGAAAGCAGTAATTTGTGAATTGTAGTTACATCATAATAATTATTATTATTATAATTTGACGACTTCCGTAGCGCAGTGGTTGAGCGCGTTGGTGCTCGAACGAGAGATCGCGGGTTTGAATCCCGCCGAGGGAACATAAAGTTTTTAATGTTCCTGGGTCATGAATGTGTATTAAATTTGTGTATTATATAGTAAAAATCTTAAATATGTGTATAGTATAAAAGTATTAAATATATTTTTTCGTTTGTCTGGTATCTGTAACACAAGTTCTTCGGATACTTAGCACAGGGCTAGATTGACGTGGTGTGAAGCGTCCATAGATATTATTATTATTATTATAAAAAAATATATATTTTCTTACTAAAATTTTGCTCCTGAATGCTTAGAGGTATTATATTGAAAACCCATATCAAACACTTAGTCAGTAGTTATAAAATCAAAACTCTGTCAACTGGGTTGTACGGAACCCTCGCTGCGCGAGCCTGATTCGCACTCGCACTTGGCCGGTTTTTTTTTTTGTAAATTAAGCAAATTCAATGTAATTTAACTCTAATGGTAATCATTCATATCTATTGTTAAGAAAGGATAGATCACCTACAAAGTGACTGTCAACTTGTATGGCGATCTATATTTTATACGCGGTTTGATGTCCAATGAGAAAAAGTCTTAATTTTTTAAAGTTACATGTCCAAAAAATGTAACTTTAAAAAATTAACATTTTTTATTATTATTATTATATTATAGAATGATAAGTTATTTATTGAAACGCGTCATTAGTCCATAACTTTAAAAGAAACCAACTATAATACTCGTACTATGATTAAGTCATTATTTTTCTTAATTCGGCTGTGAATTTGGAAGCGTTATTGCCGCCAAATACTGACTTTTTTTTACATTAAGACCACATTTTGTGTGTGTTTTTTTTGTATTGCACACAATAAAGTATATTCATTCATTTATTCATTCATTCGTTATAAATTCATTCATTCATTAATTAATTAATTCATTCATTCATTCATTCATGAATTCATTTATTGAATGATCATGATGTAGTGTTGTCATCACTAGCATGTTCACCGTCCGAGAAGAGTAACATAATATTGCGTTATGTTTCAAACGTATGTAAATGTACCAAACATTTAAATTTTGTGACTGTACGTTGAAATAAAATAGTACGATTGTTTCCATGTAAACAATATTGTTAGTACTACTTTCTCAGAATAAAGCTTTGACATTCACCGATACCGATTTGATTCAGATAAACATGAGTCACTATATATTTTGCCATTTCCTAATATAATTGGACATAAAGTCATAACTCATAATAGCTCCCTCGCCGATTTCGGTGTCGGTAGCCGATTTCATTGAAATCAGACCAGGAGTTATTTTATAGTGCCCAAGTGTGTGCCCAATACACAAAGACACTCTCTCTTTCTATTACTCACATAACCCAGTGGGACAGTAAACCGACACGACTGGCGAGAGAACAGGCGCAGGACCGACTTTTTACATGCCCATCCGACACATGGATCATCTTTCTTGTCAGACAATCAGGTGATCACAGATCAGCCTGCATTGTCCTAACCAAACTTGAAAATAACATTTTTTGTTGTTCCAACGTGGGAATCGATGTATGATCGATCAAGGCGTTAATTGTAGACAAGAGGCACTGATCAAGCCAAGTTCAAAGAAAACTGAACTGACATGCCTCGCATTACATTACATTAGCACTTTTCACATACTTTACGATTCGATTTCGATTCGAGATCGATTCTTATAAATTTGTTTGTTTTGCTGTGTTACGTCTATTTCTTCTTTCTTTCTACTCTTGAATTGTCTGTAATTGGCCTTCTTGTGATATTATGTTACAACGGTCCTGTATGATCTAGCTGTAAGTTTTCCTAAATAAAAATAAAAATAGTTAATTCTTATTCTTATCCACGAGACAGGCCCGACCTTGTGTGGAGTCCCCTAGTAATAATGAACAATGCTGTAATTAATTTTATGAAATAAACAATATTTATTTATTTATATATTTAACGAAGTTTTCTGAGTTCTCTATTAATAATTAACCGACACAACTCAGATCCCAATGCTTCTCGGAGTATGGGCTTAAACAAGTTTGCAGATATGAGCAAAGATGAATTGTATGCATATACGCATGGACTTCTAGGTAACAAAGGAGTTACTAAAGCCTATTTTGTGTACTACATTTTATCTTGTGAAATATAGTGTTATTGATCCGATAAAGAAGGTTATGTTTATTGTACAATCATCTAATAAATAAATTGATCTATGACCTCTGCAACAATGGCCGTTTAAATATCGACAGTGGCGTGTAATTAAGTCTGCCTCAGTCGCAATCCCTTCGGCATGACAATGAGTTCGAGTCTGGTTTAAGCTGAATGCACCGCACAAAAGCGAGAATCAAACTAATGGAGCGAACATAATCCACCAAGTCCTCTATTCATGGAAACAGGAATTCATATGACGAGCCAATCTTTTGGATACTGTCGCTTAAATGTTTAATGATGAGCTTTTTAGAGGTTAATTGCCTTAATTTTATATTTATAGGGTTGATTACATGAATTTTATATTAAGAGTGATACAATATCAAAACAGTTTATAAATGATTTTATTTCATTAAACTATTTAATATCAAAGTTGTTGAAGTTACGGGAAATTTAATAGTGGTAACTCTGGCATAAATTTTATTTTATTAATTTTTTAAAAGCGACAACATTATGTCTCAAAATTTCTGAATAAATTTTTTAACATAAATAATATTTCAGCGGAATACTCTTGTAAAAACAAATTAAATACGTGTGGAACACCTCAAATAATCCCACAAATTATTTCCAAAGTCTATCAACGCCTAGTTCCCCGGCTGGATTGTTTTTACCGTCGATGACGTATGTACGCAGAAGAGTGACCTGGAACGAACCTAAAATACGGAACGACCCTATTTAAATAATCTGTGGTCCCTGACTACTGACTACCCCGTAACCAAGCACTGGATGAAACTTACGACTGGAGCAATCAGTGAGAATGGCTAACCCACAACTAAATCTCCAGAAGATGAATATTATATAATCATATTTTTGTTCCGGGTGATATCTACTTAACTTATTATAATATTAATTATTGTTTTAAATAGCTTAGTTTCTATATCTTTATAATTTTTAGTTTTTGTATTAGGTACTTATAGTATATTATGTAAGTTTTTTTTTTAGTCTTTATTTACATATGTCGGCAGCCGCCAGCACGTCTTGCAGTAGTATCTTCATACAATGTCAATTTTGCAACCGGTCTTTCAAAGGGGCAAGAGGCCTAAACATCCACTTAGGTAAAACTCATAATCACAATTCAACAGTTATACAGCAACATCCCATACATCCCATTAACACATCGACGACGTCACATCCACTACCAACAATTCCTTTTTGGCAAAAAATATGTAATTATAAATCTTCGATTCCCATCCTAAAAAGAATTCCAAAAGGTGCCAGGATCCAAGTAGCCAAAAATTTGTCATCACTCATAAGACAAGTAATTTCTAATCCCGATTGTTGCCAAAATTGGGAAAATCTTCTTACTTTCCCTTTTCATATACTGCATGCCGCTCAGGATAGACAAAAATCACTTACATCTACCATTAAACATAACTGCACTCATGCCATCAATCCGTCTCCAACTAACGTTTTTAATGGCAATCGAACGCCACAACCTCTGCGTAAAACACATAATATAAAACATAAAATAGAATCAAAGGTCAGTGACGGCGACCTAAAAGGTGCCGCTAATCTGCTTTTTTCTACTGACACAATAGCCGAATACTCCCCACATACACTAGAAGCCCTTCATGAAAAACACCCATCACTTCCACCGCCCAGCATACCACCTTCGTTCAGTCCTGCTGTGCAATCCGTAGAGGCCTGTGTAAAAGACATAAAAACCGCCATAATGTCTTTTAGGAATGGCTCGGCTGGTGGGCACGATGGTCTAAGTCCCCAGCATTTAAAAGATTTAATAGGTGTCTCGGGGGACTCCGGCGGGGCGCTTCTAGCAGACCTAACAGCCTTAATAAACCTTATGTTATCTGGTAAGGTACCGAAAGAAATAACGGGCATAATTTATGGTGCCAATTTATGCGCCCTTAAAAAGAAAGACGGTGGCATCCGCCCTATAGCGGTTGGCTGCACTTACCGAAGGATCGCTTCCAAAATCTGTTGCACACGTATTTCACGGAAACTTGCCGATACCTTTCAACCTGTCCAACTTGGCTTTGGAAGTAAGGGTGGATGTGAAGCTGCCGTCCACGCCCTTCGCACATATTTGAAAACTAAATCTGGACAGGTGGTGCTAAAAGTGGACGTAAAAAATGCGTTCAATTCTGTCTCTAGAAGTGCTCTGCTAAAAGAAGTTCAAAATCACGTGCCCGAGATTTATGATTATATTTTACAGTGCTATGGTGCGGATTCAACACTTATATACCAAAATGATCGCCTGTTTTCCTCCACTGGTTGCCAGCAGGGCGATCCCCTAGGCCCCGCTTTATTCAGCCTAGCCATTCATCCCATCATTACATCGCTCACTTCAGAATTTAACGTCTGGTACTTGGATGACGGGACCATCGGTGGAGAAACAGCCTCAGTCCTACAAGATCTCCAAGTCATTACAGAGAAATTTAAATCCATTGATTTGGACTTAAATTTCTCTAAATGTGAGCTTTTTATTAACGATTCACTCGATATTTGGCACGAAGTAACCCCTAAATTCAATAATCTGGCTCCTAATATCAAAATTCTCAGTAAAGAGTCCCTTCGCTTACTAGGTGCTCCCATACTTAGTGAAGGTTATAATTCCTTCATCTCGGAACAAAATCATAAATTCTCAGAATCTTCCGGCAAACTTACTACAATAAATTCCCACATGGCATATCAAATCATTCGGTTCTGTCTGTTTGTGCCCAAATTAATGTACGTTCTTAGATGCTGTCCACTATGGAGTTTTCCTAACTTTCTCTCACAGTTAGACCTCACCTTGAAAAACACATTAGTAAATGTTCTTAATTGCAATATCTCCGACACTTCCTGGATCCAAGCCGTTCTCCCCATTAGGTTTGGCGGATTAGGCATCAGGAAGGTGTCCAGTGTCTCCCTTCCTGCTTTTCTGTCATCAGCTCATAGTATCCATAAACTTTTCACCAAAATTATTTCCAATTCTTTAGGCTGCGTGGGTATTGACTCATTACCGGAAGCCATTATTACTTGGCGTGGTCTTTGCTCAGACGAAATTCCAGTCCAACCCCACATCCAAAAGAATTGGGATGAACCACTACTTAATTTGGCACATTCAGACCTGTTAAATTGCTGCACCCCGGCTGATCGCGCTCGCCTCTTAGCGTCCGCTGAGCCAGAATCGGGATACTGGCTCCAAGCACTCCCGTCATCCAATATCGGAACTTTGTTAGATAACCACACTTTTTCATTATCAGTTAGCCTTCGATTAGGTACCGCCATCAACGAACCCCATCTCTGCCATTGGCACCACGCCACGGTGGACCGCCAGGGACATCATGGACTGTCTTGCCGTCGCAGTGCCGGCCGTCAGTCTCGCCATGCCTCCATAAACGACATAATCCGCAGGGCTCTTGCCACCGTCAACGTACCGGCCACTCTCGAGCCGAACGGTATAGTGCGTGACGACGGCAGGAGACCTGACGGTATGTCTTTGGTACCATGGAGCCACGGGAAGCCGCTGGTGTGGGACGCTACCTGCGTGGATACGCTGGCAGCGTCACACGTGACGGCCACTGCAAAGACGGCGGGGGCGGCGGCGGCACACGCCGAGACCCACAAAAGGCGGAAATATGAATCCATCGGCGATGGATACATTTTTCTGCCTTTTGGTGTCGAGACTTTGGGTCCATGGGGTCCCAGTGCTAAACGCCTTTTGAAAGACCTATCTAAAAGACTCACGGAAAAGACAAATGACCCAAGGGCTGGCGCTTACCTCGGCCAACGTATCAGTTTAGCGATACAGCGAGGTAATACTGCCAGTCTTTTGGGTACATTACCAGCGGCCGCCGATTTAGATATAGTTTTTTACATATAGCCTTTTTTATTACTTGTTTAGTTTGTAGTTTAGATAATAATAATTTACCTAAAATAGTTTCAATTTATATATGTTATTTTTAAGGAGTTTTTTGTGTTATTGATAATAAACTAATATAATTTTTTTAACATTTTGCATTTGGTAAACATAATTTTGTTCTAGGATCAATAGTTTTCGCTGCACATGCAATGAATGATATTATATAGTTTTTTTTACACCATGAGCTCACTAAAACTACAAGTAGTTTGTAGTTTTAGTGGGGTTCTTCACATTTTTTCTTGCAATTAATCAATAATGATTGATGCATTCAAATGGTAAAGAAGTATTAAGATCGGTTTAGTATTTTTTGAGCCAATTCTTTACAAACATGCATACAAATTATTCCTTTCGTCTTTATAATATTAGTCAAGATATAGATTAATATAGAGCGCAGCAAACATTGATATTATAATACGCAATTAATGCTTACGCGCAAATATTTTAATAATAACAGTTTGTGTTTCTACAATGTTTAAAACAAACTATATAACTTAATATAAAAAAAAACAATTTGTATATTTTATATCTTTAAAATTACATTAGCACTTACACACCTTTTGAATCTTGATCTACTGCTGCCTACTGTCCAGGTTATACATTTTGTGGCGGACATAAGCGGCTATTCACAATATTTCGCTCAGAGGACTCGGCCGAGTTCAGTGAGCTCGAATAAGCTTTAGCACTGGTAAAAGCTTTGGTGAATCGTCGCATAGAGATTTAGCCAAGCAAGCTGGAGATTGGACTACTGTCACTTTATTATATTATAGTGTATTGTCATACAATATTATAAGTTATAACCCTCTTATTAATAAATCATGATGTTTAAGCTATACAATGTTTAAGAACAAAGTCCTTGTCTGTCATGTGACTTTTCTAATGTATCAGAACAGGAGAGAACATTGTATAACGTAAAGTCAGATCAACTTGTAATAATTTTGAAAACAACAAACCGCTATGAAAAATGTGCTTAAAAGAAAACAATTGGGTTATTGAATGAATATGCAATTTATTAAAAAAAGTACCTCTTTCGGCACTGGTACTTTCCCAGTAAACTCTATATACGAGACCCATACATACCCTAAAGTATTATCACTCATTAAAATTATAGCCTGTATGTTTAAATATTATTTAGTACTGTCTGCCGGGCTCAGATGGTCTATGTTGCGTTCAAGAGCTACATACGCATGTTTCATAGTAGGCTGCTGTAGGTACATCGTCATGCACACGTCATGTGCCTCTCTGTGGTGTAAGCACGAACAACATCATATTCGTAAGGTTATCTATGATAATTGTGGCATTGCCCAAACACGTTGCATATAATACATACAAACACGTAGCTGTCTAATCTCTCGACAGGTCATTACTTTGATAATAAAACAGTTAAAAATTAATTATATATTAAAAAAATGGGTAGCACTCCGCGAGAGCCGGCAGAAGTGAAAATAAACAGCAGAAGCAGGGATACTTTGTAGCTATATCCGGTAGAAAGAGAGAGCAATATTACTCCCTCTCATAACGCGCTCCGGTTTGCTCTCCCTCCGACTTACGAATTTTCGATCAGGTCACGTCATATCATTTAACATTTTTACCAAAAATACAACGCCGTTGAATAATTTTTCACTTCAAAAATTTAACAACAGGAATACCAGAGCTAATATAAGCAACGGCTATTAAGCCGTAACATGTTGTTCCCGTAAGAGTTTCCTATCTCGTTCGTTAAATTTTACATCTCAGCAGTCTGTCTACGTAGCTCGATACAAATCGATATTGTAAAATTTTTACGACTACCGTTAAAAAGTTGCATGACTTTGGAATATAAGCTCAAAGTATGACTTCTTGTCTTGTCTTCGTGCAAAAATTAGAAGGTTTAGAAGACAATAAAAATACTTATTCAAATTAATTTCTTCATCATTTGATACGTTAATATTAAACGTCACAAAAAGTCAAGATTTAAAGAGGTTAATCCTTTAAATAAAGGTACTTTGGAATGAGATTAGTTGTTATTAATTCAAAAACAGTTTTTATGCTAATTATACGCTGTAATAATATCACGCGTCAGCGCATGGTCTAAGATAAAAATAACTATAAATAATAATAACAGCTCCCCTCACCGATTTCAGTGTCGGTAGCCGATTTCTTTGAAACCAGGCCAGCTTCACAAGAGTTATTTTGCCTATAAGTACCTAAGTGTGTGCGCAATACACAAAGACACACTCTCTTCCTTTTACTCTCATAACCAAGTGGGAAGGTAAACCGACACGATAGGCGAGACTATAGGCGCAGGACCGACTTTTTACATGCCCATCCGACGCATAGATCTTTCTTGTCATACAATCAGGTGATCGGCCTGCATTGTCCCAACCAAACTTGAAAACAACATTTTTGTTGTTCCAACGCGGGAATCGAACCCACAACCTCCGGGTCCAGAGCGAAGCTCTAACCACTAGACCACGGAGGCGCTTTACCTATAAATGAAAAATACATAAAAAAGGTTTTTTAAAACTCCAAAAACAATGCTATCAATAGTTCATTACTGAAAATCTTAAACCTCTTCCAAATCCATTAGTTTTAAAAGTAGGCGTACTAATGGAATGGACGTAACTAAAGACGCCAAACTAATCGAGTGTTACTAATTTCCACAAGACGCTATTCAGTAGAGTCCTGGAGATTTACCGCTACAGGATCCTGGCAAGATGCCCCTGGCAATGATTATGCACTTTTTATTGATAATAGAAATCGTCCATTCAAAAATGCCGACTCATTTCCTGAGATCTAGGATAGTTAGGATGGTATTTGATTAGTTTTATGTTTCATCGGATTTTAATAGTAATATTGTAAATCACACACATCCATAACAGTTGGGTTAGAGGTTTATGAATATAGTATTACAAGTAAGTTAGTATCAACTTACAGGTAATTAAGAGGAAACAGCACGGTTGAGAGTAATACAAAATAGGTATTTAAAAAATCTATTGCTGTCTCGTTGCTGTCTCGTTGCACGTGCCTTGGCTATCTAGCACTAGCGCGAAAGAGACAGACAACTGCAACTTGGACTGAAATTACCTATTAAAAATACCAGAAATCGACGTTTATTGGATTCCTGTTTCCTCCTCCAAAATTTAACCGATTAAAATTTTTTTTTTATTAGCTAAAAAGCTAGGTTTCTATTTTTTGATTTTGTTGTTTATTGTAATAAAATCTGTTTCCTAGATGTTAAAAAAAACCGGAGAGTCTGGCCATTTTTTTAGGCTTTTGAACGTCCATATCTCTTTAAATAATTAATTTATTAAAAAAAGGAAAAAATAGGGACGTACAAACAATATCCATAAATATTCAGAAAAAAAAATGTTACTCTAGCAGCATTATCCAGGGAGAAAAAAGGAATCCCGTAGACCCCTATTTCTGTATGGAAAAAATTAAATAACAATTACTTACAAAATAAATTGTTTTTTTTTATTTATTTATTTCATAGAGGCATGTAACCTACAGGCTATATCAGCCTCATCGTAACATGCACTATGGGCGACATAAATTTATTCGGAATAATTTGAAACAATTACAAATGTTACTACAGTGTGAAAGTCAGCATGCGGTAACCTTATAAAACTAAACACAAACCCCACGTCATACAAATTAACTCTAAAAAACTTAAACAATTTTGATCTTAAGCGTTAACTTTAACATTGCTTGGTGAATCACGGCCTTAGGCTTCGTACCGAACACACTCCACAAACACATGATGGACATCCTCAGCAACACCACATACTTCACAATTTGGACCAGGGACCGATTAATCCGCTATACGGCTGTAGCGGTATCAATACAAACCGTTTTATTTTAAATATCCATATTAAGGGTTTTTAACTATGCGCTTGTCTTAAGCGGTATTAAACCGTTTAATACAGCCGCGCCAATAACCGAAAGAGACAAAAAATTTGTGGTACAAGCCGTGGCTGGGATCAAATCTATGAAAAGCGGTTTTTTTCATCACTGACTTGAGGTTTCAATAGCCTTGCTGTGCATTGTGCAACATTGATTTTGTCACTTTAAACTAATGTTTAAAGTGACCAAATCAATGTTGCACAATGCACAGCACTTATATTTTATACTAATATTATACTTATATTTTAACATACTTATATTTTATAGTAATTTGAATTACCTAAATTACAATTCCGTATAATTAGAAAAAAAAATAAGATGGGAATTAACTTTTCGCTCTTTACCAAATCAATATCAAGGAAAGACCAAGAATGGAAAAAAAACAATAATAAACAAAAATGGACGAGAACTTGCATTAAATAACATCATCTTATAACTTATGTCATACGCAATTATGATCATTTTTGGTATGCATCACGATTGCTCCGTCACGGTAGAAATATGATGAAAATGTTCGCCCAAAATTTAGGCGAAATTTGACAAAATCGATGGGTCCAAACCAAAAATTTGTCGAAGTAGAAACAAAGAAGTTATAAGGGTTTTAAGTTGGCCGTGCCAACGTAATGTCCACGATGGCGCTTCCATAGAAATCTCAGGAACTACGTGGGTTAGAGATCTAATTCTTTTTCTAGTATGAAGATTGAATTTGGCGAAAATTGTCGAAAAAGAAATTATAAACTAGAAATCGATATTTTAAGAGATATTTACCTCAGAAGCCGTGGCGGTGCAGACGTGCACTTCGTGTTTCTTTAATGTTGATTATTTATTTATATCATAATACTTAGTACAAAAATCTGATACAGGAAGTAAGGGCTTAATTTGTCGAAACTAATGAAAGCAATAAATACAACGAAATGTTATTTAAACAGACAAATCGGACCGAAACAAAAAATAGCATGGCCGCGCTGATATCTCATTATCTGTAATGCTAGGATTTCGGTTTTTATATCCATTTATTCGACACATTAACCTGATTAGAATGGCATATCGTTTTACCCTCAGAATGGTTTTCAACGCGTGTAATCTCCAAAAATGTGCTCTCTCGTACAATGTTTGAGTAGGGTAACCATAATTTCGATTTTATTTGGGAATACCTTTTACTCTACTAGACGAAAATGTATCTATTTCCTTAATAATGCCAACAAACGATACAATTATTATTAATCATTATTTCACACTTAAACGTAAGTATGTAGTACCTATGCCCGTAAGCGATCAGTTGTAGATAGGATAATAATATTATGTTAGGTAAGTATACTGTACCCAGGAAGGTTACTTAATATTATGCATTTCTTGCCCTTGATCCGTTTTTGCGAAGACGGGTTATAATTCTTTTATCACTCATCTATATTTTTTGTCTCTATATCTTATATACAGACGTATGTGCAACATCAAAAACCACGGAAGGGATTTTAACCAAACTTATTACGATTGTAGACCATATTCCTAGGCAGGTTATAGGATACATAACATAACGCTACGATACATAGGAGCCGAGCAGTGACGATAACTTTGAAGCAAATCGATGAATTTCGCGCGCGACTGTGGACGAACGGTTCGGGCGGGGCGCGCGGGGGGATCGCTTACACAGTGACGCGAAGCTATAGAACGTGGCACTAAAGTAGATTAGAACATTAAATAAGTAACTAACATGATTTTATTAAAAAGACAAGTGTTTCCATAGTGTCAATAATATAAAAACTGTATTTTTGAACTTGCTTCACAAACTGAAATAAATTATCATTTATTGTATAAAATCAACTTTTGGTATTATTAAAAGAAAGCCTTTCGGGATAAACATAAAGAAACGGACAATTTAGCGGTTTTGAGAAGCTATAACGGGTGTAAAAAGAGCAGTCACTATAACTTTGGGATATGATTATACTATCTTTTCTCTTTCGGACGGTGTGAGGAAGCGAGTTCCACAATCTGACCGCATGAACGGTGAAGGAGTAGGAGTAGAAATTAGAGCGATGTGATGGGAGGGAAAGGTTTGTTCTGAATTTGGACCTACAAGGGATATCAATGGGCCGGGAAAAGTTAAATCGATCACGAAGATAGGAAGGAGAGAGAGGGTTATACAGGATATTGTAAAGTAAACAGAGGATCCATATGTTGTTGAGTTGCGACGGAGACGGATAGGAAGCCACTTGAGTTTTATCCGAAAGGCTGATATGTGATCAAACTTTTTTAGACCAAAAATGAAACGGATACAGAGATTCTGCAAGCGTTCCAGTTTAGTTAGCAGCTCTTCGGTAAAGTCTAAGTAGCAGGAGTCGGCATAGTCGAGGATAGGAAAAATGAGAGTTTTGACGAGGAAAATTTTGGTTTGCAAAGGCAAAAAGTTTTGAAGGCGCCTCAGCATGTGCAACGAGTGGTGTACCTTTCTGCTGACTTCACTAACCTGCGGATTCCAGCAGAGATTGCTGTCCAAAGTTAACCCTAAATTCTTAGCTGTGTCTCTGAATTCGATAATAGTACCATCATATTTGACCACAGGCACATTGTGTAAACGTTGCTTTATATACTAGTAAGTATATAACGCAACGTTTACACAATGTGTAAACGTTGCGTTATATACGTTGCGTTATTTACGTTATATCCCAAAAAATCGCAGGTGTAGAATCAATATCATCAATATTAGAATGACGATAGAGTTGCAGGTCGTCTGCGTAAAGATGGAAATTTGAGTTGATTAATGAGGAAATAATATTAATAAATATAGAAAACAGGAGGGGAGAGAGTACGCCACCCTGGGGAACACCCGCTCATTCTAGAAATGTATTTTTTTTCATATTCTTTTTACAAAAATTAAAATATAATTTTTTTTTGGCTTTATTATTTTTTTTTATTATTACAAAAAAATAAGAAATGGTAAAAAGAAGTTTAGTTTCTGACAAAAAAAAAATACATTTCCGAAATGAGGAAAGGTAGTATAATCGTATCTCAAAGTTATAATGACTGCTCTTTTTACACACTATATATATAAATATGTCATTCGATAAAAACGATAGTCACTCAATGAAATGGCGATTTGAATTAAATGAATGCCATCAACCATCACGGTATTAATCCTTATCATTTAAAATACGTTATTCTGCTTAAGCATTTCTGAAGACTACATATTTTGCCCTTTAGACCATGCAAATATAATGAATACTTTAGGATATAGCAAAATTAAAATCGATTCTCCGTGATTCGACCGGGCGTCGCGTGATGCTGGCTGCTGCGTGACGTGTCTTACGTCCGAGCCGGGCTGGAGTACTGTTACGTCTATTGGGGTTAATCCTATGTCTTAATATGGCATATCTGAGCCATTATTTGAAACTATAGCATAAACAACAAAAACATATTAACTAAAGCAACTAAACAACAAAAGCAACTAAAGCATATTATTCGTCTGCCGTTGGAATAATATTAATTCCAATAGCGAGTCTTAACCACGGCCATGGGTCTCTATGAAAACCGGCGTTACGCCGGCTTGCTTTGCTGCAGGGAATGAGGATACTTGTCGTAGATAAGTATGTACTTAATTTCAAGGGCAAGAAACCCATAATATTAAGTAGGTACAGTATACTTACCTAACATAATATTATTATCATATCTACAACTGACCGCTTACAGGCATAGGTACTAACTACATACTTACGTTTATGTGTGAAATATTTAATAGTAATAATTCCATTTGTTGGTATTATTTAAGAAATAGACACATTTTCGTCTAGTAGAGTAAAAATTATTCTCAAATAAAATCGAAATTATGGTTACCCTACTCAAACATTGTACGAGAGAGCATATTTTTGGAGATTACACGCGTTAAAAACTATTCTGAGGGTAAAACGGTATGCCATTCTAATCAGGTTAATGTGCCGAATAAATGGATATAAAAACTGAAATCCTATCAATTACAGATAATGAGATATCAGCGTACAAAGAAGCGTTACGTTGGTGCAGCCATGTTATTTTTTGTTCCGGTCCGATTTGTCTGTTTAAATAACATTTCGTTGTATTTATTGCTTTCATTAGTTTCGACATATTAAGCCCTTACTTCCTGTATCAGTTTTTTGTACTAAGTCTTATGATATAAAGAAATAATCAACATCAAAGAAACACGAAGTGCACGTCTGCGCCACCACGGCTTCTGAGGTAAATATCTCTTAAAATATCGATTTCTACTTTATAATTTCTTTTTCGACAATTTTCGCCAAATTCAATCTTCATACTAGAAAAAGAATTAGATCTCTAACCCACGTAGTTCCTGAGATTTCCATGGCCGCGCCATCGTGGACGTTACGTTGGCGCGGCCAACTTAAAACCCTTATAACTTCTTTGTTTCTACTTCGACAAATTTTTGGTTTGGACCCATCGATTTTGTCAAATTTCGCCTAAATTTTGGGCGAACATTTTCATTATATTTCTACCGTGGCGGAGCAGTTGTAACGCACACTCATTTTTGCGTAAAATGGTGCGCCAGTCTAGTTGTGACATGATGGAACAAATTCAGCCAATAGCGTTCCGCGGTACTTACTTATCACGCATCCTTTTTTAACACAGAAAAACGAACGAAAATGAACCTTATTCATAAACGGTTTATTTATACCGTTGATTCAGCCGTATATACGGCTGAAGCGCATGTTAGGGTTTTTCAGAGAATCGTATAAATTAAACAGTTTAAAACACCAAAATGGGTAACCTTTTCGGTCCCTGATTTGGACATACTGACTTCCGCATTAAGAATCCAAATTTGTTTAAAGGAATATGTCCAGTACGAATTCTAAACATATTTACTAATTCACTTAAACACATAAATAGTTAGTAGAAATCAAAATGAACTACGTACTTTTAGCTTGTCACTGCAAGGAGTCTGACCTCAACGCGGCTAGTCGTGAATCGTGCAACTTACCTAGTGGCGAAACAAAGTTAACTTTAATTTATTACATTAGCTGTAAGATTCTAAAGTAACATAAATATACTGCGTTCCAATTTTATGTGATCCTAATGTAAACAAATATACAGGATGTAAAAAGAACAGTTCCTATAGCTTTGGGATATGATTATGCTACCTTTTCTCGTTCTAAAAATGTAATGTGTGTGTTTTTAAAAATTTTTTAAAAAGAAATGGTCAAAAGCAATAAAAAAATTTGACTTTGGAAAAAAAAAGACATTTCAAAAATGAAGAAACGTAGTATATCTGAAAGTTATAGTGATTGTTCTTTTTACACCATGTATAATGCTATTTATTTGCCGCACGATAAAGAAATACAATGGCAGATTCGGTTGAATTTTTGCTTACAATCGAACGGAATAACGTCAGTGACAAATACTGTTTTAATTCAACATCAGCATCATTGACAGTCACTGTGGCTTAATGGTTAGCTAGTCGCCTCTCAAGTCACAGTTCACGGGTTTCAATCCCGCCGAGGGAATAACATGTTGCCAGTAATTAAGGGTTTTGAATGTATTTATACAGAGTGATTCATGGTTCATAAATTCATATATCAAGCCGAATATATTTTTTGTTTTGGCAACTTATACAAATTACCTACCATAACGCGATCAATCACGATTATAAATCTCCATAAAAAACACAAAACAGACGAGTTTCAATCCTGGTCATATTTTAGGTCAACGACAAGTGCGTTCTTGTGTCTATCGGACTAGTAGCCAGCGAGCCTCAGCATAGTGAGATTCACTCCTTGGGTCATTTAAGATAATATATTTTTTGAGTTATTATTAAGTAATTTATATGAGGTGCCAAAACATGAAATCCTCTACGCGTCATTCTCTTTACACTATTTTCGGGTTAATATATATATGACCGACAAATCAATCTGTATATAAATCATCCTTATTAAAAAGTGCAACGCGCAACTGAACTATAAAATAACTTTACTTATATTTTCAACTCCAGGGCCCTAATTCTCAGGCCTCGAACTTAGTTTTTACTATCGGTCTGTCCCGCTCATGCAAATGAGACTTACCGCGCGTGCGAGCGGGATATACTAATATTCGGAACTACGTTCGAGGCCTGAGAATCGCCGCCCTGATATCTTTCGAGTGTCCCAATCGAATAATTAAAATTTATATAAAGTTATTGAAGCAGTCGTAAATTTTAAAAGGATTCATCTCAAACATTCATATCAAGGTACAGATAATGAGCCTAGTCTGGCGGCGACAATTAAATTTTTTTTTTTTTTAAAAGAACACTAATTATTGTATCGTATAATAATACTTTCACACAACTTAGTTTTTGTAGATAACTATGTTTTATAGGTATATGTATATTATAGGTATATGTTGTTTGTTTATTTGTCACTACATTGTGGCATTAGAATTTTATATGTTAGATATTAACACTCTTGAATTTAAATATTTTTTTGCTTGATCCCCGTATCGTATGCTTATTACGGGGGTAGATTGATGTAATGTGCAGCGGTATATGATATAGTCGGTAAATAAACATCTAGGTTTCTTTAAGAATAACTATTTGTATTATAAAACAATCTTCTATGTTATTTGAGAATATAAAGTTCCATATCAACCACCGGGCCAGATTGATGTGGTATACAGCGTCCATAAGCCCTTATGATATAATCAATAAATAAACATCTGGATAATCAAAAGAAACAAATCTCTATTATAAGACTTAAGCTATGTTTATAATAAACAATTTTCCATGTTATTTGAGATTATAAGCTGTTTAAGAGTGTCCATAAAAACATAAAGTTCCATATCAGCGCGCGGAGTTTAGTGGGAACACGGCCGTAACATAAAATTTTATAACTGCCTCGGACGCGCGGATGTTATGGCTTTTTGATATCTTACTCTATTTTAATAGATTTTATAAATATCAATATTTACTTTAATATTATTTAGAATTCGAATATATAAATGAGAATTTGAAAATAATATTCAGACATACTTATAACTGGTAAAGAGACTTTGAAGTTACTGGAAGTGTTTAATTTGTAATTAAAATTACACCTGGTTTAAATAAGAAGTAACAGGTTTTTAACTTCTTATTGTACTGTATTAAATAACTATATCATAAGTAGACATAAAGATTTACGGTTTCTAAATTAGTGAAATCCGAACTTAAATTATACAGACAATATTTAAATTCATGAAGATAAAAACTACTTATATAGATTTTATTTATTTTGTAATCCTCAAATACATGAACAAAAACACAATATTTTGGATTAAAATCTCTAGTACCTTTTCCAAAATTGTATAATTATAAAAGTCGAATTCGTATAGTATTTGTGGCCTTTTCGGTCTAAGGCTACGTTTCCACTGACGCGGAGCGGGGAGGAGAGCAGCTTGCGGTGCCCGAATTCACCAATCACTACGCTCGAAATCTCCACTCCGCTTCAACGGAAACAGCACGAATATAGTGATTGATCAATTCGGGCACCGCTAAGCTCCTCTCCGCCTCGATCTGCGTCAGTGAAAACACAGCCCCGCGCGTTTCCTCCAAGCCTAACGCCCCGTGTCTTGCGGCCCTCAGTTCTTTAAGAGGGCTTTAATTGCCATAGTCATTAGTGCTAATTTAATCATTTATAAAAACAGAGCGTTAATTTATTTATTTTTAAAAAGTAGGAAATACCCAGACATTTTGCGCTTAAAGATTTAATTTGAAAATATTAAGCGAAAAGCATCTTAAATTTCGATATTTCGATATTTACTTCTTTCTGCCAATACTTATTCTAATTACAAGTATTTTAAAACCTACTAAATTTAGCAAAAGGATAGCAGTGAGAATTAAGCTCGAAAACGTCGAAAATATATAAAATACTAATGAGCCAGACATTAGTTAAAATAGAATTCATTTTTACCCTGAAATCTGAATACGTATTTTAGTAGTTATTAGCTGCAGGTAAATGTATCTGCAGTCAGCCATGCATTTTTGAGTAATTTTATATTTTTAATCTTTGGGCTTTTATATTCAACAGGATCGATAGCAAAATATTCAAAGGTCATCGCCGAATATAAAGTTATTATAACAATATCGAATAAAAAATGGCAAACGAGACCGTCGAGACGCCTGATAGTTGTGATTTTTAACAATTCATTTTTGGTCTACATTTATACTAGTTACTTTGCCAAGTCGCATCGCTAGGCGGTAGCATACATATGATTATTCATAGCATTATTAATAATACACGGGTATTATGAATAATGTCTAGCTCTATCTAGCGAAGTGATTAATTACTATAGTAGGTCCGAGACAAATTTAACCGAAACGTAAACAAACCAAAAACACCGAAATTTTCACTTATTTACTTGTTGTGCGCACTTATAAACACTTTCATCGGAGTGTTAAAGGATTATACTTCATTATCCAATCCATTATATAACAATTAAACTATAATTAATATTATATTTAAACATCAAATGAAAATCTTTCACAGAAAAAATACCCCATTTTGACACTGCCGATTGTAGAATATAAGCCTTTAGTCTATGGGTTCATAGCAAATAATAATAATTAATACCTATATTATGGTTGTGTCATAGACGGGTTTGTTTACGTTTGGGTTAAATTTATCTCGGACGTACTATATATAAACTTTATTATTTATCACATCGCTCGGTCATTACGATAAATTTTAATTAAATTAAAAGATGTACCGGCCATAATTTACTTGACAGTCAATAGTAAAGACGGTCGCTTGACAAACTGTCATTCCTTTGTACATGCTCCATGTTTCCTTTGTATATGCAAAGCCGATTCCGTCTCTAGGGTTTGTTTGTGAATTGCTGGATGCCGTGAAGCAATCAAAAAATCTCAACTCCTCGGCGTCGCGACGTCTGGCGTCGGCGTCGCGACGTCGGGCGTCGGCGTCTCGACGTCTGGCGTCGGCGTCGCGGTGTCGGGCGTCAGTGTTGCGACGTCGGGCGTCGGCGTCGCGACGGCGTCACGACGTCGTGCGTCGGCGTCGTGCGTCGGCGTCGTGACGTCTGGCGTCGCTGTCGCGGCGTCGAGCGTCGGCGTCGCGACGTCTGGCGTCGACGTCACGGCGTCGGGCGTCGACAACGCGACGTCTGGCGTTGGCGTCGCGACGTCTGGCGTCGGCGTCGCGACGTCTGGCGTCGGCGTCGCGACGTCTGGCGTCGGCGTCACGGCGTCGGGCGTCGGCGTCGCGGCGTCTGCCGTCGGCGACGTGGCGTCGGGCGTCTGCGTCGCGGCGTCGGGCGTCTGCGTCACGGCGTCGGCGTCGCGACGTCGGGCGTCGGCGTCGCGGTGTCGGGCGTCAGCGTCGCGACGTCGGGCGGGCGTCGGCGTCGCGACGTCTGGCGTTGGCGTCGCGACGTCTGGCGTCGGATAAACGTATAATCCAATAAAAATATTTTTTCAAATCGGACCAGTAGTTCCTGAGATTAGCGCGTTTAAACAAATAAACAATTCACATTTGGGGACTTTCGTTGCATGCGCTGCATAAACGGTTTAAGTCAATCAAACACCACGCGAACGAAGTCGCGGGCACAAGCTAGTAATTAATATGATTGTTATCCGATTCAATTTCCATGTTTGTGCGCAGTCCATCAGGAGCGGTCGAAGCTTATTGGAAACTCTTTATTTTTAAACTTCATCATCGTCATTAGCCACGGCGTCTTGTCTAAGGCCCCAGGTATCTACTTGAAAGTTCCTACTTTAAACAGCATAATTAATATGATTGTTGTTCCAATCCAATTTCCATGTTTGTGCGCAATCCATCAGGAGCGGTCGAAGCTTATTGGAAACTCTTTATTTTTAAAGTTCATCATCGTAATTAGTGACGGCGTCTTTTCTAAAAGAAAAGACACCTTTGCCCAGGTATCTACTCGAAAGTTTCTACTTTAAACAACATAATTAATATGATTGTTGTTCCAATCCAATTTCCATGTTTGTGCGCAGTCCATCAGGAGCGGTCGAAGCTTATTGGAAACTCTTTATTTTTAAAGTTCATCATCGTAATTAGTGACGGCGTCTTTTCAAAAAGAAAAGACGCCTTTGCCCAGGTATCTACTCGAAAGTTTCTACTTTAAACAACATAATTAATAGAATTGTTGTTCCAAAACAAATTCCATGTTTGTGCGCAGTCCATCAGGAGCGGTCGAAGCTTATTGGAAACTCTTTATTTTTAAACTTCATCATCGTAATTAGTGACGGCGTCTTTTCTTTTAGAAAAGACGCATTTGCCCAGGTATCTCGAAAGTTTCTACTTTAAACAACATAATTAATATGATTGTTGTTCCAATCCAATTTCCATGTTTGTGCGCGGCCCGTCGGGAGCGGGCGACTGATTGAATTGTTAAGTGGCTGGCACAAGGCGCACCGGTGCTAACGTGGTTCGCATGTAAATCGTAAAGTAAGGAATTATTGATACGGCTTAAACGTTTGGGGTTCCATGGACACCTACCCACCATAATACATTGTAAATAGACACGTACCTACATAAATTTAGCGCTTAGATATATAATTGCCTCTTATACTATATTTCTTTGAATTGAATATAAATGTAGGTCATTCTTTTCACATTACCTAAAATACCTCTAATGTCCAATTTAGATGTCAAATTGCCTCGTATCGATTGCGCCAGGAGTCAATGCACAATATTTCTATAGTGCGCATAATACCTACGCAATGTATTATACATGTTATAAAATGACTAAGCTAACAGAAATATGATAAACTTTTTCATTTAACGAAGCCTAAAATAAGAAGACTACTATTTACTTGATCTATATTTTGTTGTTACTATTTGGATTCTTACTATCATAAATATTTTGTTCTAGTGTCGTATCTAATCTTTTCCTTATAATATTCTGAAATTCGGTACCGAAATACTCCGTAATCCCCGAAGCGAAAGAAAGATTTGTCATTTAGGTGTCGGCCAATGAATTATTAATTACATCCGATATCAGAGTATCCAATCCGGATATTGTACAAGTTATTTTAATATCAGATTACCAGGATTCAGATTACTTCAAATATTATAGTTGATTGTCAAAGATAATTGAAATGAAAAGGTTAATAAATTTGAAAATTCAATGATACTTTACGTAAAGTAAGACTGCTCTCAATTGTAGGTAGCTTGTTTTTCTTGTTAAATTTCCAAAAAATAGCTTGGTATATTGTTTCATTTGGAAATAAAACGTTTTTTATTTATTTATTTAAATTTAGTAGGTTCTTGTAACAAATCATTTTAGTTTATGACGTGATGATTCAAATAAAGCAACCCATTACAATAGCGCCATACACACGTACAGTTCAAACCACGGGAAAGAGCACCATTCTAATCTGCGTTCGGGATCGCGTGTGTGAATCGATGCCGACAATCCTATCTGGCAAAATTTAGAGCGGGTACACATTAGACGCTTTCAATCGAGTGCTTTGTCAACGCGCGTTTTGAGAACCAGGAGTTCTGTACAGACAGTGTACTCTGTACATTCTCAAGCGCACGCTTTTTCTTTATCCAAAAACGCGCATCAGGAAAGCGCGCGTCAAAAAGTGCGTATGTGTATCGGCTCTTACGGTTATTGACAAATAGGGCCGTATTAATAAAGTCTGTTTTATTAATACGGGCCATAGTGTACGCTATCCAGGCAGCCCAAAGCATGGTTGATTTTGACGTCTAAATTAGCACAGTCGCGGCGATCCAGAACGCAGTCCGATGCGCGGTTTGAACCGTACGTCAACAGGTTTCTAATTAAAATGATAACAGACAGTATACATTTTTTTTAGATACAACATTTATGTGTTATTTATGATGAGACGCGAAAGTCGGGATACTCGGGTAAAAGAGATTAAAATATTGTTCTCAGACTGCTAAAATTGATTATTAATTTTCGGGCGTAAGCTAACACCAGAGCAAAATGCTGAGATAGTATGTCATCTTCGCTAGAGCTAGAGAGAGAGATAGATAGATAGAGCCCCTCCCCCTCCCCCTAAGGAGACCTGGGAACAACTGAACAAAGAGAAGGACAAAGAACACAGAATTTGTTGGAGGAGGAGGTGCGACCCGACAGGAGCCTCAACTTATCTAAATCATGTTTCAACTTGAACTTAAATTTTGAATGTCAGTCTGTAACAAACACAAGTGAACTATACGCTAACTAACATTTCAATTGAGTGAACTCTCACAGCCTTACAACTTTGATTTAATTCAGCGCAAACCAAAATGCCCTACAGTTGTTAATTCAACCCTAACTGAACTTTAGTGTTTAAATGTTTAAAAATTTGAGTACACTTACACATAAGCTGCAGCCACCACGGCGTTATTATGTTATTATGCTATTGCATGTATGCTTCATTGGGATTCAAAGTAACCTAAAAAAAACAAAAATCAACTTAATTATTGTATTTCTTCATTGCGCGGTGAATACATCATATTGCAATTATACTGATATTACTTTACATATAGATCATATTGAATCAAAATGAAGTATATAAATGTGTTGCGCCTGCGGAGAAACGCCACATCTGCTATTTTATTTTTGTGCATAGTTGAGTTGTTACGAAATATAAGGAACGCAAATAAAATTATTTAACTCTATGTAGACTTTTTAGTGTTTGAAATAAGACCATTATATTTTTAGTAAGTATTTATAGATTTGACTAGATAGAAACTATCAGAAATTTTCCCTTCATATTGTTTTGTGCTTTGAATATACTAGTGCTATATAGTGCTATATGTGCTATAGGTCATCATGTAGGACAATTCTGAAAGTGTTAGTAACTAACCGATTTGAAAATAAAAGATTTTTCATTTTTATACATTTTTAATAAATTCAAGCCTTCAATAAGAAAACCATTACTAGTGTTGTTCAATTGTTTGTCAGTTTTACTTATAATTTTACAATACGATGCAGCAGAAACATTTGAAAGTTCTGTAAAGTAGTTGTATTGGCGCTGTTACTTTGCGAATCTTTCAAATGTTCACTGCTTGGTCTACAGGACTCGTAACTGTCAGAAAACCTAACCAATTTCGGTAGCATATTGCAATCTGTACTAAAACTACTAGAAATATACAAAATTAGATTATTTGAGGTGAAATATATAACAATGCACAGTACGGGCGATATATCACACGTTATAAAGGCTGCTCGGCTGACAAGAGGTTGCCGGCACGCGGTCTTAAAAGTAATTTTTCAAAACTGTTTTCTATTTCATGAAGAATATAAAGGAGCTCAGAAAATATAAAGTAAAAATACAAGGAACCATCATAAATATATTTTGCAATAAACGCGCATACATGCTACAGCGTTTGTTCGTTTAGCTAAGTTCATGAAACTGCTTTTTTCTGGACTACGTAGCCAAAGAGTGATTTTTGTATGTCTGTTTGTATGTACCACCTTAGCGCCTATACTACTTGTGATGCTAATTAAAGTTAAGGTTGAAGCAAACTTTAACTAAATTCAGAAATTACTTTTTTTTTAATAACTCGACTACGAAGTTGCCAAAGAGTGATCATTTTAACAGTTTGTATGTTTGTTTGTTCCACCTTAGCGCCTATAATACTATTTGTGATGCTACCTATAGTTAAGGTTCATGCAAACTACTAATAATGGGTCCTTTTACTTGCTTTTATTATATCTGTATACAATATCTTCTAACTAGGCACATACTCTCTTGCCCGGTTAATATAGACTATGTAAGGCCTCAATCATACGTTAATATAACAGTAACATTACATGTCTACACTAATATTATAAAGAGGAAAGATTTGTATTTTTGTACGTAACGACTTAACTCAAAATCACTGGACCGATTTTAATAATTCTTTTTTCATTAGAAAGCCACATTATCACTGAGCAACATAGGTTATATAAAAATCAATTGCTGTTCGTTAGTCTCGCTAAAAATCAAGATCAGCTGAACTGATTCGGCTATTTTTGGTCTTGAAATATTCGTGGAAGTCCCGGGAAAGTTTACACGGTTTCCATGCTCAACGAAGTGGGCACAGGTCAGCAAATTATTAAATATAGTACTACATTAAGCAACACTACTAATCCGATTTAAATTAAAGGTATAACAGCACGAAATGTAAATTATAATATAATCGAAATTTCAGTTCGATTATATTATAATTTACATGAATTCAAGTCGGGTTAATAGGTTAAATGGCAACCGTCGGCGGAGTCGCGGAAGTCCCACGATGTCGCTGTGGGCGGTGGTCCAACGGCGGTACTGTGGTGGAGTACCGCCGAGTTTTAGTGGGTAGGGCTGCGTCCATTCACCATCTTTTCGGACGCAGCGAGCCCCACATAGTGGGTGGAATCCTTAATCCCCCGCGGAATGCGGCAACAGCATTTCTCGGCGTTAAAAAAAAATAGGTTATATTGTAATGTACCGGCTAGGGTTGAAGTTTTTTATATCTGTTTCGGGTGACGCCAAAATTATTTAAAATTTCCATTCAATCTTCTTAGAAGTCATCTCTATTACAATATCAATTCTGATTTTATTGCAGTTGCAGTAAAAACTCTCAGTCGCGTAACTCCCGGCGGTATATTTGTCAAAATGAGCAAAAACAAAGTGAAAACAGCGTTATTCTCATGTGGTTGCGCTACGTATTATCCCAGCTAGCGCAGAATGTAGACTTAAACAGAAAGTTATCGGTGTACAAAATATTGCGAAAAATTCCTTACGGGCATCGTTTTTGTCGAACCGGCAATCGGGCAGATATTTGCTCCATATGATTTCTACCGACTCTTTGTATGACGTGTGCGTTTAACTATTGCAATCATTATGTTCTATTTTTCACATACAAATAGTCGGTCACCGATTATCGTTTGTGATTGAGCACCCCTATAGATTACGAAAGTATTATAATAACATTGATGAACGTTGATTGAACAAGCATCACTCAAGGTCCAGATAGGGCAACTAGTAAGCGGACTGTAACAAAGCCCTCTAAACAGAACGGACGTAAAATCAGTCAGGTGATTGAAATTTAGATCATTTTTTCCGCAGTGGCGCTAGTAGTCACCAAAACAAATATAGCGGCAAACAGCTCGCACAGATAGTAAGTATATAGTTCATATTTTCATTTTGTGTGACATGTCATGTCCTCATTTTTGAACCTTTTAACTACCAAACACGACTATGCTAAAGGACGTTCAGTCAGTTCAGACGAGTTGTGCTTTGTCATTCAATTAAATATCGTCATTTCATTAACGCGCTAGTCGTTCAATCAAAAAGCTGATTCAATCAGATGACTGCGACATAGACACTGCATAAACTGTTAAGGCAATTAACTCGTAGCTGCGCTACGCCGTAGCCACACTGTTTAACGTAGCGCTATGTTGTACATTTTTTTTATTTCTTTTATTTGGATTAACAGCAGGATTACTCCCGTCACAGCCGAGAATCGAATCAGTTCGATCTCATCGGCTTTTGGTATTTTATTTGGAGGGTTACTTTGAAACTAACCAGGATAAAGAAAATTGTTAGATTGTAACTTTTTGTACTCCCGACCTTATCAATCGACTAAGATTCAAAATAATCAAATGTCAATTTATTTGGGTGTATGTGGCACGATCAAATCTGAATCGAAATCGAATCTCTCAAACCGATTACGGTTTAAGAGAGTTAACGTTGTCAAGAAAATCTTTGTGACGGTTTCTATAGGCCAATTAAATTTATGATTGACTAATATGGCATTAAAATTAACAACCCTTATAGAATGCCTATTGGTAGAGTAGAGAGAGAGAGAGAGAGAGAGAGAGAGAGAGATAGATAGATATCAATCCTATCCAATCTAATCCGTGCTTTTTGATGAATTAAGCTTATCTGTGGTATTTTAAGGAGCGTGATGCCATTATACAATATAGCTGACGCGTGCCCACTCTGTTGAGCACATAATCAAATTACTTGAGATAAAATTCAATGACACTTATCATGGAAACCGCAACGCTGGACCTGCAACACGACCCGCAACGTGGAACCAGCAAACCCGCAACATGCAACGTGGAACTCGCGACGTGGAACCCGCTACGCGAAACTAGTACCGTGAAACACGCAAGGTGGAATCAGCAACGCTGATCCCGTTGTAGTTTGTAAATTTTTTTAAATATATTTTAGTTTCTTTAAATACGAGTAGTACCGATAATTTAGTAATTGGGGTTAGCCTTTTAGAAACCAGACTCTTAAATATTACTATACAAATAGGTGTTGCCCGCGACTTTGTGCACACATTAGTAAATCTGAGGCTGAGTGTTTTTCCCTGGTCGGGTGTCAAATTTAATCAACTTCGGCCATATTAAGTATTTTTTTACCCATATTAGTGAAAATTATAAATTTGCTTATATTATGTTATTTTATTTTTATATGTGTGCGTACATAACGGGTTTAAAATGAACAGTCTCATATTCTACGAGTATCTTTTCTCATTCTAGAAATGTATTTTTTTTTAATAAAATATAAAGATTTTGATGCTCTTTTGTTATTCTTATACAAAAAAATAAGAAATGGTAAAAAGTAAACAATATATTTTTTTAGTTCTTGACAAAAAAAAATACATTACCAAAATGAGGAAAGGCAGTACGAGAATAATCGTATCTTAAAGTTATAGTGACTGTTCTTTTTACACACTGTATAACTTCCAAAAGACTGTAGGCTTTTAGTTCAACGATTACTCCGTCGTTTGTGGACCAATTTTCATTATTCAAATAATTATCCCCTTACCAATAGTAGTTAGTTCCGACACAGTAAACTATACACAAGATGCTAAAGTTAAGGGCGAGTCGGCTAACTTTGTTAGGTAGTATGTTCAGAATGTATAATGAAGTATATTATATCTAATACGAGTACAGTTCCGAAGCACCAACATGAATGTGTCACTATTGTATATGTCGCAGTCATCTGATTGAATCCGCTATTTAATTGAATGACTAGCGCGTTCGGTTGAATTCTACTTTTACCAAATTCAATGAATCCAAGACTAGGACAACCATATAATATTTTATTTTTAAAGTTCAAAATTTCCGAATGTGTACTATTATAACGCACATTAAAGTAAATTAATCAAAAAATATATCAACGCATTGCTATCTGTACGAGCTTTTTGACATAACCGCGCTAGTCATTTAATTAAATAAGCAGATTCAATCAGATGACTGCGCCATATACATCGTGTGTAAAAATAGCAGTCGATATAACTTTTGTATATGATTATACTACATACCTTTATTCATCCTAGAAATGTTTTTTTTTTAAATACAACTAAGGCCTAGATTTAATTGAGACTTTCAGCAAATATGTTGTACTGTGTATTTCTCGTAATTGGTCTTTCTATATAAAATTAGATGCAGAATAACGATATTATGTAATTATAATAATGTTCGTTATTATCGCATTCCAAATCTATGTGTTGTTATATGATTTCTAGCACCACGATGTTTATGAAATTTCAAATAGAAATTAAACTTTATGTATAGCTAGAAATTAACTTTTACTTTTATTACGTCTTATATTTTTATGTTACTTATATATTTAATTCATTATAAATAAATCGTCTTGATATCTTAGCTCATTTTAAGTTTGGACCAATCAAAACTCTTGATGTTGGTTTTAAATTTATAAAAATACCATATTGCTGATTTAACATTTAGAGACTGATTAATTATGATTATTGTTAGATTTGATTACCCAACCGACATAATATAATAATTGATCACACTCAAAATGCCATAGATCTATTTAGATCTGTTCTCTGTTATACAAGGTGTAAAATAATTGACTTTAGTGTCCTATGTAGAGTATACTGTGAAAGTACCAGCGCTGAAAGACTTACTTTTGATTTTCATGTTTCTATAAGAAATGCCTCAACATTATAAATTTGCTTATACAATAAGTAAAAAAAAGTTCCTCTTTCAGCGCTGGTACTTTCTCAGTAAACTCTATAAAGGTACCCCATACACACAGTATTATGACTCATTAATATTAAAGCCTGTGTGATGTTATTGCTACTAAGGTTTATTCTGATACAAATGTAGCTCTCCCTCAATGTATACAGAGTACCTAACTCCAAATAAAACGGACGTAGTTTTTCGATCGCAGCCTTGCACCTAGATCAGTTTTAAAATTGAATTCAGCTGGGTGCGATGGGGATAACTGGCCCTGACCAACGCCTGATTGGTCCTAGGGTTTGGTGCAGTATATGCGACGTGTTTTTACAGGACTTCGTACGTCGTATACGTCGTGTATTAGTTATTTTTACTGGTAACAGTCGGACAGGGCTACCAGATTGTATCTTTCGATACAAAACGTGTATAATATGATGGTAAATTGTATCCTAGATGTACTGCGTGACTGGTGAGACAATATAAGATGGAAAAAAAAATAACTAATATCAATTAATCACTGAGTAAATGTAGTGTAACTTATTCACCCAACGCATGGAAGCCGCGTGTAGGTACGGTACCGTACCGCACAGGTATGCCTACTTGCCTAGCCGCGTAATTTTCATAGTATCTATGATTCATTTATTTAAAGGAAAATTTGGTAAAAAAAGAACCTTATTTATTTACATATTTATAATCATGGGAATCGAGTACCGAGTACTCTCCGTAAGTATTGCACGTGCCTCACCAGTCAGGCTGTATAATGACTCATTTCGTATAGTTGGATACAAAAAATACATGGGGCACGGAAAGTATGAAGCGGAATCTTTAGTATGGACTAAAAGTTTTAAGCAACATGACAAAATATAACGTATTGTCGTTGCCGTTGAACGTGTTGAGAACGTGAAATGTGAAGTCTGTAGGTTTTTTTTAACGTTGGCACACTTGTGTTTTTGATGTTTTACTAAAATATTGATAACTAAAAAAATATAGACAAATTCGATATCAAATAAAAACAGGTATAAGTTTCTTTTTATGGTATGTATATTTAAATCGAGTTTTGAAATAACTATGGACTCGAATTTCGTATAATTGTAGATGTCGGGCATAAATTTTTACATTGTATCAATAAGTATAATTAAAGACCAACAGTGCTCAAAAATATACACAATAACAAACACTATTTCATGTGCTCAAAGAATCGTGATCAAATAGTAGGTAAAACATAATCCTATATAACATTAGGTATTATTTATTTTGCTGTTAAATTGTTATTTAGTATATTATAGTTGTCTGCACCCGCCTCATTATTCGTATGTCTTCACCCTTACAAGCGAAAAAGTTGACATCTATAATATTTAGTCATTCGAGTACGTATAACGTTATGTTTTATTTTATACTAGCTTGCTTCACCAGCGTAAATTAGGTTTTATCCTCTTGGGGGTTAAGTTTTGACAATTTTCAGCATAATTATAATGAGAATACGTTTATGAAATTTTAATTTTATATCCTCAATCCTGTGCTTTTTTAATTACCACTTATCTATATTTCTTTACAAAGTAAATATTATGGGAAAAAATATTTTGACTGTCCCTTTGTTTGTTTGCTTGTTTTTTTGCATTGCTTCGGAATGACTAGATCGATTTTGATGAATTTTGGCACAGAAATAGAGTTAACCACGGGGAATAACAAGGTACATATTATTTTTTTATTTTAGCAGATATAAAACAAATAGATACATACATAAATATCCGTGGTAATATCATTATGATACATTGTATTGAGATCTCATGCTAGAGAGATATCATGCTAAAAGTCAATAACTTACTTACGAGCAGTTTCAATAACTTATCTATATATAACTAAACGTTGAAAATCAAACAAAGTCATAGCGGATTGCTTTAACGTACGATTTTTAACAATTTATAAACATCTATCTATAATGACCTATAATTAACGTTAAAAATAAAACAAAGTCATAGCGGACCGCAGTCACATATGTTTTTTAACTTTTATTGTAGATAAAAAGGCCGTACGTTTCTGATATTTTTTCAATGTCCTTAAGGGCCGAAATTGTAGGACAAATGATAAAAATACTTTAGTAAGCCTCTAATCTCATCATCACTATAGACAATAGGTTAATCTGTACTGCATTATGACGTCACAATGGCTGCGGTGTATTTGCGAGTGTAAATTGAAACATGTTCAGTTAATTGCGTCCAGGCCCAAGAGGTCCCCTACATCCGTCTGAAGGATAATCTGTAATACCCGACCTCCCCTTGCGACGGGAATGCGACTTGAGTTAAACAATATCGGTTAATTACTATTATGATTCGGTTCCTGGTATTAGTCAGTATTCCAGCTTACGTAATAATGCTCAGTTAAGGTACCATTCCACCAAAATAGTGTTTAGAACATTTGCTCACATTTTTTTCTGAATTCCAGCTGTGCCAATTTCTATGTGTTCCAATTTGTTAACATTGCGTTAGCGAGTCCACCGGAACAAACATCTGTTACGCACAATGTTCGCAACAGTTCAGAACACCGGTGGAATCGCACCTTTACATACCTACGTGGAACAAGATACACGGTAGTTTTTCAATTACCGGCCAAATTTCCACAAGAGGTTCAGACTCATTACTGTTATAATTGACATAAAAACTGTATATTATTAATTTTTCAATTTACGAACTAATACCTAAAAATACAGAAGTTGCAGACAACGCAGAAATCATTCATTATATTTTTACTATGAATGTAGCGCAGCGCAGCGAGGGCGCGGTAAATTATTGAAATATTAAGTTGACATTCAAATTTCAATATTTACTATCTATTTTATAATACATTTTATGTTCAAAGGCACATTAAAAAAAAAACCCCTGTATAAATAATAATAATACTTCCCACGCCGAGTTCAGGGACGGTGGTCGGTTTGAATCGACAACAACTACGGAGGAGTTATTTTATACTGCCCAAATGTGTGCCCAATACACAGAAGCACTCTTCCTTCACTCTCGTAGCCCAGTGAAACGTATAACCGACACGACTGGCGGGAGATCAGGCGCAGGACCGACTTACATCGCAATGATCGCAATGATCATCTTACTTGTCAGACAATCAGGTGATCAGCCTGCATTATCCTAACCAAACTTGAAAACAACATGTTTTGTTGTTATATATGGGTATGGCTAATGGCTATGATGAACATGGTTATATTAATATGAACATGTTTATATTAATATGCTATCTGCGATATCATTAATCTGGGAAAGCTCTACGTTACAGCGGGCTTACTCCCGACACAATCAAGAACCGAATCCGTTCGATATCAGTGGTTTTTCGTATTTTATTTGATGAATTACATTGATACTAATCAGGATAAAGAAAATTGTTAGATCGTAACTTTTTGTACTCCCGACCATATCAATCGACTGCGAATCAAAATAAACAAACGTCAATTTATTAGGAAGTACGCGGCATGATCGTATCTGAATCAAAATCAAATCAGTCAGAGTAAGGCCCCAGGACTTACTTTCGTCACACAACCCGGGGATAGCTGAAACAATGAGGTTAGAAGTTATTTCATAGCTATCTCGCTAAACGCTAACGAGACGCCATTTAAATGTAATGTAGTGGCGCTAAGTGACATGGTGTCCTTGTCATTCCGTGAAGCAGTGACACTGACAGTAGGGGAGCTCCTAACTATAATTAGCGTTTCAGTGTTCGGCCATTAGGAGTACATGGTTCAAATTCAACCTAAAAATGTGATTAATTTTAATACAATACCTGAGTTTGATGTTCGAAATTTTACCATAATTCATATTTTAAATTGTAACTTTTTAGGGTTCTTTTGCCTGTTTGATTCGCATAAAAATGTAGATTTTAATTAATTAATATTACATGAAAATTAAGAAAATTTTGCTTCAATAAATAAGTATTTTATTAAAGCAAAAATTTTGTGTCCCTTTTAACACAGCAGGGGTAAGTCGATTGGTCTAACAACATCTTATAGTGATCATATCAATAATGTTAATAATCTTTTATGTTTTAAATAAATAGTAGATTGACTTTGGCAATCGCATGAATGTATATGTCGCAGTCATCTTATTGAATCTAGTTATTTAATTGAATCACTAGGCGGTTATATAATGGCGTCAAACAGCTCGTACAGATAGCAATGTGTTGATATATTTTTTGATTAATTTACTTTAATGTTCGTTTTATTAGTACTCATTCGGAAATTTCGAAGCTTAAAACTAAAATATTAAATGGCTGTCCTAGTCTCGGATTCTAAAATTTGTTGGTTAAAACAGGATTCAATGAAAGCGCTAGTCATTCAATTAAATAGCGGATTCAATCAGATGACTGCGACATATATATTATTAATTATTTTATCTATCACACAAGTCATGCATATTCAATCAGATTGTTTAGTGATGCCAAGTCATTCTACCTTGGCATCACATGGATCTCATAACTTACTACGGCAAAAGATTTTAGTTGCGAGATTTGGCACTTTTTACAAGTTATGTTTTTGATAGGTTCTCAATATTTTTTTTGTTAGAAAAAAACTTAAACTAGTGTTTTTGTCAAAAAGTGCATATTTAACTTTGTAATCCTATTTAAATGTAAAGTTATTTATCTCTAGATAACTAAAGAGAAATTCCAAAATGTTAAAATTTTCCCTTTATTTATACACTAAATACTACTTGTGTTCCAAGTTTGAAACTTCTATGTCTGCTAAAAGTGCCTAATACTTTTGATGATCGGTCAGCGAGAGAGTGAGAGAGTGAGTGAGTCAGTGACAAAATTAAGAAACATTAAGAAGTTATAATTCTTAAATTTCTGTTTCAAATAAAATGAAATTTTAAACATACCGTGTTTATACAATGCTAACCTAGTAACTAAAAATGCAGGCTTCAATTTTTATGCACAACGAAGTTTTATGGGGTCAGAAATAGCCTGAACTGCTTCGAGAAAAGGATGGTACGGCCATGCTTAACTTGGCTGGAGCACTACCGTGCCCCCAGATTTCATACTATATACCAGTATGCGGTATACACTTACCATTATACTCAGAATGTTAAATCTGAATGAATGATAAAATAATTGTGGAAGCTTAGAATATAGTCAGGATTTTACAATGAGGATTGAAATTGGAACATGGCGAGAGTTAATTGCGACAAGGGTTGCAGCTGTCAGATTTTCGCGAATTTGCAAGTTCGTGGAATATCGAGCTACCAGGGCACCAGCTCAACCAAACAAGTGGGTTTAGGTTTATTTAAGTTGACAATAGTATAGTAATTGAAGACATGAATGGATGAAGGTGTTATGTAGCAAAATTATGATTTTGAGTAAATTTAGTTGTAACTATCACTTAAACATTTTGAAATACGTGGTAATGTATTACGTACTTCATCTTAAGATCCGTCTCTAGAATCAATGTACTTAATACGTTACTACATAATTATTATGTATGTTAAACTCAAATTTCTGGGTAATTTTTTTGCGACATATCTTCATCGATTCATGTCTTCAATTATGGTCAACATTTGACAATTATAGGGTAGACAACAAAAAAAAATACATAAATAATAGTACTCTTAAAATTAATACAATAATAATATGTAAGTTTAAAAAAAACATTTTGTAATAAACAATGTGCTTACAGAATTTCGCAAGTCTCATAAGATGCTCCTGACAAAAGTGGTGACATCATACCTACCTGACCTAGGGTAAGAACTAAGAAGTATGAAATATAATATTATATTGCACAAGCTACACGAACCACGGAAATTATTGGAAATATCTCCGAAATTTGTGCTTACTAAAGTTTAAAACTAGTGTAATGATTTTTTTGTCTATTATGATGTACATTGTCGTCGTCGTTTCAGCCTTTTAAAGTCCACTGCTGAACATAGGCCTCTCCAACACATTTCCAGTGCGACCGGTCCATTGCCACCTGCATCCAACGTGACCCGGCCTTTTTCACCAGGTCGTCGGTCCATCCGTATCATGTACATTGTAGGTTTATTTAATTAATTTACTAGCGGCCTGTCCCGGCTTCGCAAGATACTTATTTTTTAAACATTTTGGCATTTGACTGCAGATGCGAGGAAATATATTTTATAGGCTTTTAATGGCTCCATTGCCAAATGGCAAAAACGGAACCCTTATGGATTCGTCCTGCCTGTCCGTCCGTCCATCCGTATGTCACAGCCACTTTTTTCTGAACCTATAGAACTATACTGTTAAAACACGGTAATAGCTAGGATACACAACGACACCAGACACTAGACACTCAGTGTATACATCGAATGTCTACGTGTGTCACTTGCCGCGATACTTAGTTGCAGATGTAGTTACGGTGTCGCTCAGTGTCAGTGTCGCTGCCGTGTAGACAGGACGTGCGCAGTGTCCAATGCAAGTGTCTCGAATTTCGAACCTGTGCGAAATATTGCTAGACCAATATGACATCAAGCGCGTGGACTGGAGAGGAAATAAACTCTTTGATAACGTATTATGAAGCGTTACCAGAACTGTGGCAAATATCGAACCCTGATTATAAAAATCGAGTAAAGAAGTCAGCAGCAGTAGAAAGATTGGCAGAACAATTTTATACTACCGCATTAGAAATAAATAGAAAATTGCACGATCTACGAATGCATTTTAATTGAAACACATATCGCAACAATCGCGCCAGCAGCACGTCGATTTATGGCGAGGAAATGTACAACACAGACTTGCAGTCAGTGTCGCAACTCTCAATTCGTGTAAACAGCCAATACACTTAAATGTCTACACCAATGTCGACACAAACAATTGCTTACCATGTGGACGCAATCGACACTGGTATCGACATTTGTGTCGAGTGTCAGTGTCGTCGTGTATCCTAGCCATAAGTAGATATAGACAGTGAACCGCATTAAGTACTTCCACCGAATGTTGGTTCGTTCTAATAATCAGTTTTTTTAATACGTTCTTAATCGTAAACAGCATTTTACCTGTCATTTAATCAACTCAAATATACTACACAAAACCCTGCGTGTGCGAAGCTCGCACTTGGCCAGTTTTTTTTACATCTTGGATAACATTATTGTAGTTTTAGTAGGGATCCTTATATAGCTTACATTGGTAACTAGCTGTGCCGGCGACTTCGTCCGGGTGGTTTTTGAGTTACTTAAAGCGTTTATGCAGCGCAACGCAAGTCCCCAAATGTGAATAATTTTCCCCGTTTTTGCAACATTTCTCACTGACGCTTCGCTCCTATTGGTCGCAGCGTAATGTTATATAGCCTAAAGCCTCTCTATAAATGGACTATCTAACAAAAATATTTTTTCAAATCGGACCGTTTATGAGATTAGCGCGATAAATAAACAAACTCTTGCGCTTCGTAATATTAATATAATAGTATAGATAGCATTTAAACAGTGAAATATTTTTTTAAATCGGTTTAGTACTTTGAGCCAATTTGTAAAAAGTGGAAAGATTTGTCTGCTTGTTTACAGTGAATAGGCTCCGAAACTTCTGAAATTTCGACGAAATTTGGCACAGGCATATACTACTTTTTACCGCGGCAAAATCCACGGCTACCGCGGGTCCTTTTAAATGTACGTGCGATCTTTAGTTAATACTCTAGCGAGAGATGTTGAAACCTCATAATAAATTTTGTGGTTCAAGTGCTATTGAAGTAGGTATGGACTATGGAGATACTCTGCGAAATCTTTTTAACGATATCAAACTTTTCCCCTTACACTTTCTACGAGTTCACACAATTGGACCACAGCTTTTTATAACACAGCCAGGTTAGCTATAACATGAATATAATAGAGCATAATGCTGCATTTTGTATAACTAGATGTTTCCCACTTCTTCGTACGCGAAATAGTTTTAATAGTTCCGTGGGAACCTTACAGCTTTCTGCGCTCAAAGTAGTTGCTTTATTTATTTCATCAGTTTATTGCACACAGAAACATTTATAACATAACAATTTACATGGAAATACGACTTGTTAAGAGAAAACACCACGAATTTTTTTCCATACAAAAATAGGGGTCTAGGGGATTTCTATTTCCTCCCTGGATAACACCTCTAGAGTAACAATTTTTTTTCTGAATATTTATGGATATTGTTTGTACGTCCCTATTTTTTCCTTTTTTTAATAAATTAATTATTTAAAGAGATATGGACGTTTAAAAACCTAAAAAAAAATGGCCAGACTCTTCGCTATGTTTAAATATCTAGGAAACAGTTTTGACTACAATAAACAACAAAAGCAAAAAATAGGAACCTAGCTCAATTCTTTTTTTAGCTAATACAGAAAAAAATATTTAAATCGGTTAAGTTTTGGAGGAGGAAACAGGAATCCCCTAAACGTCGATTTCTGGTACTTTTATTAGGTAATTTCAGTCCAAGTTGCAGTTGTCTCTATCGCGCTAGTGCTGGCTAGCTCAGGCACTGCGAGACATCAATAGATTTTATAAATAACTATTTTGTATTTCTCTCAACCGTGGTGTTTCCTCTTAATCGCTGGATTTATGTAAACTGCTGTACCGAATTTCATCAAAATCCGTTCATTAGTTTTTTCGTGAATAAGCAACAAACATATGGATGTATGTTTGTTGCTCATATTATCAAGAAATATTGTAAGACTGTATGGACACTCTTACAAACTTTCGCCTTTATATTCTGTTGTTATTCTTCTAATATAGAACTTATATTAGAAGAATAACAATTAAATTAATTACATCTTTACTTACTTACCAAGTATACCAATCCACCTAATTGTAGACCTTTAGTGATTATTATGAAACAATAGATAATATCATGCAATAGCAATAGATTATAACATACGATGAATATGAGATTTATATTATATTTTTATTATAATATCTAAATAATATACATCGTATATCATTTAGCAAAGCTAATTCCATACATTTTGTTTTCGAAATTCGTAGATAATATGTAATAAATAGCAATGACATCTTGATCAGGGCGGCGATTCTCAGTCCTCGAACTTACTTCCGAATATTAGTATATCCCGCTCGCACGCGCGGTAAATCTCATTTGCATGAGCGGGACAGACCGATAGTAAAAACTAAGTTCGAGGACTGAGAATTAGGGCCCTGGGCCCAGTTTCTCCTACACTCTTGTGCGATGGTTTAATTATAGGCTTATTATAATTAAGTACCAGTTGGATTAAAATTGGTTGCGGTGAACCAATTAACGCCACAATCCTGATACGCGCTATCAATGATTTTTTTTACATCGGCGCTATACCTATAATTTCAAATTCTAAAAATACTTTTTTAAGAAACTCCTAAATCAGCTACACTGAAACAACATCGTCCATGTAGATCATAAAACGAAAATGTTCATAACATAAAAACTACATGGCTAAACTACCTATGTAACATTTTTATGGGGCCAAATTTCAGCTACTCTGCGTCGATTAAAAATAATCACGAAAATCGGATCATTAATCTTAGCGTAATCGGTGTAAACATAAAAAAAAACCTGGCGGATTGAGAGCCTCCTCCTTTTTTATAAATCGGTTAATGAAAATATATACATGTGTCATACTTTTATATTAAACAATTTTTTAAGATTTTCATTATACCTAATTAATACAGAAATTCAATACACGTCCATGACTCAGGAACACAGAAAACTTTTTGCTCCTTCGGCGGGATTCGAACCCACAACCTCTTGCTCGAGCAGAGGCGCATTCAACCACTGCGCTACAGAAGTCATCACACTATATTTCACTATAAAAGTTCATAATATCATTATATACCTACTTATATGCTGTATGATAAAATCGTGTAGGTATTTGCTAATGGGGTCTTAATATATTACATATATATTAACCATTAAATCTCATAAATAAGACACACAATATTGCCCCTAAAAATAAAACATAAAATCAAAATGTTTCGTAGTATAATAAATTATAATGAATTATGATTTCATATAATGAAGAAGAATGAGAGCAATTTAATTAGTATATCTATCCTCTGAGGGAGCGTGTACAGAAATTTCAATAAATAACGAACACAATTTTGCTATGGGCTACATTATGTTCATATTATCTGGGGGCACGGCAGTGCTCCTGCTAAGTTGAGCACGCCCGTACCATCCTTTTTTCGAAACAATTCAGGTCATTTTTGCCCACTATTACTTCGTTGTGGATAAAACTAGAAGCCTGTATTTTTAGTAACTAATATTGTATAAAAACGGTATATTTCGAATTTCATGCCATTTGAAACAGAAGTTTTAGAATTATATCTTTACAGTTTTCCTAATAACTTACCGATCATAAAAAGAATGAGGCAATTCTAGCAGACATAGAAGCTTCAAATAATAGATTTAGTTGGCAATCGCACTAAGCAATCTCATTTAATATGTATCACTTGAGAGATAGATAATATGTAACATTGTGTTTTCATGCGATTGCGAAGTCAATTTACTAATTTATTTCCGACCAACTTACCCCGGCTTGGCATAACATAGATCTCACAACTTTTTACGGCAAGAAAACTAAGTGGAGAGGCTTGGCATTTTTTACAAGTTATGTTTTGGAAGGAATTCGTGTTAGATAATTTTTAGATATTATTACGCAAAACTTAATGTCCCTTTATACTTATTACTTAAGCTTAAACATAGGAGTGTGAAATTTTCAACATTTATCTAGGCTTAGGCTCAACTCACATTTGCACAGAGTCATATAGATAATAGAGTGATAGAGCCACAGCATAATATTTATCTCTAGTTTCTGATTATTAAGGTACAAATTTTGACTATTTATATAGAATATAGGGAGCTTTACGACGCCAATTGATAGTAAATTTATAAAAGATGACAACAATAGTAATTCTATAATCTATATTATAATATTATAAAGCGGATGAGTTTGTTTGTTTGTTTGTTTGTTTAAACGCGCTAATCTCAGAAGCTACTAGTCTGATTTGAAAAATTCTGCTTTTGTTGGATAGTCCATTTATAGAGGAAGGCTTTAGGCTACATAACATTACGCTGCGACCAATAGGAGAACGTCCGTGAGAAATGTTGCAAAAACGGGGAATATTATTCACATTTGGTGACTTTCGTTGCGTGCGCTGCATAAACAGCTTAAGTCACTCAAAAACCACGCAAACAAAGTCGCGGGCAGAGCTAGTATATTATAGTCTCGCTAAGACCAATAGGAATCGAACAGCAATAAATAATGTTTCAAAATCGGCAGTTTTATTTCACTTGTTCACGACTCGCGGGCATCTCTAATTCCACTAAGTTACGGCTATTCAGATGTCCATACTTAATATGATTATGATAGTAATAATATTATATGCTCATAATTACTAGGTTACAACTGGTTCGTGCCGGATATTTTTGGCTACGCTCATACGTAAACAACGCCAAAAGCGATTAACTGTGGGTTCTGATAATTACGCATTCCATTTGTCTCGTTAATCTGGCCTAATCGGGAGCTTTGATAAGGGTTGCCATCTCAAAGGTGCTATGAATATGCTTTCATATTGGTGTTTAGTGCCAGTGTACAATATTATATAACATTTAACACTGGCTATTTAATGCATGGAGATTATGATGGTGAATTAACTGGGCTATGTACACAGCTGTCCCGACAAACTTCGTACCACCTCAGCAAACTAACTCTTTAGTCCGTTTACGTAGCGCACGCTACGGAGGCTCCCAGAAGTAAAAAACCTTATTATGAAACAGTATTCATTGGTCCGCTTTTACTGTTCTAAGCGTATACGCTTAGGAATAGGAATGCTATAGATAGGCTATATTAGTGTATACACTAATATAGCATTCCTCGTTAAATGGGCTATCAAACACTGATATAATTTTTCAAATCGGACCAGTAGTTCCTGAGCTTAGCGTTAATGTACTTAATAAGGTTCATGTAAACAAAGAAACTCTTTAGCTTTATAATATTAGTACAACAATAATAATATCTATGGACGCTTCATACCACATCAATCTGGCCCCGTGCTGAGTATCCGAAGAACTTGTGTTACAGGTACCAGAAAACTGAAATATATTTGATAATTTTTATACTATACACATATTTAAGATTTTTATTATATTAATACATAAATTTTGATGTACATCCATGACCCAGGAGCATAGAAAACTTTTTGTACCTTCTAGATTCAAACCCGCGACCTCCCGCTCGAGCACAACGCGCTCAACCGCTATAGAAGTCGTCAATCTTACATTAATAGCACCACAAAGTAGATACTCTCTAAAATACTACCTAAACTTTGCTTATATTTTCATCTTCACCATAAAAGTAAAACGAAAATTACTTTATATTTTGTATTCATACCTTTCCGTACAATTGCTGTCATGTTTTCTGGTGATTAATGTCAGGGGGACATCTTGACGAGATAAAAAATAGAATTAAGAAAGAACATAACAAAGGACCGAAGCGATTTTGCTTATGTTGACATACGCAAATATTTTCGAGCCTTTGTATAGAATACGTAAGTTTTGTTTTACTGGACGTTAAGTCATACATGGAATTAAAATACCAAAAAATACCTACTAGTATTCTATTAAGTATTCGTTTGAACTTAATTTAGTTTTAGAGCAAAATGTGAAGTTTGTTAATTTTAAAGTTCTTATTTTATTTTCGTCGTCGTCGTTCGTCGTCGTTTCAGCCTTTTACTGTCCACTGCTGGATATAGGCCTCTCCAACACATTTCCAGTGCGACCGGTCCATTGCCACCTGCATCCAACGTGACCCGGCAGTTTTCACCAGGTCATCGGTCCATCTGGTAGGTGGCCGTCCCACACTGCGCTTGCCAGTACGTGGCCTCCACTCTAAGATCTTTTTGCCCCATCGACCGTCCAATCTTCGTGCTATGTGGCCGGCCCATTGCCACTTCAGCTGACTGATCCTACGGGCAATGTCAGCAACCTTAGTTCTTCTACGGATCTCCTCATTTCTGATTCGATCACGTAGAGAAATACCGAGCATTGCCCTCTCCATAGCTCGCTGAGCGACATTGAGACTTTTGAAAAGATCCTTCGTGAAGCACCACGTCTCAGAACCGTAAGTCATCACTGGTAACACACATTGGTTGTATACCTTTGTCTTAAGGCACTGAGGTATTTTGGACGAGAATTATTTTTTTACTCGTGTAAAATTTTATTTTACACGAGTAACAAAATGGCAGAAGCGTGTATTGCAGTTCTCGTTAATACCATAAATAAACTAAAAGCGTAAATTTTAACAATAATGATGCATTAACATAAATAATAATTTAATTGGGCGTTAATTTTAACTAAAATAATGATGAGATTTCATCACCATTAGCCCTGATGAGAGATCAGGCACAGGTCGTGTCACTCATCCGTTTTACTGGGTTTAAGAAAAAGAAAGCGCTTGTGTATTGAACACACACTAAAAACAACCCGCCACCGCCACCTTATTTATATGGCAGAGAATCTAAAACACACACTTTTTTATTAATGCTTTATTATCCGACCTCCGTAGCGCAATGGTGGAGCGCGTTGGTGCTCGAACGAGAGGTCGCGGGGTCGAATCCCGCCGACGGAACAAAAAGTTTTCAATTTTCCGGGGTCATGGATGTGTATTAAATTTGTGTATAATATAATCAAAATCTTAAGTATGTGTATAGTAACCTTAGAGATCACATTAAAATGGTTAGTTTTGTTTTCCTTACTCATTAAACCGTTAATACTACTGTGCCGTGCCTGTGCGAGGCGCGGCGACAGATGCAGGCGCAGTTCCACCGTCATAACCCACGTCACCTGCCTCCGTGTTAATTATATTTGCCTAATATATGCAATGCTCACCTACAATTTAGCAGCAAATAAGACTTTGTTACCTTTGTATTTGTGGAACAAGAACACCGAAGTCATAATTCATTGCTTACATTTCTACTGAAGACTTTCTACGAAGACTTAATGTACTGGACACCGACCTCTTTATTAATCATATAAATTAAGATCAGGATTTGAGCTAAGTTGCAAACTCCGATTACGACAACGAAGTTCGGAAACAAAAATGTATAGGATTTGACGTAAATTTCGAATGACATTTTGTCAATACATTTAATTAGGACAATGTTGGTCATAGTTGTGTGACTATATTGATCCATGCGTGGGATGTAAAAAGTGTGTTATCCCACTGGGTTATGAGAAAAAGAAAAAACCAATCTATGAAAATTAAAGTATAGCTATCACCCAGACAGACGGACGGACAGACGGTCGAAGTCTCAATAATTGGGTTCCTCTTTTTAACCTTTGAGTACCTACCTCCTATACTTGAGTATAAAATAACTCCTACATAGTTTCAACAGAACCGGCTATCGAAATATACGAGAGCATACACAAAATCACTGCCAAACAGAATATTATGTTACACATCAAAAACCAAATATTCAGGTAAGCTATTCACAACTAGTGATGTTCAGAAAATCCGCGGATTTCTTTTAAAAGAAAAATCCGGATCCGTATCCGTTTACTTTTCACGCGGATCTTTTACGGATCTTTTTCAAGTGATTATGTAAGAACTATTAAATAAAAAAACTATAAAATTCCATTCAGAATATATATATTTTTTAAATCATATATATTTTGGCATCTTTATATTGCAAACATTTAGATAGATAGATATTTATAATGAAAGAAAGATAAAATACCACTTTTATAACAATGAAATAACTAAAACTAAAATATTTTTTTATAATATCGAATAAGAAAATAATGATGCGTAACCACGGATCTTGACACTAAATATCCGTATCCGCGGATATATTTTTAACCGACTTCGAAAAAAGGTCTCAATTCGACCGTATATACGTTTTTTTTAACGATCCGCTACATCACTATTCACAACGCCTAAACGTTACCGTCGAAATGTTGTTGAAATAGGCCTGTGGTATAGTGTGTATTTGTTTTAGCTATAACATATATCACAATGTTGACGTTGTGGTTTTTATGCTTATTTGTTTCGCGTTTCGGTATAATGTTGTATTGTGCTCCACCGCGACGGGCCCACAAACATAATTGAAATGGAATATTATGTCCCGGGTGAACGCGTCGCTGTCCCATTTGGCGAATTCTTTATTTAATTGGGTGTTTCCTCAAATTCCAATCAAATTATTGTTCTCCTTTGTCTTTTGTAAAGAACAATCTATGCTTTAATATTGTTCAATGATATATATATAAAGTAGGTTCTTTTTTATAGTCAAAAACATGAATGAATGAAGGTGATATGTAGCAAAATTCTGATTTCCCGAACATTGATTTCAAACTGTCACTTAAACATTACAGAATCGTCGTAAAGTGTTAAGTACATTAATCTAAAGATCCGTCTCTAGAATCAATGTACTTAATACTAGAGATGTAACGGATATCCGGTAACTATCCGGTATCCGGCCTATCCGGCCTTGTTTTCACTATCCGGCCGGATACCGGATAGTAGTAAAGTATCCAGCCGGATACCGGATAGTAAAATTTAAAAAAATCTTATTATTTTATAAACGCAAATCATACTCCAATAGGTTGTGGACACCGTTTATTTTTATAATCGCACATCAAAAATGTTTATTTTATAAACAAGTGGCAAATTGTGATGAATAAATACCAAATTTTACGCGATAACACTCGAACGCCCCCGAGTCGACCCGATCTCCGGTTACGTGCGACCATTCGGGTCGCACGTAACCGGAGATCGGGTCGACTGCCTGAATATTTCCGATCGCGCCAATATTCAAATCAAACTTATTATTATAACGGGTGTAAAAAGAGCAGTCACTTTAACTTTGGGATATGATAATACTACCTTTTCTCATGCTAGAATGTATTTTTTTTTACAAAAAAAAAAAATTGCCTTATTGTTATTTTTGCGACAAAAAAAAAGAAATGGTGAGAAGTTAAAAATTTTTTTTTAGTTTTTGACAAAAAAAAATATTAAAAAAAAATACATTTCCAAAATGAGGAAAGGTAGTATAATCGTGTCTCAAAGTTATAGTTGCTCTTTTTACACACTGTATATTATCTTAAGGCCGGATATCCGGCAGCCGGATATCCGGCGCTCCGGCCTAGTAGCTTGCCGAATATCCGGTATCCGGTATCCGGCCAACCTACTATCCGTTTCATCTCTACTTAATACGTTACTACATATCCCAAAATGTTTATGTGACAGTTTAAACTCCATTTTCTGGGTAACATTTTTTTCGACATCACCTTCATCGATTCATATCTTAAATTGTTGTAATTAAATACCGTCACTCGAGAATTAATTTTAAAATGTACAGAAGCGTTATGATTGATGTATTGTTTCCCAAACAGAAAGTTTGACACATTCTTAGGCGCTACACAAAGAGTTGCCAGTTACTTTGAAACGACAAAGTGTTAGAGAACTTATTAAATTTAAGCAAAGTTATTCAAACTAGATTTGTCTTGCGCTCTGCCATGTTGACTGTTATAAATTAATCATAACTATAAACAAAATTAAAATTAAACCTCCAATTGTCTAGCAGTGATCGAACTGTTGATGATGAATCAGTGAAATGAAATGAAATGAAATGAAATGATGTTTATTTGGTAAAAATATGGTTTACAAGGTGTTACAATTTTTTTAGGCTCACACATTTTGTCGCAGCTAACGACGTCCAAATACATATTATTTATTATATTATTATTTTTAACTTGTCTCAGTACTAAAATTACTAGATTTTTTCTACAAACATTTTATAAATAATTATGTTATAAATAGTTGCTTATAATAATATTTTTTAAAATAATGAAATAAAATCACACAACAATTTGATAAGATACATAATTAATAAGTCAAAAGGTTTACAAATTATGGTATGTCAAAAATACAATTTTATAATAATCATTTAAATAATTGTTTATAATAATATGTTTTAAAATAATGAAATAAAATCACACAACAATTCGATTAGATACATAAATAATAAGTCAATAGGTTTACAAATGAAGGTATGTCAAAAAATACAATTTTATAATAATCATTTAATAATGTCAGGAATTAAAAATACATAATACTATCATCATACAAATATAAAATTTAATTAATTAATCATTTAAAAATTCTTTAACACTATAGTATGATTTTTCCATTAATTTCTTTTTCAATTCTCTTATGGAATGGTTTTTGGACAGTAATTTTATTTTTATAGGCACTTTGTTATAAATTTTTACACACATTGCATATGCATTATTTAGGAATAAACTAGTTTTAGGTTTTCTGTCTATTATTAGTCTATTCGAGTTTCGCAAGTATTTAGTGGGTATCATATCTACTAATTGTGTGAAAATGTGATTATTGTTAATTACAAATTTAAATATTTCTAAAATGTACATACTTGGCAGAGTCATTATATTGTATTGTTTAAATATAGGCTTACATGATTCGTACGGTGGTACTTTAGCTATGGCACGTATGCATTTTTTTTGTACAAGAAATGCTTTGTCAATAAGTGTGGAATTTCCCCAAATTATGAGTCCATAGTGGAGGACTGACGAAACATAGCCGTGATAGGCCATAATTGCAGTACGAATGCTTACTGTCCAACTTAACCTGCGTAAAACAAATACAAATCTGTTTAACTTAGAACACACTTTTTCTATGTGTGCGTGCCAGTTACAATATTTATCAATTTGTATGCCTAAGAACAGGTTTTCATCTACTTCATTTATAATTTCATCTTTATATTGTATGTTAAGTTGCAAAGGTTTTTTATTGTAGGTTCTAAATTGTATGTATCTAGTTTTATTAAGATTAATTTTAAGATTATTAGATGTAAGCCATTGAATTATTTGCTCGAGTATTAAATTAATGTCACTTTCGATTTTTTTCACGTCTGATTTATTATTGTAAGAAAATAGGATTGATATGTCATCTGCAAATAGAGTCAATTTATAATTATTAGTAATTGGAATGTCATTAATATAAAATAAGAATAATAAAGGACCTAAAACTGAGCCTTGTGGGACCCCAAATTCATTTAATAGGCTTTTCGATTTACTGTTAACTAATTCTTTATTCATGTTTATGTGTTCTATAACTGTGTGTTGTGTTCTATTTTCTAGAAATGACTTTATCCAGTCGAGCGCCAGACCCCTTATGCCCATTCTGCTTAATTTTTCTAATAATATTTTATGGCAGACAAAATCAAACGCCTTAGTCATGACTATAAATGTAACTATACAAAGATCTTTATCGTCAATACTGTTAACAATTTGGTTAGTTATGTTAAAGCAAGCCTGTTGTGTAGATTTGTTTTTCTGAAATCCATACTGTTCATTTCTTAATAATTTGAATTTATTGACAAAAGAAGTTAATCTATTGTGCATTGTTTTTTCAAATATTTTAGACCAAATGGGGACTAAAGTAATAGGTCTGTAATTTGTTAACTGTCTCCGATCACCTTTTTTATGTAAGGGTTTAATGATGGATTTTTTTAAGTTATCTGGAAAAGCTCCATAAGTAAAAGATTTATTTATAAGTTCTGTTAGTATTGGGGCTATTACATTTTGACATTTCTTTATTATTTTTGTGGTAACTTCATCATGGCCAACTGCACTAGTATTTTTTAAGGAAGAGATGATTTTTAATATTTCTTCACATGTACATGGATACAGAAAAATGCTCATGTCATTGTCATCAATCGTGTTTGTTAGTATGGTGTTTGAATTTATATTAATGTTTGTAGTCTTAATAAAATAATCGTTGAATGTATTTGCTATATCTAAAGGTGTATCAATCCTTTTATTATTTAAATTTAATATTTCTGTAATATACTTTTTTTCGTCACAGCTATTCGAACAATTTTTAACTATGTTCCATGAAGCTTTGCACTTATTTTTTGCCTTTGCAACGTATTTAGTATGTGATATTATTTGTGCACATTTAAAACAATTTCTTAATGTTTTGCTATATATTTTGTAATTATTTTTTGTTGATTTATTTTTCTCCCGATATGCCTTAAATTGTAATTTACGTTTTGTTTTACAGCTTAGTTTTAAGCCTTTAGTGATCCAGTGTGGTAATATGTTATTTTTTTTTATAACCTTTAAACGGACTAGAGGGAAGCAGAGTTTATAAAGTAGTAAAAAAATGTCATAAAAATAGTTAAAAGATTCATTAAAATTATTTAAATTATAACATTCATTAAAGGAAATGCTTGCTAAATAGTTTTTAAATTTTTTTATATTATCATTGTTGTATGCTCTTTTATACATATATTCATATAATGTTTTGTTTTTAATGTTATTATGTCCTTCTATTGTTGCTGAAATTAGTTGTGCTGTGTTATGATCTGAAAGACCCAGATGTAAAAGTTCAGTATGTGCATGGGTCAAGTTACTCAATATATTATCTATACATGTCAATTGTCTTGTTGGTTGATTAAAATGTATTGTTAAATTATAATTACTGGAGATGTCTCGTAGAGTATCCGAGTCTTTACTTCTTTTGAGTAGGTTGATATTAAAATCTCCTGCAATAATTATTTTTTTAATAGACTTTTTGTTTATACTATGCAATAAAGTGTCTAACTTTTGGAAAAAAATACTAATTACAGAGTTAGGAGTTCTGTATAAGCAGATGATAACTATATTTAGGTCTGAAATTTCTATACCACAACATTCAAAGTCGTTATCACTAGAGAGGGTAAAGTCAATACTATTGTAGTTTGTTAATGTATTTTTTTTCACAAGTATGCAAACCCCACCTCTTTTTTGTTTTTTTGACCTATTATAAAATGCTGCTAAGTTGTAATTATTTAAGTTTATATTTTTTTCTGTTCCTTTTTCAATAAAAGTTTCAGTTAGACATATTATATCGGGTTCTTTGTTTTCAGATCTAAGTTCTATAAGTGAAATTTCGAGCTGACATCTTTTGGCATGAAAACTAGCAATATTTTGGTGAAATATTTTAATTTGTTGCTTTTGGTTTGTCACGAAAAAAAGCTTGTGGCTTAAAATAGTCAGTAATATATTTTTGTATTTTTTTGTCATTGTTATATATTTCACAGTGCTTAGTTTTAATTGTGTCACCATTAATTTTCATTTTATTCTTATTAAAGTATTGATTGTGAGACTTATTTTTATTGTAATTATAGTATAATTGATTGTTAAATTTATTTTTATTCTTATTATAATACTGTTTTTGTTGTTTGTGACCAGTAAAAGTTTTGAATGTATTTGTTCTAGATTTGTTTACAAATGTTTGTTGAACTACAGTTTTTTTTGTATTCCTAGTCCTAATTTTTAAGAAGTTATTCTCATAATATATCTGATCAATAGTATAGTTTATTTTATAGCATATTTTAATTATGTTTGGTACTGGAATGTTATTAAGATTTACAAAATGACTATTGGCATAGTTTTTACATGTAATTTTAATTAAGTTATTTAATGAAAAACAGTGCTTATAACATCATCACGTCAGCTCTCCAACAAAAAAAAATCCGATTTTCGATTTATCCATTTGGGAGCTATGATTTCACAGCTGTGTTTGGTTTTAATAGTGCTATAAAAATATATAAAAACATTAATTTATAGGTTGATTACATTACTCCTTTACGTCACGCAGTTACGTAAAAAATATAAGGATCTGATTGTAGTAATAAAAAAAATATATGGAGAGCTATCTTTAAATGCTGTGTACACTTGTAATTAACTTTTGTGCTAGAACTTAGTAAACATAATTAGGTTAGGTTGCAATTAGCAATAAGCTGATGGTATATCTATTGAAATGGCATAGTTAGGCAAAATCATAAAATGGCCTAGGTGAACTAACTAAATAAATAAAAAACGTCGATTGACTTCGAATAGAGGCTAACATCGATTTGTTCGTAGTACAACATCGTTGTTCTAGGTTAATTACCAAATAGTGTTTATCAGCTTAGCAATTCTGACCCTTAATAGTTTAGATGCACGGAATACCAGCGGATCATAAATTAAATAGCACCGCTGACAAGTATTACCACAGATTGCTAATTCTATCCTCGATCCACCTGAGGAATAATGAATTGCTCTCAGACAGCCAAATAAATTTTCCCCTTGAAGACTTACGCGTAAAGTTTAATAAAGCAAATACGAATGAATTTACATTCACTGCGATATTTGAGCATATTCCTGGAGATTTATTACCTCCTAAGAAGCTTTGCCGGGAATTATATTAAAAATATGCTTAATGAAGTGTCGACCGACATCTATTTGTTATTTAGTACGGGCACAAAGTAGATATATATATAACAGAGACACGACCTAGTACTAGAAAATGGTAACAGCCTAATACTGGCAATTCGACTGGCTATTTTTGTTTTCTTCGATTTTCAGGCACATTCCGGAACCGCCATCTAGCACCACTATTAGAAAATACTAATTACTAATTTCGTTTCGTATCTTCTTCTTAATTAAGGAGTTGAATTTAGCTTAATGTGATGTTATGCTGTATGTTATTTGTACTTAATTCGGCATATTTACATTTTATAATTTGTTTTATGTTTTAATGGGTCAGAATATGGAATATGTATAGTTCCTTTTAAATTATACTTTATCTTAAAAACGCCGAAATTTTGACATATTCACTTATTGTGAACACTCATCGTATTATTAAAGGATCGTACTTGATTACCCATTTTATAAAAATTAAAGAATAATTACTACATCATAGTTAATGCTACATTGTTAGTATTATCACTGTCACGCAATAGTATGTAGAGAGGCTAGCTAGCCAAACCTCAAAAAGTTATGGAAGCCGAAAAATCTGGTCAAATATTTCATCACACGAATAAACACAACAGAAAACGAGAGATATAACGGCAAAAACTGCGAGGTTTTGTGTTTGTGTGAGAACCAAAAGTAAACTGAATAGTGAATAATGAGAAGTTTTTACAGAAGATAAGGATTAACAAGGTACGTATGAACAACGTCGCGCCGGATCCCGCCCAAACTTTTAATGGAGTTGCACTGGAACTCCTAAATATATTCAATATTACTCTTTGGGATAGAGAATAGTTGGAAAATCTTTACGTTCGCCTGCACCAACTGTCGCAGCTTACTCGTTCATTAAACAATATTTTCATCATTTCATAACCATGAATGATGCCTATTAACCATTAGGAACGCCAATTTTAAACTGATTTAACTAAAGGAGGTTTAGTTTGACCTGTATGTTTGTATGCATGTCCTGCTATTTGGACGAGGACGCCAATAAATATTCTGTTTATCAGGGATAGTAAGCTTAAAGATAATATTTATTCTCATTAAGATCACATTCGCACTAGTGAGTGTAGACTACACAGCGAGTTATTTACAGCAGAAAAATAATCGCCGTGCATACGCCATGATATGACAAATTACATGAGAAAATAGTGATTTACTTTGTAAAACACTAGTTTCTCATGTTAGTGACATAAAGTTATAGTAGTGCGCATTGACACTAGCGATTTTCATAAGCATTTGATCTGCGATATCGCGACTACGCATGGGACTAGAACATTACTATGTCACTTTGGTACATGAGAAACAGTATTTTTCAAATTGGGTTTCTATCGTCAGTTCGCAGTTAGTATACTAAATAATAAAATGAATGGTAATGTATAATATATCAATATTAAATTCAATGTATGTAATGTATCGTTACGATATGAATTGAAATGCAATGTGCAGGCTTGGGGAGACTAATTAAAAGATGTATTTGATCCGACTGTCGTTTAATAACTAACTTATATTACTAATCATTCATACAATATATAGGGAGGTGACACATACACTACACCTCCCCCGTATTTATGAAAAAAAAAAATTAACAGTATATTTTTTTTTTACTTAAATCTAATAACTAATTAAACCTCGTATAGAAAATACACATAATTATACAAAATACAAATTTGTTCTTGTTTTTAAAAAAATATCGCAAAACCTGTTTTAATATTAGTGATGGGTTGTTGACGATGTTATCAATTATTTTAAAAACCTGAAAATAATTTTTTAATAAAATATAGTAACAATGTATAAATTTTTTTTTTAATTGTCTTTTCATTTCATTATATCACATTTTACAAATTTTAATTAGTAGGTAGGTATCCTAATGCATCTCTCTTTTATGTCGCTCTTCTAACATAAAAAAAAACATTTTTTAAAACTCCACTTTATTTATGTCAATTTATTTAACATTTTCGATACTAACTATTCTTTCATCCTTTGTTAGAAATATTTTCATTTCACATTTTACTATCATTTCATTTATTCTACTAACATATTGATATAAGTGATCTGGGCCCTAATTCTCAGTCCTCGAACTAAGTTTTTACTATCGGTCTGTCCCGCTCATGCAAATGAGATTTACCGCGCGTGCGAGCGGGATATACTAATATTCGGAAATGAGTTCTAGGCCTGAGAATCGCCGCCCTGGACATAGGTACTTCCATTAAACATCATAATCATTACCTTATTTCTTATTCCTTTTTTTTATTTATATTTATTTATAGTCGACTCTTTATTTTATTATATCTTTATTTTATTATGGTACTATTTTTTTCATACTTCATGTGCGCACTTTATTTGGTACAATATTTCATTTTATTATTCAACATATAACGGGACCTATTTTAAGACTAACAACAACAAAAAAACAAAAAAAAATGTCTCCAACCATTTTGTTTAAGTGGAGGATTATTCCCGCCGAGCATGCTCTAAGTACCATTTATATTTTCTCGTACCATATTTGTACCATATTTAATACTAAAGGATTTGTTTTAAGGCTACATGACCTCCAACTATTCTCACAGAGAAAACTCGTTTACACCATGATCGAATGAAGGATTCCTTTTGCGTATTTTATTATTAATGCATTCAGCATTTGTTTATTCCATATACATAGCATTTTAGCTTGTATTTAATTTATGCACTACGGCATTTTTTTCGTAAATCTATCCAAAATCCTTACAAAATAACCAAATCCATAATTTTGACACACTCAATATTTAAAATATCCATCAACTATTGGATGATCAGGCCAACATCCCTATCTTCCTATAAATAACAATCCTATTTCAATCAAATACCTTCTTATAAAACTAAAACCAATATCCTTTACTTCAAACTAACCTTTCTTTACATTCCTTCATAAAGCTAAAGCATAAAGCTCGCTATGTTACAAAACTAAATATCACATTCCTAATCCTTCACAATTATATTACGTCAAATCCGTGTATGTATGCCATATCCAGTATTAATTATTCTAAGAAAATGTAGCTTATCGACTTACATATTTTATGTAGTTAAAAGAATTTTATTACATTTCCCAGAAATATAATGTCTCTTTTAAGCATTACTACCTACGTTCTACTATGCCAATTAAATATAAATATTAACTTCATATACTATTTTCCTTTACCTATCTATTTTATACTTTGCTACTACAAACATAATTAAATTTAAATTATTCTTAAAAAAAACCTTTTAATCAAAACTAACTTGAATTAGATTGCATTGGAATACATAGCGAAATTAACATAATACTATTATTGTTATAAGTATTTGTCCTTGAAGGAAAGTTACTGTTGCTAATTGCAACACAATATTTTGCACATATGTAAACTACTGGAATTCTAAATGCTTGCTTGACACTTTTGGATGCATGTTGCAACTTAAGGTTATGCATCGTATTGCTAATGTTTTACTTCACACCATAAATGGTATAGCAAAAGTTGAGATGATATGTTATGCGACACTAATAATAATTGATGATCTCATAACATAGAACATGGGTGGTCTACTAGTATTTAATTTAATTTTGCACTACTGAATACAAAAATATTATATTATTAAATTAAATCTTCTGTCCTTACACTATGTTAACTAAATTACCAAAATGTATATTACCTTTAAGTTACATACAAAACTAACAAAATATTCACGTTATATTATGTATTTAAAAATTCCTATTACCAAAAAAAAATCTTCTGTAAATTATAGTTTTTGTACAACCCTAGCTTCAATTAACAACAGTTTCTACTTAAATTTGGTTGCGCGAATGCTGTGCTGGCACTGCTGATATTTGACGCTTTTTCCAGCAAGGCGTTACTTACCTTGAAAACTTACCTGTGATGCTACCTAACTATTTAACCAACTGCGCCTAATATTTAGATAGTTATGACTTATTAATATTACTATGTATTCCTTTTTCCATATACCAAAAATAATGGACATAAATTATCCTACATCATTTTTTTTTATAACTTGAGTTAAACTTATTTTTCGTACATAAGCAATATATATAGTAGTAATTATTATATTATTTAAAATGCATCGTCAACACCCATTTATATTAATTATTTATAAAATTAATAACTTTTTCTTTCATTTAAACCAGTAAAAAAAAATACCTTGGCCTTAGCCATTTTATTACAAAAAATACTATAAAATCTCTTAACTCGAAATATAGATTTTACACACAGATTACAAACAGGATAAAATTGGAAAAGAAATTATAAATTACACATGCTATAAATAATTTTGAGAAAAAATATAGATTCAGAAAAAAATATATAGTGGATATTACAATTTATCTAAATGTTACGTTACAAAACGTCTTTTTGCGTCCATGGGTCGCTGATCTCCCGGCTGCGTCCACTTCCGACTCGACCATCTCCCAGCTGCCTGCTCTACATTTCCACTCATCTGACTCCTACATCTCCCGGCTGCCTGCTCTCCATATCCACTCATCTGACTCCTACATCTCCCAGCTGCCTGCTCTCTATATCCACTCATCTGACTCCTACATCTCCCGGCTGCCTGCTCATCATCTCCAGTTATTTCATTTCAACAACTCTCAGCTTCCTGCAGCTCATCAGCGCCACTAATATTGTTGTTTATTTTTCACTAATTTGTTATTTTATTTTTGAAACAGATTTGTATATTTTGTCTCTACACTATTTATTTATTAATATTATAAAAACTACACTGTTTATATTTTAGTCTCTCTCTACCGGCCGGTAAAAATAATATTTAATCGTTCAATATTTTATGAATATAAAAAAGTACATTTTTCACTGCTATTTATTGTTCACACATATAATTAATTTACTATCCAATTTTTTTTTATCACTCACTTTACTGTTTTTCACTTTTTCTGTCCCATCTGCGCAGCGCTGCCACGAGGCAGCACTGGCAGGGTCGCCATGCAATGTGCAGGCTTGGGGAGACTAATTAAAAGATGTATTTGATCCGACTGTTGTTTAATAACTAACTTATATTACTAATCATTCATACAATATATAGGGAGGTGACACATACACTACAGAAAGTCAATGACCTTCAAACAGTTATAAGCTACCTATATTTACAATTATACACATTAATAGTTAAAGTAAGGTTACATAATTACAATGACAGTTAGTGATAACAAATTACAGTCAACTAGATCAAAATTGGTGTATCCATTTGGGATCTACGATGCTACGGAGAGGCACATTACACATAAGAGACACGTCAAAATTATAACATTAAGGCCGTTTTTCACCAAGCAATGTTAAAGTTAACGTCATGTTAAAATACCATGCCATCTCATTCATTGACAGGAAATACGAGAGGGATAACATGATATTTAACATGGCGTTAACTTTGACATTGCTTGGTAACACAACACGCCCTTTTTTTTAACAACTTTTGTTTAACACGCCCTTAACCTTTGTTTTTGTTGTGTGTAAAGTAACAACCACTTGTCATTGTACAAAATATTATTTTATATTCCTGATAGAAAAAATAATTTAAAATACCTTGTAAGTACGGAAAGTTTTGAATATTTCAATTTTAACGAGTTTTAAATAAATTTCGTATTTGTAACCTCATCAATTCCTCCACAGAAGTTCCGAAATGGCAGTAATTAAACTACCATTACCGAAGTTCACGTTTCCACAAAATTTCACAAAACTTCTGCTTTCTTTACTCCAACTTCCAAACTGATTTGATTATGAAGATAAATACATATTAAAATCCAGTATTTTATGAATGTATTATCTTTTTGCATTTTTAAAAATTACTTATTTTAAATTTCTATGATTCTTGAACACTTAACACAACACACACAAATTAGCACACAATGTTTTATATTGTAATGTAAAATATTTTTTTTTAATACAAAAAAATATCCTAGGGTAATCGGAAATGGTATATAAATTTTAAAATAACGTATTAAAATTTGTCTAAAATTAGGAAAATACATAAAGAAGTATTGCATTCTATAACTCTAGTATAAAGAATACAAGAAATATTAGCACAGAACATTTATCTGGGGGCACGGTCGTGCCCCCGTCAAGACGAGCCAAGCGAAGCGCATGGGCACTACCTACCTTTTCTCGAAAGGTTTCGTCGTTTTTTTGAACTCCCATAACTTTGCTTTGGATGATGCTAAATAGTTGAAAATTTCAACATATAATGACACCAGTAAATACATGAATTATACAGTTTGAATGTCGTACCTATTATACTTTAGATTTTATCGATGTCTAAAAACCCCTGATTTCGTCACTGACTCATTTATAGATCATCAAAATTCTTAGGTTACTGCCGGAAATCTTAGAAAGCTGAAATTATGTATCTAAGCTGTTATTGCTACAAAACCAACAAAACAAATATTAAAATGTAAATGCCGCCATTTTTTCCATGAATCCAATATGGTGTTCCACCAAAAGGATGTTTATTATAAGGATCTGATGATCTTTAATTTATAAAAGGAATATAATATACAAGTACATAAAAAACCTACGACCTACTTTTTGTAGGACCAATAATCGTTCAGAGTTTTGCTCCATATAATTTATGTCCGACTTTATGTATGTTGAGTGCGTTGCACTACTGCAATCAGTATATTCTATTATTCATCTACAAAAAGTCGGTCACCAATTATTTATCGGTGACCGACTTTTACCGAAGATGAAAAATATATTATTATATTATTTATGAGAGGGAAATTTGTTTTTTTATCCACTTATTTAAAATTAGTGCGAATATGCAGGCAGCTAATAGTTGTTGTGTTGCTGGGCGTCGGCAGGCGCCGCGGCGCTGGGCGTCGTGGCGCTCGGCGTCGGCAGGCGTCGCGGCGCTGGGCGTCGTGGCGCTGGGCGTCGGCAGGCGTCGCGACGCTGGGCGTCGGGAGGCGTCGCGGCACTGGGCGTCGGCAGGCGTCGCGACGCTGGGCGTCGGGAGGCGTCGCGGCGCTGGGCGTCGGGAGGCGTCGCGGCGCTGGGCGTCGGCAGGCGTCGCGGCGCTGGGCGTTGGGAGGCGTCGCGGCGCTGGGCGTCGGCAGGCGTCGCGGCGCTGGGCGTTGGGAGGCGTCGCGGCGCTGGGCGTCGGCAGGCGTCGCGGCGCTCGGCGTCGGCAGGCGTCGCGACGCTGGGCGTCGGGAGGCGTCGCGGCGCTGGGCGTCGGGAGGCGTCGCGGCGCTGGGCGTCGGCAGGCGTCGCGGCGCTGGGCGTTGGGAGGCGTCGCGGCGCTGGGCGTCGGCAGGCGTCGCGGCGCTCGGTGTCGGCAGGCGTCGCGGCGCTGGACGTCGTGGCGCTCGGCGTCGTGGCGCTGGGCGTCGGCAGGCGTCGCGGTGCTGGGCGTCGGCAGGCGTCGCGGCGCTGGGCGTCGTGGCGCTTGGCGTCGCGGCGCAGGGCGTCGGCAGGCGTCGCGACGCAGGGCGTCGGCAGGCGTCGCGGCGCTGGGCGTCGTGGCGCTCGGCGTCGCGGCGCTGGGCGTCGTGGCGCTGGGCGTCGGCATGCGTCGCGACGCTGGGCGTCGCGAGGCGTCGCGGCGCTGGGCGTCAGCAGGCGTCGCGGCGCTGGGCGTTGGCAGGCGTCGCGGCGCTGGGCGTCGGCAGGCGTCGCGGCGCTGGGCGTCGGCAGGCGTCGTGGCGCTCGGCGTCGGCAGGCGTCGCGGTGCTGGGCGTCGGCAGGCGTCGCGGCGCTGGGCGTCGGGAGGCGTCGCGGCGCTGGGCGTCGGCAGGCGTCGCGGCGCTGGGCGTCGGCAGGCGTCGCGGCGCTGGGCGTCGGGAGGCGTCGCGGCGCTGGGCGTCGGGAGGCGTCGCGGCGCTGGGCGTCGGCAGGCGTCGCGGCGCTGGGCGTCGGCAGGCGTCGCGGCGCTGGGCATCGGCAGGCGTCGCGGCGCTGGGCGTCGGGAGGCGTCGCGGTGCTGGGCGTCGGGAGGCGTCGCGGCGCTGGGCGTCGGCAGGCGTCGCGGCGCTGGGCGTCGGGAGGCGTCGCGGCGCTGGGCGTCGGCAGGCGTCGCGGCGCTGGGCGTCGGCAAGCGTCGCGACGCTGGGCATCAGGAGGCGTCGCGGCGCTGGGCGTCGGGAGGCGTCGCGGCGCTGGGCGTCGGCAGGCGTCGCGGCGCTGGGCGTCGGCAGGCGTCGCGGCGCTGGGCGTCGGCAGGCGTCGCGGCGCTGGGCGTCGGCAGGCGTCGCGGCGCTGGGCGTCGAGAGGCGTCGCGGTGCTGGGCGTCGGCAGGCGTCGCGGCGCTGGGCGTTGGGAGGCGTCGCGGCGCTGGGCGTTGGGAGGCGTCGCGGCGCTGGGCGTCGGCAGGCGTCGCGGCGCTTGGCGTCGGCAGGCATCGCGGCGCTCGGCGTCGGCAGGCGTCGCAATGCTGGGCGTCGGCAGGTGTCGCGGCGCTGGGCGTCGGCAGGCGTCGCGGCGCTGGGCGTCGTGGCACTCGGCGTCGCGGCGCTGGGCGTCGGCAGGCGTCGCGGCGCTGGGCGTCGTGGCACTCGGCGTCGCGGCGCTGGGCGTCGAGGCGCCTCCCGACGCCCAGCGCCGCGACGCCTGCCGACGCCGCGACGCCTCCCGACGCTGGGCGTCGGGAGGCGTCGCGGTGCTGGGCGTCGGCAGGCGTCCATCTGTTGTTAAATAAAACAACAAGCAGGCTCCATCTGTTGTTAAATAAAACAACAATATGATGTGAGATGATTATAAAGCTAACGTCAGTGTCAGAGTAATATCCGTATAATCTTATATAAAAATCGTTCGACACCTCGATAGCGCGATGCAGTTGCCTAACAGCGACATCTATGTTTAGAACTGTGAAACATCTAAACACAAACATTTAACAGTCGGTAACATTTTATAATTATCGGTAAAAACGTGATACTTGGCCGTTTTGCTACCGTTACGAAGATTTTATAGGCATTCATTTATCGTGTGTGAAATAAAACGGCCAAGCATCACGTTTTAACTGAAATGTAGAGTAAGTGAAGCTAAGCCTAGTAAAGTAAGGGCGCATAGATCAAGAACTTTGGTTCCACATGAGATTTGTCCACTTTTTGATAGATTTTGATCAAGGTGCTTGTAGATTTAGGGCGAGTAGTCTTTAAAGCTTGGCTTTATACGATATCTGATAACTTTTTCACAGGGTAAGCTATGTAGACTCGTCTTGGCAACATTTTTACATGAAATAGTGGGATTATTATTATACATAAAATTGTCACCGAAACAGCCAAAAACAGATCCATCAAATATTAATTGTTTAAATATATCGATCACATCTACGTAGATGAACCACGAGGCACGTCTGTTGAATAATCTTGAGTGACATTCTTTTTATGAAAATAAGTTTTTTAATTCAGCGCCGATTGTTACAAACTTCACTTCGGTGCAAAAATTTCTTTTGCATATGAAATATAATGAAGGTTTCTGACACACGATGGATGGGAATTTCGTGCTGTATTCAAAAACTCCACTTGTTAAAAGTTATTTTTGCTTATTAGTGATTTTTCGTGAAAACTCAGCTCAATTTGGTTGTTAAAAATGTGTGTATCTTTCGAATTATATTTATTTCGACAAAGCGCGATCAGCGTGAAAATAAAGTGTCTATTTGGTATGTTAGGTGCTATAAATATATAAATATGCTTACTATTTTTAATGCAGTCGCATATTTTGAGGAAATCGTGGACAAAAGCGACTGTATCATAATGTTAATAATATACGATTTATATATACGATTTTATGGGCCGATTTTGTGGAAACCCGAAACAACAGGAGAGCAAGCAGGAGACACTTAATAGTGCCCAAGTGTGTGCACAATACAAACAGACACTTTTTCTTCCTTTTTCCCTCATAACCCAGTGTAATACCCAACACGGCTGGGAAAAGGAACTGGCAGGTCAACATTGCTCATCTGACGTATGGAACATCTTTCTTGTCAGACAATCAAGTGGTCAGACTACATTGTCCTAACGAAACTTTAAAAAACATGTTTAGTTGTTCCAACGCAGTAATTGTACTCACGACCTATGAGTCGAGAGAGTTTAGTCACTACACCACGGAGGCGTCAACATCTATACTAATATTATAAAGCGGAAGAATTTGTTTGTTTAAACGCGCTAATCTCAGGAACTATTGGTCCGATTTGAAAAATTCTTTCTTTTTTGGATAGTCCATTTATAGAGGAAGGCTGTAGGCTATATAATATTACGCTGCGACCAAAAGGAGCGAAGCGTCAGTGAGAAATATTGCAAAAATGGGGAAATTTATTCACATTTGAGGACTTTTATTGCGTGCGGTGCATAAACAGTTTAAGTTACTCAAAAAACATGTATGAAAGAATTATTCCTTTTTAATAATCATAATAACAAAAAACAACGTAAGCAATCAAAAGATAATCGCGATAGTGTTTCTGACTACCACGCGAATGAAGTCGCGGGCACAGCTAGTAATATAATATATTGGAAGATACCAAACCCTAAGAACTATGCGAACAAAACATAATATGCGTTTAATTAAAGTTAAGCGTCGACGAGGAGTCCATTAATAGTTGCTGAAGGATATTGTATGGAAACTTACATACATCATATATTACAGCTCATCCCAGGAATATACTGTTATTACTTTTCGGACAATTACGGGAAAACTGTTATGGATTAGATTAATGCTTAGAATTAACGGCCTAAAATACCAGCGGTCCAATCATCAACATCGGTACTATTCTCCGTTCCAATTTTAATTTCAAATTCCATTTATTTTTTTATTTTTTATTTAGGGACTTTAACGCACAGCTTCAATTTAATGTGATTTAGATTAAATAGTTAAACGTACGTGTTTTTTGTACGGGACTCCCGTAATTATAATTTTAATTTATTTTATTTTTTTTTTTAATTATTTATTTAAGATCGCTCAAACATCAATGGTCATTAGCGACTTTAGGTTTACATTTTATATTAAATTATAGTAATTAATTAATTAATTCATTCATTAGTAGTTTTTGTTATGTATAGTAACAGAAATATAATATAGTCTGTGAAATTTACGAGTACAACTATCTGACTATCGCGGTTCCAACGGGAATCAAACCCACGACCTCCGAGTCGAGAGCTACGCTCAAACTACTAGGAGTTTTTCACTTTATAAGTTATCCTACATGTTACGAACGGTATCGAAATCATCGTCAGGTTTTAGAACTTACTTATTTACTTAAAGTTAGAAGATCCTCGACAGTTATTTTTAAAAAAACATTTTTTTAACACTAATATTATAAAGAGGAAAGATTTGTAGATATTTTTGTATGTAACGACTTAACTCAAAAAGTACTGGACCGATTTTAATAATTCTTTTTTCATTAGAAAGCTACATTATCACTGAGTAACATAGGCTATATAAATATCAATTGCTGTTCGTTAGTCCTGCTAAAACTCGTATTTTAGCAGGACTAACGAATTTTTGGTCTTGAAATATTCGTGGAAGTCCCGGGAAGGTTTACACGGTTTCCATGCTCAACGAAGTGGGCACGGGTCAGCAAGTTTTTTAATAAAACGGATTTATTGGGGGATATCAAATAAGATTCACCGCAAATAGCCATTTAAATTTTATTACTCGTTTTCACCGTTCAAATAATCATAACACGATTATGGCAGGTAATAAAGGGCAATGCAGCCATATTTTTTTCCAATTTATTCTTAACAGCTTGTTTTATACTTTCATATTCGGTAATAGATTTGTGTAGTACTTAATTATGTTTTAGGGGCTGTTTCGTGGTCCTAATATAACTTGGAAATCTTTACACATTTTGCGAAGATAGCGTTGGGGGATAAATATAGAGACTGTGTTTTAATAATACAGTCTTTACTTCTTATCTATCCCTACTTACTACTAATGTTTACTATTTACAAAAAAAAACTATAGTACGTCCGAGACAAATTTAACCCAAACGTAAACAAACCCGTCTATGACACAACCATAGACTTGTCAGTGATGACAATTAGCCATTGTTAATACAATGATTATTGTTTGCTTAGGTAAAGAATCCTATAGATTTGACACATTGCCACAGCCGACAGGGACAAACGAAAAGTATATACAATATCTGTGTTGCCAACCCCATTTAAATATACCCAATTAATTCAGGAATCTTACTACTCGGGACTAACAAAGATTAGTACAGAACAGTAAAATACAAATTTACTAAAGAGAGAAAGTTTGTTCATATATATAACGGAGGTGCGGTATTTTGTGGGCGTCTGTTGATTGTTTTATATCGTTAGGAAATAATAAGCCGCACATATACAGTACCGGTATATTGTTCGTAATATAACAAGGTTTCACTCTAAAATATTAACTCAGGTCGTGGATGCAAATGGATAACGATCAGAAACGCGGAGAGTTCTGCGCTCACGTCCGTTCCGTCTGACACCCCACTGTTATGTGTCATTTCAAACGAGCATAGACCACTCCCAAGCCATGACAGCTGTCCAAATCATAGCTTGACGTTTCGTAGACAGATGACAGCTACAGGTGACATGTTGCACGACTGAAGCGCCATCCCGCCGACACGGCCATCCTGCCGCATCACACGTCCTCGTGTGTGCCTGAAAGAGACACATACTACCAGTAGCCTTTGCCGTCCCTCGGTCATCTCTGACCAATAAAACGTATTCACTTAACATCAAATTTATTACTTTTATCTTCTAACTTAGCACATTGATCACAAACTATGTTTACTGATTTCAAACTATGTCCACTAATTACATAGTGCTTTTGTAAATCAACAACATCGGAGGATATCTGAAGTTCAAACTTTAAATCAACTCATAATTAGACACTGAACACATATCGCGATTCTATGCACTGCCAAGTGCACTTCAAAACACATAACACCTCCTTCGAGTGTTATAGTATCAGTGCCTCCATCGAGCACATATTAAAAAAAAACAATGCCTCCATCGAGCATAACACTATGTGCCTCCATCGAGCACATAAGAGAACAATGCCTCCATCGAGCACTGTTCCCACCACCAGTGTAGCCGAACTTAATCACGCGATGTGCTAGAAACTTTTCAAAATTTAAATCAACTCATCATTACGCAATGAACACATGTCGCGATTCCATACAGTCTACACTCCACATAACACCTCTCTCGAGCATTATGCGATCAGCGCCTCCATCAAGCACGTCAAAAGAGAACAATGCCTCCATCGAGCATTTTCCCCCAAGTGTAACCGAACATAATCACGCGATGTGCCAGAAACTTGAGATCATCACTTTGATCAGCTAACTCTTCTACAACCAACTGACCTTCAGAGCATCCTTCTCAGTCTATCATGAGCATACTTGTATGTCCTCTTAGAATCTAACGTCTTTAGCAAGTATCGATCCCCATCTAGCGACTCAATGTTTATTCATCATCGAAATCAATATTTCGTAAATAGGCTTCAAACAAGACTGTACCAAATTTTCACACTACAGTCAAGAGATAAACAATTACGCTCACCAGATAAATTTTGTTTCGAATGTGATACTTCAACGAAGTACAGACTACAGAGCGGAAAGTCCTAGCCGTCGCGCCGCCGCGCCGCACAGCACCACCCGCCGCGCTCCGTCGCGTCGTCGCGTTGCGTTGCGTCGCGTCGCTAGCATTGCTCGAACACCCAACCTCCATCTGTACACAAAATTAAACAGCACAAAAAAATGTCCAGACTATGTAAAATTAAGTTCTTTTTGGGTTTCCTTATCGGTGTCGGTAGCCAATTTCATTGAAACCAGGCCAGCTGCATAGGAGTTATTTTATAGTGCCCAAGTGTGTGCGCAATACACAGAAGCACTCTTTCTTCCTTTTACTTTCATAACCCAGTGGAACGGTAAGTCGACACGTCTGGCAAGAGAATAGGCACAGGACCGACCCTTTACATGCCCATCCGACGCATGGATCATCTTTCCTGTCAGACAATCAGGTGATCAGCCTGCATTGTTCTAACCAAACTTAAAAACAATCTAACCAAACTTAAAAACAACCTTTTTTTTGTTTCATCGCGGGAATCGAACCCACGAATGAGAGCGTAGCTCTGAACCACTAGACCAAGGAGGCGATTCATTCGTCGTTCATAATACCTGAAGACTCGCTAGTGCGTTTACAACCTTTTACAAAATCACCAAGTTTGCCGAAGCTAACTGAAGTCACTCAATGAACTTTCTAATCTTCCACCGCATCAGTGGACTGCCACGGCCTCTGAGACTCTTGGACCGTTGAGTGTGTGATGCCTCGTTCACCATTAGTACCAGCTTATATACAGTAACTTCTGAAACATGAAATTAAAATGTGTTAATTCCATAAAACTCATATCACAAACAATATTATCATGTTAGACGAATTTTAAACTATTCCATATCGCATATTTGTTCTATAAAGTAATAGTCTGATAAATCTGTAGGTAATATGTATTCCAAATTTACTTTAACAGTTTTTTTTATAGCCAGCTTAGGAATAATTAACAATGTACTTGACATTATTTAAAGTTACTTTTTTTTTTTGTTTTAAGCTCACCAATGAAAATTACATTTTAGTATGTAGTTTCAAACTACCTACTTATTATCATGTAAACAATATTTACAAAGAACATGTCAATTATTATTGTATAAGCCTGTTTGTTTACAACTTGCGCTCACCTGCAGAGATAAGACCACTACTTGTTGTGTAATAATAATTATTATCATTAAAATCAAACTTTGATTTCTTCTTTATTTACTGTGTTGATTACACTCTATTAATAAGAATATAGCTAGTATAATAACAAGTTTTAAAACTCACATAATTTAATTATCAAAATACTGTAAGATCTTTTACTTTGAATCTCTTTTCTGTTAATAATACTGTGATTATAAAACCAGACCAATTTTGAACTTTACAATGAAATAAGTAATGATACTCATACAACCAGTTCACATCTTTGCGAAGCAAGTAGAGAAGTCCATAAGATACACAATGCTCATCTGCGTTGGTTGGTTACCCAGCAAAGCTCGTTCTATGCATCGGGCAAGCATGCAAGCTATGCAAGGCTATGCATCGTCCAGTCAAGCACTATCCCAGTGTATTGTCCATCTACAAATAAAACAAAACAGCAATACAAACGAACACTAAACTTTAAAGTTTATTTTGATTTTTGGGCAAGCAATTTCATGGAAACTTTGAAATTGTATTTACTTTGAAGGCTTCCAAATTATTACGAGGAATAAAAAGATTGCTACCACCTGTTACCAAAGCCACCAAGCTTATAACCAAGACCTGTCGTTGACCAACCACGTCAATCTTGTCATAATATCGTGGTTCTATAGTAAATCGTCACGTTCCCATTGTCAATCGTCACGTTCCCATTGTAAATCGTCACGTTCCCATTTTCAGCACGTTACCATCGTCAGCAGCGCTGTAATCCCATCATTCGTCTTTCTGCTATGCATATAGCATGCTGGATTTGGTAGTGGAGGCTCCGTAATATACTCTGTTCCGTCTCAACGTGATCTGAATGTCCAATCCATCAATTTTATAATCTATCTTGATTTTCAGAGTTACATCTCGCTCCTGATAACGGAGGTGCGGTATTTTGTGGGCGTCTGTTGATTGTTTTATATCGTTAGGAAATAATAAGCCGCACATATACAGTACCGGTATATTGTTCGTAATATAACAAGGTTTCACTCTAAAATATTAACTCAGGTCGTGGATGCAAATGGATAACGATCAGAAACGCGGAGAGTTCTGCGCTCACGTCCGTTCCGTCTGACACCCCACTGTTATGTGTCATTTCAAACGAGCATAAACCACTCCCAAGCCATGACAGCTGTCCAAATCATAGCTTGACGTTTCGTAGACAGATGACAGCTACAGGTGACATGTTGCACGACTGAAGCGCCATCCCGCCGACATATATATTTGTTTCCATTAAATTATGAAATTTGGAACGGATAAAGCAGGAAATAATATGTTACGTTTATGACGTGTAAATGTACCAACGGTTCCCATTTGCGCATAAAAAGTAGCATTGGCTGCTACTTTACATGCCCTAAACATATCATACAACAAAACCCAAGGTTTTAAAAAAACATCTTTACATCATAAATCATAATTATTTTCATCACAGACGCGGACGTAATAATAATTTATGTATGTCGGTACTCTATTTATGTTATCGAATGTACTATAATTTCTTGGCGGACATTCTTTTTATGTATTAATAAAACACAAACTATGTACTTGCACTTTTTTTCACTTTATTATAATATAAACCTACACCGACGATGACTTCATCGAAACCGGTCGTGTATTTTAACAAATATAAAAATATGTAAATTAATGTAAAATCACTAATAAAGTATATATTATATATGTAAAAAAGTATATAAAATAAAAAATAAGGTGTTTAAAGGTGTAATCTGTGCATATAGTCATTATTTAAATGATTTTATTATTTGCATTTTTTTTTAATTATTGGTATATTACAACATTTATGGGTCGTTATTCAAAATGATTATTTCCGTAACTGTATTCATACCGTTTGCTATTGGAAGTAGATGCACAAATTTCTTCCTCCTCGTTTAAGCATTTGGTATTTTCCTTTTCATGCCTGTATATAGTATATAGTTTCATACCATTTCCGGGGACATTTAAATTTTTAATTTATTTCTTATACCAACTACAATTTATAAATATAATCTCATTCGACTATTCACCGCAGTTCAAGAGTTCATGAATGGAAATTTTTGGAGTGACTTTTACGACTTATATTCACTATACGTCTTCCAATAAATATTTCTTCGGCTTTCCTAAAACAAAGCAATAATATATAAAATAGTAGTAGAGGCGTTCGTTAAATGTTGTCAAGATTTCCATTTCCATCGTTATTTTACAGTAAAAAAATAGTACTTTTAGTGAACTTATGTAAGTAAATTTCAGTAGGCTCTACACAAGACTCTGAATATAATATTTTTATAACATTATAATAATCACTTTTATAGTACGTAAATAAATACCATAAAAGTAACTAACCTGCTCGATGACATGACGCGTAGGAATACGGGTTTAAATATGTCATATTTGCTGTTTTTCTAAAACTTTGTTCAAAATGTCTAGAGCATACTCGAGTATATTTGGTTGGTTGCTAGTTTTGTCGGCCTGTGGCACGAATCCATAATTGGCGGGTTGAAGAGTCCTTTGGAAATCTGTAACAACAGTTTCACTATTGCACAGCTTAAGATTTAATAATAAAATTAAAAATATAATATATATACGGTCGAATCGAGAAACCTCCTCTATTTTTGAAATTAGGTTAAAAAAGACCCCACTTTTAGGGTAAATTATGAGTACCTTAGCTGGTATCCCCATAAAATCTTTAACATTACTAAGTCAAAAAGTAGTTTAAAATGGCGGACTGCCTGACATTTGTTTCGAGGATGACAATTTAACCTTGTCACATACATTGGTTGGATAATACATTTATTATTGTAATTTTAAATAACATTTTAATTCATTATTTCTATTCACAATAACCTATTAATAGCTTATTAGTGTGCTACGGAACACAACCTGTCGATATTTTATCAAAGCAAGGTGTATTTGTTACTAAAAATTGTAATTACGCATGAAAGGAAATATTTCGTGTTTTTTGCTCAGTACGGCTTTTACAGCCGATTATTTAACATATATCCATGTAAAGCAGGGTTAGTATTATGTATCACTTAAATTTCTTTTTATTTTCACCACTTAGATCACTATTATTCACTAAAAATCCTGGAAGATACGACCTGTGACTGTGACCGAACTGTCAACTGATTTGTTGGGCACATAGCAGTTGTGCCCAACAAACAAAAACAGGAACTCTGACAAAGACAGGCTATATTGTCGCCTTCCTTTTCCTTCCTTAAAGTTTTTGTATGTTGTGATCTCGTTCACACACTTTATTGACGTATTGTAGCAAATCTATGTATTCTTCATCTATGATTGTTTGCTATGAATCCATAGACCCTTATATTCTACAATAGCAAGTGTCAAAATGGCGTATTTTTCTGTGATGGATTTTCATTTTTTATTTAAACATATTAATTATTGTTTAATTGTTTCATATGGATAATGAAGTGTAATTCTTTAAAATTCCGGTGAAAGTGTTGATAAGTGTGCACAATAAGTAAATATGTGAAAAATTCGGTGTTTTTGGTTTGTTTACGTTTAGGTTAAATTTATCTCGGACGTACTATAGACTACATAATATTACTCTATTGGATAATATTAAAAGACAATTTTTTTAATAGGGTATAATATTATTAATACAAAAAATACCTACTGGACAGATTATGACCTATTCACCCTAGCATGCGTTTGAAACAATCTTAGAATACCTAATGGGATTTTATTATACCTACGTTTGGCAAGTAAACTGTTTTGGGTTCCGTATCTTAAAAGGAAAAAAAGGAATCCTTGTAATTCTAATAGGACTAGGACACTTTGTTGTCGGTCTGCCTATCTGTGAAGGCCCTTTTTCTCAGGAACGCGTGAAGGTATTGTAAGTTGAAATTCTAATACTCAGGTCTACTGTCCTTTGGCGCTGTGAAAAATCTGACTTCTAAGGCCACCCTGTAACAATATCAAAATTCTATGTCAACTAGGTTTGTACGGTACCCTCGGTGCTCGAGTCCGACTCCCGCGTGGAGGGTTTTTTTAATATCTAACATGAAAAAGAATTAAGGAACCCTTAAAAATCAAAGTTATAAATCTACACTAATATTATAAAGAGGAAAAATTTGTATTTTTGTATGTAACGACTTAACTCAAAAACTGGACCGATTTTAATAATTCTTTTTTTATTAGAAAGCTACATTATCACTGAGTAACATAGGTTACATAAAAAACGAATGCTGTTCGTTAGTCTCGCTAAAACTCGAGATCAGCTGAACTGATTCGGCTATTTTTGGTCTTGAAATATTCGTGGAAGTCCCGGGAAGGTTTATACGGTTTCCATGCTCAACGAAGTGGGCACGGGTCAGCTAGTTATTAATATATTCGGAAAATTACAACAACAGGACTACCGCTAGTGCTTTTTTAATTTTAAATCGTCTAAAACTTAATACCAGAATATCTTTGTGGGTATCTGCTTTACAAAGAACACTTTAATACATTTTCCCCTCAATTTATCTTGGCTGGAGCCGTCTGCGAGCCATGCCGTACCCTTTTCGCTGACTTACACTCAAATTATATCATATTATTTTAATTTATTAAAATCCTCAGCGAAATCTGCTGCCTTTTCTCTCTTATCTGCGGAAAGTTTTAATCTCATAAGTCTTATTGAATGACACCGCCGCCCTAAACATAAAAAAAACAAATTGAACAAATTACAAGACAAATTTTACTTATAATAAAATTAAAGACATGAATGGAAGGTGATAATATGTCGCAAAAAAATGTTATCCAGAAAATTGAGTTTAAACTGTCACTTAAACATTTTAGGATATTATGTAGTAACGTATTAAGTACTTACATTGATTCTAGAGACGGATCTTTAGATTTACGTACTTAATACTTTACGACGTAATCTAAAATGTTTAAGGGACAGTTTCAACTCAGTTTTCTCGCCATCACAATATCGCTACATATCACCTTCATCCATTTATATCTTCAATTGTCTTCGAAAGCAACAATATAGAGATGGAAGATATTCACACTTATAAAGGAAAAAGTTCATTTCTTACGTTCTCTTTAGGCGCAAACGGCAGGACAGATTATAATAAAATTCGGTATGCAGGAAGCTGTCACCCAGGACTGTATTAGTCCTGGGTTATTATAGCCTACTTTTTTACATTATTCTTGTGGAATACCATTTTTAAGCGGACTAAATCGTAAACAATAGGTAAGTGACTATTATATTAATTCTAATATTCTAAAAATAAACACTTAATTCTGAAACACGGGGGTATCAGATTATAAAACATGGCTCATATTTTGTCCCGCACCTTTTAAAACTCAAATTCACGTAATTAACTTTATTTCTGTGAATTATATATATGTCGGCGGGATGGCGCTTCAGTCGTGCAACATGTCACCTGTAGCTGTCATCTGTCTACGAAACGTCAAGCTATGACTTTGACAGCTGTCATGGCTTGGGAGTGAAAACAATCAACACGCCCACAAAATACCGCACTCCGTTATATAAATAAACTGTCTTATTATAAACTAGCTGTGCCCGCGACTTCGTTCGCGTGGTGTTTGACTTAAACCGTTTATGCAGCGTATGCAACGAAAGTCCCAAAATGTAAATTGTTTGTTTGTTTAAACGCAGTAATGTCTCGTATATGACGCCCAACGCCGCGACGACCGACGCCGCGACGCCCGACGCTGCAACGCCCAACGTCGTGGAGCCGACGCCCGACGTCGCGACGCTGACGCCGCGACGCCGACGCTCGACGCCCGACGCCGCGACGCCCAACGCCGCGACGCCAAACGTCGCGACGCCAACGCCCGATGCCACGACGCCCAACGTCGCGACGCCCGACGCCGCGACGCCCGCCGTCGCGACGCTGACGCGACGCCGACGCGACGCCGACGCGACGCCGACGCGACGCCGACGCGACGCCGACGCGACGACGACGCCCGACGCCGCGACGCCCGACGCCGCGACGCCCAACGTCGCGACGACGACGCCCGACGGCGCGACGCCCTACGCCGCAACGCCCGACGCCGCGACGCCCAACGTCGCGAGGCCGACGCCTGACGCCGCGACGCCCAACGTCGCGACGGCGACGCCCGACGTCGCGACGCCTAACGTTGCGACGCCGACGCCGCGACGCCGACGCTCGACGCCCGACGCCCGACGCCGCGACGCCGACGCTCGACGCCCGACGCCGCGACGCCGCGACGCCCAACGCCGCGACGCCAAACGTCGCGACGCCAACGCCCGATGCCACGACGCCCAACGTCGCGACGCCCGACGCCGCGACGCCCGCCGTCGCGACGCCGACGCGTCGGTTCATAAACGACGAAGATATCCACGAACAAACATAAAAAAAAACATATATTTACGAATTGAGAAACAACCTCCTATTTTGGAAGTCTGTTAAAAATATAATGTTGATTATTTCATGTTACAATCTACCTTTGTGCCAAGTTTCATTTAAATACGTTGAGTAATTTGGCTGAAATACTGTCAAATAGGTAGTTACAATATTTTGAAGATCCCACGGGAACCCTTTCGTTTTTCGGGATAATAATTTCCAATAATGCTCTTCAGGTCATAAGCTACCTGCCTGCCAAATTTCATTTGAATACGTTGAGTAGTTTGGCTGAAATACCGTCAAATAGGTAGCTACAATTTTTTGAAGATCCCACGGGAACCCATTCGTTTTTCGGGATAATAATTTCCTATAATGCTCTTCAAGTCATAAGCTACCTGCCTGCCAAATTTCATTTAAATACGTTGAGTAGTATGGCTGAAATACCGTCAAATAGGTAGCTACAATTTTTTGAAGATCCCACGGGAACCCTTTCGTTTTTCGGTATAGTAATTTCCTATAATGCTCTTCAGGTCATAAGCTACATGCCTGCCAAATTTCATTTCATTCCATACAGTGGTTTTAGCGTGATGCGACGACAAACATTCCCATACGGACAGACAGACAGACAGACAGACAGACAGGCAGACAGACAGACAGACAGACAGACATTTTTTTCAAAAATGTTATTTTTAGGTTCTGTGGCTTTTATAGACCCCCTTTTTTAATTTTCACTTAAATATTCTTAATGTACAGACATGACCCCTCTACAGATTTATTATATGTATATTTTTTCAAAAATGTTATTTTTAGGTTCTGTGGCTTTTATAGACCCCCTTTTTTTAATTTTCACTTAAATATTCTTAATGTACAGACATGACCCCTCTACAGATTTATTATATGTATAGATCCTATAATGCTCTTCAAGTCATAAGCTACCTGCCTGCCAAATTTCATTTAAATACGTTGAGTAGTTTGGCTGAAATACCGTCAAATAGGTAGCTACAATTTTTTGAAGATCCTACGGGAACCCTTTCGTTTTTCGGTATAGTAATTTCCTATAATGCTCTTCAGGTCATAAGCTACATGCCTGCCAAATTTCATTTCATTCCATACAGTGGTTTTAGCGTGATGCGACGACAAACATTCCCATACGGACAGACAGACAGACAGACAAACATTTTTTTCAAAAATGTTATTTTTAGGTTCTGTGGCTTTTATAGACCCCCTTTTTTTAATTTTCACTTAAATATTCTTAATGTACAGACATGACCCCTCTACAGATTTATTATATGTATAGATGACCCAAAGTAGTTTCAACGTTAGTAAAACGTTTAAGTTTGTAATAATAATAATATCTATGCTAAGTGTGTGTGTAAGTGCTAAGTATCCGAAGAACTTGTGTTACAGGTACCAGAAAACGGAAATATATTTAATTCTGTAATAGTATACGCATGTTTACGATTTTTCTTATATTATACACAAATTTAATACACATCTATGACCCAGGAACGTTGAAAACTTTTTGTTCCCTTTGGCGGATTTGAAGCCGCGACTTCTCGCTCGAGCAACAACGCACTCAACCACTGCGCTACAGAGGTCGTCTCTTCTACTTTTGACGTTTGTATGACGATAAATAGAATAATAATTTGTTGTTCAAATGAGATCAAGACAACTGAAACTGTATTATTGTAAGATTGAAATAGCAGAATCGATCTTCAGATTAGGTTTGCAATTTAATTGGATGTATTTTCTGCCAACTCCTATCTCACCTATTTAGCTGAAGATTCGTGGTTTCACCATCATCATTTCATTTATGACTTCCATTACAGGACATAAGCCTCCCCAAAGTATTTCATGGAAGGTATTTGCTATACTCTCCACGCTTGACAGGCTGGTTGGCAAGCGCAGTTTACAGACTTCCTGATATACAGGCTATATATAATATTAATCAAGGATTTCAGGGAGCTCCGTAACCGTAGCTGGAACTATCGGATATCCGATATAAAAAATATCCGTAACCGTAACCGAATCCGAAATGAAAGTTTTGCTACTGAAAAAAGAAAACCAAAATTTAATATCCGTAACCGAAATTATCCGAATGATGTTGTTGATGTTGGGGTATTTCTCATACAAACATGAAAGTCAAAAGTGGCTTACTTTTGACTTTCATGTTTGTATGAGAAATACCTCATCTCCGCGCTGGTTTTTTCACATTATACTCTACATAGGAGGCACATACACAGCCCAAGTATTATCACTCATTTATTTTACACCTTGTATATTCCCATTGTCATAAACGACACCCACGGGAAGAATGGAATGGGAGATGCTATTATCAGCCCACGGATACGTTATTTAATTTAATGTTAAATAATATTCGAATTAATAGTCATTATTGCCAAGTTTTTACCAACTTGGTTTCAGTTCATAAATCTAATGACTAACAACGAGGGTTTTGACGAGACGCTCCCCAGCGGGGTCTTATCTTAATTTTATTGAACCGCCTTTGTCCCAGTTCACAGATAGCCGGGCCGGGATACTCCTGCGTGGATATATCGCGGGATGACCTTTTGTTGGGCTTTACTATAAATCTCTCGGTGTAATCGCTTATTAGAATAGATTGATGCTTTGATCGAACTAGCTGCAATGTTCCAGGCACACTAACGCCTACTTCTTCTTCTTCAACTACTACTGATGTGGACGCAGTGGCAAAATTTATAAGACGCGCCACAGAGGTTTCATCCGAAGAAATTAGACACCTTAATATAAAAATCATAACCCTAAAATACAGAAAAATAAACGTCCTGGTTCGGCTTATAAATAATAATAATTAAGTAAACATCTTTATTTTCAAAAATACCTATACATAATTGAAAACATGTAGCCCATGAAACTCCATATCCCACCAAAAACATTTTCATGTAAAAATGTTGTCAAGGCGAGCCTACACAGCTTACCCTGTGAAAAAGTTATCAGATATCGTATAAAACCAAGCTCTACACTACACCTTAATCAAAATCTATCAAAAAGTGGTTAGATCTCATGTAGAACCAAAATTCTTGATCTATGCGCCCTTACTTCACCAGGCTTAACTTCACTTACGCTACATTGCAGTTAAAACGTGATGCCGGACCGATTTCAAGTGATCGGCGTAATATTTTGTTTATAAACACCTTTGATGACAACAAATTACTACTTGCTGCCTGTTAATTCTTACCAAATTTTTACTTACTAAATAAATAATACCTAATTTTAAATAAGTGGAATAAAAAACAATTTTTCTCATACATATATTTTTCATTTACAAAAAGTCGGTCACCGATTAATAATCGGAATAAAATAGTACATACTGATTGCAGCTGTAGTGCAACGCACTCAAATAATACGGTTGGAAATAATACGGAGCAAAAATCTGACCGATTATCGGTCCTACAAAAAGTAGGTCTTATTTTTTTATGTACTTGTATAATATTGTATAATATAATATTTCTTTTATGTATTAAAGATCATATCCGTATAATAAACATATTAAACATCCATTTTGTACCGTCCACCATGTTGGATTCAAAATCCAATGGCGGCATTTATATTTTAATAATTTTTTTGTTGGTTTTGTAGCAATAACAGCTTACATAAATAATATCAGCTTACTAGGACGTCAGGAAGTACCTTATGAATTTTGATGATCTATAAATGAGTCAGTGACGAAATCTGGGGTTTTTAGACATTGATAAAATCTAAAGTATAATAGCTACAACATTGAAACTTTGTATGTTTCATGTTTTTACTGGTGTCATTATATGTTGAAATTTTCAACTATGTAGCATCATCCAAAGCAAAGTTATGAGAGTTCAAAAAAACGACGAAACCTTTCGAGAAAAGGTAGGTAGTGCCCTTGCGCTTCGCTTGGCTCGTCTTGACGGGGGCACTCCCGTGCCCCCAGATCAGTTAAGGCTAACCTACAAACACAAAGTGTAAAAACTATTAACACTAGAGTTTATTATTATAATATTAGAATTAAAAAAAACCGTGTTGCTATAGCACGGCAAGACTGCATAAATTACCGCGGTATAAGCCTTCTCAGCGTCGTTGGTAAAGTGTATGCGAAAGTGTTGATTGAAAGGGTTGTGAATGAAACAGACGAAAAAGTATGGGATGCACAAGCGGGATTTAGAAAGGGAATGGGATGTACGGATCAGGTCTTTTCCTTGAGGTGCATAGCCGAAAAGTGTTTGGCTAAAAACAAGAAGGTCTATTGCGCTTTCGTAGATCTGGAAAAGGCCTATGATAGAGTGGTGAGGAATGAATTGTGGTCAGCTTTGTCCGTGAACGGTGTGAGCAGTATCCTCATACGAGCATTACAATCTCTGTATAGGGATTCTAGTGCTTGTGTAAGGATAAACGGGGCATACACTGAATGGTTCAACATCGAAAAAGGTGTTAGACAGGGATGTGTAGCGTCACCGTGGCTGTTTAATCTGTTCATGAACAATTGCGTGACAGATCTAAAAGTGAATGAAAGTGGGTTGAGATTGAATGAGTTACTCGTCAAATGTTTTCTCTATGCTGATGACCAAGTATTACTTGCGTCTTCGGCTGAGGAGTTGCAGGAGATGATAACTGTTATGAGTGGAGCTTTTGTTAGAAAGGGAATGAAGATAAATGTAAAGAAGACGAAAGTGATGGTGTTTGAAAGAGATGAGGCAGTGACAGACTGCAATATAGTGATTGGAGATAAACAAATTGAACAGGTGAATGAGTTTGTGTATCTGGGTTCAAAGTTTACAAGAGATGGAAAATGTGAGAGTGATATTGAAAGACGAATGAATGCAGGAAACATGGTGAATGGAGCTTTGCACTCCTTTATGAACAGTCGGAAGGTGTCTAACAAGGCTCGTTTGGCTGTGCATGAGGGGGTGTTGGTTCCGACACTCATGTATGGAAGTGAAAGTTGGGTATGGCAGAAGAAACATGAAAGCAGAATAAATGCAGTTGAGATGAGAGCGTTGAGAAGTATGGTAGGAGTTAAACTGAATGACAGGATAAGAAATAGCGAGATAAGGAAACGTTGTGGTCTGAAAGAAGATGTAGTGACAAAAATTGAGAAAGGTATGCTGAGATGGTTTGGTCATGTCGAGAGAATGGATGACGAACGATTGACGAAAAAAGTGTATAAGGCGAGTGTGAATGGAAGTGTGGGAAGGGGTAGACCTAGGCGGACGTTTCAAGACCAAATTAGAGACGTCTTGAAAAAAGGCCAGGTCAAGAGTACCCTAAACCGAAGAGCGTGTATGAAGAGAATAATGAAAGTGGACGAAGCGAAACAAGTGTGTAAGGATCGTAGCAAGTGGAAAGAAGTGGTCTCTGCCTACCCCTACGGGAAAGAGGCGTGATGGTATGTATGTATGTATGTATGTATGTTGCTATAGCATAGCACTAGCTGCAATATGTTGCTTATGAAAGTACCTTTAAACCCCGACAAAAAGGGAGGGGTGTTAAAAGATTCACGTGTATGTGGGTGTATGGCCATAGTATTGTAGACGCAAAACCGATTAACAGATTTTAATCCAGATCTTTTTGTTTGAAATCTGAGGTGACCACGGGTGTTAGCTATTCACCATCATCATTTCGCTGAGTGCTTGACATTTTTGAGGTTACTTTCTATTAAACTTGGAGATATATTTTAAATCAACCCTCACGTAGTGACTAAGGTTTAATAACTAAAGATTAACCTTCTCCAGAGCAACAGAAACTTTACTTTCAATCTCGCCAGGAAGTGCCCGCCAGTTTTTCCTCATTTAATCAATTCCGATAAAATATTAAAGCCATAATGACTCGCAGAACCTTTCATATTTTACCCTTTTCGTGGACCAAGGTACCAGATATAACCCACTCCGATATCGGTGAAGATAAGGCTACGCACGACCTATTTTTACAGTCCCACGTGTGTGCGCAATACACAAAAGCACTTTCTGTTTCTTTAATCTCGTGGGTTATGAGAGTGAAGCTGTGATGGATATTGGATAACCGTCACGACTGGCGGGAGAACAGTCCATCCGACGTGCAAGAATGATTGAGTTTTTTAAATGTTCCGGGGTCATGGATGGTTATTAAATTTGTGTATAATATAATAAAAATCTTAAATATGTGTATAGTATATAATTAATAAATATATTTCCGTTGTCTGGTACCTGTAACACAAGTTCTTCGGATACTTAGCACGGGGCCAGATTGACGTGGTGTGAAGCGTCCATAGATATATTATTATTATACACACCCTATTATATCAAGTATTGTTACTCATTAATTTTATAGCATGTAGATACAAGATACATCTAAACGTCATTGTTCACTTATTTCGATACGAGTGAGTTCTCGAGAAGCAAATTATTTTATCGCTCAACCGCAGGTCCACAAAGAAATCAGACGACTGAGTCAACCCGAAGCGAATCGGGATTCCACTTATTACACAGTAGGACAAAAGAGCTGAGAAACCATCTTTTTATCTGCGTCTTTTCGCTTGGGCGAGCGCGGGAGAAGTTATTACCGTGTTGCTCTGAAGCCGGCGGGTCAGGAAACCGCTCAATTAAAAGTACGAGGGATCAAAACGCCTCAAAGGCGATATAAATACGAATATTCCTCATAAAATAATGTAAGAAAGAAAGCACGTAATCGCTTACGAAACGTTGAAATTTGTTTAGGCATTTTTTTTGCATAACTCTCTTTGCATGTAGGCGTATACCGACTACCGACATGACGACCTATCTACTACTTATGTCAACGCACTTAAAAGATAATATAGAAATATAGAAATAGAAAAAATCATTATTTATGCTCTGAACCTTTGATTGTGTATAAAAAACACATACAACAATCATCTTCTTCTTTCTTTCTCATATATAAAAATGAATTGCTGTTCGTTAGTCTCGCTAAAACTCGAGAACGGCTGAACCAATTCGACTATTTTTAGTCTTGAAATATTCGTGAAAGTCCCGGGAAGATTTAAACGGTTCATCACAAACTTTTTCTGTGCTCAACGAAGTGGGCACGGCTCAGCTAGTATAACAATAAAAGGAATTGTACGAAAAGTCTTACCGCTTACAGCAGGATCCTTCAGACAACCTAAAGATATGTTATACCTAAAGTCACAACAGTGAAATGTTTAATATTGAGCTTGAGAAAGAATTTGTGTAGTTTGAGAGGGATTTTCTATTCCAAAACAACCCCATAGCAGGAAAACATAAACTCACAATATACCCAGAAGTGAGTATAAATTTTTGGACCATGAATTTGGCGATACAAACGTCTAATCATGGCGGCCACTACGGCTCATTAAAGCTCACCTTATAGTGTAAATCCTGAGTGAACCCCAAGTCGTAATTCTTAGCCGTGTGGCCACTGAGCGGGCGCGACAGCGGCCGCAGCAGTAGGGGCGGTGCTAACAGTCAATTTGAAAAAAGATTATTAGTAAGTATTTATATTTAGGACGAATTAAATTACAAGTTTTTGACCCTTTAGTAAATAATATGTTTTTAATAAGACATGGTTATTTTCTCTGGGTCCCTTTTGTCTTACGTAATTAGGCATGCAAACCGAGCAAAATTTTCTGCTGACAGACCGTGGTCGCGACGGCGTGGAAACGAATATCGTCTGCTGCGGTGCAATTTTTTTTATAATAATAATTATCTATAGACGCTTCACACTACACCAATCGGACCCCGTGCTAAATATAAGAAAAACTAATCTTACGCTTTATTATCTACTTTGTGGTTACGGGTACCAGACAACGGAAACATATTTAATACTTTTTTTTATTACACACACATAATATTTAATACACATCCATGTCTGAGGAACACAGAAAAGTGTTTTTTCCTTCGGCGCGATTCGAACCCGCGACATCCGGTTCGAGCACCAACAGACTCAATTACTGTGCTACGGAGGTCCTATTATTAAACTTGTATGATATTCTGTTACTCTTTCTCTTACTCTACGTCTACTGCAGTTTCATTGGACTCTCATCTCGTCATAATATTATGTAAATTAATGCTGGTCATTTTAATTGCTATGCGTAAGTTTCTTTTCCTATCGCGTATCGTGGCCACACGGCCGCTAACAGACCCAGCCATTATTAACGACCCATTAGATCTCGTTCGATGTACAGACCCGCTTTAAGATAACTTATTTGACAAGTAAAAAAATCCCGTATAACAAAACATTTAAACCATATTCACATTGTTTTGTTTTGTTCAGCTGCTTATTTAGGCGAATTATCTTTATTTATCTTAGTATTTTACCATAAACGTACGATTGGAATTAATGTTAATGAATACAGAAAAAAAATAAGTTTACAACCAAGTAAACAAACACACAGAATTGTGTAATAAAAGCTAAAAATATGGTTCTTGAAATAAGTTTCAAAGGATCTAAAAGGTAATTTTAATTTAGTTAAAGTGCAGAAAAAATGAGAACCCCTTTTTTAAGTTGTTAAAAAATGGTAAAAATTTTACTGCAACTACTCAATATAAATACCTAGTTAATAATTTTGGAAATTACCTATATTAATCACTACGCCATGAAACTTTAAAATATCGGTAGTTAGCAATTTCCGTGTTATACCCAAATTTTCCTATTCGTAAGAACCTTTTATTCGTAGCCAATTAGAGTTTAAACTGGTTACACCAATAACATCACGTAATTGGCCTCTTTTATTCCCTGGACTATAAAGTTTGAATTTCGAATAGAATTCAAAAAGGTCGGTTGGTGTCACCTTTGTCCATTAATATGTAATTTGGCTCTGATTCAATAAACGTAAAAATTTATACCACATACGTTAACTATTTTTATTTCGCTTCAACATGTCATAATTGGTACAACTTAAATCATTTCATATTTCTATTTTCTTCGTCATAAATGTGAATTTACAAATTTCTACATATTTTATGTACATTATAGTTTTACAGGTAATTCAACTATAAATACATTTTAGTTGAAATCAGTAAAGTAACTTTTTACTATTACGAAAATATTATTATTCAAGTAAACAAGTGAATGACGTCAAAAATCTAAACTATCCACAGAAATTTAGTTTGATACACCTGCGCTGTTTGCGGCATAAGTTAGTAGACAAGTTCCAAATAGGATTCCGAATTCAAACTTTTCACTCCATGTATTGCGTTCCACTACAGAGACATTCATTTACACTCAACTGCACTAACTTTTACATGTTGAAATTAGACGCAAGGCGCAATCCACCTGGGGCGAGAGACCCCGACCGTGCTATCTCTTTCTAATTAATGAGCAAAGTTACCTAAACAAGCTTCATTAAATTTAAAATGGCTGCCGTGGCGCGCAAAACGTCGAAACTCAATCAAATTGATATTATTCGAAAGTAAATTTTTTAGGGGAACCAAATGCTACTTTCAGAACTTCGGGCCACGAGATGAGTTTTTAAGCTAAAACTGATTAAATTTTTTATTCTTACATACCTTCCCATTTTAATATTTTTGATATTTGGGTCAATTTTTTTTTTGTTTTATGTTTGGATCATTATCATTATTTAATATTTTTGATATTTGGGTCAATTTTTTTTTTGTTTTATGTTTGGATCATTATCATTATTTAATATTTTTGATATTTGGGTCAATTTTTTTTTAGTTGTATGTTTGGATCATCAATAATTATTATTATTATAGAATGTAGGTAGGTTAGGTACCTACTAGGTAATAACTTACCTAAACCGATTCACGTTGTTCCGTAAACTGATAGATAGAATAATTATTCTATTGAAACTAACATTTTATTTATTAACACAAGTTATTTGTTTACAACGAAGCAAATCATCGTTGTAAATAAATGACTATCTACACCTACATCTAATACTTTCACAAAGTACTGCTGTGAGCAGTAAGACTGCCTCTTTGTACAGTTCCTATGATTGTTGTGTGATTTTAAACGTACAAAAAAAATCTCACTCTTTTTCTACCACCAATTCACACCTGCTCTACTCTTGCCTCTATGGTTTCCACTTATCTTTATGTACACCTACATCTACAACCTACAGACTCAAGCGTGGAGAGTATGCCTATACTCCTGGAGTGAAGAGCTGCCTAACTGCCCCCCTTAAAAGACTTTGGGGCCACTACTGGACATTAGACCTCTCGTCTTACGTAGTGGGCGTCATACCTGAAATGATGATAATGATTTGATTTGAACCACGTCTCAACAAGATACAGACACATTTACAGACGTGTTAAGTAGATGAGCCCAATAGAAATTAGAGAACACTAGAACCACTTCAATCTTACCTTCATCAAAGTCAGTAATCCCACATTATCCCCGACAATACCTACAAATACTATTAATTAAAAGTTTAATAATTCGTTAGAACTAATTCCCATGGAGTTATGTGAGCAATCTCAATATCATAACAAGTTAAGTCCAAAGGGGCTAACCTATTTGCACAAGTTTATTTGGATATTTGTCCCATTGGTATTCGCGGCCATATAAGCCGTAATGGTAAAATATTGTGAACGATAACTTGACCGCTTTTATCAATTCCGCTTCGCACAATTTGAAAACAATTCAAATTGTTTGAAACTTCGGTTTTAATTCAGAGAATTGTTTTATTGTTTTGTTGTTAATGTAGCATTAAATCTTCACAGTAAATAATTTTGTCAAAAAAGACATAATATTCGAAGCCAAAATGATGGGCAATGATTTTCTTTTGGAAAAAAAATTACAATTTTTTTTCTCGAATGGCAACAAGCAGTTGTTAATTATATGACTGTTGCCAAAATTAGAGACTATACTACTACTACTGTCCGTGGAAAAATATACGAAAATGGTATGAAGCTTTTCCGCGGACACTGCTGCAACATAATAAGCAATAAGACTACCTCTTTGTACAGTTCATAATATGATTTTTGTGTCATTTTATATGTAAAAATTTTTTTTTTTCACATCTTCTCTACCATCAATTTACACACTACAGTCTAGGTACACTTACTACCTCTACGGTCTCCACCTATTATCTTTATCTACACCTACCCCTATAACCTACAGACTCATAATAATCTGAAAACTGTTGGTTGTTTATTATCTTACTAGCTGTGCCCGCGACTTCGTTTGCGTGGTTTTTGAGTAACTTAAACCGTTTATGCAGCGCACGCAACGAAAGTACCCAAATGTGAATAATTTTCCCCGTTTTTGCAACATTTCTCACTGACGTTTCGCTCCTATTGGTCGCAGCGTAATGTTATATAGCCTAAAGCCTTCCTCTATAAATGGACAATCCAACAAAAAATAATTTTTCAAATCGGACAAGTAGTTCCTTAGATTAGCGCGTTTAAACAAACAAACAAACTCTTCCGCTTTATAATATTAGTATAGATTACAAGCTGACCCGTGCCCACTTTGTTGAGCATAGAAACCGTTTAAACCTTCCCTGGGGGCCTACTCATGATGCTATCGCTAATTATCGCTTACAAAGTTCGATAACAAAATGTATGAGATTTGACATAAGGTACGCTAAATGACATACCAAATCGCGATCATTTAGCGTACCTTATGTCAATTCCCATACATTTTGTTATCGAACTTTGTAAGCGATAATTAGCGATGGCATCTTGAGTAGGCCCCCTGGTCTTTCACGAACGTCTTAAGACCAAAAATAGCCGAATCGGTTCAGTCGTTGTCAAGTTTTAGCGAGACTAACAAACAGCAATTCATTTTTATATATAAGATTATGATTCTTCTTCTGTTACTTTACTTTACTATTTTGCTTTTGTAACACCCAAAGGTTGACTGGTAGACTGGTAGGCCTTTGTACAGTTTGTGCATTAAGTTTAATAAATAAAAAATAAAAAACTGCACTCGTCAACCCGCTTGCCAAGCGTGGCGAGTATAGGCTACCACTCATGACATACTTTGGTAGAGGCATATGTCAAGCAGTGGACAACGATAAAAAGGTAGCTAACTACTGCTACTACTGAAAAGGACGGTAAAAGGTTATTAACTAATAATTGTATAATTGAAGCGCCAAAAAGGCTTTAATAAGATTCGATATTACCAATAAATCCATTTGACAATTTCAGCGGCGAACAAAGTGAAAACGAAACATTTATTTAATCGATTTCATCCAGCTCAATGCATTATAGACGAGGCTGAAATGGGAATTTTCTTTAAGCCGGCTCACGGCTCTATTACCGCCTAAGAAAACAAGGGATAAGAATTAAAGGAAAGATTAGTAATTCCCGTCCGGCGACTGAAGTGCCGCTAACGATAAAT